>JBBGZY010001528.1:0-745000 GCA_037952925.1 Lithobates clamitans
TCCCTAACTCACATTTATATATTTTTATATATATATATATATATATATATATATACTGTATATACATACACAGTCAGGGCCATCTAATGCAGGGCATAAGGGGCAGCTGCCCCAGACCCAGTCATTGTTGTGGGGCCCAAAGCTGCTGACCCTGGAGCCCCTTGTCTTGGAGGGTTCCGCTCTGCTGGCAGTGGGAGCAGAAGGAAGGCGAAAAGGAAGGGCGGCTAGGATTAAAAGCCCAGGAGGGAGAAGATCTCCACCGCATCCTGACCCCCCTGAAAGGTGAGCAGGAATGGGCGCAGAATCCCTGGCGCCTCCCAAAGCCTGAACTCCTCCAACCTCCCGACTCACGGCTCTGACAACAAAGGCAGTGGAGGACAGGCTGACCAGGAGCCCGGAGGACAAGGAAGAGTGGGAGTGCAGACAGCCAGGGACTCCAGAGCAAAGGAAGGAGCAGATCACCCAGAATGAGAACAAACCCTGCCCCCTGCTGGTGTGCCAGGTACCGCACACACACCTACCTGCGGACAGGGACAGGGAGGTACAGGAGAGACTGTAGACAGGGCTAGGAATCTCTAATCCTACCCCTCTCACCTTCCTCTCACACCCCTCCCTCACTCTTCTCTCTCTCACCCCCCTCTCTATCTCACACCACCTCTCTCCCATCCCTTTCTCCCCCCTTCTCTCTCTCACCATCCCCTCTTGCTCACCTCCTCTCTCTCATCTCCCTTTCTCTCTCACCCCCCTCTCTCTCATTTTCTCTCTCACCCCCCACCATCTCTCCTTTTCCCTCACCCCCCTTTCTCTCTCTCTCTCTCTCTCACCCTCCCTCTCTTATCTCCTTTTCTCTCTCACCCTCTCTCATCTCCTTTTCTCTCTCACCCCCCCTCTAACCATCTATCCTTTTTCCCTCACCCCCCTCTCTCTCTCACCCTCTCCCTCTCATCTCCTTTTCTCTCTCACCCTTCCTCTCTCACCCCCCTCTAACCATCTCTCTTTTTCCCTCACCCCCCCCTCTTTCACTCTCTCATCTCCTTTCCTCTCTCACCCCCCCTAACCATCTCTTTTTCCCTCACCCCCTCTCTCTCATCTTCTTTTCTCTCTCACCCTCCCTCATCTCCTTTTCTCTCTCACCCCCCCTCTAACCATCTCTCTTTTTCCCTCACCCCACTCTCTCTCACCCTTTCTCATCTCCTTTTCTCTCTCACCCCCCTCTAACCATCTCTCTTTTTCTCTCACCCCCTCTCTCTCTCTCTCTCTCTCGCCTTCTCTCATCTCCTTTTCTCTCTCAGCCTTCCTCTCTCACCCCCCTCTAACCATCTCTCTTTTTCCCTCACCCCCCTCTCTCTCACCCTCTCTCATCTCCTTTTCTCTCTCACCCCCCTCTAACCATCTCTCTTTTTCCCTCACCCCCTCTCTCTCTCTCGCCTTCTCTCATCTCCTTTTCTCTCATCTCCTTTTCTCTCTCACCCTTTTTCTCTAACCCCCCCCCCCCCCCCACCATCTCTCTCTTTCCCTCACCCCCTCTCCCATGCAGGCAAGGGGAACTGGGTTGACTAGGGTTGCCTCTCATCTCCTTTCCTCTCTCACCCCCCCTAACCATCTCTCTTTTCCCTCACCCCCTCTCTCTCTCTCTCTCTCTCTCTCACCCTAGCTCTCTCATCTCCTTTACTCTCTCACCCTTCCTCTAACCATCTCTTTTTCCCTCACCCCCTCTCTCTCATCTCCTTTTCTCTATCACCCTCTCTCATCTCCTTTTCTCTCTCACCCCCCTCTAACCATCTCTCTTTTTCCCTCACCCCCCTCTCTCTCACCCCTTTCTCTCTCTCTCTCTCTCTCTCTCTCTCTCTCTCTCTCTCTCTCTCTCTCACCCTCCCTCTCTCATCTCCTTTTCTCTCTCACCCTCTCTCATCTCCTTTTCTCTCTCACCCTTTTTCTCTAACCCCCCCCCCCCCACCATCTCTCTCTTTCCCTCACCCCCTCTCCCATGCAGGCAGGGGGAACTGTGTTGACTAGGGTTGCCACCTCATCCCTTTTAAACCCAAACACATATGAATTACACAAGTTCTGTGGCTGATTAAGGTGGTAATTAAACTCACTTGGTGCCTTATCAGCATTTAATTAGCCTCAGAACCTGTGTAATTCATATATGTTCGGGTTTAAAGGGATGAGGTGGCAACTCTAGTGTGGACGCTGACTGACAGGTGAAAGCAAGTGAGTGTCACTGATCCCATCCCCACCAACCAATTGCATGCGTACAATGTGGATGATTCACTTTATTGTTAACCATGTCCATTTGATATTTAATCACCATTTTTCTTTCTTTTTTTTTTCCTCTGCATTTTTATTGTTTGTTTTTGGTTATTTTCATGTATTTTTCATTGTGCACAAGTTGGCTTTTATTGTCCTCTTTGTCCACTGGGTGGCATATGGTTTGCTCCCTGGGCCGGGCTATTTCTTCACAAACACCCGGCGGGTAGGCTCCACCCGTGCATGGCTAAATGGATGACGGGGTTCTCCTTGTCCATATGTGCGGGGAGGAGCTCCTACCTGTCCCCACTGTGTTTCTCGAACACAGGTGGGGACTTTCCATTCGCCGGTGACACGCCGGCACGTGACGTCATCATGCTCCCGAAGGGCGGGGCTACGCTGCGCACATCAGAGAGACGCTCTGAATTCTCGCCTCAGCTGTTTTTTTCATACAGCTAATGGGGCAGAATAACCAGCATTACCCAAACAACCTGTGAGGATTGGCTCTCTCATCAGCTGACTCACTATTTAGAGCGCTCAGACACAGCTGGCATGTCTCAGTCTGAGGACCGCCGCTCTGATATCTGCACCTCTATCAACACAGTGAAAGGTAACATACTAGTTTATATAGGCGCATCCCCCCTGATGAAGGAAAATATGTACCAATAAGATTTCCGAAACGTGTCGGGATGTATGCTACAAATCTTCATGGACTGACCTCAGCTTGACTCTGGCAGTGCCTGGATTATTCGCTTTGGGTTTGATATATATGTCTATGTATCAGTTCATTGGTGTACTATTTGTATATTTTAATGTGATTGTTTATGACTACAACATTTATCAGATACTGTGTACTCAATAAAAGTGGCACATGGTTGCCTTTTATTTACTCCATTACCTTTTATTTCTGCCTTAAAAGTCCAAGGGTGAGGCTCCCTGTGGCATGCTCCTTTTTTTCTCATGTTTTAAGGATGTTGGCAGTCCTACACGTTTAATTCCCATAAATAACCTTCTTCTCTCGTCTTCGGGTTTAAAGGGATGAGGTGGCAACTCTAGTGTGGACACTGACTGACAGATGAAAGCAAGTGCGTGTCACTGATCCCATCCCCACCAAGCACTGTCACTGATCCCATCCCCACCAAGCACTGTCACTGATCCCATCCCCACCAAGCACTGTCACTGATCCCATCCCCACCAAGCACTGTCACTGTGTCGTCCCCTCCCCACCAAGCACTGTCACTGATCCCATCCCCACCAAGGCACTGTCACTGATCCCCCCCCCACCAAGCACTGTCACTGATCCCATCCCCACCAAGCACTGTCACTGATCCCATCCCCACCAAGCACTGTCACTGATCCCATCCCCACCAAGCACTGTCACTGATCCCATCCCCACCAAGGCACTGTCACTGATCCCATCCCCACCAAGCACTGTCACTGATCCCATCCCCACCAAGCACTGTCACTGATCCCATCCCCACCAAGCACTGTCACTGATCCCATCCCCACCAAGCACTGTCACTGATCCCATCCCCACCAAGCACTGTCACTGATCCCATCCCCACCAAGCACTGTCACTGTGTCCCCCCCCACCAGCAATGTCACTGATCCCATCCCCACCAAGCACTGTCACTGATCCCATCCCCACCAAGCACTGTCACTGATCCCATCCCCACCAAGCACTGTCACTGTGTCCCCCCCACCAGCAATGTCACTGATCCCATCCCCACCAAGCACTGTCACTGATCCCATCCCCACCAAGCACTGTCACTGATCCCATCCCCACCAAGCACTGTCACTGTGTCGTCGTCCCCCCCCACCAGCAATGTCACTGATCCCATCCCCACCATCAACACTGTCAAGAAAATGTTTTCCCAGGGTCCAATCAATATAAAAGACGGCCCTGTATATACTAGGGCTAATTAATCAATTGAGGCATTGTGTACTGGCAGCTTTGTACAATAAATCCTCGCTATCATTAGACCCGTCACATAGACTAGGCAGTAATATATTTCTCTCTCCCTTGGTGGGAGTGGAGATGACTCCATCTATAAGGATATACAGTACATACACACAGCACAAGGCCGTGTTCATACTATGAGACGTTTCCCTGGGGCTGCAGTTCCTCTGAACTCCACAAGGTGGAGATCTCACTGCTGCTCCAACAGGAAGTGATGTCAGGTACAGACAGGAAATGATGTCAGGTACAGACAGGAAGTGATGTCAGGTATAAATAGGAAGTTCCAGGTGAGAGGTGAGTCGGGAGGAAGATGAGAGGAGACATCACTGGAACTGGCAGTAGAGGAGGTAATAAGATCTTATTTTCTACTTATACTAAGCAACCTCCATTGCATCATCTTCTATCACCAGCAAATACGACTACACACACATACAGTATATATATATATATATAGTATCCATATATTAACCTCTTCAGGGTCTGGACACCATTCATCGTGATTGATGATAGATTTGAATAACAAGAATTTTAGTTTTTACTTTTTTTAAATAATTTATAATAATAATCTCCTTTCTTTTTTTAAAATAAAGAACTTTGTTACAGTGCGTTATTATTTATTTTAGTTTTCCTTTAATAAGTAACTAGGAATACTATGTACTGCTTCATTGATGTCGGGAAGATTGGATAGTTGGAGGCCACCTTATTCTATAAAAGGAACTTTCAGATTCCTCTTTCGTGGATCCTTACATATCTTGGCTAGGAATGTGCGGATGAGGAACCTGGCCTCCAACAACTTAACAGGCATAAGGGTCTAGTATGGATTTTGGGAGGGGTTCCATTTTTTCTTTTTGCATGGCACCCCTCCTAAAACATAGAAGGCCGTATGTCCTGCAGAACAAACAAGAAAACCATGTAGGGTCACCCCAATATCCATACCAGACCCTTATCCTAAAGGTGGACCCGATGAAAGAAACATGTGGGGGTTCCCCTCTATATTCTGGAAGGAGTTTCCTTTATTATAAGGGTCTAGTATGAATTTTGGGAGGGGTTTTCCTTTTTTTTTTGCATGGCACCCCTCCTAAAACATAGAAGGCCGTATGTCCTGCAGAACAAACAAGAAAACCATGTAGGATCACCCTAATATCCATACCAGACCCTTATCCTAAAGGTGGACCCGATGAAAGAAAAATGTGGGGGTTCCCCTCTATAATCTGGAAGGAGTTTCCTTTATTATAAGGGTCTAGTATGGATTTTAGGGGGCTCCACTTTTTTTTTTTTGCATGGCACCCCTCCTAAAACATAGAAGGCTGTATGTCCTGCAGAACAAACAAGAAAACCATGAAAGAAAAATGTGGGGGTTCCCCTCTATATTCTGGAAGGAGTTTCCTTTATTATAAGGGTCTAGTATGGATTTTGGGGGGGCTCCACTTTTTTTTTTTGCATGGAACCCCTCCTAAAACATAGAAGGCCGTATGTCCTGCAGAACAAACAAGAAAACCATGTAGGGTCACCCCAATATCCATACCAGACCCCTATCCTAAAGGTGGACCCGATGAAAGAAAAATGTGGGGGTTCCCCTCTATATTCTGGAAGGAGTTTCCTTTATTATAAGGGTCTAGTATGGATTTTGGGAGGGGTTTTCCTTTTTTTTTTGCATGGCACCCCTCCTAAAACATAGAAGGCCGTATGTCCTGCAGAACAAACAAGAAAACCATGTAGGATCACCCCAATATCCATACCAGACCCCTATCCTAAAGGTGGACCCGATGAAAGAAAAATGTGGGGGTTCCCCTCTATAATCTGGAAGGAGTTTCCTTTATTATAAGGGTCTAGTATGGATTTTGGGGGGGCTCCACTTTTTTTTTTGCATGGAACCCCTCCTAAAACATAGAAGACCGTATGTCCTGCAGAAGAAACAATCAAACAAGAAAACCATGTAGGGTCACCCCAATATCCATACCAGATCCCTATCCTAAAGGTGGACCCGATGAAAGAAGAATGTGGGGGTTCCCCTCTATACTCTGGAAGGAGTTTCCTTTATTATAAGGGTCTAGTATGGATTTTTTTTGGGGGGGGGGGGGGGCTCCACTTTTTTTTTTGCATGGCACTCCTCCTAAAACATAGAAGGCCATATGTCCTGCAGAAGAAACAATCAAACAAGAAAACCATGTAGGGTCACCCCAATATCCATACCAGACCCTTATCCTAAAGGTGGACCCGATGAAAGAAGAATGTGGGGGTTCTCCTCTATATTCTGGAAGGAGTTTCCTTTATTATAAGGGTCTAGTAAGAATTTAGAGCGGATCCCCACATTTTTTTCCCCCATGCTTGATGCTCACTTTGTGAACACAAATGATGGCTCCTCAAACTGCTGCTGAATGTCAACCAACTGGCTGGTGATCCTAGCTGTTCGTCATTGACCAAACATGATTGTCATGTTCCCTCCAGCCAGTTTGTTTACGAACAGAAGCAGACAAGGGAAGGAACTGGCATTTAGGCTTCATTCACATCTAATTGTTTGTCGCGCATGCGCTTGCAGTGGCATTCATTAATAATGGCAGCCCAAACACGGCAAACAGACTCACGGTTAAAAAATGTGCCAAGCTCAATGACCAAAAAGGCACACAAGCTTCTTTGGAGCGTTTGTCGAGCATAGGGCAGCCCATTCAGCACAATTCAGAGTCAATACATCTTATGACATCACACTGACCCTACAATGACCTCACAGCAATGCTGAGGATAACAACATCGTTAAAATAGACAGTTCAGAAACACAATAGACTGTACATCCAATAATAAGACCAAAGCGATCATGGGTTACCGGGCCCAAGAAAAAGAACAAACACAGAACAAAGCAGACTAAATGTGTCTCTAACTCCGGGCAATAGGACAGAACTGGGAGTAACTGAGCCTAACATCTTCCCTCATATTATCCCCCTTATGTCTTCATCCTAATATTGTGCAACCAGTACAGTCCAGATAATTCTCTGCTATCCATCTACAGATCACATGACCACATCACTGAGGATGGAGAAGGACCGGAGTCACATGACTGAGAAGATACTAAACCTCACCCTGGAGATCATCTACCTGCTGACCGGAGAGGTGAGGAGGATTCTGGGAGGTCACATGACATCACTCTTATCTCTATTAATAAAACACAGACCTGACCGGAGAGGTGAGGAGGATTCTGGGAGGTCACATGACATCACTCTTATCTCTATTAGTAAAAACACAGACCTGACCGGAGAGGTGAGGAGGATTCTGGGAGGTCACATGACATCACTCTTATCTCTATTAATAAAACACAGACCTGACCGGAGAGGTGAGGGGGATTCTGGGATTCTAACATGATCTTCCTATTGGTTCTCCAATACAGAGATTTCCTCTAGTGAAGTCAGGTGATCATATGACCATCACAGTGCCTCCATGTGACTCCCTAAAACCTGAGAGACACAACATGCAGAAGATTCTAGAAGTCACCAAGAAGATGATGGAGCTGCTGACAGGAGAGGTGAGCGGTGCCGGGAATTCTGGGACATTATCCGGTAACAGACAAGGGATGTGTCTGGATGGTGACTGTATCATTGTGTGTGTCAGGTTCCTATAAGGTGTCAGGATGTCACTGTCTATTTCTCCATGGAGGAGTGGGAGTATTTAGAAGGACACAAGGATCTCTACAAGGACGTCATGATGGACAATCAGCCGCCCCTCACATCACCGGGTAAGAGGAGACTTTATTGTAAAGGAGAGAGCAGTACGGAGGGTCCACCTAGATCCCCCATCATCTGATAAACACATAGAAACAATGTATTCAGTCAGTGTGTGTGTTTCCTACAGATGGATCCAGTAATGGGAACCCACCAGAGAGATGTCCCCGTCCTCTGTATTCCCGGGATTCCACACAGGAAGGTCACACCATCCCTCACCATCATCAGGTAGATGAGGAACAAGCACTGATAGTTATACTTTATACAAAAGCATGTTTGTTCTAATAAATGTATTATTATATATTTAGAAAGGAAATCTCTTGGATTTTAATATCATTATCAAAGAAGAATTTAAAGAAGAGGATGATGATTATGGGGTGATGGAGTTTTCCGAAGAAGAACAAACAGATCTCTATAAGGATGTTATGAAGGAGCCAACTGAGAGATGTCCCCGTGCTCTGTATTCCCGGGATTCCACAAAGGAAGGTCACACCACCCCTCACCATCATCAGGTAGATGATAAACAATCACTGATAGTATCATTAGGATCTGTACATTATCTGCATTGATACAATTGATATCATTTTTATTATATTTTCAGAGTGGAAACCCGAGAGATTCTAAAGTTGATGTTAAAGAAGAGATAAAAGAGGAGGATGATGAGGATGGGGTGATGGACTTTCCAGGAGGACACAAAGAACTGTACAAGGACACCATGGAGAAATCATCCAGTAACAGGAACCCATCAGAGAGATGTCCCCGTCCTCTGTACTCCCGGGATTCCACACAGGAAGGTCACACCATCCCTCACCATCATCAGGTAGATGATTACAATTATTAGTGATTAAACACTCTGACATGTGGAGATGATGTGTGGACTCTACAAGATGATATTTTCTATGTGATCTCACATCATAAATACTTCTATGTTACAGATGTTCTTTTCTGCCATTCTCTTGGTTTAGGGTGAAGATCTGATTATCGTAAAAGTTGAGGGTGAAGAAGAAGAAACGTATGTGAGGGATGATCAGCAATATACAGAGGAGGCTGGAATGACGAGGACATTCATAGAGGAGGACACTCCTACAGAGATCAGCACAGGTGAGCCATAATATATTCTTCTCTTATCTCTGCTCTATTACTGCTCACTGATTGGCCTACACTTGTGGTTGTGTGAAGAGCATGGACCTCCCAGTCCCCATTGGTTCCTGCTCTTCTGACAAGGCTGTGTAAATGTAGAAGTGATCTGGGAGGAGGACCAAAGGCCCTTTGACTGAAGAGGGGGGAGAGTCCCAGCTGGTTGGGACATCCACAGAGAACATCTGCTCACTCATATCTACCTGATCCAGATGGACTCTTGATGGAAGTGAACTAACCCTCTCATATCTATTGATGATGTTTTTATATTTTTCCAGGACACGCCATGGGGAAACCCTCAAAGGATCGTCTCACTTTATCTCCAGGTTGTAAAATGGAAGATGAGGACATCACAGGAGATTGTGGAGGAGAAAAAGCAATGAGCTCAACTATGGACTATGATGGACCTCACAGTGTGGATAGACCATGGAATCCCACTGACTCTGAGCAACCTCGTACTGTGAGGGATGGTGCCGGAATTCAGGAGGAGAAGACATTTCCCTGTCCGGAATGTGGGGAAAGTTTTAGCTCTGAATTAAGTCTTTCTGTACATCGGAGATCTCACACGGGTGAGGAGCTTCATTCCTGCTCAGAGTGCGGGGAATCTTTCCTATATAAATATCATCTTACTGTCCATCAGAGACTGCACATGGGTAAGAAGCTTCATTCCTGTCCTGAGTGCGGGAAATATTTTCCCTTTAAATCATCCCTGGTCACCCATCAGAAATCTCACGCCAGTGGGAAGCCCTATTGTTGTTCTGAGTGCGGGGAAACCTTCCCACGTAAATACCATCTTACTGTCCATCAGAGGTCACATACGGGTCAGAAGATTAATTCCTGCCCAGAGTGCGGGAAAGCTTTTCTTCATCAATCAGAACTGGTTACGCATCAGAGGTCCCACACGGGGGAGAAGTCCTATCCGTGTCCCGAGTGCGGGAAATGTTTTTCTCAGAAGTCCAACCTTTCTGCCCACCAGAGGTTGCACACGGGTGAGAAGCTTTACTCTTGTCCTGAGTGTGACCGAAGCTTTAATAATAAATCGGCACTAGCGACTCATCAGAGGTCCCACACGGGGGAGAAGCCGTATTCCTGTCCTGAGTGCGGGAAACGTTTTGTATGCAAATCCAATCTCGCTATGCATCAGAGGTCCCACACGGGGGAGAAGCCGTATTCCTGCCCTGAGTGCGGGAAATGTTTTGTGCGGAAATCCCTGGTTTCCAGGCATCAGAGGACCCACACGACCCTCAAGACATAGCAGGATGTTGCGTGTCTTCTGTGGAAAGAAATATTTTGCCGTGTATCATGGATGTCAGACAGGGAACACACGTGTCCGAGGGCGCTAGTTTCAGTCCCTCGCGTAGGTCTGATCTTCCCTGCAGAAGAAGAAATTGTGATGAGAGACGCTAGAAACAACTTGTGGATGAAAAGCAAGGAGATCAGACTACGCAGCTGGGCTAACTCATTCAGTGCTGTAGGTATCAGCCAGCACCTTCAGCTCCATTAGCTTGGAGAGTGCCACCTGCTGGCTGCAAGTGGTCAATATGACATTTTTACATGTAAGATCTCACATTTACCTGACAATAAATGCAGATATATTACCACAGTTTATTGTTACTATGAAATAAATTAATCCAAATGTATATTCTTTGTACCGTTGATTATTAAAAGAACGTATAGAAGTCCCGCCGAAGTTGCGTGACTTTGAAGCCACAGCAGTGTGAACCGGGGGCTCAGCGCGAGTAGAGGAGAGCCGATCAGCTGCTCTCCTGACAGGGGGGTCTGCGCTGATTGTTTATCAGTGCAGCCCCCCCCCCCAAGGATGCCCACCCAGGACCACCAGGGATGCCAATCAATGCCCAATAGGAATGGCCCATCAATGATGCCTGCCAGTGTCTCCTGATCATTGCTGCCCAACACTGCCATCTATCAGTGCCGCCTATCAGTGCTGCATATAAGTGCCTCATCAGCAGTGGCACCTATCTGTGCCCACCAGTGCTGCATATAAGTACCTCATCATCAGTGCCGCCTATGAGTGCCCATCATTGCTGCCTATCAATGCTGCATATAAGTGCCTCATCACTAGTGACACCTATCTGTGCCGCCTATCAGTGCCCACCAGTGCTGCATATAAGTGCCTCATCATCAGTGCCACCTGAGTGCCCATCATTGCCGCCTATCAGTGCTGCATATAAGTGCCTCATCACCAGTGCCACCTATCAGTGCCCACCAGTGCTGCATATAAGTGCCTCATCACCAGTGCCACCTATCTGTGCCGCCTATGAGTACCCATCAGTGCCACCTATCAGTGCCCACCAGTGCTGCATATAAGTGCCTCATCACCAGTGCCACTTATCTGTGCCGCCTATGAGTGCCCATCAGTGCTGCATATAAGTGCCTCATCACCAGTGCCACCTATCTGTGCCACCTATGAGTGCCCCTCAGTGCCGCCTATCAGTGCCCATCAGTGCTGCATATAAGTGCCTCATCATCAGTGCTGCACATAAGTGCCTCATCACCAGTGCCACCTATCTGTGCCACCTATGAGTGCCCATCAGTGCCGCCTATGAGTGCCCATCATTGTCGCCTATCAGTGCTGCATATAAGTGCCTCATCACCAGTGCCACCTATCTGTGCCACCTATGAGTGCCCATCAGTGCCACCTATCAGTGTCCACCAGTGCTGCATATAAGTGCCTCATCATCAGTGCCGCCTATGAGTGCCCATCATTGCCGCCTATCAGTGCTGCATATAAGTGCCTCATAATCAGTTCCCCCTCATCAGTGCCAATCAGTAGACGTGCACTGCCTAAAAATTTGTTAGTTTTTGTTTTATTCGTTTTTTTTTTTTTTTTTTTTCCTTCGTTTTTTGAGTCATTCGTTATGATCGCAATTCGTAAATTCGAAAATCTGTAAATAAGAAAAAAAACCAAAATATTCTAAATAACATTATATTATATTATAGGTATTGAAATTTCCTTTCAAACTTGGCTGTTAGTGAACGCAAGGAATACGAATTTATCCGAAGTTACGAATTATCCGAAATAACGAATGCCGCATCAACAAATGGAATGGAACAAATCAATAATAAATAATAATAAAACGTTTTTGTTATTATTGTTATTAATTTGTTCCATTCCATTCGTTTAGATGCGGCATTCATAACGTCGGATAATTCGTAACTTCGGATAAATTCGTATTCGTCGCGCTCACTAACAGCCAAACTTGAAAGGAAATTCCAATACCTATAAATTAAATAGTTCGTTATTATTTTAGATTTTCTGATTTTCGAATTTACGAATTTTAGAATATTCGTAAAAATTATTTAAACGGGTTTTCGTTAATTCGGACGTTTCCAAATTAACGAATTTGTCGGGAAAAAAAACAGAAAAAAATGAATTCGGAACGAAACAAATTGCACATGTCTAGCAATCGGCGCCGTCAGTGAAGGAGAAAAATTACTTATTTACAAAGTTTTGTAACAGAAAAAAAGAAAAGCGTTTTTTGTTTTTTTTTCAAAATTGTCGGTCTTTTTTTTTTTTTTTTTTATTTGTAGTGCAAAAAGTAAAAACACCCAGAGGTGATCAAATGCCACCAAAAGAAAGCTCCATATGTGGGAAAAAAATAATATTAGTGCCTCATCATCAGTGCCGCCTGTTAGTGCCACCTATTAATGCTTCATCATCGGTGCCCATCAGTGCTGCCTATCAGTGCCACCTATTAGTGCCCATCAGTGCCACAAATTAGTACCTCATCTTCAGTGCCACCTCATCGGTGCAGTGAAGGAGAAAACTTACTTATTTACAAAATTTTATAACAGAAACGAAGAAGAACATTTTATTTCTTCAAAATTTTCAGTCTTTTTTTATTTGTTTAGCAAAAAGTAAAACCCCTCAGTAGTGATTAAATACCACCAAAAGAAAGCTCTGTGTGTAAAAAAAATAATAAACATGTCATAAGTGTACTATGTTACATGACCGCGTAATTGTCATTCAAAGTTTGAGAGCCCTGAAAGCTGAAAATTGGCCTTGGCAGAAAGGGGAATGGGAGTGCCCGGTATTGAAGTGGATATAAAGTATCCCCTGTAAGTCGATTAATAAAAGCGTACCCTTTTGAGGTTTATGTTTCTTCTTTTTTTTTTAAGTTTCCAGCACAAGTGAGACATATACTGTAGGTTTTAATATCATTCTTTAAAACTTCTGCATTGTTTTTGGTTTTTCCGCCCTGAAGTTGTTGAAGGACCCAACTCTCACCCTCCGATGTTCTAAGTTCATAGACCCATTTGTAGGACACCCCAACGTAGGAGCTGCAGGTGAACAGGGATCCCCCCCACACAACTCCTGCACAACCAAGCTTTACAAGCACCCAGAGAAGAGTCTGTGGCTTTGTTTTTCGTTATTTTTTAGAGGGTTCATAACTTGGATAGGGATGGAAGGGTTATGGGATGTCCACCTGACTTCAGGGACAACTTCTTATATACATCTATATACAGTCTCCTCTTCACTTTCCCCCTTGTTAGCTTCAGCTGAATCACTCTTGAAGGATCTAACAGACTCCTTGCCAGATCAGCAATAGCCCATTACAGGCAGGAACTTGTAGCCCCCTTTAAGTGTAGCACACGTGAAGTGAAACAGCTTGCGACTTCTCCTCTGTGGCCACTGATCCCAGCACCACCTCTCCAGGCACTGCCAACCAACCCGGCTGCAGCTGCCTTTTTCACCAGCCAACCTGGCTGTCCCTCAACACCAGTCCACCCGACTGACTTCACCAGCCCACCCAGCTGACTCTCAGAAGATCTCTCGGGGAAGGATAGAAGACTTAAACCCACTGTTGTCTTCAAGGGAGACAGGCTACACACCCCCCCCCTTTGTTAGTTCCCAACAGTGTTGCACTGCTCACTCTGTCCTCTCTTGCTCCAGTGCTTCCAGGAAGACCTCCTCTCTGTGTTTTGGCAGGATCCTTTCAACACCCGAGCTCCAGCCCAAGGCAGGACACCCCCCCAGACTGGGGGGCACCAACAGCCTCCTCAACACTGTATCTCCATCTTCCACCCAACTGCCCCTGCTGGTATGGCCTATTTCTATTTATGGAGTTCTGAGTCCCCTGCCAGCCCACTGCTGAGGATTGGCCAAGGCTCCATAAATATTCTAGGCAGCTCCTCCTAACCCCCACCCTCTAGTTCGAGAAGATTCTCCAACCTTCTGTCAGAAACCATTAAATCAGACCGAGACAGAAGTACAGTTAAATCACACTTGTTTAATAATAAAAGTGAATCGAACAAAAAAAAACTTAGTCAAAACATAGCCAGAGTTCAGGAACATGAACGAATAGTCAGACAAGCCAAACGTCAGGGAGCCGGAGATGAGCGTAGTAATACAGCAAGCAGGATCTGGAGCCAGAAGGGATGTCAGCCAAGCAAGTCTTTTAACAGGAATGCAGGAGAGCGTCTGTGATGTTGACTAAGGCGAAGGCAGAGATCCTCTGGGTTGGACGGCTTAAGTAGGCAGGACTGACGAGCAGGATATCATCACCAGCTGAGTAACTGTGGAGAGATAGGAGCTGGCAATTAGCCGACAGCTGAGCGGCCAGCTCAGAGAAGGAAGGGCTGAGCCCAGCCCTGACACCTTCTAGACCAGGGATGAGGCACCAGAGAGCTGTCAGGATAAGTCATCCAGCCCTGAGCTTCAATGAACCCTGACCTAGATTCCATAGCTCAGGCTTAGCCCTGAGCTAAACTATATTTTGCCCACACTAACTTCTAGCACACACACTAGAGGGCGCTACACTTATAACTCACAAGGGAAGAAAATATAGCAATGCAGAAGGATTGTTCCAGCAAGCAGAGCCCACAGAAGTCAATTGCCTTGGAAAAGACTTGCAATCTTTCCCGTGTGACCTTCAAACCAAAGGGAAAGGTGACAATAGGTCTGAAGAACACCAAACTGTGTGGAGAGAATGGGAGAGTTGTGTCACACAAGTGCCACCCTAGTTTTCCAAAAAACTTGCAATCGAGTAACAAAAACAGTCAGACCTAAATCTCATGTCTACGCTAGGAAGTCATGGAAGGTGACACATCTCACAAAGGTTTGATGAAAAGCAGACAAGCTGAGAAGAAAATGCTGAGATGTCAAAACTTTCCACTGACCAAGAATCCTAATGATGCCCTGCCATAAATGGTCGTGTCGTAAACAGTCTAGTGAGAAATACACATCTGTGGTTTTTGACTAAATATCACCTCAGATTCTCATCTCTAATCCATATAACTCTTTCTGTAACAGAGTTACCTTAAAAAAAAAAAAGTGGTTACACTAATGGATAAGAGAAAAAAAAATGAATTAGACAACAAACACTACTGATTTAAAAAGGTCAGAGAAAGCTACTAAGGCAATTAGATCTTCAAAAAGAAATCAGCATACAATCTTTATCATATTTGGTGTTTAATAAACCATAATGTCATTCTTCTAAATAAGATGTTGTCACCCCTAAAAGATGAAAATATAGATGTATTTAGGATAGTTGCCATTAAGGGTCTTAAAAAAAATTCTCTTCAACACATCTCTACCACAACCCTTTGGATCCTTTGGTTGGGTAGAGATCGTTTTGCGACACCCTCGACATGGGCAATAAAACGGAAAATTTATATCAAATACTTACCGTAATTTTCCTTTCCTGATGGACTCCATGGCAGCATACGTATGGGTTAATCCCGCCTCTCATACCTCATAGGACCCCACTCCCATAAATCTTTGCTTCCAGCCATAGACCGTGTTCCGTAACATAGCCTACTCCAGCAAATGGGAGGGAACTCCTGCTGCCATGGAGTCCATCAGGAAAGGAAAATTACGGTAAGTATTTGATATAAATTTTCCGTTTTCCTGACAGACTCCATGGCAGCATACGTATGGGAAATGACTAGCCATACACTCCCGGGTGGGAAATTGCTGGTTCAAAGAAAAAAGGTTTATTTGGCACCGTCAACAGACAAGACATGCAAACCAAAATTAACCGAAGACAAAGAAGCCGGTTCTACACAATAGTGTGTCATAAAGGTGTTGATCGACGACCAAGAGGCCGCCTTGCAGATTATTTCCGGGGACACATGACGGGAAGCTGCCCATGACGTAGAAACGCTCCTAGTAGAATGGGCGGTCACCGCTTCTGGAGGAGCCAGACCCTTGGCTGCATAAGCCCCTTGTATAGCCTGAACGATCCAAGCTGCAATGACTCTGAAGGAAGCACGTAAACCCTTGTTCTTTCCTTGAAAATAAACAAACAAATGATCGGATCTTCGGAAAGAGGCAGTGATTTCAAGGTATTGCCTTAAAACTTCTCCCACATCCAAAGGGTGAATGCTAGAGTCCTCAGTTGTCCGGAAAATTGGAAGGACAATCTCCTGATTCTCATGAAAAACCGATGTTACCTTAGGATTTGATCCGAGCATAGGAATCAGGACCACCCGGTCAGGGAAGAAGGTAAGGAATGGTTCTTTACATCCTAGAGAACTGATTTCGGAGACCCTTTTGGCTGATGTTATAGCCACTAGGAATACAGCTTTGAGAGAGAGATCTTTAATAGCTGCTTGATCCACACGTATTTCCTTTTCAGAAAAGAAATTTAGGACAAGGGGAAGATCCCACTTAGAAAACCTTGGCTTTCTTTGAGGCCTGAGTCTTATCGCTCCTCTGAAGAATTGCCTTGTAAGGGGATGCCTGGCCCAGGATATACCTGTGAAGGCAGAGATTGCGGAAACCTGAACCCGAAGAGAGCTTACTGATAAGGATAGATCCAGGCCTGTTTGTAAGAAACCAAGAATATCCTGAATCCTAGGGTCAGTACAGGAACCATCAGTGGTGGAAGCGTAATCCGCAAATTTCGACCAAATTCTTTGGTAAACTCTATTGGTACCTGGTCTCCTGGCATTCAGTAGAGTCGAAATAGCCGCACTTGGACATCCTAGGGCTTCCAACCTTCCCCTCTCAAGAACCAAGCCATCAGATGGAGCTGGGACGGACATGGGTGAAGAGATGTTCCTTGTAATAGGAGATCTGATCTGGCTGGGAGAGGAATTGGATTCCGGTAGCTGAGTTGTAGTAAGAGGGGGAACCACGGTCTGTTGGGCCAATACGGAACAACTGCCACTATCTCGACCTCTTCCCACCTGAGCCTCGATAGGAAGCGAAGAATGATCGGAACTGGTGGAAAGGCATAAGCCCTGTGGAATCTCCACTGGTCCGTCAGAGCATCCACTCCGAAAGCCTGGGGACAACGACATCTCGTGTAGTACTTCTCCATTTTGTGGTTGCAAGGAGACGCAAACAAGTCCACTTCTGGTGACACTCCCAGAGACAGGATCCAATTGAAAACTTCCGTGTGGAGAGACCACTCGTTGTCCAGGACAAACCTCGAGAGGAAGTCCGCCTGAACATTTTGAACTCCTGGAAGATAGACAGCCGTCAGATTTGATAGGTTCGTCTGAGCCAAAGACATGATAGGACTCACTTCCTTCAGTAGGGAGAGACTGCGTGTGCCCCCTTGTCTCTTGATATAAGACACCGCTGTCGTGTTGTCTAGCCTCAGGAGGACTGAGGCCCCTGATGTTAAGTGGAGAAAGGCTCGTAGCGCACAGAGGGCAGCTCGGAGTTCCAGGACATTTGAAACTACGCCCCGGGATGGGAAATCCCACTGGCCCTGGGCTATCTCCGTCAGACAGAGAGCGCCCCAGCCTCTGCTGCTGGCATCCGTTGTCACCGTGATCCAGGAAACGGGTGCTATGGAATGGCAATTGAGGAGATTCCTCCGCTGCAGCCACCAGGGGAGACTCTCCCGCATGGACGGGGTTATCCGAACCAGATGGTCTCGAGAACCCAGATCCCACTGTTGAAGAAAACCCTTCTGAAAAGGGCGCATCCTCCATTGAGCCCATTTCACCATGGGGGCTGTTGCTACCATGGTGCCGATTATCCTGAGACACTGAGAAGCTCTGAGCAGGGGAGATGACATTGCCAGATGAATTCTGTCCCGAATCAAAGGGATTTTCTCCAGAGGCAGAGAGATGGTACTCTTCAATGTGTTGAACTGGGCTCCAAGAAATATCAGAGACTGTGTCGGATCTAGATGACTTTTTTCCCTGTTCAACAGCCAACCAAACTCTGTCAGAGTAGAAATGACCTGATCTCGGTGAGACACTAGTTGATCCCTGTCCTGCGAAAGTAAGAGTAGGTCGTCCAGGTAATGGTGTAATCGGATACCCTTGACTCTGATCAATGCCACGACGGCCAGTAAGAGCTTCGAAAACACTCGAGGCGATGTTGTAAGCCCGAATGGGAGACATGTAAATTGGAGGTGTTTCTGACCCACTGCAAAACGTAGGTATTTCTGGAAGTCTCTCGTAATTGGTACGTGAAAGTAGGCATCTTTCAGGTCTATGGAGACTAGCCAATCGCCTGGCTGTATTATCTGACAAATTGTTAGCAGAGTCTCCATCTTGAATTTTTCCTTCTTGATGAAGGAGTTCAGGTATGTCAGGTCGATGACTGGCCTCCAGGAACCGCTCTTTTTGAGGACCATGAAAAGGGGGGAATACACCCCTTGAAATTTCTGTTCCGATAGCACCGGGACGGCAGCCCCTTGAGCTATCAGAGAATCCGTGTATGACAGAAGAATTTGTTTCTTTTCTTCCTGGTGAGGAAGGACTGTGGGAACAAACCGGTGTAAGGGTGGATTGCAGAACACCCACGAATGGCCTGATGAGACTGTTTTGACCGTCCAGTAGTCCCTGATCGAGGCTGCCCAGACGTGCTGAAAAAGGAGTAACCGAGCCCCGACTTGCTCCGCCTGGACAGGCTTCATATCAAAAGGACTTAGAAGCCTCTCGTCCACCAGAAGAGGATGTTTTTGAGGACTTCTGACCAGAAGGTTGATTTCTCTTCCAGTTTCTCCTGAAATCATGGCCCGGTCTGTAGCGGCGGGCATCTCTAGCGCGTTCTTGGTCTTGCCTGGGTTGAAGTCTCCTCTGCCCCAAAAGGCGATGATCCTGGGGTAAGAACCCTGACTTACCCCCTGTGGCACGGGTAATGGCGGAATCAAGTTTGTTCCCAAAGAGGGAGGAACCCTCAAAGGGAATTCTACAGCAGGCCTGTTTAGAGGCAGGATCCGCAACCCATGGGCGCAGCCACAAAGCGCGCTTGGCTGTGACTGAGGAAAGCATGACCCGTGCCACTAGGTGGATAATATCCAGGGATGCCTCCCCTAAGAAGACTGACGCCAGTTTTAGTTCATGGATTGGTGAACTCTTGACCAAATCTTCAGACACACTTACTAATGCCGCATCCACATCATCTGACCAGGACTCCATAGCTTTCGACAGAGCTGCGAGAGCCAAGGCTGGTTTACAAGCCATACCTGCCGTAATATAGATGCGTTTAAGATCAGTATCGATCTTCCTTTCCAGACCATCCTTAAATGAAACGGTATCCTCTAGAGGGAGGGTGACATGCCTCACCAGCCTCATCAAAGCAGCATCAATGAGCGGAGCTGACTCCAGATGCTTTACCTCTTCGCTCTTAAACGGATACATCTTGGCCACTTTGGAGATTAGTGAGTTCTTCCTCTCAACTTTACTCCACTCATCTGAAATGATTTCGCCAAGCTCTCCCAGGAAAGGAAAATTTGGTTGATCCTTTTTGAGATGCTTAAAGTATTTCCTCTGTTTAGAGGGTGCTTCTACTGGTTCTTCCCATCTCAATGCGTCTTTAACCGCCTTGACCAACCGTGGCACCAGGGAGAAATCAAAACCTGCGCCAGGATCATTCAGATCAGTCTCACTTTCCGAGGATCCGCTTAAGGAGGGACTGCGTCTAGAGGGACCAGGAGTCCCAAGGTCGACTCCACCAGGAGCTAGCACTGGAGCAGAAGGAGAGATAGCTGAACGATTGGGATCCGTTCTGATCAGGGATTCCTGAACCACTCTTCGGACCATAGCTTCCACCTGCTGGTCTCCAGCTCCTCTTTCTTTTGCAGCTCGGGCATAGCATAGCTCACAGAGGGATTTCCCTTCTGGGAACTGAGCTTTACATCCCCAGCAAGCCCTTTTATCAGAGTGGCTAGAATGGCGGTGAGAGTGACGCCCAGATGTAGACTTGGGCTCTTCACTATGGCGCCTAGAAGCTGATCTAGAACGCCTTGAACTTGATGATTGTTTTTGCTGATGCGATCTGGAACGATCGGTATCTTCACGTGCTGAGGGTCTATGTTCAGACCTAGGAGGGCTGTGGAAAATAAAAGGAAATAAACAGAATCCAGAAAGAAACAATCCCAAAACAATCAAGCAGAAGGAATAAACAATTCCTACCTGCAGCGCAAGGGTTGGCCACTGGGGGGCGGTGACACGTCCATAGCAGAAAACCAGGTATCTGAAATGAACAATTCCTTGTCAAACACAGGGATCAGAGAGAGAGAGAGAGAGAGGCTTGGACAGCCAGCAGCGAAGTCTCCTACCTTGCCAGGGAATAAGCACTGCACCAGGAAGCCGCCGTATACACCCGCAGACAACCCAAGTAATAGCTGTATTCTGACAGCTATTTAAACTTGGCGCCGCCGATGACGTCACCGCGCCCCCCAGCGTCGAAAAACGGGGCTCGCGCGCATGCGCGACCGCCGCCATTTTCCCGGGACTGCGCATGCGCGAACCAAGCCTCACTCTCAGATGAGGATCGCACTGTGCAGGGACCCGGAAGACACGGCGGAGTGGGACGCAGATGCGTTCCAGCCGCCATAGAGGCCAGAAGAGGAGATACAGGAACAAACAAACACACAAAAACAGCTGCCATATATGAAATGAAATAATGCAATATATGATACCACCGCACGATCCTGGTCCAGTCTGATTTGGGGACGATCATCCACTGCACGGCCGGGCATCAATAAGGGGGGGGCCTCCTGCTAATAGCAAGGACGTTTGGCCAGTTGCCGCTTGCCTGCCAATGGCAAGGCTAGTAAGCTCTTCATGGCATCGCAAATCTGCCCGTATCCACCCTGCTAATAGCTGGGACTGCTGGACTCCAGAAACCGCCATCAGAACCACCGTGCAACCAGAACCGGACCGCAGAAGACTTCATAAGGTAAGATACACCTTGGTCCTAGGAGGAGGACAAAAAAGGAACACGGTCTATGGCTGGAAGCAAAGATTTATGGGAGTGGGGTCCTATGAGGTATGAGAGGCGGGATTAACCCATACGTATGCTGCCATGGAGTCTGTCAGGAAAATACTGTTACATTTGGCAGGTCTGAGCTCCTGGACACAATGCAGAGAATGCATTAAAGTGGTTGTAAACCTTCTGGTTCTTTTTTTAATAATCATAACAAACATGTTATACTTATCTGCTCTGTGCAAAGGTTTTGCACAGAGCAGCCTCAATCCTCCTCTTCTGGGTTCCCCCGCCAGCCCTCCCTTCTTCATCAGGTGCCCCTGCTTTCCCTGGGGGCACCCTGCATGCTCGTTCACGAGTCCCGCTGCTGTGTCCATTACTGGAACCATGTCCTGTGGTCTGTTGAGACCAAGATAAACTTATTTTGTTCAGATGATGTCATGTCCTCATGGAGGAGGGGAAGAGGACTCCAGTGACAACCTGTGAAGCTCTGGTGAACTCCATGCCCAAGGGGAAACAGGAAGTGAGAGGAAATCCCTGCAAATTAAAGGGAATTTCTTGCCCTACCCCCCCCCCCCCCAGGTCACCAGATCTAGTGTCCCTATTGGAAGATTTCTGTTCTATTATTTTTCTGCAGACAACCCAAAATTTGGGATTTTTTCACTTTCACTTATAATAGTGATCAGGACAAATAGAGAGGATGGATCTCCTTAACAGGGGCACAGAGAGCAATATAAACCTGACAGGTGTTCTAATCCCTCTCCACTCCATCCAAAACATAAAAAAAAAAAAGTTATTTAGTTTAGTTATACTTTAAGGCTTTAGAACCACTTTGGAGGTAAAGAGCCTTAAGGCTTTGGTGCCACGTTAAAAACGTTGCCTCTGTGAAGAAATACCATAGTGTAAACTGTTACATCACTGTCTGGCTGTGGCAGCAAGTGAAATAAACACTTTTTCAAAGTCGAAATTGTAAAAAATGGACTCTGTGTACTGTGTATGTTTCTGTTCAAACACATGGCGGTGGCTAATGTGTAAAGGATCAACCTGGCCCAATCACAACCATTCTCAGTCTACTGACACTTAGATTGGTGTCCCTCAAGACAGAAAACCTCAGCGCAAGGTGAGGCTGACTGTATAATCATCACATTCTGGTGACATTAGTAGAATCTAATAGTGCAACCGCCACAATACCGTCTGGACATTCAGCTTCCTATCTCAGTTGCCTCAGCCTCCCCAGGATCCCTCGTCACACTGCAGCCATTAACCTTTGGAAATTGGATGTAGAGAAGGAGCTCGTATAGAGAAAAAGATAATACAAAGGTAACATTAAATATTTAAAAAGCTTTTTATTGAGCAATAACCAACAAACAAGTAAAAATTAAAAATAAGAGGGTATTCTCAACCTATTTTGTCACATTTTGGTGCTTAATATAGTGATTTAGTTGGTGTAACAGAAACACGGCTTGGTTCCTCACAAGACTGGGCTGTTCGTATTCAGTCTGATCTTCTTGTTTAGAGGTACACGGGGGAGTAGAAAAGATGGAGGGGGGTTTCTCTATGTTAGATGTAATGTGAAAGTGAGGAAGAAAGATAATCTTGTGTTTGGAGTCGTGGTCGGGGTTCCAGAAACACGGCTTGACTCCTCACAAGACTGACCTGTTTGTATTCAGGCTGATCCTCTTGTTTAGAGAGACACGGTCCATAGAAAAAAATGGAACGTGCTTCTCTATGTTAGATGTGATCTGAAAGAAGATGATCCTGTGGTTGGAGGTGGTGATGGTGGAGAGGAGGAATTACGGGTGGAATGATGAATGGGTCTATGAACTGATGATCTTATCATTGGCTCATCACAAGACTGGGCTGCTGTATTTATGCTGATCTTCTTGTTAAGAGGGACACAGGACATAGAGAAACCCCTCTCCATCTTTCCTATGTTGGATGTGATGTGAATGTGAGGAAGAAAGATGATCTTGTGGTTGGAGATGTGGTTGGTGTTCCAGAAACACAACTTGATTCCTCACAAGACTGGGCAGTTTGTATGCAAGCTGATCCTCTTGTTAGGAGGACACGTGACATAGAAAAAAATGGAGGGGGGTTTCTCTAGGTTAGATGTGATGTGTAAGTGAGGAAGAAAGATGATCTTGTGGTTGGAGGTGGTGATAGTGCGGAAGAGGAATTACAGGTGGAATGATAGATGAGTCTATGAACTTATTAACTTATCACTGGCTCCTCACAAGACTGGGCTGTTTGTATTCATGCGGATTCTCTTGTTCAGAGCAAAACGGGACGTAAAAAAGATGGAAGGGGGTTTCTCGATGTTAGATGTAATGTGAAAGTGAGGAAGAAAGAGGATCTTGTGGTTGGAGATGTGGTCGGTGTTCCAGAAACACGGCTTGGCTCCTCACAAGACTGGGCTGTTTGTATTTACGCCGATCCTCTTGTTTAGAGGGAAACGGGACGTAGAAAAGATGGAGGGGGGTTTCTCGATGTTAGATGTAATGTGAAAGTGAGGAAGAAAGAGGATCTTGTTGTTGGAGATGTGGTCGGTGTTCCAGAAACACGGCTTGACTCCTCACAAGACTGGGCTGTTTGTATTCATGCTGATCCTCTTGTTTAGAGGGAAACGGGATGTAGAAAAGATGGAGGGGGGGTTTGCTATGTTAGATGCGATGTGAAAGTGAGGAAGAAAGATGATCTTGTGGTTGGAGGTGGTGATGGTGTGGAGGAGGAATTAGGGGTGGAATGATAGATGGGTCTATAAACTGATGGACTTATCATTGGCTCCTCACAAGACTGGGCTGTTTGTATTCATGCTGATCCTCTTGTTTAGAGGGAAACAGGATGTAGAAAAGATGGAGGGTGGTTTCTCTATGTTAGATGTAATGTAAAAGTGAGGAAGAAAGATGATCTTGTGGTTGGAGGTGGTGATGGTGCTGAGGAGGAATTATGGGTGGAATGATAGATGGGTCTATGAACTGATGAACTTATCATTGACTCCTCACAAGACTGGGCTGTTTGTATTCATGCCGATCCTCTTGTTTAGAGGGAAACTGGACATAGAGAAGATGGAGGGGGGGGGTTTCTCTATGTTAGATGTAATTTGAAAGTGAGGAAGAAAGAGGATCTTGTGGTTGGACATGTGGTCAGTGTTCCAGAAACACGGCTTGACTCCTCACCAGACTGGGCTGTTTGTATTCATGCTGATCCTCTTGTTTAGAGGGAAACGGGACCTAGAAAAGATGGAGGGGGGTTCCTCTATGTTAGATGTGATGTGAAAGTGAGGAAGAAAGAGGATCTTGTGGTTGGACATGTGGTCAGTGTTCCAGAAACACGGCTTGACTCCTCACCAGACTGGGCTGTTTGTATTCATGCAGATCCTGTTGTTTAGAGGGAAACGGGACTTAGAAAAGATGGAGGGGGGTTCCTCTATGTTAGATGTGATGTGAAAGTGAGAAAGAAAGATGATCTTGTGGTTGGAGGTGGTGATGGTGCTGAGGAGGAATTATGGGTGGAATGATAGATGGGTCAATGAACTGATGAACTTATCATTGACTCCTCACAAGACTGGGCTGTTTGTATTCATGCCGATCCTCTTGTTTAGAGGGACACGGGATGTAGAAAAGATGGAGGGGGGTTTCGCTATGTTAGATGTAATGTGAAAGCGAGGAAGAAAGATGATCTTGTGGTTGGAGGTGGTGATGGTGCTGAGGAAGAATTACGGGTGGAATGATAGATGAGTCTATGAACTTATTAACTTATCACAGGCTCCTCACAATTCTGGGCTGTTTGCATTCATGCCAATCCTCTTGTTTAGAGGGACACGTGACATAGAAAAGATGGAGGGCGGTTTCTCTATGTTAGATGTAATGTAAAAGTGAGGAAGAAAGAGGATCTTGTGGTTGGAGATGTCGTCGGTGTTCCAGAAACACAGCTTGACTCCTCACAAGACTGGGCTGTTTGTATTCACGCTGATCCTCTTGTTTAGAGGGAAACGGGATGTAGAAAAGATGGAGGGGGGTTTCGCTATGTTAGATGCGATGTAAAAGTGAGGAAGAAAGATGATCTTGTGGTTGGAGGTGGTGATGATGCTGAGGAGGAATTATGGGTGGAATGATAGATGGGTCTATGAACTGATGAACTTATCATTGACTCCTCACAAGACTGGGCTGTTTGTATTCATGCCGATCCTCTTGTTTAAAGGGACACGGGATGTAGAAAAGATGGAGGGAGGTTCCTCTATATTAGATGTAATGTGAAAGTGAGGAAGAAAGAGGATCTTGTGGTTGGAGATGTGGTTGGTGTTCCAGAAACACGGCTTGGCTCCTCACAAGACTGGGCTGTTTGCATTCATGCCAATCCTCTTGTTCAGAGGGACATGGGACGTAGAAAAGATGGAGGGGGGTTTCTCTATGTTAGATGTAATGTGAAAGTGAGGAAGAAAGAGGATCTTGTTGTTTGAGATGTGGTCGGTGTTCCAGAAACACAGCTTGACTCCTCACAAGACTGGGCTGTTTGTTATTCATGCTGATCCTCTTGTTTAGAAGGAAACGGGATGTAGAAAAGATGGAGGGGGGTTCCTCTATGTTAG
The DNA here is from genome assembly GCA_037952925.1 of Lithobates clamitans. Taxonomy (NCBI): domain Eukaryota; kingdom Metazoa; phylum Chordata; class Amphibia; order Anura; family Ranidae; genus Lithobates; species Lithobates clamitans. The sequence continues at coordinate 25,788 of JBBGZY010001528.1, forward strand.
ATGTGATGTGAAAGTGAGGAAGAAAGAGGATCTTGTTGTTGGAGATGTGGTCAGTGTTCCAGAAACGCGGCTTGGCTCCTCACAAGACTGGGCTGTTTGTATTCACGCCGATCCTCTTGTTTAGAGGGAAACAGGACGTAGAAAAAATGGTGGGGGGGGGTATCTCGATGTTAGATGTAATGTGAAAGTGAGGAAGAAAGAGGATCTTGTGGTTGGAGGTGGTGATGGTGCTGAGGAGGAATTACGGGTGGAATGATAGATGAGTCTATGAACTGATGGACTTATCACAGGCTCCTCACAATTCTGGGCTGATGCATTCATGCCGATCCTCTTGTTCAGAGGGACATGGGACGTAGAGAAGATGGAGGGGGGTTTCTCTATGTTAGATGTAATGTGAAAGTGAGGAAGAAAGAGGATCTTGTGGTTGGAGATGTGGTCGGTGTTCCAGAAACACGGCTTGACTCCTCACAAGACTAGGCTGTTTGTATTCATGCTGATCCTCTTGTTTAGAGGGAAACAGGACATAGAAAAGATGGAGGGTGGTTTCTCTATGTTAGATGTAATGTGAAAGTGAGGAAGAAAGATGATCTTGTGGTTGGAGGTGGTGATGGTGCTGAGGAGGAATTATGGGTGGAATGATAGATGGGTCTATGAATAGATGAACTTATCATTGACTCCTCACAAGACTGGGCTGTTTGTATTCATGCTGATCCTTTTGTTTAGAGGAAAATGGGAGGTAGAGAAGATGAAGTGGGGTTCTCTATGTTAGATGTGATGTGAAAGTGAGGAAGAAAGATGATCTTGTGGTTGGAGGTGGTGATGGTGCGGAGGAGGAATTACGGGTGGAATGATAGATGAATCTATGAACTTATCACAGGCTCCTCACTATTCTGGGCTGTTAGCATTCATGCCAATCCTCTTGTTCAGAGGGACATGGGACGTAGAGAAGATGGAGGGGGGGTTTCTCTATGTTAGATGTAATGTGAAAGTGAGGAAGAAAGAGGATCTTGTTGTTGGAGATGTGGTCGGTGTTCCAGAAACACGGCTTGACTCCTCACAAGACTGGGCTGTTTGTATTCATGCCGATCCTCTTGTTTAGAGGGAAACGGGACATAGAAAAAATGGGGGGGGGGGTTCTCGATGTTAGATGTGATGTGAAAGTGAGGAAGAAAGAGGATCTTGTTGTTGGAGATGTGGTCGGTGTTCCAGAAACACGGCTTGGCTTCTCACAAGACTGGGCTGTTTGTATTCATGCTGATCCTTTTGTTTAGAGGAAAATGGGAGGTAGAGAAGATGAGGGGGGGGGGGTTCTCTATGTTAGATGTGATGTGAAAGTGAGGAGGAAAGATGATCTTGTGGTTGGAGGTGGTGATGGTGCTGAGGAGGAATTACGGGTGGAATGATAGATGAATCTATGAACTTATCACAGGCTCCTCACTATTCTGGGCTGTTAGCATTCATGCCAATCCTCTTGTTCAGAGGGACATGGGACGTAGAGAAGATGGAGGGGGGGTTTCTCTATGTTAAATGTAATGTGAAAGTGAGGAAGAAAGGATCTTGTGGTTGGAGATGTGGTCGGTGTTCCAGAAACACAGCTTGACTCCTCACAAGACTGGGCTGTTTGTATTCATGCTGATCCTCTTGTTTAGAGGGACACGTAACATAGAAAAGATGGAGGGCGGTTTCTCTATGTTAGATGTAATGTAAAAAGTGAGGAAGAAAGAGGATCTTGTGGTTGGAGATGTCGTCGGTGTTCCAGAAACACGGCTTGACTCCTCACAAGACTGGGCTGTTTGTATTCATGCCGATCCTCTTGTTTAGAGGGAAACGGGATTTAGAAAAGATGGAGGGGGAGTTTCCTCTATGTTAGATGTGATGTGAAAGTGAGGAAGAAAGAGGATCTTGTGGTTGGAGATGTGGTCGGTGTTCCAGAAACACGGCTTGGCTCCGCCCAAGACTGGGCTGTTTGTACTCATGCTGATCCTTTTGTTTAGAGGAAAATGGGAGGTAGAGAAGATGAAGGGGGGTTCTCTATGTTAGATGTGATGTGAAAGTGAGAAAGAAAGATGATCTTGTGGTTGGAGGTGGTGATGGTGCGGAGGAGAAATCACGGGTGGAACGATAGACAGGTCTCTGAACTGATGGACTCATCAATGGAGTCTACAACAGATGTCCTGAGATTTACAAGAAGCGGGAGCGCCGGGTCCTTACACAACTACCAAAAACACTAAAGCACAAAGTGAAAAAAAAAATAAAATCTATATGCCTTACTTGTGTTAAAAATAGAGAAAAATAAAACAAAAAACGTTTAATACAAACTTGAAGGCACATATTGATCATTTAACTCACAAAGGATAATTGTGGCCTACTGAAGGGGTTTGTCTTGAGGAATAATCTGATCTCGCCTGCTCTTCATCCACAAGCAATAAATCGATCTCCTTTCCCACCACCATTTCTTCCTTCCACTCTCAGATGAAGTGCATGGAGATCAGACTACACTTCTTGAGGGACTCAACCAGAAGTCCTTAGCCAAGTTTTGTGGGGTGTATGTCCCTATGTGTTGAAGGCATTTTCTGCACTGGAGACACCAACAGTTCATAAGGGTTGTTTGAGATCCAGGATAACACAGGAGGGTCATCTGTGAAAAAAAAAAAAACTCCCGCACTCAGGTTGGGAACCTGGCTTCTCCTTCGTTGGGCATCTCTGATGTTCATAAGGAGTGAACATGCATGAAAAACACATTTCCTACACTCATCAGGAATACGGCTTCTCCTCCACGTGGCTTCTCTGGTGTCTATAAAGATTGTACTTCCGCGTAAAACATTTCCCGCACTCGGGACAGGAATGTGGTTTCGCGCCAGTGTGACACTTCTGATGTTTGGCCAGTTCTGACCTAGAAAGAAAACATTTCCCGCACTCAGGACAAGAACACGGTTTCTGGTCCGTATGAGACCTCTTATGTTTGGACAGTCCCGATCTATACAGAAAATCTTTCCCGCACTCAGAACAAGAAAATGACCTCTTGCCTGTGTGAGCTCTCTGGTGTTTCGCCAGCTCCGATTGCTGGCAAAAACGTTTCCCGCACTTAGGACAAGAATGTAGTGCCTCGCCCGTGTGTGTTCTCCGATGTGAAGAAAGATTCCACCTCCGCGAGAAACATTTCCCACACTCAGGGCAGGAATGCGGCTTCTCACGTGTATGGGATTTCTGATGTTTGACCAGTTCTGATTGGTAAAGAAAAGGTTTCCCGCACTCAGGACAGGAATGAACCTTCTCCCCTGTGTGCAATCTCTGATGTGCAGAAAGATTCCACTTCCGTGAAAAACATTTCCCGCACTCGGGACAGGAATAGGGTTTGTCCTCCGTGTGCGACCTCTGGTGTATAACCAGTTCTGATTCACAAGGAAAACATTTCCCGCACTCGGGACAGGCATAGGGTTTCTCCTCCGCGTGAGTCCTCTGGTGTATAACCAGTTCTGATTCAAAAGGAAAACTTTTCCCGCACTCAGAACAGGAATACAGCTTCTTGCACTTCTGAGATCTCTGGTGTTTGACCAGCTCGGATTTATAGACGAAACATTTCCCGCACTTAGGACAGGAATGTAGTGCCTCGCCCGTGTGTAATCTCTGATGGGCAGAAAGACTCCACTTCCGTGAAAAACATTTCCCGCACTCAGGACAGGGATACGGCTTCTCGCCCGTGTGAGAACTCTGATGCGAGTAAAGGTGGGACTTCCTTGAAAAACATTTCCCGCACTCGGGGCAGGAATACGGCTTCTCGCCCGAGTGAGATTTCTGATGTTTGACCAGCTCTGATTGATAAAGAAAACGTTTCCCGCACTCGGGGCAGGAATACGGCTTCTCGGCCGTGTGCAATCTCTGGTGTCTGACCAGTTTGGATCTAAAGGGGAAACATTTCCCGCACTCGGTACAGGGATACAGCTCCTCTCCCGAATGAGACTTCTGATGGGCGACCAGTTCTGATTTGTAAAGAAAACGTTTCTCGCACTCACGGCAGGAATGAAGCTTCTCGTCCGCGTGCGATCGTTGGTGCCTGACCAGTTTGGATTTAAAAGGAAAATATTTCCCGCACTTAAGACAGGAATGAGGCTTCTCGCCCGTGCGGGATCTCCGATGTACAGAAGTACTTGGTTTAGAACTTTCCCCGCATTCAGGATATGAGAGTTTCTTCTTTCCTCGTGTTCTGGCCCCACCCCTCACAGTACGAGGTTCCTCAGAGTCAGAGGGATTCCATGGTCTATCCACACTGTGAAGTCCACCATCCATAGTGGAGTTCATTGTCTTTTCTCCTCCACAATCTCCTGTGATGTCCTCATCTTCCATTTTACAACCTGGAGATAAAGTGAGACGATCCTTTGAGGGTTTCTCCATGGCGTGTCCTGGAAAAATATAAAAACATCATCAATAGATATGAGAGGGTTAGTTCACTTCCATCAAGATTCCATCTGGATCAGGTAGATATGAGTGAGGAGATGTTCTCTGTGGTTGACCCAACCAACTGGGACTCTCCCCCCTCTTCAGTCACAGAGCCTTTGGTCCTCCTCCCAGATCACTTCTACATTTACACAGCCTTGTCAGAAGAGCAGGAACCAATGGGGACTGGGAGGTCCAGGAGTAGATGTTCTCTGTGGTTGACCCAACCAGCTGGACATCTTACAACGTCGATATACGTCCTTACTTCGAAGAGGAATATCGTTGTTATGGCAGCAGCTATCTGCCATAACCCCGGTATCCTCTTGTTCGGCTGGCGGTCTGCTTTCCGATAAAAGGTGGTCTATGTGGCGGATTCACCGCGAGATCATTTTTATCGTCGGCGGGAGAGGGCCACAACCCCGGTATCCTCTTACTCGGCTGGTGGTCTGCTTTCAGATAAAGGGTGGTCTCTGTGGCGGATTCTCCGCAAGATCACTTTTATCATCGGGGGAGGGGGGAGAGGGCCATAACCCCAGTATTCTCTTGTTCGGCTGGCGGTCCGCTTCCAGATAAAGGGTGGTCTCTTTGGCGGATTCACCGTGAGATCACTTTTATCGTCGGCGGCAGAGGGCCACCCCCCGCTGCTTACCGGAGCGATCGAATCTTTACCCTTGCTGGGTATGGAGACGAGTGAGGGGAAGATGGGGGCCCCCACCCGTCTCCATAACATTGCAGGGCCCTTAAAGGGCCATTTTTTTTTTTTTTTAAATGACAAATTTTTTTCTTTTTGTTTTTATTGCATTTTAGTGTAAATATGTGAGGTGAGGTCTTTTTGACCCCAGATTTCATATTTAAGAGGTCCTGTCGTGTTTTTTTTCTATTACAAGGGATGTTTACATTTCTTGTAATCGGAATAAAAGTGATAATTTTTTTTTTTTTTTTTTAAACTGTAAAAATAAAAAAGGTAAAATAAGAAAAAAAATGTTTAGTTTTTTTTTCTAAATGCGCCCTGTCGTGCGCAGGAGCGAACGCATACGTGAGTAGCACCTGCATATGAAAACGGTGTTCAAACCACACACGTGAGGTTTCGCCGCGAACGTTAGAGCGAGAGCAATAATTCTAGCCCTAGACCTCCGCCGTAACTCAAAACATGCAACCTGTAGATTTTTTTTAAATTCGCCTATTGAGGTTTTTAAGGGTAAAAGTTTGTCGCCATTCCACGAGCGGGGCGCAATTTTGAAGCGTGTGACATGCTGGGAATAATTTTACTCGTCGTAACATTATCTTTCACAATATAAAAAAAAAAAAAAAAATTGGGCTAACTTTACTGTTGTCTTATTTTTTAATTCAAAAAAGTGTATTTTTTCCAAAAAAAAGTGCGCTCGTAAGACCGCTGCGGTGTGACAGAAAGTATTGCAATGACCGCCATTTTATTCTCTAGGGTGTTAGGGGGAAAAAAAATGTATAATGTTTGGGGGTTCTAAGTAATTTTCTAGCAAAAAAAACAAAACAGTTTTTAACTTGTAAACAACAAATCTCGAAAAGAGGCTCGGTCTTTAAGTGGTTAACTGGTGAAAAGGGATTTTGGTCCTCCTCTACGATCACTGAAAGTGAGGGAACCAATCAGGATTGGGTGTTGTTCACAGAACCTCAAGCCTAGGCGCTGGGTCAGGTGTGCTCTGCTAAAGAGGACGATTAGAGTTCATACTGGGATACCCTCCACTTTCGAAACAGAACCAAATGGTCAAAGACTTAGGGTCCCGGGCATAAGCTGATAAATCAAGCCTGAAACTGAGAGAAAAGATCTAACGTACACAACGAGTAACAGAATGGGGGAGGTGACCATTATTGACCTATTATTGGCTGATATCACTGAGCTCTGGACCAATCAGTGTGCGGTAACAGATCAGAGATAAGAGAAGAATATATTATGGGTCACCTGTGCTGATCTCTGTAGGAGTGTCCTCCTCTATGAATGTCCTCCACATTCCAGCCTCCTCCGTATATTGCTGATCATCCCTCACATACGTCTCTTCTACTTCACCCTCAACTTTCATGTTCATCAGATCTTCACCCTAAACCAACAGAATGGCAGAAAATAACATCTGTAACATAGAAGTGTTTATAATGTGAGACCACAAAAATATCATCTTGTAGAGTCCACACATCATCTCCACATGTCAGAGTGTTCAATCACTTTATGTTCCCGATCCCTCAACTCCACCTACCTGATGATGGTGAGGGATGGTGTGACCTTCCAGGGTGGAATCCCAGGAATACAGAGGATGGGGTGGGTTCCTGGTATTAGGTGGCTCCAACATATCCTTGTGCCCTGAAAATGCCGCCATCACACCATACTCCTCATCCTCCTCTCTATACTTCAATCACTTTATGTTCCCGACCCTCAACTCCACCTACCTGATGATGGTGAGGGATGATGTGACCTTCCCGGGTGGAGTCCCAGGAATACAGACGATAAGGTGGGTTTCTGGTGTTAGGTGGCTCCATCATAATGTTCTCGTACAGATCCTTGTGTCCTTCAGGAAACTCCTTCATCACACCATACTCCTCGTCCGCCACTTTAAACTCCTTTTTAACAGTAATATTAGAATCTCTCAGGTTTCCACTCTGAATATATAATAAAAATGACATAAATGGTAACAATGCAGATAATGTACAGATCCTAATGATACTATCAGTGATTGTTCCTCATCTACCTGATGACGGTGAGGGATGGTGTGACCTTCCTGTGTGGAATCCCGGGAATACAGAGGACGGGGACATCTCTCTGGTGGGTTCCTGGTATTAGGCGACTCCATTGTGATTTCCATATATCCTTCCGAAAACTCCTTTATCACAACATACTCTACATCCCCTTCTTTATATTCTTCTTTAACAATGTTATCATCCCTGAGGTTTCCACTCTGAATATAAAATACAACATTTATTTTAACAAACGTTTAAATCATAACTACCAGTAATTGTAATCATCTACCTGATGATGGCGAGGGATTAGGTGACCTTCCTGTGTGGAATCCCAGGAATATAGAGGAAAAGGACATCTCTCTGGTGGGTTTCTCCTATTATATGGCTCCATAACATCCTCATGTCCATCTGAAGGTCCCTCCACCACACCATCCTCCTCCTCTTCATACTCTTCTTGAATACTGTTATTTATAACCTTGATGTTTCCATTCGAAATATATAAGGCAACATTCATTGTAGTGCATGCTTGTAAAAAAAAAATTAAAACTACCAATAATTGTTTATCGTCTACCTGATCATGTGCATTGTTGTCATTGTCTTGTGTATCCACCATGACGTCTTGGTAGAAATCCTTGTGTCCTTCTAAATACTCCCACTCCTCCATGGAGAAATAGACAGTGACATCCTGACACCTTATAGGAACCTGACACACACAATGATACAGTCACCATCCAGACACATCCCTTGTCTGTTACTGGATAATGTCCCAGAATTCCCAGAATCCTCCTCACCTCTCCTCTCAGCAGCTCCATCATCTTCTTGATGACCTTGAGAATCTTCTTCTCATTGTTTCTCTTAAGTATCAAGAATCGAGGTGGAGGCACTGTAAAAGTTAGTTGGTCTTCGCCCTTCAGAGGAGAAAATCTCTGTATAGAAAAAGACAAAAAAGTGAGGATATATGTCCTACCCAGAATCCTCCTCACCTCTCCGGTCAGGTCTGTGTTTTTATTAATAGAGATAAGAGTGATGTCATGTGACCTCCCAGAATCCTCCTCACCTCTCCGGTCAGGTCTGTGTTTTATTAATAGAGATAAGAGTGATGTCATGTGACCTCCCAGAATCCTCCTCACCTCTCCGGTCAGGTCTGTGTTTTATTAATAGAGATACGAGTGATGTCATGTGACCTCCCAGAATCCTCCTCACCTCTCCGGTCAGGTCTGTGTATTATTAATAGAGATAAGAGTGATGTCATGTGACCTCCCAGAATCCTCCTCACCTCTCCGGTCAGGTCTGCGTTTTATTAATAGAGATAAAAGTGATGTCATGTGACCTCCCAGAATCCTCCTCACCTCTCCGGTCAGCAGGTAGATGATCTCCAGGGTGAGGTTTAGTATCTTCTCAGTCATGTGACGCCGGTCCTCCTCCATCTTCATTGGTCATGTGATCTATACAGGTTTCCCTGTAGACCAACAATCAAAAGACAGAGAATTATCTGGAATTTACTGGTTGAACAATAATAAGATGAACATTTTTCCAATGGGAAATCTTGCTTCACTTCCTGTCCTGGAGACACAACAGGAAGTGAGAGAAAATCTCCCCAAATTGAAAGAGAATCCAGTATTGGATGTTTGGTCAACAGAAAAAGGCGCCCCCAGTGGAAGATTTTGCCCTTCGCTTCCTGTCCTGTCTGACAACCCAAGATTTTGGATTGTCCCATCACTTTCACTCCCGGAGACAAGTTGTCACCAGGACAAACAGGGTCTTTCCACTCCTTGAAATTTGTCCTTTTATTATATTAAAACTCAAAAGTCCCCGTTTGATTTGAACACCCTTTGTATTTTGGCCCATTTTCTATCACCTCTATAGCTTAGATCAGGGATCCTCAAACTACGGCCCTCCAGCTGTTGCGGAACTACACATCCCATGAGGCATTGTAAAACACTGACATTCACAGACATGGCTAGGCATGATGGAACTTGTAGTTCTTGAACAACTGGAGGGCCATAGTTTGAAGACCCTTGGCTTAGATCATTAGAAGGTTCCTCGTTGAATCTCACCTCTAGTCCAATAGTCCAGTTGCATGCACAACTCCAGGTCAGTTCCGTTCCCTTACCTACAATAATCTTCAAACAAAGAAAGAGAAAGGGGCAAGCGGGACTTTTTAAAGCGGTGTTCCGGCCCGAAATTATACTTTTTAAATAAAAATACCCCTATAATACACAAGCCTAATGTATTCTAGTAAAGTTAGTCTGTAAACTAAGGTCTGTTTTGTTCGTTTATAGCAGTAGTTTGTTATTTTATAAACTTACAGCAGGCCGTGGCCATCTTAAGTGTGGGCATCTGAAGCCCCAGACTGTATTTCTTCCTGGATCTCATCCTTGCAGATCTCACACATGCTCAGTGCAGCACAAGCAGTGTAATAGGTTTCAGGTCAGGTTTTCCTAGCAACGGCAGTGTCAGAGGAAGTTGCCGCCCCTTCCCAGAAGGCACTGCAAACAGGAAATGATGCGATTGGCCGCGGCCAGGGAGGAGGAAGTGAAAAATGAATACAGCAGATGTACAGTAAGTGTTGAGAAAAAATTTTTTTAAATATCCAATTTGTTTACAGTGCACAGTTTAGTGAGGAAAGCTGAAGAGTTGTAAAAGTGGGTGGAACTCCACTTTAAGGTACCATGAATTGTAAAAAAAACAGTCGATCTAGAAAAATATGAAAATTTTATTTAAACATTTCTTCAAAAGCGCAATAAACATTTGCAAAAGTCTCATATCATTTCTTTTAACATGTACAACCACTTCTTACTCTACATGTTTCGCTCAGATGAGCTTCCTCAGGAGTTTTTTTGGAAGTGTCGCATGAAGTAAAATATACTGTAAGAGAAACAACAGTTGTAAAGGATTATGCTCAGAAATTGCCATGTATAAAATGGCAAGACATGCTTATAGAGGCATGCCTGTATACATTATTGTAGTAGAACAATCAAATATTATATTATTTCTGAGCATAATCACTTACAACTGTTGTTTCTCTTACAGTATATTTTACTTCATGCGACACTTCCAAAAAAACTCCTGAGGAAGCTCGTTTGAGCGAAACATGTAGAGTAAGAAGTGGTTGTACATGTTAAAAGAAATGATACGAGACTCTTGCAAAAATGTTTATTGTGATTTTAAAGAATTGTTTAAATAAAATTTTTATTTTTCTAGATCAACTGTTTTTTTCCCAATTCATGGTACCTTAAAAGTCCCGCTTGCCCTTTTCTCTTTCTTTGTTTGTACATAATGGGATGTGGTACCAAATACTGATCTCGTTACCCAGTTTTTAATATACATTATATATATATATATATATATACATACACACACACACACAGTTGTGCTCATAAGTTTACATACCCTGGCAGAATTGATTTCTTGGCCATTTTTCAGAGAATATGAATGATAAAACACAAAAACTTTTCTGATCAAAAGTTTACATACCCCAGTTCTTAATACCGTGTATTGACCCCTTTAACATCAATGACCGCTTAAAATCCTTTGTGGTATTTGTGGATGAGGCTCTTTATCTTCTCAGATGGTAAAGCTGCCCATTCCTCTTGGCAAAAAGCCTCCAGTTCCTGTAAATTCTTGGGCTGTCTTGCATGAACGGCACGTTTGAGATCTCCCCAGAGTGGCTCAATGATATTGAGGTCAGGAGACTGAGGTGGCCACTCCAGAACCTTCACTTTATTCTGCTGTAGCCAATGACAGGTGGACTTGACCTTGTGTTTTGGATCATTGTCATTTTGGAATGTCCAAGTACGTCCCATGCACAGCTTCCTGGCTGATGAATGCAAATGTTCCTCCATGTACTGCATTCATCTTGCCATGAATTTTGACCAAATTTCCTGTGCCTTTGTAGCTCACACATCCCCAAAACATCAGCGATCCACCTCCGTGTTTCACAGTAGGAATGGTGGACCTTTCATCATAGGCCTTGTTGACCAGAAAGCTCAATTTTGGGCTCATCACTCCAAATGACTTTGTAGCAGAAGGTTTGAGGCTTGTCTCTGTGCTGTTTGGCGTATTATAAGCGGGATACTTTGTGGCATTTGCGTAGTAATGGCTTTCTTCTGGCGACTCGACCATGCAGCCCATCTTTCTTCAAGTGCCTCCTTATTGTGCATTTTGAAACAGCCACACCACATGTTTTCAGAGAGTCCTGTATTTGACCTTAAGTTGTTTGTGGGTTTTTCTTTGCATCCCAAACAATTTTCCTGGCATTTGTGGCTGAAATTTTAGTTGGTCTACCTGACCATGGTTTGGTTTCAACAGAACCCATCATTTTCCACTTCTTGATTAGAGTTTGAACACTTCTGATTAGCATTCTCAATTCCTTGGATATCTTTTTATATCCCTTTCCTGTTTTATACAGTTTAACCACGTTTTCCTGCAGATCCTTTGAGAATTCTTTTGCTTTCCCCATGACTCAGAATCCAGAAACGTCAGTGCAGCACTGGATGAAAGATGCAAGGGTCTGTCAGGAGTCAAGAAACTCATTGACCTTTTAGACACACACACACTAATTACAAGCAAACAGATCACAGGTGAGGATGGTTCCCTTTAATATCCATTCAAACCCCTTTGTGTCAACTTGTGTGCATGTTATCAGGCCAAAATCCCCAGGGTATGTAAACTTTTGATCAGGGCCATTTAGGTAGTTTCTGTTGTCATTATGATTTAAAAAGAGTAAATACAATTGATTGATAATAAATGGCTTCAGCCAAACACTAACCATGAGTGAAAGAAAAGTTTTTGTTTTATCATTAATATTCTCTGAAAAATGGCCAAGAAATCATAAATTCTGCCAGGGTATGTAAACTTATGAGCACAACTGTATCTCTTTAATACAATAATCTTCAATCAATTCAATATATTTTTAATGATATTTTCATTATATATTTTTTTTAAATTTCCATAGAAAGCATGGATATGATTTGAGATCAATAATCTATGGGTGGTGGGGGGGGCAATCCCTGAAACCGATCCCTCTGCCGCACAGCTGGCTTCCCCTCTCTTTTCCCGCCAGTTTTCAGTTTTTGTAGGGGGGGGGGAGCCACAGGGGGATCAGTTCCAGAAATTGCCACCCCCACCGCATTGGATCAACCACCCTGTCCAGGATCCAACTCCCCCCCCCACCCACATCTGTCAGGTCTTCCTTTTCCTCCTCACCCTCCCACTGGCTGCTATTCGCTGTGGGCACACAGGGGGATCAATTGAGGATGGAGAGCGAGGGGGGGGGGGTGGTGGTAAATATGTCATATTAACCAGCCGCTTCCTTTCCTGAATGAGCACAATGAGGGATCGGTACAGATCGCTCACTGTGTTCATTCGTAACTAAAGCATAGGAAATGGTGTAAGGAAAGGCTTAAATAGGGATAGACGAGAGAACTCCTCTGAGCAGGCTAAAGCAGGTTCCCCTTTCTGCTTGCAAGACTTGGGCACTGGCTAATGAGCATACTCGCGCGTGCACACGTGCCGTCGCGCATTATCGTGCACGCCGGCGCACGCATGCACCTGTGACAGACAGTGTTGCCAAAACAAGCTATTTAAACTTGGCTAGTGTTCAGGATCAGTACTGCTTTGTCTTTCAGCCTTCCCCGTGTCCTGGAATTCTGCATCCTGAATAAAGTTCCCGACCTGGTTTGTCTGACCACTCCCTGAACTCCGCCTGCACCGACCCCGGCTTGTCCGTGACCTCCACTTCTGTCTGCTCCTTTTGCTTCTCTTCCACTGATTGGCTCCTGACCCGGCTTGTACCCAGACCACACTCCTGCCTGCTCCTCTGTACCTGATCCATCCTGCCAGTATATTTTGTTGCTGGTGGGGGGTCTATAGTTGCTTGCAGGGATCTATTGTTACTGAGGAAGTGTATTGTAGTTGTTGGGAGATCTGCTGTTGCCGCTGGGGGTCTATGGTTGCTTGCAGGGATCTATTGTTGCTTGGGGGGGTCTATTGTTACTGAGGTAATGTATTGTAGTTGTTGGCAGAGCTGTTGCTGCAGCTTAGGGTCTATAGTTGCTGGGGTTGATATACAATTACTGGGGTGGTATATTGTTGCTGGCTGCTAGAGGATTTATTTATTCTGGCTGCTAGGAGATCTGTTGTTGCCGGTGGGGATCTATTGTTGCTGGGAGGGGGGGGTCTGTTGGTAGCGAGGAAGTGTGTTGTAGTAGTTGGGAGATCTGTTGTTGCTGCTGGGGGTCTATAGTTGCTTGGGGGCATCTATTGTTGCTGTGGGGGGGGGTGTCTATTGGTAGTGAGGAAGTGTGTTGCAGTAGTTGGGAGATCTGTTGCTGCTGGGGGTCTATGGTTGCTTGCAGGGATCTACTGTTGCTGGGAGGTATGTTACTGAGGAAGTGTATTGTAGTTGTTGGGAGATCTGCTGTTGCTGCTGGGGGTCTATGGTTGCTTGCAGGGATCTATTGTTACTAAGGAAGTGAATTGTAGTTGTTGGCAGAGCTGTTGCTACAGCTTGGGGTCTATATTTGCTGGGGTGGATATATAATTTCTGGGGGAGGTATATTGTTGCTGGCTGCTAGATGATTTATTCATGCTGGCTGCTAGGATATCTGTTGTTGCTGGTGGGGATCTATTGTTGCTGGGGAGAGGGGGGGGTCTGTTGGTAGTGAGGAAGTGTGTTGTAGTAGTTGGGAGATCTGTTGTTGCTGCTGGGGGTCTATAGTTGCTTGGGGGCATCTATTGTTGCGGGGGGGGGGGTCTGTTACTGAGGAAGTGCATTGTAGTTGTTGAGAAATCCGCTGTTGCTGCTGGGGGGTCTATAGTTGCTGGGTTGGATTTATAATTACTGGGGAGGTCTATTGTTGCTGAGGAGATCCATTGTTGCTGGTTGTAGGAGATCTATATTGCTTTTCTGGTTATCATTCTATACAAGATACTTGGTTGTGTAGTCCCTAAAAGGGGCGGTAGGGAGTGGAACTAGGGGACAATGCCTGGAGGTGGTGGGCTAGGGGGCGGAGACAAGAAGTGACTTTGAAGTTGGGAGTACCTGCATCTATTCTCTGAGAAGTCCTGCCCAAATGTAAGACAGCTCACCAAAGTATTTTCCAGCAGAGTTTTTAAAAAAAACATTGGAATCTGGCGGCATGAGTGAGTGGTTTGTTCATGTAGCGGGAGCCACCTGTTACTCTGCGGGGACGCAGCTGCTGTATGATCACAGCCACAGGCCCTAACGCAGCGGGAGCCACCTGTTACTCTGCGGGGACGCAGCTGCTGTATGATCACAGCCACAGGCCCTAATGTAGCGGGAGCCACCTGTTACTCTGCGGGGACGCAGATGCTGTATGATCACAGCCACAGGCCCTAATGTAGCGGGGGCCACCTGTTACTCTGCAGGGATGCAAAGGCTGTACGATCACAGCCACAGGCCCTAATTTGACAGGTGTGGGTGAGTGGCCCTAAATGCTTACTGTCTGTGTTCAGAGGTCATTTACCTACCCCCAAACGTCTGTCAAACTAGAACTTGAAGCCAGAACTTCATACAGTCCCTGCGTTCCCGTAGGGTAACATAAGCTGACTGCACACAGCCCCAGCCACCTAAAGAACCTGCGGATTCGCACTGTACAGGCCACAGCCCCAAGACCTCACAGAGCTTTATCTATTACATAAATACAGTTTTATATTTTATACTTGCGTCCTAAATACTCCCACTCAACTATAGAGAGTGGCGAGAGATCAGCGACCATGTGGCTAATGAACCTGGAAGTGATTAGCTCTGAGCACTTCCGGGTTCAGAGCCGTCATGGCCGCTGGGTCTCAAAACCATCAGCGACGCTCCCTAAACGTCCTGGATCCTCAGCAGACGTTTGTGGCCCTCCATGAGCAGGGTGCAGGGGCATCACTTGGCGGCACTGTGTGTTTCTATGGATGCACACAGCTTGGCTCAGGGAGGGAGCATGTATGGATGTCTCCCTAGCACATGGCAAGCTAAAGAGACACGACCAAATGAGCAACCTTGGGACTCCCTGCTCCAGAGGAAAACAACTACACATAATAGGTAGGTGTGGACCTCCTCTTCTTCAATAAAAGAAACCTCGGGGTTAGTTTCACTTTAACCACGCTATAATCGAATGATGGCTCCAGCGCGGCTGACCAGTTCTGTGAGGGCATCATATGAGGTCCTCCCGTGATCAAGCCCGCTGCAGCACAAAGGCAGCGTGCTCTGTGATCAGTGTCCTGATTATCAGTGCAGTCCCACCAGTGCTGCCAATCAGTGCCTCCTCATCAGTTTCACCTATCAGTGTTGTCTATCTGCCCAGTAGGTAAGTGGTTAAAGGGGTTCTTCAGACAGGTTTCCAAAAATTTAAAGTTAGCACCTACAAAAGCTGTAGCTGCCGACACAACGGACACTCGCCTGTCCAGGGAACCAAAGCGGTCTTCACCTGGGCCGGTTCTTCGGGTCCCAGACACCAACTGTGGGAAGCCGGCTGTAACCATGCCATTATGCATGCACAAAGAGAGCCGCACCTTGTAAATAGGGTGACCACATTTCTAAACTGGCATTCAGGGACAATTTTGCCAAGGAACGGGGGGGGGGGGGGGGGACGTTTTCGTTAAATGTAGTTTTGGGGTTGACAGGGATTCCAGGAGCGAGTAATTTGTCAGGTGAATGGCTGGTTTTAGCCCTTATATCATCCCAACACCATGCTTGATATGGTGCCAGGAGGATAAAATCATATTATTTCTATTACTACATTGTAATATATAATGAAATAGTTCAACTCACCATAATGCCGAATCATTGGGAACCCTGAGCTTGTCACTTGCCACGTCTCCTGCCACCAGATGCAGCGTCACTTGCCACCATATCCTGCCACCAGATGCAGGGTGTCACTTGCCCCTGTAGCCTGCCACCAGATGCAGCATCACTTGCCACCGTCTCCTGCCACCAGATGCAGGGTGTCACTTACCCTGCATCTGGTGGCAGGAGACGGTGGCAAGTGACGCTGCATCTGGTGGCAAGTGACACCCTGCATCTGGTGGCAGGCTACGGGGGCAAGTGACACCCTGCATCTGGTGGCAGGCTACGGGGGCAAGTGACGCTGCATCTGGTGGCAGGATATGGTGGCAAGTGACGCTGCATCTGGTGGCAGGATATGGTGGCAAGTGACACCCTGCATCTGGTGGCAGGAGACGGTGGCAAGTGACGCTGCATCTGGTGGCAGGCTACGGGGGCAAGTGACACCCTGCATCTGGTGGCAGGAGACGGTGGCGTCACTTGCCACCATCTCCTGCCACCAGATGCATGGTGTCACTTGCCACCATATCCTGCCACTAGATGCAGCGTCACTTGCCACCGTCTCCTGCCACCAGATGCAGGGTGTCACTTGCCACCATATCCTGCCACCAGATGCAGTGGCACTTGCCACCCTGTGCTCTTGCTGGGTAAGTCCCTTGATCCAAGTGCCTACCTGATTCCTACACTGACCTACCTGACCCCTTAAATGACCTACCTGACCACTATAACCTACCTGACCTCTACCATGACCCACCTGCCCACTACACTGACTTCCCTGTCCCCTGCACTGACCTACCTGATCTCCCTGACCACTACACTCCTTCCTGCACTACTCACACTACTGACTACTCCCCCACACAAACATAAGGTAGATCGGTGGATTTCACTCACCACTCCAGGCCTCCATGAAGATCATCCATAGATGTATATCCCCTAGTTGCTCCTCAGACCTCAGTATCCCCCGCAGGCCAGGAACTCCGCCAGCAGCCGCCATACGCTCGTCTGCATTGAGCACCGCCCCTCCCCCTCACACACACGGGCTGCCTGTGGCACGCACCTGAGGAATCATGGGGGACAGGGCAGGCTGGACCACTGGAGTCCCTGGGTGGGGGGGGGGCCTGGGTGCTGAGAAGTGTCTGCCTCGTTGGAGGTGTATGGTGATTATAGGGGCTGGAACCTGGAAGAAGTCACTTGGGCTGCCCACCCCCACGCTACACCACTGGGCTGGCCCGGCCGGATGACATCATTGACATTCGGCAGTCAATGGAAAATCACGAACGGCTGCATCATATTCATTCCGGGACACTGTAATGTCCCGGAATGAAGGTGCCCGGGACCCGGGACAGACCTGCTGATTGCGGGAATGTCCCAGGCAATCCGGGACACGTGGGCACCCTACTTGTAAATGGTCCCGCAACCTCCTGTGACATGTCCCAAAAGCTTGCAGGCAGGAAGAGGGGGAGGTTGAACATCTAGGCAACTTCTGTCAAATCTAGGTAACCGCTCCCTAGCTTAACAAAAACATAAAACATCAATTCAAAAAAGTGTAAAGCCCCCTGACCCCACCAAAAAAACAACAATACGCCACATATACTGGGTAGGGCGGCATGCTCCGGGGTAAGATCGTCGGGCCATCATTCACTATTAACTACAAACTAACGACCTGTAAAGGCTTTTATATTGTTGCCTATAGACTGTTTTGAGTAACATCATTTTTTGCAGTTTTACATTGACATGTAGTTTTAAGGTTTGACATGTTTGGTATCAAATTAGTCGATGCAATCCCATCTTTTATATTTTACAAATATACAAATTATATATATATATATATATATATATATATATATATATATATATATATATATATAAAAATAAATAAAATCTTATTACCTCTTCTACTGCAAGGTCCATCCAACAATATCTCCCCTCTACTACCCCTTGACTCACCTCTCACATGGAACATCCTATTTCTACCTGACATCACTTCCTGTCTGTGCCTGACATCACTTCCTGTCTTCATAAGGACTTCCTGTCTGGGTAGAAGGGAGATCACCACCTTGTGAAGCTCAGAGGAACTGCAGCCCCGGGAAATGTCTCGTAGTGTGAACACGGCCTTGTGCTGTGTGTGTATGTACTGTATATCCTTATAGATGGGGTCACCTCCACTCCCACCAAGGGGGGCAGGTGTATATTACTGCCTGGTGATGAGTCTACTGATAGCGGAGATTTAATGTACAATGCTCTACGCCTAGGGTTGCCTCCTTTTCCTCAAGCCAAACCCGAACACTTTAGTGACGCGCGTCAAAAAAAGTTTTTAAGCGGGAACGCTGTGGACTCTTATGTGATGGAGAACTCTGATGGAAGGTGGTTTCTGCTCACCAAACTTCCCACTTACATCAGAGTTCCCAGCATTCCCCCTTCACTTAGGATTCCCAAAGCCCCCCTTACATCAGAGTCCACAGGGCACCCCTTACATCTAAGTCCCTCTTAGCTTAGTGTACTCACTCGCTCGGAGGCAGAAGAAAGAAGTGAGGGAGACTTCAGTCACCCGAGGATGGAGGCTCAGCTATCGACACCTTTCATCCATGATGTATCTGCCGGTTCCTGAGCTTCAAATTTCCAGCCCACACATCCCTTTGCTGAGGCACAGAACGCCAGAGATTGGAGTGTGGGTGGGCAGACAGAGGGGTAGGGGTGGGAGGAGGAGGAGAAGGTCTAGCCCTTTCTCCTCGCCTGTCCGTGAATGGGGATGGGGCCCGTGCGCACCCCTATGCCACTCGGTGGTTGTGGTACTTGGTTACTTGGGGAGCCACAGCCCATTATGAATATTGTGTCCGGGGTTTCAGGCAGTCTGAAACCTGGACACACAATTCGAAACCAGGACTGCCTGGATGAATCCCCGGACCGGTGGCCAGCCTATCTACACCAGGGTTTCTCAACCAGGGTTCCATGGAACCATAGGGTTCCTCTAGAGGTTCCTTGAGCAATGAGCAATTTCTGCCTCAGATAAGTTCCCACTGACACCATTGATCTTTTTTAGATATCTGTAAGGAAGTAATTCTTCCCAAAGACCATAAGTGTAAGAAACATTCTTCCTCAACCAGGGTCCATGGAACCCTAAGGTTCCTTCAGAGGAGGGGGCAGAGACAAGTCTCTCCGTGGCTGAATGCTGAGACAAGGGGAGGCCCAGACGAGCCGGTTTTGTGACTGCACAGAGAGGCGCAGGATCTGTAGGAGGAGTTCTGTACTCTGCTGCCGATGACTGAGATGGGGATATAGAGATGAGCTTCTCTACGAATGAATGATGATACAAAGGGAGGTGGAAGCGAGCGGGTGCTACGGCTGCACAGTGAAGTGCAGAATCTGTAGGAGGAGTCCTGCCCTCTCTGCTGCCGACTGCTGAGACGGGGGGGGGGGGGGGGGCAGAGACGAGTCTCTCCATGGCTGAATGCTGAGACAAGGGGAGGACCAGACACGAGGGTGCTGCGACTGCACAGAGAGACGCAGGATCTGTAGGAGGAGTTCTGTCCTCTCTGCGGCCGACTGCTGAGATAGGGTGGGGTATAGGGATGAGCTTCTCTTCCATGACTTAATGCTGAGACCAGGGGTGGTGGAGGCGAGTGGGTGCTGCGGCTGCATATAGAGTAGTAAAATTTGGGGGGGTCGTGGCCCCATCAGGCCCCATGCTGGTGACGCCAGTGACAGCATTGGCACAATGTGGCAGAATGATGCTTGACAAGTGGGGCCCCCGGGTAACTGCCCAGCGTGCCCATGCGAAAAGATGGACCTGCACATACTGTATATTGTACATTCAGTCCCTGCCCTCAAGGAGCTTACTGTGTCCCTAATTCACATTCAGCACACATACTAGGGACAATTAACCTCCCAGCATGTCTTTGGAGTGTGGGAGAAAACCCATTTAGAACATGGGAGAACATGGGAGAACTCCAGGCAGGTATTGTTTTAGGTTGGGATTTGAACCAGCGACCCCAGTGCTGCTAGGCTGAAGTGCTAACCACTTAGCCACTGTGCTGCCCTGTATATACATTCTAATAGATTTAGGTTACATTGTCTCTTGTACTGGTTTTGAGGCATTCCCTCAAGCACGCCATTTGGAGAAACTGCATATTTTAATGTTGACACATGCACACAGGCTAGTCATTAGAAGACGGGTGCAACGGTCAGTCAGTCAGGCTTGGAGACCATTAGCTTTAGCAGTAGAGAGGCTCCCACCGACCAACAAGATAGGTATACAAGCAGGCCACCCTGGCAGATGACGCGGGCTCACCTAGGGTTGCCACCTTTTCTTTGAGCCAAACCCGAACACTTCAGCAGGGCTTGGCATTTTTTTTGTAGCATAAACTATGAGATTGTAAAATACCCGGGACATCTCTGTGTGCCCTAGGGGAGTAGTAATGCGGCACGTGCAGCGGTGAACAGTGGGTGGAGCCAATTGCATATAGTGCAGAAGTGTGTAATGTACAATATAGTGTATATGTAGTGTGTAATGTGCAATATAGTGTATATGTGGTGTGTAATGTACAATATAGTGTATATGTAGTGTGTAATGTGCAATATAGTGTATATGTGGTGTGTAATGTACAATATAGTGTATATGTAGTGTGTAATGTGCAATATAGTGTATATGTGGTGTGTAATGTACAATATAGTGTATATGTAGTGTGTAATGTTTGGTGGGGAGCCTCCCAGTTTAATATTGAGGGATGGGGGGAGGTCTCCTGGTGTAGTATGGGGCCTGTTATTAGTAATTAATTGTATGAATTATCAGATGTTGGAGGATAATAAATTACATACTCAGATATATAAATGTTGAGTCAATCACATGCATAAACACACACACACGTAAATGCATACAGATCCTGAGATACAGTGGAACCTTGGTTTACGAGTAACGCGGTTAACGAACAACTTGGTTTTTTTAAAATTCTGACTCGATTTGCGAGTGTTGTCCCGCAAAACGAGCAGAATTCAAGCTAATGGGGTGTGCAGTACCGCATTTGGCCAGAGGTGCGGGGGCGCCAGTGACACTCGGAACGGTTCGGAGCAGTTCGGAAATACTCGGAATCACTCGGAAATACTCCGTTCCGAGTGTTTCCGAGCCTTTCCGAGCTCAGCCGAGCTGTCCCCCGAGTATTTCCGAGGCTCTCCGCCCCCCCCCCCCCAACCTCTGGCTACATTCGGTATTGCATGCAATAGAAGTCAATGCGGAACAAATTATCTTTGTTTCCATTGACTTCTATGGGGAAACTCACTTTGTTATGCGAGTGCTTTGGATTACAAGCATTCTCCTGGAACGGATTATGCTTGTAATCCAAGGTTCCATTGTATATACATACTGTATGCTCAATTACATACAGTACATGCGCACACACACACATATATACACACTCAGATATGCATACACACAGAGCAGGGGTTTGCAGGCACCATGGTGTGAACAGAGGGGGCTGTTTTACGGTGTCTCGGTGAGAGCTAGGGAGGAAGCATGCAGGCGTGTGTCAAGAAAGTCTCGGTAGAGGACGCAGCGTTGGCCGTTCTGGCGTGCGCCCGTGCACGTGCTTGTGTGAGGCACTTGGCGCCAAATGGCCTACTTAATGGCCTTATCTGATCGGCAGCTCCCTGTGACCCCTGCTCCTGTTTACCTGCCTTTGTGTGTTTGATCTCCTGAATGACCCGGCTTGACCTTTGGACTCTCCCTGCTCTCCGCCTGCACCTGACCTCAGCCTGCCTCTGACTTTGAACCTGACTGCTCCTCTGATACCTCACTGCCCGCCTGTTGTTGACCCAGCCTGGGATCTGACCTGTCTGTGCAATAACCAGCCTGCCTGCTTCCTTTGGAATCCACTAACCCCTGAACTGCGTACGGACTGTTCGATCCAACTTCTGGGTGTGGATATCGGGTGCTCCTGCTTTCGGCCTGTCTGCTGTCCGCTTGGTGGTCACCTCTACAGCATCTGGGACCCCAGAGCCGCCTTTCCAGCAACTAACCCTCCAGGCTCTCATACCACACTCTGCACTCCTGTGCCTCCTGTCTGCTTTACCAGGGGCCTTGAGTCAGATACGTAATGAAGACCTTCCTCTGCACTATGGGGCTCATCAGTCAGGTACGTGAGACTCTAACAGCGTGGGGGCATGCACAGGCACAGTGGTGAGACAGGAGCATTGTGTAGGTAAGATTGGGAGGAAGCACGCACAGGTGCGGTGGTAAGAGGCAGGAAACAAATGCAGTGGTGGAGGGAGGAGTGCAGACAAAGTCGGTGGTGAGAGAAGCTGGGGTGCAGGCATGGTGGGGGGTGGGAGAAGGGGAGTGCCGATACGTTGGGTGCTTAGAGAAGTGAGGCGTGATGCAGGCATGATAGCTAGTGAAAAAAAGGGGATCTGTCATTGCAACTGGTACTGAAAAAAAGGGGGGCTGCATGCATGATGGGTGCTGAGAAAAGGGGGGCTGCATGCATGATGGCTGAGAAACGAAAGGGTGCTAGTGCACTGATGCTAACGAAAAGGAGGTTGTAGGGGCTATGGGCGCTAAGATAAGACAAGCTGCAGGAACAATGGGTGGTGAAAAAGGGGTTGCTGTAGGTACAAGGGGTACAGAGTAAAGAAGAGCTGCAGACACAGTGGGTACTAGAAGAGGAGAGGTTGTAGGCAGGGTAGGTACAGAGATACGGGGGGGGGGGGGTTGAAAGCAATATGGTTGCAGAGAGATAGGGAAGGCGCGTGGGTGCAATTGGTGATGATATGGGGGGTGGGGTGCAGGCACATAGATGGCGACGAAAAGGTGGGTTGCAAGTGGGTAGGAAGAAAACATTGGGTGAATGCATGTGGGTGGTAAGGGAAGGGAGGATGCAGGTGCAGTTGGTGCTGAGAGAATTAAGCGTGTAGGCGCAGTGGGTTGTGGGAAGGGAGGGTGCAGGTGTGAAGGGTAGTGAGAGAATAGGGTGCAGGTGCAGTGGGTGCCAAGAGAAAGGAAGGTGCAGGTGTGGAGGGTGATGAGAGCAGAGAGTAGGTGCAATGGGTGCCAAGAGAAAGGAGGGTCCAGGTATGGTGGTTGGCACAGGTGTGGGGGGTGCAGGTGAGGTGGGTGCTGAAAGAAGGGATTGCAAGGGTGATGGTTGGTAAAAGAATGAGGTGCAAGTGTGGAGGATGCTGAGAGAATAGGGTGCAGATGTAGTGGGTGCCAAGAGAAAGGAAGGGTCCAGGTATGGTGGTTGGTAAATGCAAAAAGTATGGGGTGCGGGTGCTGAGAGAAGGTGGGGTGCAGGGGTAGTGGTTGGTAAAAGAATGAGGTGCAAGTGTGGTGGGTGCTGATAAAAGAGAGGGTGCAAGTTTACTGGGTTGTGAGAGAAGGGGGGTGCAGGTGCGATGGTGGATGAGAGAAGGGGGGTGCAGGTGCTATGGGTGATGAGAGAAGGGGGGTGCAGGTGCGAAAGGTGATGAGAGAAGGGGGGCAAGTGCGATGGGTGCTGAGAGAAAGAGGGTGCAAGGGCTATGGGTGAATAGAAAAGGGGGTGCAGGTGTGATGGGCGATGAGAGAAGGGGGGCAAGTGCAATGGGTGCTGAGAGAAGGGAGTTTGCACATGTGTTGGTTGCTGAAAGAAGAGGGTTGAAGGTGGTGCAGTCGGTGCTGAGACATGGGGGTCGGAGGCACAATTTTTTGCATGGTGGGTACTAAGAAATTGGGGGGCAGTGTTACTGAGTGGTTAGAGAATGGGGTATATGGGAGTGGTGGGTTGGAGTGAAGAGGAGCTGTAGGCATGTTGGGTGGTGAGAACTGGGAGGAGGGGTGCTGGCACAGTTTGGTGGGGTGGCTGCCTCCTTCTTCACAAAGCTCATTCCCTCTTGCTGTGCATCTGACAGTTGGACGGACATGCCGAGTCTGATTTTTTATCACTAGCACCGAACTGCTACACTGCAGACTTCCTTGGAGGTTTTGGACCCCTTTATCCCCCCCCCTTATCTACGCCCCTGCACAAAGGTAAATGCACAGGATATGACTCGGTGTAGGGAAAAAGGATTTGGGTTCTCATGGTCACAATGCTGAGCTTTCCTCGTGGTATCTATATACAAAATTTATGGTTTGAAACACATGATTGCAAAGCCCCCTCTCTCTGTACAAACCTCACTGCCTCTTGGTCTGCATCTGACAGTTGCTGGGCTGGCCAAGTCTCAATTTTTAGCATTAGCACCAAACTGCTACAGTGCAGACTTTCTGGGGGGTTTTGGACCCCCTTTATCCCCCACCTTATCTATGCCCCTGTACAGAGCTAAATGCACAGGTTATGGCTTGGTGTAGGGAAAAAAAGGATATGGGTTCTCATGGTCACAATGCTGAGCTTTCCTCGTGGTATAATCTCTATGCAAAATTTATAGTGTGAGCCCTATTAAAAAAAAGTTGAGATTTCTGGAATGAGCATTTAAAATTGGATGGTAGGGCAAAAGATGAGATTCAGACATTAGATGAGGGTGAAATGAGAGATGAAAAATTAAGGTTGTAGGAGTGGATAAGGAGAGCCAATGAGATCCCTAAGATATAAATAAATATAGAATACAGCAAAGAAACATACAAAGCAATAAAAATGACGTAACTTAATATGCCAAATGCAAAAACCCGGCAAACCGGCTGTCGTTGATGCTTGAGAAATAACGTGATTTAATTGGCGTTGCGGAAACACTGCTTGACCCCTCAAAGGACTGGGCTGGTTGCTACTTTTATTGAGAAGGACACAGTATGTTCAAAAGATGGAGGCGTGTTTCTCTAATGTCAGATGTGATCTGAAGGTATCTTGTGGATAAAGACTGTGATGGTGCAGAGGAGGAATTACGGGTGGAATGATATATGGGGCTATGAACTGATGGACTTATAACAAGAGTATAATAAAGACATCCTGAGATTTATGAGGAGGGAGAGTTTTGGCTCCTTCAACAACTATGTTGTTGAAACCAAAAACACTAAAGGGACAAGTATAGAAAATAATAAAATTAAAACCTATGTGCCGTATTTGGTTAGAAATTAAAACATCTATGGACCTTGCTTCGTGCACTGGTCCAAATCCTTTGGTGGAGGGGGCATTATGATGTGGGGTTGTTTTTCAGGGGTTGGGCTTGGCCACTTAGTTCCAGTGAAGGCAACTCTTAAGGCGTCAGCATACCAAGACATTTTGGACAATTTCATGCTTCCAACTTTTTGGGAACAGTTTGGGGGATGGTCCCTTCATGTTCCAACATGACTGCCCACCAGTGCACAAAGCAAAGTCCATAAAAGGCATGGATGAGCAAGTTTGGGGTGGAGGAATTTGACTGGCCTGCATCCATGTCTTTATGGACCTTGATTTGTGCACTGGTCCAAATCATTTGGTGGAGGGGGGATTATGGTGTTGGGTTGTTTTTCAGGGGTTGGGCTTGGCCCCTTAGTTCCAGTGAAGGGAACTGTTAAGGCGTCAGCATACCAAGACATTTTGGACAATTTCATGCTCCCACCTTTGTGGGAAAAGTTTGGGGATGGCCCCTTCCTGTTCCAACATGACTGCCCACCAATGTACAAAGAAAGGTCCATAAAGACATGGATGAGTGAGTTTGGGATGGAGGAACTTGACTGGCTGCACAGACCTCAACCCGAAGAGTTGAAGCTGTTATAGCTGCAAAGGTGTTCTATCAGGTTGAGGTCGGGACTCTGTGCAGGCCAGTCAAGTTCCTCTACCCCAAACTCGCTCATCCATGTTTTTATGGACTTTGCTTTTGTGCACTGGTGTGCAGTCATGTTGGAACAGGAAGTTGCCAACCCCAAACTGTTCCCACAAAGTTGGGAGCATGAAATTGTCCAAAATGTCTTGATATGCTGACACCTTAACAGTTCCCTTCACTGGAACTAAGGGGCCAAGCCCAACCTCTGAAAAACAACCCCAACACCATAATCCCCCCTCCACCAAATGATTTGGACCAGTGCACAAAGCAAGGTCCATAAAAGACATGGATGAGCGAGTTTGGCGTGGAGGAACTTGACTGGCCTGCATCCATGTCTTTATGGACCTTGCTTTGTGCACTGGTCCAAATCATTTGGTGGAGGGTGGATTATGGTGTTGGGTTGTTTTTCAGGGGTTGGGCTTGGCCCCTTAGTTCCAGTGAAGGGAACTCTAAAGGCGTCAGCATACCAAGACATTTTGGAGAATTTCATGCTCCCAACTTTGTGGGAACAGTTTGGGGGATGGTCCCTTCATGTTCCAACATGACTGCCCACCAGTGCACAAAGCAAGGTCCATAAAGACATGGATGAGCGAGTTTGGGGTGGAGGAACTTGACTGGCCAGCACAGACCTCAACCCGAAGAGTTGAAGCCGTTACAGCTGCAAAGGTGTTCTATCAGGTTGAGGTCGGGACTCTGTGCAGGTCAGTCAAGTTCCTCCACCCCAAACTCCCTCATCCATGTCTTTATGGACCTTGCTTTGTGCACTGGTGCGCAGTCATGTTGGAACAGGAAGAGGTCATCTCCAAACTGTTCCCACAAAGTCGGGAACATGAAATTGTCCAAAATGTCTTGGTATGCTGACATCTTAAGAGTTCCCTTCACTGGAACTAAGGGGCCAAGCCCAACCCCTGAAAAACAACCCCCCCACACCATAATCCCCCTCCACCAAATGATTTGGACCAGTGCACAAAGCAAGGTCCATAAAAGGCATGGATGAGCGAGTTTGGGGTGGAGGAACTTGACTGGCCTGCATCCATGTCTTTATGGACCTTGCTTTGTGCACTGGTCCAAATCATTTGGTGGAGGGGGGGATTATGGTGTTGGGTTGTTTTTCAGGGGTTGGGCTTGGCCCCTTAGTTCCAGTGAAGGAAACTCTAAAGGTGTCAGCATACCAAGACATTTTGGAGAATTTCATGCTCCCAACTTTGTGGGAACAGTTTGGGGGCTGGTCCCTTCATGTTCCAACATGACTGCCCACCAGTGCACAAAGCAAGGTCCATAAAGACATGGATGAGCGAGTTTGGGGTGGAGGAACTTGACTGGCCAGCACAGACCTCAACCCGAAGAGTTGAAGCGGTTATAGCTGCAAAGGTGTTCTATCAGGTTGAGGTCGGGACTCATGTCTTTATGGACCTTGCTTTATGCACTGGTGCGCTGTCTTGTTGGAACAGGAAGAGGTCATCTCCAAACTGTTCCCACAAAGTCGGGAACATGAAATTGTCCAAAATGTCTTGGTATGCTGATGCCTTAAGAGTTTCCTTCACTGGAACTAAGGGGCCAAGCCCAATCCCTGAAAAACAACCCCCCACACCATAATCCCCCTTCCACCAAATGATTTGGACCAGTGCACAAAGCAAGGTCCATAAAGACATAGATGAGCAAGTTTGGGGTGGAGGAACTTGACTGGCCGGCACAAACCTCAACACGATAGAACACATTTGAGCAGAGACTGCGAGCCAGGCCTTCAGTGGCCTGACCTCACAAATGCTCTTCTGGAAGAATCGTCAAACATTCCCATAGACACACTCCTAAACCTTGTGGACGGCCTTCCCAGAAGAGTTGAAGCTGTTATAGCTGCAAAGGGTGGGCCAACTCAATATTGAACCCTACGGACTAAGACTGGGATGCCATTAAAGTTCATGGGCGTGTAACGGCAGGTGTTCCAATACTTTTGGTAATATACTGTGTATTTTCATCTGTATCATACTGTAAAAAAAAACAAAAAAACAGTGTTGATATATTTCCAATTTTATTCTATAAACTGAAGAAATTTTACATCACAAAAAGGACATATATCACTTTCAGCCAGCAGATGGCACAATCATTGAACTAGTTAGTCTTGCTGTATAATCTGATCTCACTTGCTGTTCATTCACAAGCAATATCAATCTCGTCTCCCATCACCAGCTTCTGCTGAAACGTTGTGGAGATCAGACTTTTCATCTACTGGAATGGGTTCTCTTCCTCTCTCTTAGCTATGCAGGCAGAACTTTATGAACTGTGAAGTCTTCAGTGATCTCCGATTCCCTTATAAACTGTCTCTCCCATGATAAAGACCAGAGGAGAGCTCAGCCACGTGTTTTCTAAGTTGTATATCAAGGTGTGCTTCTTCCCAGTGTGAGATCTCTGATGTCCGGCAGCATATGATTCATATAGAAGACATTTCCCTTACTTGAGGCGCCAACTTCGCCTTAAGGGTTACGTGGGATTTGTAATGATTAAAAAGATGGGTCTTCTGCGTAAAACATTTCCCACACTCATGACAGGAATACGGCTTCTCCCCCGTGTGGATTCTCATATGTCTTTCGAGATCCGCTTTCCATAGAAAACTTTTCCCGCACTCCGAGCAAGAATGCGGCTTCTCGCCCCTGTGGTACTTCAGGTGCACGGCGAGGTTGGATTTCCGCAAGAAACATTTCCCGCAGTCGGGACAGGAAAAAGGCTTCTCCCCCGTGTGGGACCTCTGATGTATAGTGAGATCTATTTTATATACAAAACACTTATCGCACTCAGAGCAGGAAAACAGCTTCTCCTTCGTGTGGCATCTCTGATGTGCCGAATAATTGGACTTCCGCGAAAAACCTTTGCCGCACTCAGAACAGGAATACGGCTTCTCCCCCGTGTGGGACATCCAGTGTGTGACCAGCTGCGATTTGTGAAGGAAACCTTTCCCACACTCGGGGCAGGAATGTAGAGCTTCACCCGTGTGCAATCTCTGATGGGCAGCCAGGATGGACTTCTGTGGAAAACATTTCCCGCACTCCGGACAGGAATGCAGCTCCTCCCCCGTGTGCAGCCTCTGATGGGCGGAAAGATTGGACTTCCGCGAAAAGCACTTCCCGCACTCGTCACAGGAATGCGGCTTCTCGCCCTTGTGAGATCCCTCATGCCTGAGCAGTGCAGATTTGTGAAGAAAAAATTTCCCGCACTCAGGACAGGAATGAAGGTTCTCCCCGCTGTGGAATCTCTGATGTAGAGAAAGACTTAATTCAGAGCCAAAGCTTTCCCCACATTCAGAACAGGAAAATGTATTCCCCCCCTGAATTCCGGCACCATCCCTCACAGTACGAGGTTGCTCAAAGTCAGAGGAGTTTGATGGTCTATCCACACTGTGAAGTCCACCATCCATGGTCTTTTCCCATACACAATCCTCATCTTCTAATGTATAATCTAGTGATGAAGTGAGGTGATTCTTTGAGGATTTCTTGATGGTGTGTCCTGGAAAAATATAAAAATATTATTGTGAGGGGATTAATTCACCTGAACTAGGATGTCACCTGGTTCATGTACAATTGAGTGAACAGATATGTTCTGCAGATGTCCCAATCAACCTCTTACTGGTGAAAAACACCCTTGGACCTCCTCCCAAATACTTACATAGGTTAAAAAAAAAGACACAAGTCCATCTAGTTCAAAAAAAATGGGAAACCTCCATATGCAGAACCCTATACCAGCATTTGATGCAGGCAAAGGTTAAAAAAACCTTAACAACGCATTGGCCTAAGTTCCTCTAATGGTGCTTTATTCACCTTTAACAGAGCTCAACCCTTTGAAGACACATGAATGTAAGCCATGTTTGACAGAGAGCAACTCTTTCAGCACACATAGGTGTAACCTATCTGGTTCAGGTGCTTTATTCACCTTTAACAGAGCCCAACTCTTTTAGCACACATGGGTGTACAACATCTTGTTTAGGTGCTTTATTCACCTTCAACAGAGCTAAACTCTTTGAGGACACATGGATGTAAGCCATCTGCTCCAGGTGCTTTATTCACCTTCAACAGAGCTCAACGCTTTGAGGACACCTGGGTGTAAGCCATCTGGTTCAGGTGTTTTATTAACCTTTAACAGAGAGCAACTCTTTCAGCACACATGGGTGTAAGCCATCTTGTTAAGGTGCTTTATTCATCTTTAACAGAGCTAAACTCTTTGAGCACACATGGATGTAAACCTTCTGGTCCTGGTGCTTTATTCTCCTTTACAAGAGTGCAACTCTTTGAGGACACATGGATGTAAGTCATCTGGTTCAGTTGCTTTTCACCTTTAACAGAGCTCAACTCTTTGAGGACACATGGGTGTAAGCCTTCTTGTCCAGGTGCTTTATTCACCTTTACCAGAGTGCAACTCTTTGAGGGCACACGGGTGTAAGCCATTTGGTCCATCATTTCTAACAGAAGAATATATTATGGCTCACCTGTGCTAATCTCTGTAGGAGTGTCTTCCTCTATGAATGTCCTCGTCATTCCAGCCTCCTCCATATCCCTCACATACATCTCTTCTACTTCATCCTCAACTTTTATGATAATCAGATCTTCTCCCTAAACCAATGGAATGGCAGAAAATAACATCTGTAACATAGAAGTATTTATGATTTGAGATCACATAGAAAATATCATCTTGTAGAGTCCACACATCATCTCCACATGTCAGAGTGTTCAATCACTTTATGTTCCCGACCCTCAACTCCACCTACCTGATGATGGTGAGGGACGGTGTGACCTTCCTGTGTGGAATCCCGGAAATACAGAGGACGGGGACATCTCTCTGGTGGGTTTCTGTTATTAGGTGACTCCATCATAATGTCCTTGTAGAGATCCTTGCGTCCTTTATAAAGCTCCTTCATCACTCCATACTCCTCATCCTCCTCTTTATACTCTTCTTTAACAATAATATTATAATCCCCAAAGTTTCCACTCTGAATATATAAAACATTCATTGTAACAAACAAGTTTGTATATCAATCAAAACTACCAATAATTAATATTCATCTACCTGATGATGGTGAGGGATGGTGTGACCTTTCTGTGTGGAATCCCGGGAATACAGAGGACGGGGACATCTCTCTGGTGGGTTCCCATTACTGGATCCGTCTGTAGGAAACACACACACTGACTGAATACATTGTTTCTATGTGTTTATCAGATGATGGGGGATCCAGGTGGACCCTCCGTACTGCTCTCTCCTTTACAATAAAGTCTCCTCTTACCCGGTGATGTGAGGGGCAGCTGATTGTCCATCATGACGTCCTTGTAGAGATCCTTGTGTCCTTCTAAATACTCCCACTCCTCCATGGAGAAATAGACAGTGACATCCTGACACCTTATAGGAACCTGACACACACAATGATACAGTCACCATCCAGACACATCCCTTGTCTGTTACTGGATAATGTCCCAGAATCCTCCTCACCTCTCCTGTCAGCAGCTCCATCATCTTCTTGGTGGCTTCTAGAATCTTCTGCATGTTGTGTCTCTCAGGTTTTAGGGAGTCACATGGAGGCACCGTGATGGTCATAGGAAATCTCTGTATTGAGAAATCAATAGAAATATCATGTTAGAATCTCAGAACCCTCCTCACCTCTCCGGCCAGGTCTGTGTTTGATTAATAGAGATAAGTGTGATGTCATTTGACCTCCCAGAATCCTCCTCACCTCTCCAGTCAGGTCTGTGTTTTATTAATAGAGATAAGTGTGATGTCATATGACCTCCCAGAATCCTCCTCACCTCTCCAGTCAGGTCTGTGTTTTATTAATAGAGATAAGAGTGATGTCATGTGACCTCCCAGAATCCTCCTCACCTCTCCGGTCAGGTCTGTGTTTTATTAATAGAGATAAGAGTGATGTCATGAGACCTCCCAGAATCCTCCTCACCTCTCCGGTCAGGTCTGTGTTTTATTAATAGAGATAAGAGTGATGTCATGTGACCTCCCAGAATCCTCCTCACCTCTCCGGTCAGCAGGTAGATGATCTCCAGGGTGAGGTTTAGTATCCTCTCAGTCATTTGACTCCGGTCCTCCTCCATCCTCATTGATGTGGCCATGTGATTTATAGAGGTTTCTCTGCAGATGGATAATGGAGAATTATCTGAAAAGCAACAGAAAAGTAAATGGGGGCAACCAAAAAAAAAGTACTTAACAAGTCTCTGGTCTTTGGGTTTAGGCAGGGCTCCAAGATTTCAAAGTCTTTGGGCTTTTAAAGAAATACGAGTTTTGGCTGAGGTGTTTTCGGTTTATTGGTAAAGGGGAGCTGGCACTCCCTTAGATACAGTTTTCCAAATGTATTCATATTTTAAATATATCAGATACCAAGATCTAAAAACCCATATTTCATCATGCACCCTAAAATTATCTTATGAACCAGAGTTCTAATGACCTACCTTTGAAACTTGCCTTCCTAAGAAGAAGAAATGGACCTCCCAGACCAGGCAAGAGAGCCACATTTCGAAGGTGTATTACTCCTGAATGGTTTTAGGACATCTATATAAAAGTGTGTTTCCAGCCTCCACTAAGTGCTTTACAATGGCCATTGACCCTTTACAAACAACTAATCAAGGTCTCTGCTTATCAGTTTTTTTGGCTTTTTTTGGGATCCTACTAATGGTTTTTCACAACGTCCAATTAACCATTCACAAAATTCGAGACCAAGGAACGTTTAATTACTGCCCATTGACAGCTGTGTGGAGTCTACCAAGTAGGGTTTAAGGTCCCATTGAATGGTTTGCTTATTATTTTAGAGAAATAAGGATTATATCAAGAGCAACCAAATAATTCCCTTCTCCTAACTCAGTTTGGGGGTCATCAGACCTCCATATCTTCACAACGGGAGGTTACTTGGGATAAATAGAAAATATTATCTTATTACCTCCTCAGCTGCCAGTTCCAGCAATGTCTCCTCTCTACTTCCTCCCGACTCACCTCTAACCTGAGCTTCCTGTCTGTACCCGACATCACTTCCTGTCAGTACACCATAGAGACTTTCTGTCTGGGTAGAAGTGAGATCGCCACCTTGTGGAGCTCAGAGGAACTGCATCCCCGAGGAACGTCTCTTAGTGTGAACACGGCCTTGTGTTGTGTGTGTATGTACTGTATATCCTTATAGATGGGGTCACCTCCACTCCCACCAAGGGGGATATAATTAAAATACTGCCTAGTCTATGTGATGTATTTAATTATATCAGGGTTTTATTGTACAGAGCTGTACACAACAAGCAAAAAAATGGGGTCATCCCTCATCTAGAAGAGATCCAGATACATTTATTTTAGTATCATATGAAAACAATAAAATATTTATTGTGACTAGGGATGAGCCCAACGTACCCTCAGTTTGAGGACCATTAGGCTGCGGCCTGAGAGTATTCCTGCAGTCAGCACCTCTCTACCACTCTGCACAGAATCCTGGGACCTGCGGGATTTGGACACGCTGGGATAGCAGCCAAAATCCCAGGGCACTTGGCATGAAGGACAAGGCCGTGTTCACACTACGAAACGTTTCTTGGGGCTGCAGTTCTTCTGAGCTCCACAAGGTGGTGGTCTTCTCACTTCTACCCAGACAGGAAGTCTCTATGGAAGAGAGGAAGTGATGTCAGGTACAGACAGGAAGTTCCGGGTGAGAGGTGAGTCGGGAGAGTAGACATTTCTGAAATTGACAGCAGAGGAGGTAATAAGATCTTATTTTCTATTTACACCCAGTAACCCCCCCGTCATGTTCCGTCCTCTTCCTCCATAGTCACTGTGATGTCTTTTATCTCCAGCAGATGATGATACACACATATATAGTGTGGGAACCTAGATTGACCCCTTTAGGGTCGGAAAATGTCCCCACTTATGGGGCTGAGACATTTCCTTCATTTTCGAGATGTGTCACTTTCTCACCTTAGCGGTCTCTCGTAACGAGGGATGAGATTCGAATTCGGTTTGAACTGATATTTGACCCCGATCTCCAAGATTTGAATTTTGGTTGAATTTGTGGTTGGTTTTGGTGTTGACTTTGCCCTGCATAGGTAACCCTGGTCAGTCAATAATAAGTAGCAGGAGGTAAGGAGGATAACTGCCCCTTACTATAAGAGGAGGTCTGAGATCAGCCAGCGATGAGGGGAGGAAGTGGATAACCCCAACCCTGACTATAAGAGGGGGTCTGAGATCAGCTAGCGATGAGCGGAGGAAGTGGATAACCCCAACCCTGACTATAAGAGGGGGTCTGAGATCAGCCAATAATGGGGGAGGAAGTGGATAACCCCGACTCTCACTATAAGAGGGGGTTTGAGATAAGCCAATCATGGGCAAGGAGGTGGATAACCCCACCCCTCACTATAAAAGGGGGTCTGAGATTAGACAACAACGGAACATGAGGTGGACAACCCTGACTATAAGAGGGGGTCTGAGATCAGCCAAAAATAAGGAAGGAAGTGGATAACCCCGACTCTCACTATAAGAGGGGGTCTGAGATAAGCCAATCATGGGCAAGGAGGTGGATAACCCCACCCCACACTATAAAAGGGGGTCTGTGGTCAGCCAATAATGGGGAGGAGGTGGATAACCTCGTCCCCTCACTATAAGAGATTAGCAAATAATGGAGAAGGTGGATAGCCCCACCTCTAACTATAAGAGAGGTGAATAACCCTGTTACTACTGTAAGTCGGAAATTTTGATACAGCCGAATCTCCTAATGACAAAAATTTCATCCAAATTTTGTTTCGGAACAAAACGAACTGCACATGTCTAAGAGTTGCCACCTCATCCCTTTAAACCCGAACACCTTTGAATTACACAGGTTCTGAGGCTAATTAAATGCAGATAAGGCACCAAGTGAGTTTAATTACCACCTTAATCAGCCACAGAACCCGTGTAATTAATATGTGTTCGGGTTTAAAGGGATGAGGTGGCACCCATACTAAGAGGTCTACTCTCCTAGTAGTGGGTAGGCGGCCCCTTCAAATGGAAAACATATGTTGAATGACCCGAGCCCCATGTCTCACGGGCCCCAGGTGCACAGTCCAATTATCTGAGCCATAGCCTGTGGACCATACTATGTAGGACCAGGGGGATGGTGTAGTGGGGTTTTGATCCTGCCATCTCTACAAGTAGGAGCAGATGGTGCAAGTTGGGCTTTGAGGTGAGAACGGGCAAGTGGTCTGGCCTCTGAGTAGTTCTGCTAACACGGATATGCCACCAAGATTTGGACATAGATGTAACGCCTAAATTCCAGGGTGTGGGATAAGTACTGTATAGGATAAATATGGATGGGGGGACAAGGGGGGGGGGGGGGGAGTTGTGAAGAAGACGAGAGGGAAAAAGAAAGGAGAGGCAAAGGGGTACGGCTAGTCCATCAGAACAAGCCTAAAGTGAGGTTAAGAGATCAAAAGTAGTACATCAAAGCTTTGTGGACCACCGTAGGTCACCCAGGGTTGCCACATCTTAAGGAATTTATTATAAGTATCATTTAATATTGCAATTAGGTTTTCAAGTACCATTGTACCGGCAACTCCGCATTTTACTTTGTTAAAGTTGAGGGTAGGACAGTTCCATGATCTGGTTTTCTTAGTAGCCATAGGATATGAGTAATCAGACTTGGTTTGGTGTTTGGCCACATTATGTGTAGGCTCATATACGTAGTAAGCCTTCCAATGGGCTTTTCAACTAGATTGCATTAGAGCAAATATTAACTAGGATATACACTCATATCTAGAGTCTATTCTCTTGAGGGCAAGATCACCGTGTGTGTCATGGTGCCTAACTGGGTGCATCCCCAAAAGAAATTGGTGGGTAAGAGGGTATACTTTTCTTAGATTGGCCAGGGTGAAGCACTAATGGACAAGTATTGTATATGAATATTCAAGGGCAAGTATGTTTTTCAAGCTTTCAGGTGCTTCTGACTAAATATCCATCCAGTCTTGGTCTATCACACTGCCGCGGCTCCGATAACGATATCCCTGCGTGACTTCATCGCGGCTTGCTGGTGACTTCTTTCTCAGAAGTCAATGCAAATCATGTTTAAGTAGCCCCAAAGTAGTGCAGAAACCTTTTTTCTCAGTCGGAGTGACTTGAGTCGCACTAATTAGTATGGTTCCATTGCCGTTAATGGGGCACGGCTTGTCATGCGTTTTGGAACTCTCAAGTTGTTGTATGCCAAGTTGCGGCAAGGTGAACCAGGGCTCAATGTAAAGCCAAGTTCTTCAGTCCATTTGGTTTAGTATATAGTGTTGTTTCGTGTGTAGAACTTTTTAAAAGATGATTGGATGGAGGATATTGGGCAAGATGAGTGATGGTTAGCATTGCAGCGATTTTCAAGTGAGGTAAGAGAGAATGGTGCTTCACAATTGGAACATACCAGAACAATTTTAGTATGTGGGATTTGGTGAGAGTCTGGAAGTTGTGTAAAGGTTTTAAGTCAGAGAATCTCGGAAGTAACTGGACTGCCACCAATGGAATTGATGAGGGTTATCGATGCCTGAATGTATGTATGAATGGAGCAGTAGAGAGTGAAGGGGGAGATGAAAGCAATCAGCCAAAAAATGTCACTGATTTCTAAATTCTTTCTAAATTCTTAAAAGTAAGGAAAAGGAGAAGCAAAAACAGCTAACACACAATTACACTTGTTGCTGATTTTTTAAATAAATGGACCCGTACCCCAATCTACATGTGCCAATTACCATTGCGGTCAGCCCACATAAAGACCCCGTTCTATCCCCATCCTAATATTATACAACCAATACAGTCCAGATAATTCCCTGTTATCCATCTACAGAGAAACCGGCACAGATCACATGACCACATCACTGAGGATGGAGGAGGAGCCGAGTCACATGACTGAGAGGATACTAAACCTCACCCTGGAGATCATCTACCTGCTGACCGGAGAGGTGAGGAGGATTCTGGGAGGTCACATGACATCACTCTTATCTCTATTAATAAAACACAAACCTGACCAGAGAGGTGAGGGGGATTCTGGGAGGTCACATGACATCACTCTTATCTCTATTAATAAAACACAGACCTGACCGGAGAGGTGAGGGGGATTCTGGGAGGTCACATGACATCACTCTCATCTCTATTAATAAAACACAGACCTGACCGGAGAGGTGAGGAGGATTCTGGGAGGTCACATGACATCACTCTTATCTCTATTAGTAAAACACAGACCTGACCGGAGAGGTGAGGAGGATTCTGGGAGGTCACATGACATCACTCTTATCTCTATTAATAAAACACAGACCTGACCGGAGAGGTGAGGAGGATTCTGGGAGGTCACATGACATCACTCTTATCTCTATTAATAAAACACAGACCTGACCGGAGAGGTGAGGAGGATTCTGGAAATGTATGACGTTACTGTTGGTGTTTCATTACAGAGTTTGCATCCGGTGAGGTTTGGTGATCGTGTGACCATCACCGTGCCTCCACCTCACTCACTGACTTCTGAGAGACACAACATTCAAAAAATTCTAGAAGTCACCAATAAGATTGTTGAGCTGCTGATGGAAGAAATGAATGGGACTGGGAATTCAGGAACCATATCTACTAAGGAGGAGTGGGAGTATTTAGAAGGACACAAGGATCTCTACAAGGACCTCATGATGGACAATCAGCCGCCCCTCACATCACCGGGTAAGAGGAGACTTTATTGTAAAGGAGAGAGCAGTACGGAGGCTCCACCTAGATCCCCCATCATCTGATAAACACATAGAAACAATGTATTCAGTCAGTGTGTGTGTTTCCTACAGATGGATCCAGTAATGGGAACCCACCAGAGAGCTGTCCCCGTCCTCTGTATTCCCGGGATTCCACACAGGAAGGTCACACCATCCCTCACCGTCATCAGGTAGTAGAGGAACAATCACTGATAATATCATTAGGATCTGTACATTATCTGCATTGTTACAATTAATGTCATTTTTATTATATATTCAGAGCGGAAACCTGAGAGATTCTAAAGTTGACTTTAAGATAGAGATAAAAGAGGAGGATGATGAGGATGGGGTGATGGAGGAGTCAGAGTTTCCAAAAGGACACAAAGATCTGTACCAGGACACCATGGTGGAGTCATCCAGAAACCCACCAGAGAGATGTCCCCGCCCTCTGTATTCTACACAGGAAGATCACACTATCCCTCACCATCATCAGGTAGGTAATAAACAGTTATCAGTAGTTGTGATTTATACACAAACATCTTTGTTACAATTAAGGTTTTAATATATCTCTAGAGTGGAAATCTTGGGGAATATACTTTTGTTCTTAAAGAAGAGTATAAAGAGGAGGATGAGGAGTATGGAGCGATGGAGAATCTTTCTGAAAGACACAAGGATATGATGGATCCACCTAATAACATAAACCCACCAGAGAGATGTCCCCTTTCTCTGTATTTCCAGGATTCCACACAGGAAGATCACACCATCCCTCACCATCATCAGGTAGGTGGAGTTGAGGGTCGGGAACATAAAGTGATTGAACACTCTGACATGTGGAGACGATGTGTGGACTCTACAAGATGATATTTTCTATGTGATCTCACATCATAAATACTTCTATGTTACAGATGTTATTTTCTGCCATTCTGTTGGTTTAGGGTGAAGATCTGATAAACATAAAAGTTGAGGGTGAAGTAGAAGAGACGTATGTGAGGGATGATCAGCAATATATGGAGGAAGCTGGAATGATGAGGACATTCATAGAGGAGGACACTCCTACAGAGATCAGCACAGGTGAGCCATAATATATTCTTCTCCGGTGGAGGACCAAAGGCCCTTTGACTGAAGAGGGGGGAGAGTCCCAGCTGGTTGGGACCTCCACAGAGAACATCTTCTCACTCATATCTACCTGATCCAGATGGATACTTGATGGAAGTGAACTAACCCTCTCATATCCATTGATGATGTTTTTATATTTTTCCAGGACACGCCATGGAGAAACCCTCAAATGATCGTCTCACTTTATCTCCAGGTTGTAAAATGGAAGATGAGGACATCACAGGAGATTGTGTCAGAGAAAAGACAATGAGCTCCACTATGGATGGTGGACTTCACAGTGTAGATAGACCATGGAATCCCTCTGACTCTGAGCAACCTCGTATTGTGAGGGATGGTGCTGGAATTCAGGGGGAGCAGATATATTCCTGTCCTGAGTATGAGGAAAATTTCACAATACATCAGAGATCTCACACACGTGAGGAGCTTAATTCCTGTTCGGAGTGCGGAAAATCTTTTCTTCATAAATCAGTACTGTACAGACATCAAAGATCTCACACGGGTGAGAAGCCTTTTTCCTGTCCTGAGTGCGGGAAAAGTTTTACACAGAAGTCACATCTTTCCAGACATGAGAGAATGCACACAGGCGAGAAGCCGTATTCCTGTTCTGAGTGCTGGAAATGTTTTTCTGATAAGACCAGCCTTGTCCGACATCAGAGGTTGCACACGGGGGAGAAGTTGTATTCCTGCCCCGAGTGTAGAAAATGTTTTTCACAGAGGGCCCATCTTTCCAGACATCAGAGATTACACACGGGGGAGAGGCCGTTTTCCTGCCCTGAGTGCGGGAAATGTTATACAAGGAGATCAGAAGTTGTCAAACATCAAAGATCTCACTCAGGTGAGAAGCCGTATTCCTGCCCTGAGTGTGGGAAGTGTTTCTCACAGAAGTCCTGTCTTACCAAACATCAGAAACTCCACACAACCCTCGAGGTGTATTAGTGTCCTGAGTGTGGGAAATCTATATATGGATCATATGTTGCCGTACATTAGAGATCTCACACTGGGAAGAAGCACACCTTGATATACACCTCAGAAAACACGTGGCTGAGCGCCCCCCTGGTCTTTATAATGGAAGAAACACTTTATAAGGAAATCTGAGATCACCGAAGACTTCAAAGTTCTGTCTAGCTTCCTCTGCTAGGAGAGAGGAGGGGGTATCACTGCTAATTGGGTCCCTCTAGGAGAGAGAAGGAGGGGGTGTCACTGCTGGTTGGGTCCCTCTAGGAGAGAGAAGGAGGGGGTGTCACTGCTGGTTGGGTCCCTCTAGGAGAGAGAAGGAGGGGGTTATAATGTTGGTTGGGTCCCTCTAGGAGAGAGAAGGAGGGGGTGTCACTGCTGGTTGGGTCCCTCTAGGAGAGAGAAGGAAGGGGTGTCACTGCTGGTTGGGTCCCTCTAGGAGAGAGAAGAAGGGGGTGTCACTGCTGGTTGGGTCCCTCTAGGAGAGAGGAGGAGGGGTTGTCACTGCTGGTTGAGTCCCTCTAGCAGAGAGGAGGAGGGGTGTCACTGCGGGTTGAGTCCTTCTAGGAGAGAGAAGGGGGGGTCACTGCTGGTTGGGTCCCTCTAGGAGAGAGAAGGAGGGGGTGTCACTGCTCATTGGGTCCCTCTAGGAGAGAGAAGGAGGGGGTGTCACTGCTGGTTGGGACCCTCTAGGAGAGAGAAGGAGGGGGTGTCACTGCTGGTTGGGTCCCTCTAGGAGAGAGGAGGGAGGGGGTGTCGCTGCTGGTTGGGCCCCTCTAGGAGAGAGAAGGAGGGGGTGTCACTGCTGGTTGGGTCCCTCTAGGGGAGATAAGGAAGGGGTGTCACTGTTGGTTGAGTCCCTCTAGGAGAGAGGAGGAGGGGTTGTCACTGCTGGTTGGGTCCCTCTAGGAGAGAGAAGGAGGGGGTGTCACTGCTAGTTGGGTCCCTCTAGGAGAGAGAAGGAGGGGGTGTCACTGCTGGTTGGGTCCCTCTGGAAGAGAGGAGGAGGTGTCACTGCTGGTTGGGTCCCTCTAGAAGAGAGAAGGAGGGGTGTCACTGCTGGTTGGGTCCCTCTAGGAGAGAGAAGGAGGGGGTGTAACTGCTGGTTGGGTCCCTCTAGGAGAGAGAAGGAGGGGGTGTCACTGCTGGTTGGGTCCCTCTAGTGGAGAGAAGGAGGAGGTGTCACTGCTGGATGAGTCCCTCTAGCTGTCTCGTCCAATCTCCCCTGACCTTCAGCAGAAGCTTCAATGGAAGACATCATGGTGAGAGAGGAGCTAGATATTGCTCATGGATAAATTGAAAGGGAGATGACAAGACTGATAATTTCAGTGCTATAGTTTGCAGCCTGCATAGGCTTGGAGAATGCCACCTGCTGGTGAAAAGTGGCAATTATGACATTTTATGATATTTTCGGATGTAACATTTATATTTATTTGATTAAAGGGAAAATATATTGACACGTATTTTTAAGTATAAAACAAAAAGGGAAATGTTTATATTCTTAAAATCATGTTTTATAAATTGATTGATAAAAGTCTGCCTTCGGATTTATATTAATAAATGGCTACATAGTTAGTCGGGTTGAAAGATAAAAAAAAGACGCACGTCCACTGAGTTTAATCATTAACAGAAAACCTCCATATACAGAGCCCTGTACCCACAGGGGATCCAGAAGGTAGCAAAAATAAAAAATAAAAAAAAATCCCTATAAAGGATAATTCACCTTGCTTCAACAAGGGAAAAAATATTCTTCCTCTTCCTGATCATCTAATCCAGGGGACTCTCATTTAGGGGTAACTCTGATGGGAACTCTCATGGAACGGAGGCCTCTGATTGGGACTGTCATATAAGAGGGCACTGTAATGGGCACTCTTATGTAAGGGGTGACTATGATGGGGACTTCCATGTGAGGGGTGACTGATGGGGACTGTCATGTAAACAGGGGTGCTGATGAGGACTCTCATGTAAGAAGTGATTGTAATGGGGACTTTCATGTAAGGGATGACTCTGATGGGGACTCTTACATAAGGGGGAACTCTGATAGGGGCTCTGATGTAAGGGAGACTAACATGATTGGTTGTTGGACTAGCCACCTCCGCACCCTCTGGAAAGCTAATAAAATGCAGGTTATTGCTGCGCATTCTATTTTCAAGATCATCTTGCTTCAGTTGCAGCTGAGCAATGTGGTGGGATGCCTGATCAGGGGAGGCCTGCAAGGGAGGGATGGCGACCTCAGCATGACTCAGGCGATACTCTGCCTCTGATACATACTCTGAGTTTATGCAGATCCTGTCTGATTAAAGAGATGTCCACCTTAACTTCCTCAATTTTGGTAGTGAGTGTTGCCTGGGAAGTGGAGATTGCCTCCAGGACCTTAGAAGTTTCAGGGGTCGATGTCTCCATCCCAGAAGCGGAGGGGCCACCATCTTCTCCCTGCCCATCCTTATCTTTGTGGCGGAATCTGTCCAGCTTTGCAGCGGTCTCCGAGACCTTACGAGGAGGGGACATGTCGCTGGCAGTGGAGGTATCGTAGGAGGTAATTAGTAAGTGAATATGGACTCAGGATAGATCACAGGATAGATGAGGGGACGAGATGCCAAAGGAGCTCTGGTGATCTGCGTCCTACTCCATGTGGCTTCAGGCCATGCCCCTACACATGATTGGCTGTTAGGATGTCGGTGGTCCTAGGAACCAACAACACTACAACGAAAGTGCAGTCAGGGAAACCTGAGCGGGATGTGGATATCACATAAAAATAGAGAACATAGGCCGACCTGAAGACCTGTGTGAGGGGCTTCTGACCTTGGGTGTGGGCAGCAAAAACCTTTCAGAGGATCAGAATTGGCCTGCAGACCATATTTTAGAGACCCCTGCCTATTCCCAGAACCAGCAATCTCTGGTGTTATTACATATAAATGTTAATAGCCAGTTATTTTCTGTGCAATTTGGAATGCGTCCTACTTTTTTTTAAAGCCCCCACTCTTTTTTCACAATACCCTCTTCCATTTTCCTTTAACCTATCCTGATAGTCTCCCCTCCTTTACCCAGTGAAGGCAGATATACGTACCCAGTAAGTCCCTCACTGCCTCTGGTTTTGGTGTGGGAGACCCTTGAACCAGGGCTGTAATAGTGCCCTGAGACCACCTGTTCCCTGGTGTCTCTTTGGGATGACACCATCCTGAGAGGATCCGGCCAGTAACCATTAACCAATAACCGTCCTGAGAGGATCCTGCCAGCAGACATCAACCAACCTCTTTCCTGAGAGGATCCCCCCAGCAACCATCAACCAACCGCCTTTTTGAGAGGATCCTGCCAGCAACCAACTACCGCCTTTAGAGGATCCCACCATCAACCAATCGCTGTCCTGAAAAGATCCCATCAGTTACCATCAACCAACTGCCTCCTGAGAGGATCCCGCTAGCAACCATCAACCAACCGCCATCCTGAGAGGATCCCACCAGCAACCAAATGCCATCCTGAGAAAATCCTATCAGCAACCATCAACCAATGCCCGTCTTGAGAAGATCCTGCCAGCATCCATCAACCAACTGCTATTATGAGTAGATCCCACCAGCAACCATCAACCAACCGCCGTACTGAGAGGATCCTGCCAGCAACAGTCAACCAACCGCCATACTAAAAAAGGATCCCACCATCAACCAACCGCCGTTCTGAGAAGATCCCGCCATCAACCAACCGCCATCCTGAGAGTATTCTGCCAGCATTCATCAACCAACCAGTCTCCTGAGAAGACCCTACCAGTAACCATCAACCAACCACCATCCTGAGAGGATCCCACCATCAACCAACTAATGTCCTGAGAGGATCCCACCAGCAGCCATCACCCAACTGCCATCCTGAAAG
The DNA here is from genome assembly GCA_037952925.1 of Lithobates clamitans. Classification (NCBI taxonomy): domain Eukaryota; kingdom Metazoa; phylum Chordata; class Amphibia; order Anura; family Ranidae; genus Lithobates; species Lithobates clamitans. The sequence continues at coordinate 69,042 of JBBGZY010001528.1, forward strand.
GATCCCGCTAGCAACCATTAACCAACTGCTGTCCTGAGAGGATCCTGAAAAAAACCATCAACCAACCTCTGTCCTGAGAGGATCCTGCCAGCAGATGTCAACCAACTGCTATCATGAGAAGATCCCATGTGCATCCATCAGCCAACCGCCATCCTGAGAGGATCCCGCCAGCAAACATCAACCAACTGCCCACCAGCAGCCACAACTAACGTTGTTCTTAAAGATCCCTCCAGCAACCATCAACCAACCGCTGTCCTGAGAGGATCCCACCAGCAACCATCCAATTGGAACTATCAACGTCTCACAGTCAGGGATGTGGACACCCTGCCAAGGACCTCTCCAGGAAGTAAATAGAAAAGGAGATGACTCAGGCCGGCGATGTAATGTGATTGGGCCTTCAGGTAAGTTAAAAACGGCAGATGGTAAAAGGCCAAGCCTTTAGGTGACAAGTAGCACTGGAGGGAGTTTGGAGCAGCATTTTCTCCAGAAAGATAGTTCGGTATTTATTTTACGCCTTCTATTTCCATCTCAACGAGACTGTAAAAGTTTCATATTAAAGATAAACGCCAGACTAGGAATGAGCTGAGTGTTTGGTTTGAATGTAAGTTCAGACTGAATACTTCACAATCGTCCCAATGCAGAATGTTTATGGTATTTGGTGTGCACTAATGTGACATCTTCCTGCTGTCAATTATTTTTAAGGAAGCACCTGGTACTTGTCAACTACTTACCTCTTCTGGTTGTGAATCTCCAACCATGTAAGCAATAGGGTGCAGATAGAAGGTGACATACCTACCTAAATATGGCCACGTGGTCCTATTTGGGCAATGATATCATCACTATCCCCATCCCTTCACTTAAATTGCCAATGTCATCTTGGGGAGCTTTCATTCGCCAAGTGCTGTCATCTGTTTTTCGGCAGGCATTGGGCATGATTGATATGGATCCTCATAGTTTTTTTGTTTTTAATAACGGACTTGTTAAAAACTGTGTTTTTTTACACATTACATTTTTACAAATTAGTTGGGGTGCTATGTACCCCTTACTCATCCTCATGGAAGGAGCAGTATCTGGGTGCTCCTGTATTGTTCTTGAGATTCCAATAACCCCCGAGACCCCCATAAGCACCAAGCCAGGGTTGTGGGGATGAGGCCCTTGTCTTTATTTTTATGTGGACAAGGTGCTTTGTCGGAGAGTTCCTGCTTGCTGGCAAGACATTCCAAAGGTTGAGGGCATGTTGGCCTGGTATGGTTCAGGAGTGGCGGGGGGGGGGGGTCACATGTTTGTCCTGGCCTGGCCAAGCTACATGCTTGAATTTAGGGAGGACCTCACACTGTTCATTTTAATACCATTTATAAGACCCTCATATAGGATAGGGGTCTGGTACAGATAAAGATAATCCCTGGCCATGTAAATAAATAAGCTAGGGATAGTTTAAAAATGGTCAGGAAATGGGAGCACTAGTGTGCCCCCCTCCTCCTCCTGAACCATACCAGGGCATATTCCCTTAACATAGGGGGATACCTTTGCATGGGGGTTGACTTGCCTGGCAAAGCACATTGTTCCTATGGAAAGGGCCTTTAATCCACAAACCTGGCTTGGTGGTTGTGGGGGTCTGTGGAAGGAGAGCTTATCAGAATCTGGAAGCTCCCGGTAACAGAAGGGAACCCAGATACCACTCCCCATGTGAATGAGTAAGGGGTGCATAGTACTGCTATTTAGAAATGTGTATAAAAACAAAAACAATTTAGAAAAGTCCTTTAATAAAAAGAAACCCCCCCCCCAAAAAAAGTCCCACAAAGTAAATCCATCGTTAATCATAATTGCTGATGCCCGCTGAAAGAAACAAAAATGCTGCCTGCCGACGCACGCCATAACCCGACAACGGCTCTGGCGGATGGCAGCCGAAATATACAAAAAATGGTGGGGTCTCTCGGGTAAAGTCATTGACCATATAATGGTCATGTCCCTATATAGTCAAGGACATCACCCGGGAGAACCAGTCCTTTGTATATATCGGCTGTAACCCACCTGAGCTGTCAAGATCAGACATGTGTCGACGAGGGGTATTTATGTTTTTAATGTTGATGGGTTTGTGATTTACATGGATCTACTTCGCTGGATGATGTGGAGGGGTGTATATCCTATTTCTGTGCATGTGTTTTGTTTTCAATTAAAGTATTTGTCAAAAACTGTGTTTTTAATAACACTTTTTTTTGTGAATGTGTAGGGGTGCCCCTTATTCATTCACATAGTGGGGCCAATAGCTGTATAAAGGGGGGTTCCAGATTTCTATAAGGCCCCATTCAAAGACCCCCTACATCCACCGGGCCAGGGTTGTGTGGAAGAGGCCCTTGTCCTCATCTACATGATTGCTTTGCTGGAAAAGGTGGCTCATGTGGCCTGTTATGGTTCAGAATAACGGGGGGGGGGGGGGGGGGTTGACATCTATAATGAATGGATGAATGGAATAGCCGGACTATTTTTTTACTGAGCAGAACTGTAAATATACATATAGCGACTGTACATGTGTTGCTTATGGGGGAACAGCCATGCCTGCAACACCACCATGAAGGATTTTGAAAGGGGTTCCCTTAGGAAGCCAATAGATTGCCACCACATTCCGGGTGATCTGTAAGCCATGTACGGAAAATGAAGTGTTAATACATATGCAGGCACCTTTAAAACCTTTTCTGCACCCTTCAGCTCTAGTCTGGTGGTACTGAATACAGACCTTACTGGCAGTGCTCACTGTAGGAGTGCACAAAAACTTTCAATTTCAGCTACCTTCAGCACCGCTTGAAGGAAATTAAGTGTTGATTGGCCTTTACAGTTTGTATCTCAAGAGGGATTTTGTATGCATTCTCCCAGTCTGATTAAGTAATTTAATATCATTAGGGTATTTGGGAGTTGTATTTCACTGAAGAGGATATAAACCTTTAGATCTTTGCAGAAGGTCAATTAACATAGACCCGTGGCTCTCAAATAGACGAGAAGTCCATGTTCTGCTCATCATAATCTCACCTTTTAGATCCTTGTGGAAGATCAAACACCGTAGACCTGTAGCTCTCACATAGACAAGAAGTCCATGTCCTGCTCATCATGACCTCACCTTTTAGATCTTTGCAGAAGGTCAATCACCGTAGACCCATGGTTCTCACATAGATGAGAAGGCCATGTTCTGCACATCATGACCTCACCTTTTAGATCTTTGTAGTAGGTCAATTACCCTAGACCTGCGGCTCTCACATAGACGAGAAGTCCATGTTCTGCTCATCATGACCTCATCTTTTGGATCTTTGCAGAAGATCAATCACCATAGACCTATGGCTCTCACATACAGTAGATGAGATGCCCATGTTCTGCTCATCATGACCTTGCCTTTTAGATCTTTGCAGAAGGTCAAACACTGTATACTTGTGGCTCTCGCATAGATGAGAAATCCATGTTCTGCTCATTATGACCTCACCTTTTAAATCTTTGTAGAAGGTCAATCACTGTAGACCTATAGCTCTCAAATACAGTAGATGAGAAGCCCGTGTTCTGCTCATCATGACCTTACCTTTTAGATCTTTGCAGAAGGTCAATCACTATAGACCTGTGGCTCTCACATAGACAAGAAGTCCATGTTCTGCTCATTATGACTTCACCTTTTAGATCTTTTGTAGAAGGTCAATCACCGTAGACCCGTGGCTCTCAAATAGATGAGAAGACCATGTTCTGCTCATCATGACCTCACCTTTTAGATCTTTGTAGAAGGTCAATCACTGTAGATCTGTGGCTCTCACAGATGAGAAGTCCATGTCCTGCTCATCATGACCTCACCTTTTAGATCTTTGTAGGAGGTCAAAACCTGTAGACCTTTGGCACTCACATACAGTAGATGAGAATTCCATGTTCTGCTCATCATGACCTCACTTTTTAAATCTTTACAGAAGGTCAATCACTGTAGACCTGTGGCTCTCACATATACGAGAAGTCCATGATCTGCTCATTATGACCTTATCTGTGAGTAGGAACACCTCACCTGAGGATTGGTATTTGTCACAAACAACTCCTAAGGTGAAACATCTACATATTTCCTTCAGAAGGTGGTTAGCATAGAAGCAACCCAACATACAGTATATACATGGAGAAAGGCATGCGAATAAAAGTCTTAGACAAGCCAAGTCAATGAGTGCATTCCCTTAACTGAACATAATATTAACTATGGGATAGATGTAGTCTTTGTTCTGTTCCTCATGACCTCACCTGTGAGGAAGAACTTCTCATCTGAGGATCTACGATTGTGGACAGCTACACATTTCCCCCAAATCTTGGCCAGCACAGATACAACTCAACAAAGACATGTGGAGGAAGGCTGGAAACCATGTGCAGTACAGCCTGCAGGGTGTAAGGAGGACTCCCCCTTTACTGTGCTTGTGGTTAGTGCACACTTAAATATTGGTGACCATTGGTGTGTTGCCCCATACCATTGACGTTCTGTTGCCAATGCAAGCCTTAGTTGTATTTACATGTTTGAGAAAAGCTTTACAGGTCCCACTGCATGCCATTAATTGTAGGCATGAGTAAGGGGTGTTTGGACCAAACTTTGGCTGTTCAGGCATTTGGATAAACTCCAAAACGATCACCCATTTGGTGGGAGCTGAACTTCATGTACGAGGCCTGTACTGAAATCAATGCCGAAGTGGGCATAACGTCATTCAAATTTCACACGTTGGATAGAGTACCTTTTGCTCTTTATCAGGGGGTCTCCAAACTTTTGAAACAAAGGGCCAGTTTACCACCCCTCAGACTTTAGGGGGACTGAACTGTGACCAGTGAGGGTGGAAAATGGAAGTGAAAGGAATAGTGCCCCATGTTTGGTGTCGGTGGGAAGAATAGTGCCTGATTGTTGGTGTCAGTGAAAGAAATTGCCCCTCAAAATTGGAGTCGGTGGGAGGAATAGTCCCTCATCATTGCGGTCCGTGGGAGCAATAGTTCCTGATAATTGGTTTCAATGAGAGGTATAATGCTCCATAACTGGTGTCAGCGGGAGGAATAGTGCCCCATCATTGGTGTCAGTGGGAGGAATAGTGCCCCATCATTGGTGTCAGTGGAAGAAATAGTGCCCTATCATTGGTGTCAGTGGGTGGAATAGTGCCCCATCTTTGGAGTCAATTGGAGGAATAGCGCCCCATCATTGGTGTCAGTGGGAGGAACAGTGCCCCATTATTGGTGTCAATGGGTGGAACAGTTCCCCATCATTGGTGTCAATGGGTGGAATAGTGCCCCATCTTTGAAGTCAATAGGAGGAATAGTGCCCCATCATTGGTGTCAGTGGGAGGAATTGTGCCCCATCATTGGTGTCAGTGGAAGAAATAGTGCCCCATCATTGGTGTCAGTGGGAGGAACAGTGCCCCCTTATTGGTGTCAATGGGTGGAATAGTGCCCCATCATTGGTGTCAATGGTAGAATAGTGCCCCATCTTTGAAGTCAATAGGAGGAATAGTGCCCCATCAATGGAGTTAATAGGAGGAATAGTGCCCCATCATTGGTGTCAGTGGGAGGAATTGTGCCCCATCATTGGTGTCAGTGGAAGAAATAGTGCCCCATTAATTAGTGTCCGTGAAAGGAATAGTGCCCCAAGGGCCAAATAAAGGGAAGTAGAGGGCTGCATCTGGTCCGCAGGCCGTAGTTTGGAGACCACTGCTCTATAGTAACTCTTCTTCTTTTTCATTACAGGTAAATGATGAATTTCAAACAGAAGCAACGCGCTGTCTCTAACTTCTTCAGGAGGAAGGGGTGCAGGCTATCTGACATCCACAGAAGGCTACAAAATATTTATGAAGGGGACACCATTGTCAAGAGCAATGTATACAGTTGGAGGACCATCAAAGTCAGACAGCGTGCACCCCATCTTCATCCAAAATGTAATCACGGCATGGTGGTTCTGCTTGGAATCCATTTTTACCTGCAATGATAAAGAAGAAGGTATATACCATGATATAATCGATAACACAGGTGAACCTATGGGAAGCTCTCCTCCACAGACCAATAAAAGACATGCCACCGCGCTCTCACCACCTGATCTCTCATATCTTCACAACTATGAAAAAAACAATAGCACATGCATGGAGATCCCCATCCTGTAACTTTGAAGAAGTCAAATCGAGGCTTCAGGGCACCTTTATCAACGAAAGACGAACAGTGGCTTTGGAAGACAAGCATGACAAGTTTCTTTCTATATGGCAATCTTGGCTGGACTGCTAACCTGTTTAGCGATTCACTCCGCAACTGACCCAGCTCTGAAACTAAAGGCGATCACCCACTCTTTTACTCCCCTACTTCTTCAAGCTGTGCTGGAATGACCCCATTGGTAGACCCCCCTCTTTTCCTGTCTTGTTTCTTTCCTCTTCTTCTTTCTCTTCTGTTTTCCACCACTCAACCAGCTCCTCTTGATTCTTGCCTCCTTTTGTGAAGCCTACTACTGGCTCACGCCACCTCACTACAACTTATTATTTTGATACCAGAAAAAGAAAATATGACCTATGTAAATTAATAAAAAAGTTATGCCCACTTTTGGATTACTTCCTATACTAAGGGTATGACTTACGCTATGACACATGACAGCTTTCCACTGTCAATGCTTGTTACGGATGCCGGCAGGTGCAGGCACCACCAAGTCCTTAAGAACCAGTGATGTCACTGGCCCCACTCAGTTACATGACCAGGAATACCCGGGCATGTAAGCAAAGGACCGGAAAAAAAAATAGTGTGGAGTTCCCACCCTTTTTCATACTAGGATCTTTGAGTCTGGTATGGATATCAGAGGGGTCCCCCCAGGTCATTCAAACCAGAGCGTTCAATTATGATATGGATTTTAAGGGGGACGCCATGCAAAAAAAAAAATGCAAGGGGGCCCTTCTAAAATTCCATACCAGACCCTTAATCTGGGCATGTGGCCTGGCTGGCCAGGTGGTGAGCAAGTGAGCCTCCATCCTGAACCATGCCCTTAAAATGGGGGGGTGGCACCTTGTCCCCATGTTGGTGAAGACATGGGCCTCCTCCGCACAACCCTGGTCAGTGGTCGTGGGGTCTGCTGGCAGGGGGCAAGGGCCTCTTCCAAACAACCATGGTTGGTGGTTGTGGGGTTCTGTTGGCAGCGGGTAAGGGCCTCTTCCCCACATCCCTGGTCTGTGGTTGTGGGGGTCTTCTGGCAGAGGGCAAGGGCCTCTTACCCACGTCCCGGGTCGGTGGCCATTGGGGTTCTGCTGGCAGAGGGCAAGGGCCTCTCCCCACAACCATGGTCAGTGTTCATGGGGGTCTGCTGGCAAAAGCCTCCTCCTCACATCCCTAGGACAAAGGCCTCTTCCTCACAACCATAGTCGGTGGTTGTGGGGTTCTGCTGGCAGAGGGCAAGAGCCTCTTCCCCACAACCCTGATCAGTTTTCATGGGGGTCTGTTGGCAGAGAGCAAGAGCCTCTTCCCTACAACCCTGGTCGGTGGTCGTGGGGTTCTGCTGGCAGAGGGCAAGAGCCTCTTCTCCACAACCCCGGTCAGTTTTCGTGGGGGTCTGCTGGCAGGGAGCAAGAGCCATTTCCCTACAAACCTGGTCGGTGGTCATAGGGGTTTGCTGGCAGAGGGTAAAGGCCTCTTCCCCACAACCTTGGTCGGTGGTCCTGGGGGTCTGCTGGCAGAGCGCAAGGGCCTCTTCCCCCTGGTCAGTGGTCGTGGGGTTCTGCTGGCAGAGCGCAAGGGCCTATTCCCCCTGGTCAGTGGTCGTGGGGTACTGCTGGCAGAGTGCAAGGGCCTCTTCCCCACAACCCTGCTCGGTGGTCGTGGGGGTCTGCTGGTAGAGGGCAAGGGCCTCTTCCCCCTGGTCAGTGGTCACGGGGTTTTGCTGGTAGAGGGCAAGGGCCTCTTTCCCACATCCCTGGTCTGTGGTTGTGGGGATCTTCTGGCAGAGGGCAAGGGCCTCTTTCCCACATCCCTGGTCTGGGGTCGTGGGGATCTTCTGGCAGAGGGCAAGGGCCTCTTTCCTACATCCCTGGTCTGTGGTCATGGGGATCTTCTGGCAGAGAGCAAGGGCCTCTTTTCCACATCCCTGGTCTGTGTTTATAGGGGTCTGCTGGCAAAAGCCTCTTCCTCACAACCCTAGTTGGTGGTCGTAGGGCTCTGCTGGGAGAGGGCAAGGGCCTCCTCCCCACAACCCTGGTTGGTGTTCATGAGGGCTTATCAGAATCTGGAAGATGAAGGTGGGTTTCTCTATTATAGATGCACCTGGTATCACGTGATTTTGCATGGGCATTAACAAGGTGTGTTGGGGTGCCATGGAGAACTAACGGCACCACCGTGCACCAGCAAAAGGGATGCACATTTTTTTGTTCTTTTGTGGGACTGTGCTGGATTTAGCCTGCGTTCCCACATGGCACAAACTTGAACCTAGTCCTAATAACACAAATTCAAAGCACACTTTTCTCATCAACTTAAAAACGATACAGGATTTTAAATGTATATATATATATTTATTACATATACACACACACATATATGTATCCCAAAAATTAAAAAAAATCACATAGATTTGCATTTTTTAAATCAAACCTACATCTGAACTTTACCACTATCCACCAGCAGGTGGCACAACTACTGCACTGAGCTTGTTTGTCATGCTATATAATCTGATCTCCCCTGCTCTTGGACCACAAGCAATATCTAACTCCTCTCTCACAACAATTTCTTCCCTGGCAGCTTCTGCCGAAGTGCAGGGGAGATCAGACTACAAAGCTAGAGGGGCTCAACCAGCAGTGACACCCCCCTCTCTCCTTCTTCTCTCCAAGCACACATGGTGTTATCTTCAGTGGACTTGGTTTTCCTTGTGAAGGGTTTCTTGCCTTAAGATTGGAGGAGCCACATGTTTTCTGAGGTCTATATCAAGACGTGCTTCTTCCCAGCGTGAGGCAAAACATTATTCATATACACTATATTACCAAAAGTATTGGGACGCCTGCCTTTACACACCCATGTACTTTAATGGCATCCCAGTCTTAGTCCGGAGGGTTCAATATTGAGTTGGCTCCGCCCTTTGCAGCTATAACACCTTCAACTCTTCTGGGAAGGCTGTCCACAAGGTTTAGGAGTGTGTCTATGAGAATGTTTGACCATTCTTCCAGAAGCACATTTGTGAGGTCAGGTACTGATGTTGGATGAGAAGGCCTGGCTCATAGTCTGTGCTCCAATTCATCCCAAAGGTGTGCCATTGGGTTGAGGTCAGGACTCTGTGCAGGCCAGTCAACTTCCTTAACCCCAAACTCGCTCATCCACGTCTTTATGGAGCTTGCTTTGTGCACTGGTCCAAATCATTTGGTGGAGGGGGGATTATGGTGTGGGGTTGTTTTCCAGGGGTTGGGCTTGGCCCCTTAGTTCCAGTGAAGGCAACTCTTAAGACGTCAGCATACCAAGACATTTTGGACAACTTCATGCTCCCAACTTTGTGGGAACAGTTTGGGGATGGCCCCTTCCTGTTCTAACATGACTGATCACCAGTGCACAAAGCAAGGTCCATAAAGACATGGATGAGCGAGTCTGGGGTGGAGGAACTTGACTGGGTTGAGGTCAAGACTCTGTGCGGGCCAGTCCTGTTCCTTCACCCCAAACTCTCTCATCCATGTCTTTATGGACCTTGCTTTGTGCACTGGTCCAAATAATTTGGTGGAAGGGGGATTATGGTGTGGGGGTTGTTTCTCGGGAGTTGGGCTTGGCCCCTTAGTTCCAGTGAAGGGAACTCTTAAGACATTTTGGACAATTTTATGCTCCCAACTTTGTGGGAACAGTTTGGGGACGGCCCCTTCCTGTTCCAACATGACTGCCCACCAGTGCACAAAGCAAGATCCATAAATACATGGATGAGCGAGTTTGGGGTGGAGGAACAGGACTGGCCTGACCTCAACCCAGTCAAGTTCCTCCACCCCAGAGTTCAGGATGCTGTGCAGGCCAGTCCTGTTCCTTCACCAAAAACTCGCTCATCCATGCCTTTTTGGACCTTGCTTTGTCCACTGGTGCGGAGTCATGTTAGAACAGGAAGGGGCCGTCCCCAAACTGTTCCCACAAAGTTGGGAGCATGAAATTGTCCAAAATGTCTTGGTATGCTGACGCCTTAAGAGTTCCCTTCACTGGAACTAAGGGGCCAAGCCCAACCCCTGAAAAACAACCCCACACCATAATCCCCCCTCCACCAAATGATTTGGACCAGTGCACAAAGCAAGGTCCAGAAAGACATGGATGAGCGAGTTTGGGGTGAAGGAACTTGACTGGGCCATCACAGAGTCCTGACCTCAACCCAATAGAACACCTTTGGGATGAATTAGAGCGGAGACTGCGAGCCAGGTCTTCTCATCCAACATCAGTGCCTGACCTCACATATGTTCTTCTGGAAGAATGGTCAAACATTCCCATAGACACACTCCTAAACCTTGTGGACGGCCTTCCCAGAAGAGTTGAAGCTGTTAGCTCAGGGTAGGAATACGGCTTCTGCCCCGCGTGGCATCTCTGACGTTCACAAAGACTGTCCATCCATGAAAAGCATTTCCCTCACTCGGCACAGGAATATGGCTTCTCACCCTTGTGAGATCTCTGATGCGTTTCCAGGTCCGATTTATATAGAAAACATTTCCCGCACTCAGGACAGGAATGAAGCTTCTCACCCGTGTGCGACCTCTTATGCACAGCAAGACGATATTTCCGCGAAAAAGATTCCCCGCACTCGCGGCAGGAATAAAAGGGATCTGGCTTCTCCCCCGTGTGGGATCTCCCGTGTCTGACAAGCTGCGGTTTCCTTTCAAAACACTTCCCGCACTCAGAGCAAGTGTACGGCTTTTCCTCCGCGTGAGACCTCTCGTGCTTGGTGAGATCAGACTTGCGTAAGAAATATTTCCCGCACTCAGAGCAGGAGTACGGCTTCTCCCCCGTGTGGAATCCTTCGTGTCTGGCGAGTTGCGGCTTCTTTCGAAAACATTTCCCGCACTCGGAGCAGGAATACGGCTTTTCCCCCGTGTGAGACCTCTGATGCTTGGTGAGATGAGACTTGCACAGGAAACGTTTCTCGCACTCGGAGCAAGCATACGGCCTCTCCCCTGTGTGGGACCTCTGATGCACAACGAGATTGCATTTATCTAGATAACTTTTCCCGCACTCGGAGCAGGAAAACAGCTTCTCCTTGGCATGAGCTACCTGATGTCTGGCAAGATGGGAATGGGTCATAAAATGTTTCCCGCACTTAGAGCAGGAATATGGTTTCACCCCCGTGTGGGTTCTCTGATGTATGGCAAGTTGGGCTTTCAGTTGATACCGTTTCCCGCACTCAGAGCAGGAAAAAGACCCATCGCCCCCCGTGTGAGTTTTTTGATGTATGACAAGTGTCGATTTCCACGAATAACGTTTCCCGCACTCAGGGCAGCCATAGGGTTTCTCCCCCGTGTGAGACCTCAGATGCGCATCGAGATTAAGTTTAGACACGAAACATTTCCCGCACTCGGAGCAGGAATGCGGCTTTTCACCCGTGTGGTATTTCAGGTGCACATTGAGATTGGTTTTATGTGAGAAACCTTTCCCGCACTCAGCGCAAGTATAGGACTTAGGCTTTGCACCTTTGTGAGACCTCTCGTGTTTAGTAAGATCTGATTTGCACACGAAGCTTTTCCCGCACTCGGAGCAGGAATACAGCCTCTGGCCTGTGTGGCGCAGCTTGTGTTCGGTAAGATGGGAATTCTGTAGAAAACTTTTCCCGCACTCGGAACAGGAATACTTCTTCTCCTCGTGACACTTCTGATGCCTCATCAGTTTAAATTTCTGAGGAAAACTTTTCCCGCACTCGGGGCAGGAGTGGAGCCCCTTACCCGGGTGCGATCTCTGATGTACGGCGAGGTCTTTTTTATACCGAAAGGATTCTCCGCACTCGGGGCAGGAATATATCATCTCCTCGCCGACGTGCCTTCTCAAGTGTGCGGAGAGACTGGACTTCTGAGAGAAATAGATCCCGCATTTAGAGCAGGAATACGGCTTCTCCCCCGTGTGGGACCTCTGATGCAGGACCAAGTCCGATTTACTGAGGAAACATTTCTCGCACTCGGGACAGGAGTAGATCTTCTTGCCCGTGTGCGATCTCTGGTGCACAGCGAGACGGTATTTGTGGAGAAAGGATTCCCCGCACTCGGGACATGTCAAGTGTCGCTTTTCATCCGTGTGAGTCCGAGGTTGCTCGGAGTCAGAGGGATTTGATGGTCCATCCACACTGTGAAGTCCACCATCCATAGTGGAGCTCATTGTCTTTTCTCCTCCACAATCTCCTGTGATGTCCTCATCTTCCATTTTACAACCTGGAGATAAAGTGAGACGATCCTTTGAGGGTTTCTCCATGGCGTGTCCTGGAAAAATATAAAAACACCATCAATAGATATGAGAAGGTTAGTTCACTTCCATCAAGATTCCATCTGGATCAGGTAGATATGAGTGAGCAGATGTTCTCTGTGGAGGTCCCAACCAGCTGGGACTCTCCCCCCTCTTCAGTCAAAGGGCCTTTGGTCCTCCTACCAGATCACTTCTACATTTACACAGCCTTGTCAGAAGAGCAGGAACCAATGGGGGCTGGGAGGTCCATGCTCTTCACACAACCACAAGACTAGACACTGGGTCATGTGACCTCTGATAGACAAGAGGGACAAAGTTCAGACTTGCAGACTGTTTACCATAGAACAAGTGACCATAGGCCTAGGCTTCTGGTGACATGTAGTACCATTTTCAACCTATTATTGGCTGATATCACTCAGTTCCGGCCCTACTCTGGACCAATCAGTGTGCAGTAACAGAGCAGAGCTAAGAGAAGAATATATTATGGGTCACCTGTGCTGATCTCTGTAGGAGTGTCCTCCTCTATGGATGTCCTCGTCATTCCAGCCTCCTCCATATATTGCTGATCATCCCTCACATACGTCTCTTCTACTTCACCCTCAACTTTCATGTTCATCAGATCTTCACCCTAAACCAACAGAATGGCAGAAAATAACATCTGTAACATAGAAGTATCTATGATGTGAGATCACATAGGAAATATCATCTTGTAGAGTCCAAACATCGTCTCCACATGTCAGAGTGTTCAATCATTTTATGTTCCCGAACCCTCAACTCCACCTACCTGATGATGGTGAGGGATGGTGTGACCTTCTCTGTATTCCCGGGATTCCACACAAGGACGGGGACATCTCTCTGGTGGGTTCCTGGTATTAGGTGGCTCCAACATGTCCTTGTGTCCTCCGGAAAGTTCCTCCATCACTCCATACTCCTCATCCTCCTCTTTATACTCTTCTTTAACAACAATGTTATAATCCCCGAGGTTTTCACACTGAGTATATAATAAAACATTCATTGCAACAAACATGCTTGTATTTAAATTATAACTATAACTTTGATCACCTACCTGATGATGGTGAGGGATGGTGTGACCTTCCTGTGTGGAATTCCGGGAATACAGAGGACGGGGACATCTCTCTGGTGGGTTTCTGTAGCTGGATGACTCCACCATGGTGTCCTGATACACATCTTTGTTATTGTCCTCCATCATCCCATCCTCATCATCCTCCTCTTTTATCTCTTCTTTTACCTCAACTTTAGAATCTCTCAGGTTTTCACTCTGAATATAAAAATGACATCAATTGTAACAATGCAGATAATGTACAGATCCTAATGATATCAGTGATTGTTCCTCATCTACCTGATGGTGAGGGATGGTGTGACCTTCCTGGGAATACAGAGGATGGGGACATCTCTCTGGTGGGTTCCCATTACTGGATCCATCTGTAGGAAACACACACACTGACTGAATACATTGTTTCTATGTGTTTATCAGATGATGGGGGATCTAGGTGGACCCTCCGTACTGCTCTCTCCTTTACAATAAAGTCTCCTCTTACCTGGTGATGTGAGGGGCGGCTGATTGTCCATCATGACGTCCTTGTAGAGATCCTTGTGTCCTTCTTAATACTCCCACTCCTGCAAGGAGAAATTGAGTGACATAACAGCAGTAATATCATGTGACCTCCCAGAATCCTCCTCACCTCTCCGGTCAGGTCTGTGTTTTATTAATAGAGATAAGAGTGATGTCATGTGACCTCCCAGAATCCTCCTCACCTCTCCGGTCAGGTCTGTGTTTTATTAATAGAGATAAGAGTGATGTCATGTGACCTCCCAGAATCCTCCTCACCTCTCCAGATTCCAATAAAATCCTCCCTCAACCCCCTACATCCACTGGGCCAGGGTTGTGGGGAAGAGGCCCTTGTCCTCATCAACATGGGGACAAGGTGCTTTGCCAGGGGGGGGGGGGGGGGTCGGCATCAGTGTCTCCATAATTAGGGAATTTAGCTTGGTATGGTTTAGAATGGTATAGGGTTGGGGGCTGAACACTTGCTGCCCATCTTCCTTACCAGCCAGGTTGCATGCCTATATCTGGGAGGACCTTACACATTTTTCAAATCCATATCAGACCCTCAGGGTAAGAGCTTGTTATGAATTTTTAGGCGGAAACCCGCATTTTTTTTTGAGGTCCCCCTTACAATCTATATCAGACCCTCATCAAGGGTAAGGGTTTGGCATGAATTTTTAGGTGGAATCCCATATTTTTTCACTCGGTGTCTCCTCTTACAATCCATATCAGACCCTCATCAAGGGTAAGGGTTTGGTATAAATTTTTAGGGGGAACCCTGCATTTTTTATTCCTTCGTGTCCCCCCATAACAATCCATATCCAATAAAAGCCCGACAGGGTTATAATCCCTCTCCACACTATTCAAAACAAAACAAAAAAAAAAATAACTTTGCCTTTAGTTATAATTTAAGCATTAAAACAAAAAAGTTCAGGAAGATCTGGGACCCCTGGATCTCAAACTACCTAGGGGAGGAATATAGATGACCCGTCATGGTCACTCTAACTGATTTTACTCTATTACTGGGGAGCCCACCCGGCTGGTGGGGGCAGGTTCTGGCTCTGCTCTAACCCTATTCTTCCCCCTTTGTCCTTCTGGACCCTTAACTATGCTTCTTCTTCCTTACTTTTGCCAAACTTGTGGCCTGCTCACCGTTATCTTCTAAGATGGGGATCTCCCCCAGACCTACTAAAGTGCACAGGCCCAACTATAGACAAAAGAAGCTCACCATACAGATTGCCTAGTTTGATGCCACTTCTATTGAAGGTTCAAGCCCAAATACACAATATTGCCAAAAGTATTGAGATGCCTGACTTTACACGCACATTAACTTTAATGGCATGCCAGTCTTAGTCAGTAGGGTTCAATATTGAGTTGGTCCACCCTTTGCAGCTATAACAGCTTCAACTCTTCTGGGAAGGCTGTCCACAAGGTTTAGAAGTGTGTCTATAGGGAATGTTTGACCATTCTTCCAGATGCGAATTTGTGAGGTCAGGCACTTATGTAGGACGAGAAGGCCTGGCTCGCAGTCTGCGCTCAAATTCATCCCAAAGGTGTTTTATAGGGTTGAGGTCAGTTCTTTGCGCAGGCCAGTCAAGTTCCTCCACCCCAAACTCTCTCGTCAATGTCTTTATGGTGCTTGCTTTGTACACTGGTCCAAATCATTTGGTGGAGGGGGGATTATGGTGTGGGGTTGTTTTTCAAGGGTTGGGCTTGGCCCCCTAGTTCCAGTGAAGGGAATCCTTAAGGTGTCAGCATACCAAGACATTTTGGACAATTTCATGCTCCCAACATTGTGGGAACAGTTTGGGGATGGCCCCTTCCCGTTCCAACATGACTGCGCACCAGTGCACAAAGCAAGTTCCATAAAGACATGGATGAGCGAGTTTGGGGTGGAGGAACTTGGCTGGCCTGTACAGAGTCTTGACCTCAACCCAATAAAACACCTTTGGGATAAATTAGAGCAAAGGCCTTCTTGTCCACATTAGTGCCTGACCTCACAAATGCTATTCTGGAAGAATAGTCAAACATTCCCATAGACACACTCCTAAACCTTGTGGACGGCCTTCCCAGAAGAGTTGAAGCTGTTATAGCTGCAAAGGGTGGGCCAACTCAATATTGAACCCTACGCACTAAAACTGGGATGACATTAAAGTTCATGTGCGTGTAAAGGCAGGCGTCCCAATACTTTCAGCAATATAGTGTACATTTTTTTAAAAGTGGTGCAGACTCGATGGACCTGCCTCCCGTTGACCTCAATGGTGATTGACTGATTTACAGCAGTATTTACCGATTGTGCCCATGAATGGAACCCAAAGAGATTGTCCCACCACCAGTAATAACTTCCTGCTATGATATACAGTAGGTGGGCTGTTGACCTGGAGGTACAGACAGCGGCAGCTTGTTTCCTCCATTGTCTTAGATGGTTTCTTCACTTAACATAGTATGGAAGACCCATTACACGATCACTGCTTTTGGTAGGTTAAACTGAGCGAAATTAAGAGTTTTTTTTAACAGAATGCTCCAACCGAGCGCACCCCACCACCACACTGAAAAATAAAAAGTCTCTGCCTTATGACTTTAAGTCCACTTACGTGCAATTGTGGATGTTTGACCAAAAACCAGTTGAATGTGTGAGGATCCACCACATATGCTTCAGATAAATACATAAGATAGCGGGTTACACATGTATTTTTCTATAGATGTAGTCCTCTCTACTAGTCAAAGAAGACGACATAACGGGAGGAGTTCCTAGGTGTGAATAGAAAATATTATCTTATTACCTCCTCAGCTTCCAGTTCCATCAACGTCTCCTCTCTACTTCCTCCCAACTCACCTCTCACCCGCAACTTCCTATTTATAATCTGACATCACTTCCTGTCTGTACCTGACATCACATCCTGTCTTCCATAGAGACTTCTTGTCTGGGTAGCGTTGGGAGCACCACCTTGTGGAGCCCAGAGGAACTGCATCCCTAAGAAACATCTTACAGCAGAGATTCACTCCCTCTAACAACATTGATTATTTTTAATCCTTATGCGGCTAGCATTAGTATACTATATTGCCAAAAGTATTGCAACAGCCCTCCAAATCATTGGATCCAAGTGTTCCAACCACCTCCATGGCCACAGGTGGTTTGTGGTGCTCAGATGCAGTGCGGTTCAGCTTAAAGCCGGCCAAAGATGGATCAAAATTCAGCTGGTTAAGCAGGGACCGGCTGAATCTCGATCCATCTAATGACAGACTTCTGTCGAACAGGGCTGTTGGGAAACTTTCAATGGATCAGCAGTTGCAGCGTGATCATTGTGTAGCATCCTCCTAGGTCAGGTGCTAGAAGTGAGGCAAATTTAGTTTCTGGCTGGGCTGTTAGAAGTGGAGACTTGATTGTGTTTTGCCTACCCTGCATCTGCAAGCTTGTCTGTCTCTCCCTGTCTTTCCAGAACGTCTTGGAAGCATAGTGAGCTCAGGAGAAGCCTTAAGAAGTCCTGGATGATTCTCGCTCAGGAGAAGCCTTAAGAAGTCCTGGGTGATTCTCGCTCAGGAGAAGCCTTAAGAAGTCCTGGATGATTCTCGCTCATGAGGAGACTTAAGAAGTCCTGGTTAATTATCGCTCAGGAGGAGCCTTAAGAAGTTCTGGATGATTCACATTCAGAATGAGCCTTAAGAAGTTCTGGATGAATCTCAGTCAGAAGGAGGCTTAAGAAGTACTGGATGATTTTTGCTCAGGAGGAGCCTTAAAATGTCCTGGGTGATTCTTGCTCAGGAGAAGCCTTAAGAAGTCCTGGATGATTCTTACTCAGGAGGAGCCTTAAGAAGTCTTGGTTGATTTTCGCTCAGGGGGAGCCTTAAGAAGTCCTGGATGATTCCAGACTTTCTGCCAGGGTTGTGCTCCATCTAATTCGTGATCCATCTAATAACGACTTGTGTCAAACAGGACTGTTGGGAAACTTTCAATGGATCAGCAGTTGTAACGTGATCATTATGTAGCATCCTCCTAGGTCAGGTGCTAGAAGTGAGGCAAATTTTGTTTCTGGCTGGGCTGTTAAGAAGTCCTGGATGATTATTGCTCAGGAGGAGCCTTAAGAAGTCCTGGATGACTTTCACTCAGGAGGAGCCTTAAGAAGTCCTGAACTAGCCCTGGATACAGCTTCAGGCAATCCCTGGTCGAGAAGAAAATGGCCAGCAGGGGGCTGAGAGGTGTATTTAAGGCTGAGAGCAGAAAGTAGCATGGTCTTTAGCCAGCAGGAGAGTGACCCAGCCTGGAAATGCTGTCAAACCTTCCAAGCCTTAGGAGAAGCCTTAAGAAGTCCTGGAGCCTTAAGAAGTCTTGGAAGATTCTCGCTCAGGAGGAGTCTTAAGAAGTCCTGGATGATTCTCACTCAGGAGGAACCTTAAGAAGTCTTGGATGATTCTTGCTCAGGAGAAGCCTTAAAAAGTCCTGAATGATTCTCGCTCATGAGGAGCCTTAAGAAGTCCTGGTTGATTCTCGCTCAGGAGGAGGCTTAAGAAGTCCTGGATGATTCCAGACCTTCTGCCAGGGTTGTGCCTTAGAGGAAGCCCCTGTGTTAAAAACTGTGTGCTGCCTTTTGTACAGAGGAATTCTGTGTTACTTCACTTAACTCCTTCAAGATAGTGTCCTCATTCGAGTTATTTAGTTCTGGACATCCCCAGAAAAGACATTTACCTGCGTACTGTCTGAAGACTGAGTGAGATTTTATGCATCTGGCTGAAAATGCCCTGTGCCTGGCTGCTTGCTCCACTAAGGGATCAGAACCTAGGGAGCTCTGGGACCAGGATGCACATTGTCCAGGCCCTACCATGGTGCTGGTCCAGGCCATATGGATTGCAGTGCCACCCCCAGCTTTCAGAAGAGGACAGAGTGCACCTCCATCCAAACCTGTACTGCCTCCCACCCTTTTCAATGCTGCTGGTGGAAGGTAGGGCTCTGATGGGAAGAGGGGACTCTGTGATGGGTGAACTATGATATATAGTATAGTGGGATGCTAATGTACAGGGGATCTTTTAATGGAAAAGTTGGGGCTTCTGATGTGATGAGAGGATTCCATGATGAGAGGACACTACTTATGTGATGAGGGGACTCTGACGTGATAGATGGACCTCTTATGTGATGGGTGGCTTCTGATGTGATGAGAATTCCTAGATGAGAGGGCACTACTTATGTAATGAGGTGACTCTGACTCGATAGAGGGACCTCCTGTGTCATGGGAGGCTTTTGATGTGATGAGAGGACTCCATGATGAGAGGGCACTGCCTATGTGATGAGGGGACTCTGACGTAATAGATGGACCTCTTATGTGATGGGAGACTTCTGATGTGATGAGAAGATTCCATGATGAGAGAGCACTACTTATGTGATGAGGGGACTCTGACGTGATAGAAGGACCTCTGATGTGATGGGAGGCTTCTGATGTCATGAGTGTATTCCATGATGAGAGGGCACTGCTTATGTGATGAGGGGACCCTGACATGATAGAGGGACCTTTGATGTGATGGGGGGCTTCTGATGTGATAAGAGGACACTGCTTATGTGATGAGGGGACTTTGACGTGATAGATGTACCTCTTATGTGCTGGGAGGCTTCTGATGTGATGAGAGGATTCCATAACGAGAGAGCACTGCTTATGTGATAAGGGGACTCTGACAGGATAGTTGGACCTCTTATGTGATGGGGAGCTTCTGATGTGATGAGAGGATTCCATGATGAAAGAGCACTGCTTAAGTGATGAGGGGACACATGATAGATGGACCTCTGATGTGATGGGAGGCTTCTGATGTGATGAGAAGATCCCATGATGAGAGGGCACTGCTTATGTGATGAGGGGACTCTGATGTGATAGATGGACCTCTGACGTGATGGGAGGCTTCTGATGCGATGAGAGGATTCCATGATAAGAAAGCACTGCTTAAGTGATGAGGGGACACGTGATAGATGGACCTCTGATGTGATGTGAGGCTTCTGATGTGATGAGAGGATTCCATGATAAGAGAGCACTGCTTATGTGATGAGGGGAGTCTGACGTGATAGATAAACCTCCTATGTGATGGGGGGCTTCTGATGTGATGAGAGGATTCCATGATAAGAGAGCACTGCTTAAGTGATGAGGGGACACGTGATAGATGGACCTCTGATGTGATGGGAGGCTTCTGATGTGATGAGAGGATTCCATGATAAGAGAGCACTGCTTATGTGATGAGGGGAGTCTGACGTGATAGATAAACCTCCTATGTGATGGGGGGCTTCTGATGTGATGAGAGGATTCCATGATGAGGGAGCACTGTTTAAGTGATGAGGGGACTCTGACGTGATAGATGGACCTCTGACGTGATGGGAGGCTTCTGATGTGATGAGAGGATTCCATGATAAAAGAGCACTGCTTATGTGATGAGGGGAGTCTGACGTGATAGATAAACCTCCTATGTGATGGGGGGCTTCTGATGTGATGAGAGGATTCCATGATGAGGGAGCACTGTTTAAGTGATGAGGGGACTCTGATGTGATAGATGGACCTCTGACGTGATGGGAGGCTTCTGATGTGATGAGAGGATTCCATGATGAGAGGGGTCCCAATGGCTCCCGCTGCTGTCTTAACCAATGAGGAGGGAGAGTCCCTGGGAGAGGCTCTTGTGCACATCGCTGGAGGAAGAGTATTAGGCGGGGGCTAATACTAGGGGGTATTAGGCAGGTATTAGGGGGGCTGCTACACAGAGAAGGTTGGTAATAGATGTCAAATCAGCCATGGCCACTGAATGAAGTTTGCAGCTTTTGGAATCTTAAGTAAACTCTAATGCACCTATAGTGAATTAAAGAAAGAGGGCGCCACTATCTAAATGTAAGTGTAGCCATTTATTTAAATATAAAGCATAAAAAACATATAGGCACTCACTGCATCTGGTCATAAGTAGGGATATTAATGATTACCATCCATGCAGCATTCATCCAGGAAAGCGGCCAGGAATAGTAGAGTTCAGCAGGGAGAGGGACAGGGTATGCAGAGCTGCACCAGGAAGCTCCTGGGTTGTCGGAAACCACGGTGGAACGCAAGCTGAAGAGGAGGTGGCCTAAGGCATCCGGACTTGGCTCAGCTGGACGTCAGCACACTGAAGTAGATGGACTTGGCTACGCGTTTCGGACCTTTAATTATCAACTCTACACAGTAAATACTGACTGCACATCAAATTACTATACAGATAGAATACATTTCCTGCACTCGGGGGGGGGACTTTTAATGATGCACATAGAAATGTGCCTCCATCCCTGGTTCAGATACACAAGAAAAGGGAGGTTGGGATTTTAGATCAGGCCATTGACTAGTGGAGGTTTAGATTGTAAAAGCATTTAATTGGCATAGACGGATGTATAAATACATTACAATTATGAACAGACAAGTAAAAACTGTTGATTTCATTTATATACACACATGCCTTCAGGGCGTGGACATCAAAAAAATATCATGATTGCATACATATTGGCTTCACGGTATATGATATAAAATTAATTGATAAGTAAACGTTTGTTGTAAATTCATACATATATACAGACATGTCATCTGAGCGGCACATTGCAATGTTATAAAAGATATGTAAACGTTGTAAACATCATTGGTTGTAGATAGTGGGCCTAGATAGATTCCTATTGGCGGGTGACATAGGACGCTGACTGGGACACGGTGGCCATTTTGTCGCTTGGAAATGCTGGTAATTTCCACTTGCCTGACAGATCTTATAAACATGTGAGTGTAACAGCTTCTTTTACTGAATACATTTAATTCTTGGATGCCTGCGCAATGAGCGGTCTTCTTTCTCATATCTATTTGCTGGATGCTGGAGTTTACTCTTGGGATTCCTATTTATGGAGGAGGTCTTTGTTTTTGCTCTATTGAAAGAGGATTATTCTGACTCCCTGTGAAGTCGATCGATCTGTGGATTAGGATCATTGGGGCCATAGCATAAACATTTGATGTGTGTACCCTACACACTGATGGTAAGAGTCAGTAGTTTTGGGTGCTGGTGGTAGCTCTCCTATTGTTCCTTCCTTGGTTGTAGATAATGGGTCTAGATAGATTCCTATTGGCAGGCATATGACTGCATCCTAAATGTCCGACGCGTTTCGTGTATGACACTTCCTCAGGGGCGGATGCTCAAAAGTATCTTCGTATAATGCGCAAGGAGGTATCCAGCATTCACATTCCTCCCCTACCCAACATATACTCTCCTGCTTTTTCCCAGTTACCACAGATGAAGTTGATAAACTCCTCTCCATGGCCCACCTCACTACCTGTCCCCTGGACCCTGTCCCTTCTCAATTACTGTGACCACCTTCCCACTCTATCCTCAACTCGCTAACCCATATCTTCACCCTCTCCTCCGGCACCTTTCCTTCCCCGCTCAAACATGCACTGGTTACCCCCATACTCAAAAAACCTTCACCTGTTTGAATAACTTAAGACCCATCTCCCTACTGCCGTTTGCCTCAAAGCTCATCGAATGCCTTGTTCATGACCAAAGTCGCTACCTCACGGACAACAAACTTCTCGACCCCCTACAGTCTGGCTTCCACTCACACAACATTCTACTGAAACTGCCCTACTAAAACTCACCAATGACCTACTAACTGCTAAAACCAATGGCCACTACTCCATACTCATACTTTTAGACCTCTCTGCTTCCTTTGACACAGTTGACCACCTGCTCCTCCTCAGCAAATTACACTCCCTTGGACTCCGTGATTCTGCTTTATCCTGGTTCTCCTCCTACCTATCTCAGCGCACTTTCAGTGTCACTTACAACTCCATCTCCTCCGCTCCTCTTCCTCTCTCTGTTGGGGTACCCCAAGGCTCCGTCCTTGGGCCCCTCCTATTCTCGCTCTATACCTCTTCCCTGGGCCAGTTGATAACCTCCCATGGCTTCCAATACCACCTCTATGCCAATGACACCCAGATCTATCTCTTCACTCCTCAACTCACCCCCTCGCGGATCTCAAACTTACTGAATGTCATATCGGTATGGATGTCACACCACTTCTTCAAACTTAATCTTTCTAAAACTGAGCTTGTTATATTTCCTCCTTCACGGTCCCCCCCCCCCCTGTGACTTTACCATTAATATCAACAACACAACCATTGGTTTCTCCACACATGCGAGGGTCCTGGGTGTAATCCTTGACTCTGACCTCTCCTTCAGCCCCCATATCTAATCACTGGCTAAATCCTGCCGCATTATTCTCCGCAACATCTCCAGAATTCCACCCTTCCTGACTAATGACACCACAAAGCAACTTATTCACTCCTTGATTATTTCCCGCCTTGACTACTGCAACTCTCTCCTTAATGGCCTACCCTTAAGCAGGCTCCTCCCCCCTTCAGTCTATTATGAATGCTGCTGCTAGACTAATACACCTCATTAATCGATCCGTGACTGCTGCTCCTCTCTGCCAATCCCTTTACTGGCTTCCCCTCCCCCACCGTGTAAAATTCAAAATGCTAACCATAACATACAAGGCCATTCACAACATCGCCCCCATCTGCATCACCAACCTCATCTGCAGATATCGCCCAAATCGTCCCCTCCGCTCCTCCCAGGACCTCCTGCTCTCTAGCTCCCTTGTTACCTCCTCCCATGCTCGCCTTCAGGACTTCTCCAGAGCCTCTCCCATCCTCTGGAACTCCCTGCCCCAGTATGTCCGATCAGCCTCTAACCTGTCCACCTTTAGGAGATTCCTGAAAACTCATTTATTCAGGGAAGCCTATCCCACGCCCACCTAACAACTATCCCCGAGCCACCCCCATCAAATCATTCTCTGCAGCTATTACCTTTTTTACCACCACCCCCTTTCCCTTTAGAGTGTAAGCTCTACGAGCAGGGCCCTCCTGTACCTTTTGTATTGTACTGTAATTGTGTTGTCCCCCCTATACATTGTAAAGCGCTGTGTAAACTGTTGGCGCTATATAAATTGCGTATAATAATCATAAGTATCTACAAAATCTAGAATATAATTACTCTAAAATAGCACTAGGAGTAACAGGAACAGGCCAGGTTGCCAATCCTGGGTACTTACATGAGATTAAGTACATAGTATAAGGCGAGTATGGAGCCAGGGCCAGAAAGCTTTGTCTCTCTCGGGAGCTGAGGTAGTCCAAGGCCGCGCACCGGTAGGGGACGCACACACAGGGTCCCCAGAACACAGGTCACCAGTCTTCATGGTGGATGCAAGTGAGCAAGGTTGTAATATTCAACAGATTTATGTTCAATAAAAATAATATCCATGAATGATATAGTATTTAGATGGGGGGTGTTGAAGATAGATAGTCAGATAAGACCGTGGTGACAATGAAGACTGCGATGACAATGAAGACAGCAGTGACAATGAAGACAATGAAAACCGCGGTGACAATGAAGACCATGGTGACAATGAAGACCGCGGTGACAATGAAGACAATGAAGACCGCGGTGACAATGAAGACAATGAAGACCGCGGTGACAATGAAGACAATGAAGACCGCGGTGACAATGAAGACCGCGGTGACAATGAAGACCGTGGTGACAATGAAGACAGCAGTGACAATGAAGACAATGAAGACCGTGGTGACAATGAAGACCGTGGTGACAATGAAGACCATGGTGACAATGAAGACAGCAGTGACAATGAAGACAATGAAGACCATGGTGACTAGGAAGACCGTGGTGACAATGAAGACAGCGGTGACAATGAAGACCATGGTGACAATGAAGACAGCGGTGACAATGAAGACAATGAAGACCATGGTGACAATGAAGACCGTGGTGACAATGAAGACAGCAGTGACAATAAAGACAATGAAGGCCATGGTGACTATGAAGACCATGGTGACAATGAAGACAGCGAAGACAATGAAGACAATGGTGACAATGAAGACCGTGGTGACAATGAAGACAGCAGTGACAATGAAGACAATGAAGGCCATGGTGACTATGAAGACCGTGGTGACAATGAAGACAGCGGTGACAATGAAGACAATGAAGACCATGGTGACAATGAAGACAGCGGTGACAATGAAGACAGTGAAGACCGTGGTGACAATGGAGGACCGTGGTGACAATGAAGACAGCAGTGACAATGAAGACAATGAAGACCGTGGTGACAATGGAGGACCGTGGTGACAATGAAGTCCGCGGTGACAATGAAGACAATGAAGACCGTGGTGACAATGAAGACCGTGGTGACAATGAAGACCGCGGTGACAATGAAGACCGTGGTGACAATGAAGACAGCAGTGACAATGAAGACAGCAGTGACAATGAAGACCGTGGTGACAATGAAGACCGTGGTGACAATGAAGACAGCAGTGACAATGAAGACCGTGGTGACAATGAAGACCGTGGTGACAATGAAGACAGCAGTGACAATGAAGACCATGGTGACAATGAAGACAGCAGTGACAATGAAGACAATGAAGACCATGGTGACTATGAAGACCGTGGTGACAATGAAGACAATGAAGACCATGGTGACAATGAAGACAGCGGTGACAATGAAGACAATGAAGACCATGGTGACAATGAAGACCGTGGTGACAATGAAGACCGTGGTGACAATGAAGACAATGAAGGCCATGGTGACTATGAAGACCATGGTGACAATGAAGACAGCAGTGACAATGAAGACAATGAAGACCGTGGTGACAATGAAGACAATGAAGACCGCGGTGACAACGAAGACAATGAAGACCGTGGTGACAATGAAGACCATGGTGACAATGAAGACAGCGGTGACAATGAAGACAATGAAGACCATGGTGACAATGAAGACCGTGGTGACAATGAAGACCGTGGTGACAATGAAGACAGCAGTGACAATGAAGACAATGAAGGCCATGGTGACTATGAAGACCATGGTGACAATGAAGACAGCAGTGACAATGAAGACAATGAAGACCGCGGTGACAACGAAGACAATGAAGACCGTGGTGACAATGAAGACCGCGGTGACAATGAAGACCGCGGTGACAATGAAGACCGTGGTAACAATGAAGACCATGTGCAGGTGAAGTTATAGTAGGACTTTTAAAATTCAAAAATCTGAAAAGAAAATCAGTAGAATTCAAAATAATAACTAATAATAACTATTAAATTATAGGTATTGGAATTTCCTTTCAAATTTGTCCGCATCTAAACGAATGGAATGGAACAAATTAATAATAAATAATAATAATAAAAATGTTTTATTACTATTATTTTTGTTATTTATTATTATTAGATCGTTACCTTCCATTCGTTTAGATGTAGCATTCGTTATTTTGGATAATTCCTAACTTCGGATGAATTCGTACTCGTTACGTTCACTGACAGCCAAATTTAAAAGGAAGTTTCAATACCTATAATTTAATAGTTAGTTATTATTAGTTAGTTATTATGTCAGATTTTCGGGTTTTCGAATTTTCATTGTTTTGAATTTTCAGATTTTCATTCTTATGTTCGGATTTTCACATTTCCAAAATTTTGAATCTTCAAATTTCCAAAATTTCGAATTTCCGAATTTTCAAATTTCCAAAATTTTCAATTTTTGAATTCTGAATTTCCAAATTTTCCAAATTCGGAAATTCGAAAATCTAAAAAAAAAGAAAGAAAATCAGTAAAATTCAAAATAATAACTAACTAATTATTATTATACGAGATTTATATAGCGCCAACAGTTTACGCAGCGCTTTACAATGTATAAGGGGGACAACACAATTACAGTACATTTCAATACAAAAGGTACAGGAGGGCCCGGCTCATAGAGCTTACATTCTAAATGGAGGGGGTGGTGGTACAAAAGGTAATAGTAATAATAACTAATAATAATAACTATTAAATTATGGGTATTGGAATTTCCTTTCAAATGTGAACATAACAAATATGAATTTATCTGAAGTTCCGAATTATCCGAAATAATGAATGTTACATCTAAACAAATGGAATGGAACAAATTAATAATAAATAATAATAATAAAAAGCTTTTATTATTATTATTATTATTATTGTTATTTATTATTATTAGATCGTTACTTTCCATTTGTTTAGATACGCCATTCGTTATTTCGGATAATTCGTAACTTCGGATAAATTCGTACTCGTTACGTTCACTGACAGCCAAATTTGAAAGGAAATTCCAATACCTAGAATTTATTAGTTATTATTTTTTGTTTGTTTGAATCAATTCATTTTTTATTGTCACTTTTTCATACAACAACAGTATCGAACAAACATAAACCCAACATTCAACCCTGGCACATGATAAGATGGGGTAAAAAAATAAATAAATAAATAAAAAAATTAAAAATTATATATATATATATATATATATATATATATATATATATATATATATATATATATATATATAATTAGTTAGTTATTATTTCAGATTTTCGGGTTTTCAAATTTTCATCCTTTTGATTTTTTTTTTTCATTCTTATTTTTGTATTTTCAAATTTCCAAATTTTTAATGTTCATTCTTTCAAATTTCCGGATTAGAATTTTACAATTTCCCAAATTTTACAATTTCCCAAAATTCAAATCTCCGAAATTTACGGAAATTTGAATTTTACAGTTTCCCAAATTTTACAATTTCCCAAATTTCAAATCTCCGAAATTTCGAATGTTCGAATTTACGGAAATTTGAATTTTACAATTTCCCAAATTTTTCAACTTCCCAAATTTCAAATCTCCGAAATTTCGATTGTTCAAATTTACGGAAATTTGAATTTTACAATTTCCCAAATTTTACAATTTCCCAAATTTCAAATCTCCGAAATTTACGGAAATTTGAATTTTACAGTATCCCAAATTTTACAATTTCCCAAATTTCAAATCTCCGAAATTTCGAATGTTCGAATTTACGGAAATTTGAATTTTACAATTTCCCAAATTTTACAATTTCCCAAATTTCAAATCTCCGAAATTTCGAATGTTCGAATTTACGGAAATTTGAATTTTACACTTTCCCAAATTTTACAATTTCCCAAATTTCAAATCTCCGAAATTTACGGAAATTTGAATTTTACAGTTTCCCAAATTTTACAATTTCCCAAATTTCAAATCTCCGAAATTTCGAATGTTCGAATTTACGGAAATTTGAATTTTACAATTTCCCAAATTTTTCAATTTCCCAAACTTCAAATCTCCGAAATTTCGATTGTTCAAATTTACGGAAATTTGAATTTTACAATTTCCCAAATTTTACAATTTCCCAAATTTCAAATCTCCGAAATTTACGGAAATTTGAATTTTACAGTATCCCAAATTTTACAATTTCCCAAATTTCAAATCTCCGAAATTTCGAATGTTCGAATTTACGGAAATTTGAATTTTACAATTTCCCAAATTTTACAATTTCCCAAATTTTACAATTTCCCAAATTTCAAATCTCCGAAATTTACGGAAATTTGAATTTTACAGTATCCCAAATTTTACAATTTCCCAAATTTCAAATCTCCGAAATTTCGAATGTTCGAATTTACGGAAATTTGAATTTTACAATTTCCCAAATTTTACAATTTCCCAAATTTCAAATCTCCGAAATTTACGGAAATTTGAATTTTACAGTTTCCCAAATTTTACAATTTCCCAAATTTCAAATCTCCGAAATTTCGAATGTTCGAATTTACAGAAATTTGAATTTTACAATTTCCCAAATTTTACAATTTCCCAAATTTCAAATCTCCGAAATTTCGAATGTTTGAATTTACAGAAATTTTAAGTTTACAATTTCCCAAATTTTCAATCTCCTCAATTCTAATGTTCGAATTTTGGGAAATTTGAAAATTCGGAAATTCGAAAATTTTGGAAATTGAAAAAAAAATCGGAAATTTCGGAATGAACTAATTTGTCAAAATTCGGTAAAAAACAAATTGCGCATGTCCACTAATACTCCTCGGGGGTTGTGTGGGTTTTCTGGTGCTTGATAAGATAACACTTCTGGGTAAAACATTTCCCGCACTCAGGACAGGAAAACGGCTTCTCCCTTGTGTGAGATCTCTGATGTCTGATCAGTTCCGATTTAGAAGGAAAACATTTCCCGCACTCGGCACAGGAATGAGGCCTCTCCCCCCAGTGCAATCTCTGATGTTTCGAAAAATTGCTTTTCTTTGAAAAACATTTCCCGCAGTCGGGACAGTTGAACGGCTTTTCTCCCGTGTGGCATCGCTGGTGCTCACAAAGGCTGTACTTCCATTTAAAACATTTCCCACACTCAGAACAGGAATACGGCTTCTCCTCTAAGTGAGATCTCTGATGGGTGACCAGTTCCGACTTATAAAAAAAACAATTCCCGCACTCAGGGCAGGAATGAACCTTCTCGAGGGTTGCATGCGTCATCTGGTGTTTGTTAAGAGTGGACTTCTGTGTAAAACATTTCCCGCACTCGGGACAGGAATACGGCTTCTCACCCGTGTGAGACCTCTGATGTGTGACCAGATCCGATTCATAAGGAAAAGATTTCCCGCACTCAGTACAGGAATGAAGCTTCTCGCCCGTGTGCAACCTCTGATGTTTAGAAAGATTGCATTTCTTAGAAAAACATTTCCCGCACTCAGAACAGGTATACGGATTCTCTTCTAAGTGAGATCTCTGATGGGTGACCAGTCCTGACTTATAAAAAAAACATTTCCCGCACTCAGGGCAGGAATGAACCTTCTCGAGGGTTGCATGCTTGATCTGGTGTTTGTTAAGAGTGGACTTCTGTGTAAAACATTTCCCACACTCGGGACAGGAATATGGCTTCTCACCCGTGTGAGACCTCTGATGTGTGACCAGATCCGATTCATAAGGAAAAGATTTCCCGCACTCAGTACAGGAATGAAGCTTCTCGCCCGTGTGCAACCTCTGATGTTTAGAAAGATTGCTTCTCTTAGAAAAACATTTCCCGCACTCAGAACAGGAATACGGCTTCTCCCCTAAGTGAGATCTCTGATGTCTGACCAGTTCCGATTCGTAAAGAAAACATTTCCCGCACTCAGGACAGTAATGAGGCTTCTCGCCAGTGTGCAACCTCTGATGTGCTGAAAGCTTGCACTTCTCTGAGAAACATTTCCCGCACTCAGAACAGGAAAACGGCTTCTCACCCGCGTGAGACTTCTGATGTCTGACCTGCTCCGATTTATAGAAGAAACTTTCTCCGCAGACGGCACAGGAATATTTATTCCGAGCCGTGTGTGATCTCCGATGTACAGAAAGATCGCACTGCTTTGAAAAACATTTCCCGCACTCGGGACAGGGATGCGGTTCCTCACCCGTGCGCGACGCCTGGTGTGCGGAAAGAGTGGACTTCCGTGAAAAACGTTTCCCGCATTCGGAGCAGGAATACGGCTTCTCCCCCGTGTGAGATTTCTGATGTGTGACCAGTTCCGATTCATAAAGAAAACATTTGCCGCACTCAGGGCAGGAATGAAGCTTCTCACCCGTGTGTGATCTCTGATGTACGGTAAGAAGATACTTCCGTGAAAAAGATTCTCCGCACTCAGGACAGGAATGAAGCTCCTCCCCCGTGTGAGATCTCTGGTGCACAGTAAGACCTAATTTAGAGTTAAAACTTTTCCCGCACTCAGGACAGGGAAATGTCTTCTCCCCCTGAATCCCGGCGTCATCCCTCACAGTAGGAGGTTGCTCAGAGTCAGAGGGATTCCATGGTCTATCCACACTGTGAAGTCCACCATCCATAGTGGAGATCATTGTCTTTTCTCCTCCACAATCTCCTGTGATGTCTTCATCTTCCATTTTACAACCTGGAGATGAAGTGAGACGATCCTTTGAGGGTTTCTCCATGGCGTGTCCTGGAAAAATATAAAAACATCATCAATAGATATGAGAGGGTTAGTTCACTTCCATCAAGATTCCATCTGGATCAGGTAGATATGAGTGAGGAGATGTTCTCTGTGGATGTCCCAACCAGCTGGGACTCTCCCCCCTCTTCAGTCAAAGAGCCTTTGGTCCTCCTCCCAGATCACTTCTACATTTACACAGCCTTGTCAGAAGAGCCGGAACCAATGGGGACTGGGAGGTCCATGCTCGTTACACAACCACAAGCCTAGGCACTGGGTCATGTGATCTCTGATAGACAAGAGGGTCAAAGTTCAGACTTGTTGAGCGTCTCAGTCTAAGTGTTTCAATCTTTTTATTACTCCTTACAATTATCAACTTCTTATTGGCTGATATCACTCAGCTTCCGCCCAACTCTGGACCAATCAGTGTGGAGTAACAGAGCAGAGATAAGAGAAAATATTATGGCTCACCTGAGGTGATCTCTGTAGGAGAGTCCTCTTCTATGAATGTCTTCGTCATTCCAGCCTCCTCCATATATTGCTGATCATCCCTCACATACGTCTCTTCTACTTCACCCTCAACTTTCAGGTTCATCAGATCTTCACCCTAAACCAACAGAATGGCAGAAAATAACATCTGTAACATAGAAGTATTTATGATGTGAGATCACATAGAAAATATCATCTTGTAGAGTCCACACATCGTCTCCACATGTCAGAGTGTTCAATCATTTTATGTTCCCGATCCCTCAACTCCACCTACCTGATGATGGTGAGGGATGGTGTGACCTTCGTGTGTGGGATCCCGGGAATACAGAGGACGGGGACATCTCTCTGGTGAGTTCCTGTTACTGGATGACTCCTCCATGGTGTCTTTGTACAGTTCTTTGTGTCCTCCTGGAAAGTCCATCACACCATCCTTATCATCCTCCTCTTTTATCTCTTCTTTAACATCAACTTTAGGATCTCTCAGGTTTCCTCTCTGAATATATAATAAAAATGACATCAATTGTAACAATGCAGATAATGTACAGATCCTAATAATACTATCAGTGATTGTTCCTCATCTACCTGATGATGGTGAGGGATGGTGTGATCTTCCTGTGTGGAATCCTGGGAATACAGAGGACGGGGACATCTCTCTGGTGGGTTCCCATGACTGGATCCATCTGTAGGAAACACACACACTGACTGAATACATTGTTTCTATGTGTTTATCAGATGATGGGGGATCTAGGTGGACCCTCCGTACTGCTCTCTCCTTTACAATAAAGTCTCCTCTTACCCGGTAATGTGAGGGGCGGCTGATTGTCCATCATGACGTCCTTGTAGAGATCCTTGTGTCCTTCTAAATACTCCCACTCCTCCATGGAGAAATAGACAGTGACATCCTGACACCTTATAGGAACCTGACACACACAATGATACAGTCACCATCCAGACACATCCCTTGTCTGTTACTGGATAATGTCCCAGAATTCCCAGCACCGCTCACCTCTCCTGTCAGAAGCTCCATCATCTTCTTGGTGACTTCTAGAATCTTCTCCATGTTGTGTCTCTCAGGTTTTAGGGAGTCACATGGAGGCACTGTGATGGTCATATGATCACCTGACTTCACAAGAGGAAATCTCTGTATTGGAGAACCAATAGGAATATCATGTTAGAATCCCAGAATCCTCCTCACCTCTCCGGTCAGGTCTGTGTTTTATGAATAGAGATAAGAGTGATGTCATGTGACCTCCCAGAATCCTCCTCACCCCTCCGGTCAGGTCTGTGTTTTATTAATAGAGATAAGAGTGATGTCATGTGACCTCCCAGAATCCTCCTCACCTCTCCGGTCAGGTCTGTGTTTTATTATTAGAGATAAGAGTGATGTCATGTGACCTCCCAGAATCCTCCTC
This sequence comes from Lithobates clamitans, assembly GCA_037952925.1. Lineage (NCBI taxonomy): Eukaryota > Metazoa > Chordata > Amphibia > Anura > Ranidae > Lithobates > Lithobates clamitans. The sequence goes on from JBBGZY010001528.1 coordinate 101,693, forward strand.
ACCTCTCCGGTCAGCAGGTAGATGATCTCCAGGGTGAGGTTTAGTATCCTCTCAGTCATGTGACTCCAGTCCTCCTCCATCCTCAGTTATGCGGTCATGTGATCTATGTGGGTTTCTCTGTAGATGGATAGAGGAGAATTATGTGGACTGTAATGGTTGTACAATATTAGGGTGGGGATGTATGGGGGATAATATGAGGGTTGATAATAATTTCAGAACTGCCCAGCTCTGTTCCATCTTAGTCTGCACTGCTCATTGCTTTTTGATATTCACCAAAAGTCACTGTAAATATAATTTCCCCCTTTTTAAAAGGGATGAGTGAATCGGATTGGGTTTGTTTTGTGGGCTGCTTATTGAAACGCATCAGAGAGCATGCTGGGAACCTACAATTTTTTTTAGTGAGGGGTTTGGCATGTAAGAAAACCACCATGACTGGTCCTCATAAGCCACCTGATCACACAGATGAAAGGCCAGGAAGGGCATTCTTGGTAACCGGATCGGTATTGTGGCAAAAAATCTCGTTAGTTGGCCCTATTACTAAACTATGAATGACTTGAACTTGAGTCAAAGTCACGGTTGACCTGAAGCTCATCCCTACTTCCTAACTAAAGCCTAACAAAATTAAGACTTTTACATTCCAATTTGTACCTAATGGAAAAGTCTATTAGGTATTTTATCCCCATCTATTTGAGTCTCATTGGAGATATTTCCCTTCACTTCAGGTCCCAGAGAGACAACAGGACGTGAGAAGAAATCTCTTCGAAATGAGGGAAAAGGTGTCCTCATTGAAAGAAAAGAGGGGTCCTAATCCTTCCACACCTAATTCTTTTGGGTAATAGATGCACTTTAAAGCCTCGTACACGCGATCAGATTGTTGGCCAAAAAAGCGTCAGACTTTTGTCCGAAGGGCGTGTGCCGGGAACTTGTCTTGCATACAAATGGCACACAAATGTCGGCCAACAAACACGAACGTAGTGACGTACTACAAGGTATTTCAGCTCTTGAGCGCCACCCTTTGGGCACCTTCTGCTAATGTCGTGTTTGGTGAGCATTGATTCCGAGCATGCGTGTTTGTACTTTGGACTTTTCTGTGATGTACACACGATAGGAAAATCTGACAACAGACTGTTGCCCGCCGAAAATTTACTAGCTGGCCATCCAACATTTGTTGGCGGAAAGTTGGACAACAATTGTCTGATGGAGTGTACTAATGGTTGGATTTTAAGCCAACAATCTGTCATCACACAATTCCCTGCCGAAAATCCGATCGTGTGTAGGAGGCTTTAGGCTCCATTCAATCCACCAACAAAATGTCATAGAATATGTTTGGATAAATGATAAAATAAGTTCGTATTACCTCCTCGTCTGCCAGTTCCAGCAATGTCTCCTCTCTACTTCCTCCCGACTCACCTCTCACCTGCAACTTCCTGTCTGTACCTGACATCACTTCCTGTACACCATAGAGACTTTCCTGTTCCAGGATAAGTGAGATCACCACCTTGTGGAACTCAGAGGAACTGCAGCCCCAGAAACATGGAGTTGTACACTGATCAGCCATAATAACTTTATGACTTTTTATCCCCATCTAGTCCTACTGGAGATATTTCCCTTCACTTCTTGTCCCGAGAGACAACTGGAAGGGAGAAGAAACCCCTTCGAAGAGAGGATAATGAGGGAACAGTTGTGCCAAATTATAGATTTCCCTCTCGCTTTGTTTTTTTTTTAGTGACAACTGTAACATTTTGGGTTTCCTGTCACTCATCAAGACATATAAAGGGGATCGATCTTCCTAACTGGAGCATAATCCGATCAGCCACAACATTATGATCACTGACAGTCCGGGTTTTGAATCATGTGTCCAGGTTTCAGGAGGACTGAAACCCGGCACTCATTATTCAGACTAGTCTGTGGCTCCCCAAATAACCAAGATAGTCACACACACAAATCTGTCGCCGCCCCGGAGCTATGGTCAGGTTCGACATCACTGGGGGGGGGGGGGCATGATGTCAGCAAGACAACCCAGGTGTCCCAGGTTGCTAAAGTGTTCGGGTTTGTCTTGAAGATAAGGTGGCAACCCTATCACTGACACATTGATTATCTGCTTACAATGGCATCTGAAAGTCAGTGGGATATATAAGTGAACATGTTGTCTCTGAAGTTGAAAGCAGAAAAAAAATGGACATCACAGTTTTTTGTGCACGGGGCTGGGGAGCTGCAGACCGGTCAGGGTGGCCATGCTGACCCGTGTCCACAGCCAACAGCCCCTACAATCGGCATGTGAGCATTAAAACTGGACCACAGAGCAATGGAGGATGGTGGCCCGGTCTGATGAATCACGTTTTATTTTACATCATGTGGGTGGCCGGGTGCGCGGGCGTCACTTACCTTGGGAAGAGATGGCACCGGGAGGTAGTTGTGGGAGGAAGACGGGCCGGTGAAGGCAGTGTGATGCTTACCTTATCTGCAGTAGCGCTTGTACCTGTACACCCCTTATAGACCACATCTAAGGTATGTATTTCAGCTATAGGCTTACTGATTAGGTGATAACTTTATCAATGCTTAATATGACAAAGATATATATATATATATATACAGTGCCTTTAAAAAGTATTCACACCCCTTGATATTTTCCACATTTTGTCATGTCACAACCAAAAACATAAATGTATTTTATTGGGATTTTATGTGATGGACCAACACAAAGTGGCGCATAATTGTGAAGTGGAAGGAAAATGATAATTTTTGATATTTTTTTTTTACAAATAAATATCTGAAAAGTGTGTGTGTAGGGGGGGGGGGGTATTTGTATTCAGCCCCCTTTACTCTGATACCCCTAACTAAAATCTAGTGGAACCAATTGCCTTCAGAAGTCACTTAATTAGTAAATAGAGTCCCCCTGTGTGTAATTTAATCTCAGTATAAATACAGCTGTTCTGTGAAGCCCTCGGAGGTTGGATAGAGAACCTTAGTGAACAAACAACATCATGAAGGAACACACCAGACAGATCAGAGATAAAGTTGTGGAGAAGTATAAAGCAGGATTAGGTTATAAAAAAAAATCTCCCAAGCTTTGAGCATCTCACGGAGCTCTGTTCAATCCATCATCGGAAAATGGAAAGAGTATGGCACAACTGCAAACCTACCAAGACATGGCCGTTCACCTAAACTGACCGGCCGGGCAAGGAGAACATTCACCAGAGAAGAGCCAAGAGGTCCATGGTAACTCTGGAGGAGCTGCAGAGATCCACAGCTCAGGTGAGAGAATCTGTCCACAGGACAACTATTAGTCGTGTTCTCCACAAATCTGCCCTTTATGGAAGAGTGACAAGAAGAAAGACATTGGTGAAAGAAAGTCATAAGAAGTCCTGTTTGTAGTTTGTGAGAAGCCATGTGGAGGACACAGCAAACATGTGGAAGAAGGTGCTCTGGTCAGATGAGACCACAATTGAACTTTTTGGCATAAAAGAAAAACGCTATGTGTGGGGAAAACTAACACTGCACATCACCCTGAACACACCATCCCCACCGTGAAACATGGTGGTGGCAGCATCACGTTGTGGGGATGCTTTTCTTCAGCAGGGACAGGGAAGCTGGTCAGAGTTGATGGGAAGATGGATGGAGACTAATGCAGGACAATCTTAGAAGAAGACCTGTTAGAGTCTACAAAAGACTTGAGACTGGGGCGGAGGTTCACCTTCCAGCAGGACAACGACCCGAAACATACAGCCAGAGCTACAATGGAATGGTTTAGATCAAAGCATATTCATGTGTTAGAATGGCCCAGTCACAGTCCAGACCTAAATCCCATTGAGAATCTGTGGTAAGACTTGAAAATTGCTGTTCACAGACGCTCTCCATCCAATCTGACAGAGCTTGAGATATTTTGCAAAGAAGAAGAATGGGCAAAAATGTCCCTCTCTAGATGTGCAAAGCTGGTAGAGACATCCCCAAAAAGACTTGCAGATGTAATTGCAGTGAAAGGAGGTTCTACAAAGTATTGACTCCGAGGGGCGCCATACAAATGTCCCCCCCCCCCCACACACTTTTCACATATTTATTAGTAAAACATTTAGAAAACCATTTATCATTTTCCTTCCACTTCACAATTATGTGCCACTTTGTGTTGGTCTATCACATAAAATCCCAATAAGATACATTTATGTTTTTTGTTGTCACATGACAACATATGGAAAATTTCAAGGGGTATGAATACTTTTCCAAGGCACTGATTTTATATATATATATATATATATATACACACACACTTCCCAGCCACTTTATTAGGTCCAGCTTGCTAGTGGCGGGTTGGACCTCCTTTTGCCTTCATTCTTGGTGGAATAGATACAACAAGGTGTTGGAAACGTTCCTCAGAGATTTTGCTCCATAGTGACATGATAACATCACACAGTTGCTGCAGATTTGTCGGCTGCACATTCATGATGCAAATCTCCCGTTCCACTACATCTCAAAGGTGCTCTTTTGGATGAGATGTGGTGAGTGTGGAGGCCATTGGAGGACAGTGACCTCATTGTCCAGTGGTGAGATGATTGAAGCTTTGTGACATGGTGCATTATCCTGCTGGAAGGAGCCATCAGAAGATGGGGACACTGTAGTCATAAAAGGGTGGACATGGTCAGCAACAATACTCAGGTAGGCCGTGGCATTTAAACGATGCTCAATTGGTACTAAGGGGCCCAAAGTGTGCCAAGAAAATATCTCCCACACCATTACACCCCCCACCACCAGCCTGAACCGGAGATACAAGGCAGGATGGATCCATGCACCAAATTCTGACCCCACCATCTGAATGTCGTAGCTGAAATCGAGATTCATCAGACCAGGCAACGTTTTTCCAATCTTCTATTGTCCAATTTGGTTGAGCCTGTGTGAATTGTAGCCTCAGTTTCCTGTTCTTAGCTGACAGGGGTGGCACCCGGTGTGGTCTTCTGCTGCTGTAGCCTATCTGCTTCAAGGTTCCATATGTTGTGCGTTCAGAGATGGTATTCTGCATACCTTGGATGTAACAAGTGGTTATTTGAGTTACTGTTGCCTTTCTATCATCTGGAACCAGTCTGCTCATTCTCCTCTGACATCAACAAGGCATTTTTCTCCACACAACTGCCACTTACTGGATATTTTCTCTTTTTTTCACACTATTCTCTGTAAACCTGAGAGATGGTTGTGTGTGAAAATCCCAGAAATACTCAGACCAGCCCCGTCTGGCACCAACAACCACGCCACGTTCAAAGTCACTTAAACCCCCTTTCTTCCCCGTTCTGATGCTCGGTTTGAACTTCAGCAAGTCATCTTCACCATGTCTAGATGCCGAAATGCATTGAGTTGCTGCCATGTGAATGGCTGATTAGCAATTCGTGTTACCGAGCAATTAAACCTAATAAAGAGGCCGGTGAGTGTATAGAGCAGAAGTGGTAGGAATACCTACTGTATTATATGATGCTCGGCTCCTGCCAAATGGGAAAAATTAGGGTTATTCCTCTGAACAGGCAAAGTTTGGTCCGGAACCTAACCCTTAACGTCGGCTCATCCCTATCGGTCAATGTGTTCCTTTTTGAACCAGCTCCCTACTTACTGTATATCTTCTCCAGTAGTTTTGGCCATTCATTGCTACTAATACTACACCACCACCCACTGACCTTGGTGGGGAGAGGGTGACATGGGTGCAGTTTTTCTTTCTCTCCCTTTTATCCCCACCCAACCTTCCCTTTTATCTTAACCACCACCCCAACCCGGTTACTAGTTCTTATTTTGCATAAGGTTGATAACTAATGGTGCATCTAATGCCGCGTACACAAGAGCGGAATGTCCGACAGAAAAAGTCAGACAGGAGCTTTTCATCGGATATTCCGATCGTGTGTAGGCCTCATCGGACTTTTTACATCGAAAATTCTGACGGACCTAGAAAGAGAACATGTTCTAAATTTTTCCGACTGAACCAATTCCTATCGGGAAAACCGCTCGTCTGTATGCTGTTCCGACGGACCAAAAACGACACATGCTCTGAAGCAAGTACGAGACGGAAGCTATTGGCTACTGAACTTCCGTTTTCTAGTCCCGTCGTACGTGTTGTACGTTCACCGCATTCTGGATGGTCGGAATTTGGTGTGACCGTGTGTAGGCAAGACAGCTTGAGCAGAATTCCATCGGAAAAACCTTCGGAGTTTAATCAGACGGGAAAACCGGTCGTGTGTACAGGGCATTACAGGAGACATAATTGTATCAACCCCACCAATCATTGGAATATACTGTATATTCTTGATGTCTATCTATGGGGGGAACAATAAGAAACCTCAGACACTTTCGCGGTTCGAATATCTTTATTGCACGTATTACACAATGTTGATGCCAGTTCACATTACCTTGGAACTTATGCATTGCGTCTACTCAGATTCGCAATGTATTTTTTTTTTTTTTTGCACTGAAAATCCCTAAATACATTAAAACCTTGGACTGCGAGCATAATTCATTCCAGAAACATGTCTGTAATCCAAAGCACTTGTATATCACAGCAAATTTCTCCATAAGAAATAATGGAAACTCAGATGATTCGTTCAAAACCATTTATTCATAGGTCTTTCAGTTTATAGTCCATATAAAAAGATTATAGCAATGTGATAGGTTGTGCAACCATAAAATGTCCATCTACAAATGGAAGCCTCCACAAGGGGATTAGAAGCAAAATCCAGCAGGAGCTCCAGAGTATAAAAGAGAAGAGAGGCGCCTCTAAGTGTAGGACTATGTTGCTAAATGTTGTACCTTCATTAAATGTAACCATATTGCTACACTTAGAGGCTTCCTCTCTTTTATACCCTGTTGTGACATGACGCTACTTGCATATCAATACATTGCTTGTACAAGTCAAAATTTATTTAAAAATGTTGCTTGTCTTGCAAAACGTTCTCAAACCAAGTTACTCTCAAACCAAGGTTTTACTGTAGTTGAAAAATACAATATGATAAGCTAAAGGAAGCGGTTTTGGGATGGTTGAGTAATTGAAATGGGTTGGAAGGGAGGGCAATAGGGGTTAATAGAGCAGATGGGGGGAGGGGTCAGACATTGCCAGAGGATGAAATGAGAAGACATGGAAAGTTGGTTACCAGACATTACCAGAGGATGAAATGAGAAGACATGGAAGGTTGGTTACCAGACATTAACGGAGGATGAAATGAGAAGACATGGAAGGTTGGTTACCACACATTACCAGAGGATGAAATGAGTAGACATGGAAGGTTGGTTACCAAACATTACCAGAGGATTAAATGAGAAGACATGGAAGGTTGGTTACCTGACATTAACAGAGGATGGAATGAGAAGACATGGAAGGTTGGTTACCAGACATTACCAGAGGATTAAATGAGAAGACATAGAAGGTTGGTTACCAGACATTACCAGAGGATGAAATGAGAAGACATGGAAGGTGGAAGGTTTTAGAGGTCCATAGCAGGATCCCTACCTTACCAATATATTAACACTTAATAAACTAACTCATTGTGCAAAAAGCCAGTAAGTAGGATTTCAAAAAGGAAAACCTTGACATTTTTGGGTTCCTGAGGAACAGTTAGGCCTCATGTACACTGTCCTAGATTTACTGTGGCCGCGGGAAAACACAAAATGTTTTGTGGCCGGCGGGTCAAAGCATTCCTATGCTGAACGGGAATTCTTACGCGTTCAGGAGAGGGAGGTTGAAGCTCAACTAAAATGCAGCAGCTCCTAAAAGCCTCTGCTAAAAGCCTCTGTGTACATGGACACATAGGCTTTTATGGTGTTGAGTTTAGGAGCCCTGGCAAAAAAAACCGCCAAGAGCTCCAAAAGTCAAGTTTAGGAGCTGCCGGTGTACATGAAGCCTAAATATCCCTATCCTGAACGTGGAAGAATCCCTTTCAGGATGGGAAAGTTTTGACAGCAAGCCGTGGGAAAATGCAAAATGCAGCAAAAAACGCGTTGGCCTGCTTCTTGGACTTTCTCTGACTGCCAATTTTTGCAGCTTTTTGAGTAATTGATGTGCACACTTGGCGCCCAGCTGCCTCTTTAAATGGATGTGTCACTATGAGAAATTGCTGAATGGTCTTCAGCTTGGTCATGAGACCTGATCCATTGTATTTGCCTACCTTGGTTCTCCTGGGCTTCGCCTCTGCTCCTTGCCTCTACCTAGCTCATCTGGTTACTCTGAACTTGGCCCATTTACTGAAGTTGTCTTTACTGCTTTGCCCAGTTGTTACAGACCTTGGTCTGCTTCTTGGGCTTGCTTTGCCTGCTGATGTTTGCAGTGTTTTGCATTTTCCCATTGCCGCCCTCAGGGTAGGCTAGTGTAAGTACAGCCCAAGGTGCGCTGGTTTCTCAGGAAACCATTGCAGACTTATATTATATTAGTGCCCATGAGCATTGTATTGGTGCTAATACTGGGCGAAAGGGCAACACCATATGTGCTATGATAACCTGGAGTGTGCACATGCACGTAGTAATTGGCGTGCACACTTGGCCCTCAGGAGCCTCTTTAAATAGCTGTGTTATTGGGAGAAGTTGCTGAATGGTCTTCAGCTTGGTCTTGAGACCTGATCCCTTGTATTCACCTACCTGGGCATGAGCTTGGTTCTCCTGGGCTTCACCTCTGCTCCTTGCCTCTACCTTGATCATCTGATTACTCTGAACTTGGTCAGTTTACTGGACTTGTCTCTACTGCTTTGTCCAGTTGTAACCACATGCACGTAGTAATTTGCGCCCAGCAGCCTCTTTAAATGGATGTGTCAGTGGGAGAAGTTTCTGAGTGGGCTTCAGCTTGGTGCTGAGACCTGATCTGTTGTGTTTGCCTACCTGGGTATGACCTTGGTTCTACTGAGCTTCGCCTCTGCTCCTTGCCTCTACTTTGCTCATCTGGTTACTCTAAACTTGGCCTGTTTACTGGACTTGTCTCTACTGCTTTGCCCAGTTGTTACCGACCCTTGGCCTGCTTCTTGGACTTGCTCTGCCTGCCGATTCGGTCCCTCGCTATCGGGCTATCTGACTGCTTCCCTGCTCTGGTGCCAATCTGCTTCAGCATCCTATCCTGAGGACTGTGACTTCCAGCTCTACGGACATCAGCAGCCAGCTACTCCGACACCCATGCCACTCCATGCCCTCACACTTTCTGTCTCCACCGTTCAGCAGGGGTGCAAAAAAAAGGCCTCCGCAATGTTCTAGTCTTCACCAGGATACGTGATATAAACACCAGGACTAAACTGGTGTTACAGAAGCTAGACATTTGCACTGAGAAAAAATGTGTTCATTTTCATTTCATTCACTTTCTTTGCTTTCTTCAGAAATTCGAAAATTGGGAAATTCGAAAATTTGGATTTTCGAATTCTGAATTTTTGAATTCCGAATTTTCGGAATTCGGAAATTCAAAAATTCGAAAACTTGAAAAAAAAGAAAGAAAATCAGTAAAATTTGAAATAATAACTAATAATAAACTATTAAATTATAGGTATTGGAATTTCCTTTCAAATTTGGCTGTTTGTGAACGTAACAAATACAAATTTATTTGAAGTTACGAATTATCCGAAATAACGAATGCCGCATCTAAACAAATGGAATGGAACAAATTAATAAAAAATAATAATAATAAAAAGGTTTTATTATTACTATTGTAATTTATTATTATTATTACATTTTTCCAATTTCCAAAATTTCAACATTTTCCAATTTTCGAAATTTTCCAATTTCCGAAATTTTGAATTTTCCAATTCGGAAATTGGAAAATTCAGAAATTCGAAACTTCGGAAATTGGAAAATTGAGAAATTTCAGAATGAACAAATTTGTCAAAATTTGTTAAAAACCGAATTTGGAAATAAACGAATTGCACATTTTATTCTTATTTTCGGATTCTCACATTTCCAAATTTCCTCATTTTGAATTTTCGAACTTTCGAATTTCCGAAATTTCGAAATTTTCCAATTTCTGAATTTTTCCAATTTCCAAATTTTCCAATTTCCAAAATTATCCAATTTCCGAAATTTTCCAATTTCCGAAATTTAGAATTTTTGTTTTTTTCCAATTTCCGAAATTTCGAATTTCTGAAATGTGGAATTTCCGAATATTCCAATTTCCGAAATTTTCCAATTTCCGAATTTTCCAATTCGGAAATTGGAGAATTCAGAAATTCGAAATTTCGGAAATTGGAAAATTTCTGAAATTAGAAATTTTCGGAAGTTTTGGAATTAACAAATTTGTCAAAACTAATTAAAAAAAGAATTCGGAACTAAACAAATTGCACATGTATAACAGAAACACTCCTCTATTCACTACACGTCTGGGCTCTTTGCATTGATGCTAATACTCTTGCTCTGAGGGAGATGGTATATTATAAAAAAAAACAAAAAAAATGGAGGCGTGGAGGATCCCTGATGTACGGCAAACTACTAATCATATAGAAAACAACTCCTGCACTAATGCTACTGCACCTTGAGGTTTGTGTGGGACCTCTCATGCCTGATAAGATTGGACTTCTGCGAAAAACATTTCCCGCAATCGGCACAGGAATACGGGTGCTTCTCTCCCGTGTGAGACCTTTGATGTGTGATGAGCTGAAACTTCCGTTGATAGCTTTTACCGCACTCAGGGCAGGAGTACGGCTTCTCCCCCGTGTGAGACCTCTGATGTATGACAAGTTGAAATTTCTGTTGATAACACTTCCCGCACTCAGAGCAACAATACGGCTTCTCCCCCGTGTGAGACCTCTGATGTTCGACGAGCACCGATTTACGTTTGTAGGATTTCCCGCACTCAGAACAGGAATACGGCTTCTCGGCCGTGTGAGACCTCTGATGTATGACCAGTTCTGATTTCCGTGGAAATCTTTGCCCGCACTCGGGGCAGGAGTGCGGCCTCTCGCCCGTGTGACATATCAGATGTACGTTGAGAATAGACCTATTTGAAAAACATTTCCCGCACTCGGGGCAAGAATACGGCTTCTCCCCTGTATGGGATCTCTGATGTATGACTAGGTTGGATTTCAGTCGGTAACATTTCCCGCACTCGGGGCAGGAATGCGGCTTCTCCCCCGTGTGAGACCTCAGATGTATGGTGAGCTCAGATTTCCACAAAAAACGTTTCCCGCAATCGGAGCAGGAGTATTTCCTCTCTTCCGTGTGAAATCTTTCGTGTCTGGCGAGTAGCGATTTCTGTGTGAAGCATTTCCCGCACTGAGAGCAGGAATACGGTTTTTCGCTCCTGTGGTATTTCTCGTGTGCGGAAAGATGGGCCTTCTGCGAAAAACATTTCCCGCACTCAGGGCAGGAAAACGGCTTCTCCTCCGTGTGAGTCGCCTGATGTCTGACCAGAGTTGACTTATAAAGAAAACTTTTCCCGCACTCAGAACAGGAATGAAGCTTCTCCCCCGTGTGAGACCTCTGATGCACGCTGAGGTGGTATTTACGTAGAAATAACTCCCCACAGTCAGGACAGGAAAGCAGCTCCTCGCCCGTGTGGGTGCTCTGATGCCTGATCAGAAACGATTTATAAAGAAAACGTTTCCCGCACTCAGGGCAGGAATGTGGCTTCTCCCCCGTGTGAGACCCCTGATGTGTAGAAAGACTTAATTCAGAGCTAAAACTTTCCCCGCACTCAGGACAGGAACATTTCTTCTCCTCCTGGATTCCGGCACCATCCTTAACAGTAGGAGGTTGCTCAGGATCAGAGGGATTGGATGGTCCACCTACAACGTGAAGTCCACCATCCATAGTGGAGCTCATTGTCGTTTCTCCGGCACAAACTCTTATGATGTCTTCATCTTCCAATTTATAATCTGGAGATAAAGTGAGACGATCCTTTGAGGGTTTCTCCATGGCGTGTCCTGGAAAAATATAAAAACATCATCAATAGATATGAGAGGGTTAGTTCACTTCCATCAACATTCCATCTGGATCAGGTAGATATGAGTGAGCAGATGTTCTCTGTGGATGTCCCAACCAGCTGGGACTCTCCCCCCTCTTCAGTCCTTTGGTCCTCCTCAAAGATCACTTAAGCGTTCATAGAACCTTCACAGAAAAATGAGGGAACAGAGGAAAAAAAAAAAAAAAAATCGAGGTTGCGTGATGCCGATGACACACAGCTACAGTGGGGATGGAAAGTATTCAGACCCCTTAAATTTTTCACTCTTTGTTATATTGCAGCCATTTGCTAAAATCATTTAAGTTCATTTTTTTCCTCATTAATGTACACACAGCACCTCATATTGTACACACAGCACCCCATATTGTACACACAGCAAACCATATTGACAGAAAAACACAGAATTGTTGACATTTTTGCAGATTTATTAAAAAAGAAAAACTGAAATATCACATGGTCCTAAGTATTCAGACCCTTCGCTCAGTATTTAGTAGAAGCACCCTTTTGATTTAATACAGCCACGAGTCTGGTCAAGCATGGACTGGTCAAGCATGTCTCCAGACCTAAACCCTATTGAGCATCTGTGGGACATCCTTAAACGGAAGGTGGAGGAGCGCAAGGTCTCCAACATCCACCAGCTCCGTGATGTCATCATGGAGGAGGGGAAGAGGACTCCAGTGACAACCTGTGAGGCTCTGGTGACCTCCATGACCAAGAGGGTTAAGGCAATGCTGGAAAATAATGGCGGCCACACAAACTATTGACACTTTGGGCCCAATTTGGACATTTTCACTTAGGGGTGTACTCACTTTTGCTGCCAGCGGTTTAGACCTTAATGGCTGTGTGTTGAGTTATTTTGAGGGGACAGCAAATTTACACTGTTATACAAGCTGTACACTCACTACTTTACATTGTAGCAAAGTGTCATTTCTTCAGTGTTGTCACATGAAAAGATAGAAGAAAAGATTTTCAAAAATGTGAGGGGTGTACTCACTTCTGTGAGATACAGTAGCTATAAGTCTGCTGGAAGTAAGGGGACCAGACTCAATCTGTGTTATCATATCTGTGCTCCTGTAACTAGGATTGACACTCAACCTAATACTGCCAGCTGAACCCCAGGATGGGTAACAGTACAGGGAGGTGACCATTATTAACCTATTATTGGCTGATATCACTCAGCTCCCGCCCTCCTACTCTGGACCAATCAGTGAGCAGTAACAGAGCAGAGATAAGAGAAGAATATATTATGACCCACCTGTGCTGATCTCTGTAGGAGTGTCCTCCTCTATGAATGTCCTCGTCATTCCATCCTCCTCCATAGACTGCTGATCATCCCTCACATACGTCTCTTCTACTTCACCCTCAACTTTCATGTTCATCAGATCTTCACCCTAAACCAACAGAATGGCAGAAAATAACATCTGTAACATCGAAGTATTTATGATGTGAGATCACATAGAAAATATCATCTTGTAGAGTCCAAACATCATCTCCACATGTCAGAGTGTTCAATCACTTTATGTTCCCGAACCCTCAACTCCACCTACCTGATGATGGTGAGGGATGGTGTGACCTTCCTGTGTGGAGTCCCGGGAATACAGAGGACGGGGACATCTCTCTGGTGGGTTTCTGTTATTCGGTGGCTCCATCATATTTTCCTTGTATGGATCTTTGGGTTCATCTGAAAACTCCTCCATCACTCCATACTCCTCATCCTCCTCTTTATAATCTTCTTTCACAATAATATTATAATCCCCGAGGTTTCCACTCTGAATATATAATAAAACATTTATATTAACAAGCATGCTTGTGTATAAATCATAACAACCGATAATTCTTAATCACCTACCTGATCAAGGTGAGGGATGGTGTGATCTTCTTGTGTAGAATCCCGGGAATACAGAGGACGGGGACATCTCTCTGGTGGGTTTCTGTAGCTGGATGACTCCACCATGGTGTCCTGGTACAGAGCTTTGTCTTCTTTTGGAAACTCTGACTCCTCCATCACCCCATCCTCATCATCCTCCTCTTTTATCTCTACTTTAATATCAACTTTAGAATCTCTCAGGTTTCCGCTCTGAATATATTATAAAAATGACATCAATGGTAACAATGCAGATAATGTACAGATCCTAATGATACTATCAGTGATTGTTCCTCATCTACCTGATGGTGGTGAGGGATGGTGTGACCTTCCTGTGTGGAATCCCGGGAATACAGAGGATGAGGACATCTCTCTGGTGGGTTCCCATTACTGGATCCATCTGTAGGAAACACACACACTGACTGAATACATTGTTTCTATGTGTTTATCAGATGATGGGGGATCTAGGTGGACCCTTCGTACTGCTCTCTCCTTTACAATAAAGTCTCCTCTTACCCGGTGATGTGAGGGGCGGCTGATTGTCCATCATGACGTCCTTGTAGAGATCCTTGTGTCCTTCTAAATACTCCCACTCCTCCATGGAGAAATAGACAGTGACATCCTGACACCTTATAGGAACCTGACACACACAATGATACAGTCACCATCCAGACACATCCCTTGTCTGTTACTGGATAATGTCCCAGAATTCCCAGAATCCTCCTCACCTCTCCTGTCAGCAGATCAGTGATCTTCTTGGTGACCAAGTTTTGGGTTTATTTCTCTGCCTATTATTGAAAAAAAAAACATCATTTTTTTCATGTACATATGTACCTAATAAATGCTTTATATGCCCTTAAATATGTCTTAAAAAAATATTTAAGTACATGAATTACTCATTGAGTTATTGCCAAGTTGACCAACCCACGCTCCCATGGCATTATCTGAACTGGGCCGATAATCTTTGGGCATGAAAGGGTTAACCCCACTCAGGGTCAGAACATCCCCCCCAGTTACAGGGCCGGGACATTTCCTTCATGTTGGAGACGTGGGTCACCTCTTCTCACCTTAACGGATTATAAACTTTTAATTGGATTTGGTTTAGTTTCGTAGCAGGTTTCAAGACGTCTTCAATTCATGATCTTTAATTAGAAAAAAAGAGAGCAAAAGAACCATTGCCTCCTCTGCTGCCAGTTCCAGCAATGTCTCCTCTCTACTTCCTCCCGAATCGCCTCTCATTCGGAAACGCCTATTTATACCTGACATCACTTCCTGTCTCTACCTGACATCACTTCCTGTCTTCCATAGAGACTTCCTGTCTGGGTAGAAGTGAGATCGGCACCTTGTGGAGGTCAGAGGAACTGCAGCCCCGAGAAACGTCTCGTAGTGTGACCAGCCACTGATACCAACGATAGAGTTGCCACCTCATCACTTTAAACCCGAACACTTTTAAATTACACAGGTTCTGAGGCTAATTAAATGCCGATAAGGCACCAAATTAGTTTAATTACCACCTTAATCAGCCACAGAACCTGTATAATTATTATGTGTTTGGGTTTAAAGGGATGAGGTGGCAACCATAACCAATGATGGGGCTTATTTTTTTTCCACTGATACCAACAATGGGCTCCATTCACAAAGCGGTATCTTACCGCATCCAAGTATGCAGTAAGATACCACACATAGGGGGTGGCTTAGCAATGGCTGACTGAAGACGTGTTTCTGAAGAGCTCCCGGCTTACCACTGCCTACCGCGACCAACCGACAGCTTGTCACCCATGTGAATTTGGCATGCTATCTACTAAAAGGTACAAAACCAGATCGGCAACCCGTGGGAACCAGCCTCTTACTCCCCAAAGTGGGATCCAGAGATACTTCAGAGACCCACGGCCGGCCTCGCCGGGCGCCATTGTAGCCGATCCACGTGCATCCCGCATGGAGGGCAGCGCCACTACATCCCTGTCTGTCCCCCTTACTCCCTCTCCGGAACCCGATCACCTCTCAGGGCTTTCCGGGCAGACATGGCCGGCCCCTCACAGTATCCGAGCCGCCTGGAGGAAGCCCTCCGCGCCATGCTGCAGGCCCTCCCCACGAGGTCGGACATCGAGGCCCTTATCCTCCGCATAGAAGAGGCACACAGCAGAGACATGCTAGAAGTAAAAGCTGAGATGCACTCCCTCACCGACCGAATGGACACGGGCGAGGCCTCGATCTCCTCCCTGGAACACAGAATGTTAGCCTTGGAAACGCTCCTAGGCCTCCCATGCTACCACGGCCGTGGACATGCAGCTCCACCTGGAGGACTTGGAGGACCCCAGCCGCCGAAAAACAACTTGCGGCTGCGGGGCCCCCGGAGGCCACCGGAGAAGAGGACCTGGCGGGCGACGGTCACAGCCATCTTTCATAGGCTAATGATATAAAACAGGTAAACCAGCGCTAAAACATGGGACGTGGATGGCACTATACGTTCACAGCATCTGAAGCCCAATGGATGTGAATCCCAGCTTCGTGGGAGTGTCCCGAAATGATGTAGACCTCGGCAAGATGGAAAACCAGGGCTGGATGGGCCGGTGTGGAAGTCAGTGAGCGTTGCTGGGGTTCTAGGAGTGCTGGTCGTTGGAGCACCTCATGGACCTGGGTGACCTGTTAGCTGTGGTGGTTGCCTTGATGACGCGTTTTGCGCATCTGCGCTTTTTCAAAGTCCAAAGCTTTGAAAAAGCTTTGGACTTTGAGCTTACTGATTTGAGCTTTTTGACACCAACAATGGGGCTTATTTTATTCAAATTACACCAACCATGGAGCTTATTTTATCCCACTGACACCAACGATAAGATTTATTTTATCACACTGACACCAATGATGGGAATTTTTTGATCCCACTGACACCAACAATTGGGCTTAATTCATTAAAATGACACCAACCACGGGGCTTATTTTATCCCACTGACACCAATGATGGGAATCATTTGATCTCATTGACCACAACATTGGTGCTTATTTTATCTCACTGACACCAATGATGAGAATTATTTGATCCCACTGACTAACGATGGGACTTATTTCATCCCACTGATACCAACAATGGAATTTAAGCTTATTGACACCAACAACGGGGCTTATTTTATTAAATTACACCAACCATGGAGCTTGTTTTATCCCAGTGACACCGACAATGGGGCTTATTTTCACTCACCTTTTCCTTGCTCCAGTGCAGGGTCTTCCCCTCTGTGATTGGTCACAGGCTTCCTGCTTCTGCTGGCATTGCGCTAATCACAGAAGGGGGGCGCTGTCTTAAAGTGCTAGCGTGTAGCTTGCTTAGGGTTCAAGCAACACATCCACACACTAGCATCCTGTTCCCAAGCATTTTCTTAAGTGTTTCCCACTGCCTCCTGGTGTTGTCCCATGACCTCCAGTGTTCCCAGTGTCCATCCAGCCTGGACCCAGTTCCCTGTGTCCATCCAGCCTATACCCAGTTCCCAGTGTCCACCCAGCCTGGACCCAGTTCCCTGTGTCCATCCAACCTGTGCCCAGTTCCCAGTGTCCACCCTGCCTGGACCCAGTTCCCAGTGTCCACCCAAATTGTACCCAGTTCCCAGTGTCCATCCAACCTGTACCCAGTTCCCAGTGTCCATCCAGCCTGTACCCAGTTCCCAGTGTCCATCCAGCCTGTACCCAGTTCCCAGTGTCCACCCAAATTGTACCCCGTTCCCAGTGTCCATCCAGCCTGTATCCAGTTCCCAGTGTCTATCCAGCCTGTACCCAAATCCCAGTGTTCACCCAGCCTGGACCCAGTTCCCAGTGTCCACCCAAATTGTACCCAGTTCCCAGTGTCCATCCAGCCTGTACCCAGTTCCCAGTGTCCACCCAAATTGTACCCAGTTCCCAGTGTCCATCCAGACTGTACCCAGTTCCCAGTGTCCATCAAACCTGTACCCTGTTCCCACTGTCCATCCAACCTGTACCCAGTTCCCAGGGTCCAACCAGCCTGGACCCAGTTCCCCGTGTCCATCCAGACTGTACCCAGTTCCCAGTGTCCACCCAGACTGTACCCAGTTCCCCGTGTCCACTGAGCCTGTATCCAGTTCCCAGTGTCCATCCAGCCTGGACCCAGTTCCCACCCAGACTGTACCCGGTTCCCAGTGCCCATCCAGCCTGTACCCAGTTCCCATTGTTCCCAGGGTAATCAGGTATTCCAGGCTGCATCCAGTCCAGTGGGTTCTATTTCCAGAGATCTTGAGCATGCTCTTGTGATCCTCGTGTTCTGCTATCTGTTTTCTGCTCCAATGATTCTCGTGCATACCTGTCAGCATCCAGTCTTCCTTCACCATTGTGTCTCCTTTACCTGCTTCTTCAGCTCCATATAGTGGCCAAAATGTGGTACACGTTCCTGAAGTACCTCAATGAGAGAACAGTACCACATTCTGACCACCAGATGGAGCTGATAGTACAGGAATTTATCTCTTAGAAAAATTACAGTGACATTTTGTTCAGCTTGCACAAATGCTTCTAATATTCCTGCAACAAATGCTTTAAAACTTTACCCCATAGAGATTGTGATGGTGCAGACACCTTAAAAGGGTCATCTTTAAGTAAAGTCCCCTAAACTTTTCTAACTTGACACTCCCCCCCATTCCCCAATGTGGTCTTTTACCTCCAACAATGAAAAAAGACTCTCCGGCATTGCTCAAATACCAGCTGGAAAAATCCAATTGAGATCTAAAGGCGCCAATTTAATCGATCACCTGATTAATGATTTTTAAGTATATGGAAATTTTTATTTTTATATAGTATAGAACAAAAAAACTTTGTAAATACAATTACATTTTTATTAGCTGTAAATATGAAATGATATATCTGAATTATTTCATACTGACCACGTACAGCCAGCCAATGGCACTCTCCAAGCAAATGCTGCTGCACCAAATTGTCTTTCAGTGTAGTCTGATCTCCCCTACTCTAAGCATTATTTAGCTCTTCTCCAACCATTATTGTTCACTTAGAAGCTTTGCCTGATTTACCCATGTTTGTACTAACCAGGACATACACTCTATTGCCAAAGGTATTGGGACACCGGCCTTTACACACACATGAACTTTAATGGCATCCCAGGCTTAGTCCGTAGGGTTCAATATTGAGTTGGCCCCGCCCTTTGCTATAACAGCTTCAACTCTTCTGGGAAGGCTGTCCACAAGGTTTAGGAGTGTGTCTATGGGAATGTTTGACCATTCTTCTAGAAGCGCATTTGTATAATGTAGTAATGAATAACACTTCATTGATCACTTTCCCATATCCTTAAATGGTCAATAATGAGGTACTGAATAACAGTGGGGAACCAAGGCCAAAGAACGAGAATGCAGGAAGCCCAACTAACTTAGAGTATGCATGACACAAATAAGGCTCTAAACTATAAAAAAAAAAGGTGTAGAAATTGCGCCAGCTCCTAAAGTAAACAAAATGAAGCAGCCGACACAACAATCTGACCGTTGCAAATGTAAAAATAATCATAAAGTGTGGCGCTAATGAATGGTGGGACACATGTTACTAATCAAGTGATAGAGATCTCTATAGAGGAGTGTTAAAACTTAAAGTGTATACTTATTAAGTGAATGGTAACTGTTTTATAAAACATCCCTAGAAGATAAAGAATATATAATAATATATGATAGCAGTGAGTGCTTAGATAAGTGAGAGAGTGGATACTCAATAACAACCTGTAGGTTAATTAAGGAACAATTGTGCATAAGATACCATATTCAAAAAAGCATTGCAACAAAATAATAATACAAGGTGTCACAATATACTGAGTGTGCAGCTCAGCAAAAATAGTGTTCATTTTGGGCAAAAGCCAAGAGAAAGGATGTCCAAATCCCTAAAAAGGGTGAACATATATGGATACTGGAAGTCTATTATTGGATAGATGGGGTACTCCTAGTTAACCCCACAGCCATCTGGGCGTAGGCCGTCTTCATATGGAGTGATTAAGGGCTGTTTTAAAGAAATCCTTAGATACAAGTAGATTCTTCACTCATGTGGGTGGTCTCAACATAGAGAAAGAAAAGCAAAAGGATGCCCTTACCAGATAGGGTGGACTCACAGGCCCTTGGCGGTGAGTCAAACGAGCTTTTACCGTCAAGCGGTATGGGGTGACGATCTGTAAGAAGATCTTGTGTAGAGTCTCGTCAGAAGTCCTCAGATGGTGTACCAATTTGAGATCGGGAGCCTCTAGGATTCGGCTTCGGTCGCCGAGTGATCGTTTCCTCAATGGCCCATCATATAAACGAGTAAACAAGGAAAAGAAAAAACTTCCACATAGTGTAAATCCTTATTTGTAAAAAGCGTTATAGCACTTTATTAAGGAGTACACTCCGAAAAGTTACAAGCGAGGGCAGTAAAAACTCGGCTTAAAATAACAAAATAATAAAAAGGCGTGTAAAAATAGCGCAGTGGGTAGTGGTGGGGTGTAATCATAGAGACCCGACGCGTGTCGCCTCCAAAGGCTTCTGCTGAGGTACTGAATAACAGTGGGGAACCAAGGCCAAAGAATGAGAATGCAGGAAGCCCAACTAACTTAAATATGAGGGACTGAGATGGATTCAGGTGACTTTTCTCCAAATTCAGGAGCCACCCAAACTCTTGGAGAGTGGCAATTACTAGACTCCTGTGCTCTAGAAGTTGACCCTTGTCCTGGGCTAGGGGGAGGAGGTCATCTAGATAGTGGTGAAGACGAACTCCTGTAACTCGGAGCAAAGCAACGACAGCCAACAGAACCTTGGAAAACACCCGAGGTGATGCCGTGAGACCAAATGGAAGGCAGGTAAACTGTAAATGTTGATTGCCTACAGCAAAGCGAAGGAACTTTTGGAAGTCTGCCGCCACTGGAACATGAAGGTAGGCGTCCTTCAAGTCTATTGACACCAACCAGTCTCCTAGATGAACCGACTGTTGAATCGTTAATAGTGACTCCATCTTGAATTTTTCCTTTCGGATAAACCGGTTGAGATGAGTCAGGTCTATAACAGGCCTCCATGTGCCGTTCTTCTTCTGCACCAGAAATAGAGGGGAATACATGCCTTCGCCTCGTTCGCCATCTGGAACAGTAATGGCTGCGCTTTGAGCTAATGAAGAGCTTACGTAAGCTAAAAGAACTTGTTTCTTCTCCCCTGAACTTGGAAGATTTGTTGGTATGAATCTTAATCTGGGAGTGCTGTTGAAAACCCAGGTGTGGCCTGAGGACACCGTCCTGACAGTCCAGAAATCCCGAATTGAGGCCGCCCAAACATGCCGGAAGTGGAGCAGACGAGCCCCCACCTGACATGCTTGAGCGGGCCCAATTTCAAAAGGACTTAGTGGAGTCCTGGTTACCAGTAGAAGCCCCTTTTGTGGGCTTTTTGAAAGAGGACTGCCTGGATTTCCAGGATCTTGAAAATTCCCGACCAGGCCTGTAACTGCGTGCTTCCCTTGCACGGTCAGTGTTCTGCGTTCTTGAAAAGGTGCGTTTCTGGTTCTGTAAACGTCTATCTTGAGGGAGGAACCCCGACTTACCACCCGTAGCCCGGGTAATGGCGCTATCAAGCTTGTTGCCGAAGAGAGACGAACCCTCAAATGGAATATGGCACCAAGCTTGCTTAGAAGCTGGATCCGCCAACCAGGGTCGGAGCCACAAGGCCCGATGGGCGGTGACCGATGACAACATCACCCGAGCCACTAGGCGAATAACATCAACCTCCCCCAGAAAGGCGAAGGCTAGCCTGATTTCCTGAATAGGGGAGCTCTTAGCCGCTTCTTCAGAGATACCTCTAAGAGAATCATTCACATTGTCTGATCATGCCTCCAAAGCTTTAGAGACTGCTGCTAAGGCCAGAGCAGGTTTGCACACTGTGCCTGCTGTCAAATAAATCCTTTTTAGGTCGGAGTCAATCCGTCTCTCCAGCGGATCTTTAAATGAGACTGTATCTTCGAGAAGGAGAGTCACATACCTCACAAGTCTCATTAATGCAGCATCTACCAAGGGAGCTGACTCAAGGTGTTTAACCTCTTCTTCCTTGAAAGGGTATAGTTTTGAGATTTTAGACTGCATAGAACTTTTTCTATCCATCTTGCCCCATTCTTCAGATATTATAGCTCCTACTTCAGTGAGGAAAGGAAAATAATGACGCTCCTTGCTGAGCAGTTTGAAAAACTTTCTCTGTTTAGGAGGAGAAATAACTGGGTCTTCCCAATTCAAAGCGTCTTTAACAGCTTTCACCAGAGAAGGAACCAGGGCGTATTCAAAGCCCATCCCAGGATCATCTGCTTCTGACCCGCTATCTGAAGGGGGAGCTGACTGGTGACTAGGTTGAGAAGACTCCCACGTCTCATGGACTGGACCCTCTTCCGACAGGGGAATCAGTGGATCTAGAGGAGAATCACAAGGCTTTGCAGCGTCTTTCTCCTGCAGCGATTCTTTCACGACTCGCTTGATTAGTGTTTCCAGGTGTTGGTCTGCACCTTCCCTCTAATTAGCTGCTCTGGAGAAACAGCGGTCACAGAGAGACTTGCTAGCAGGAACTGGGGCCCTGCATCCCCAACATAATTTCTCCGGTCCCCTACTATGAGATGGGGGGGGTGAGGAGAGCCTCTACTGTGGTCATTAGACTTAGAGGATGAACCATGGTTTCTAGAGCCAGAGGAGGAATGCCGGTGGTGTGATTTAGAGGACCCGCTCCTTCTGCGGGAACTACTTTGCCTTTGGTCAGACCTAGAAGGGCTGAGGAAAGAAGAAAGACAGGAATAGAGAGAGAGAAAGGCACAAAGTCAGAATAATGCCCTACACTCCACTCTCTTCCCCCCAGCAGGCAAGTAAAGAAACACTTTCCAATCCTACCTGCTGCGAGAGGACTGGCCACCAGGAGGCAGTGAAGAGTCCATGGCTGATGCTTGGAATCACTGCAGGTGAACACAGAATACATCAGATGTACCAGAAAGCAAAACAGGCAAAGTTCAGACCCATCTGTACTGCCCTTACCTGGGGTAGGCTCTGCAGATGCTCAGGGAAGTCGCCGCTATGCCCATGATCGTTCCCGAGATCTGAAAGCCTCCCCAGGCTTTTTAAAATTGGCGCCGCGTGACGTCACGCCCGCGCCAGGCCCGCAATCCTCGTGCGCATGCGCGAACCAGGCCTCGCTTTCGTTCCCGGGACCGCACATGAGCAGAACGCAGACGGAACCCGGAAGTAGAGGGAGCGGCGGCTGGAACGCACAGGGAACCAGCCGCTACATAGGCATAATAAAAAAAGGACAGGCAATGCAGGAAAAAACAAACATAAATACTGCTGCCATGAAGTCGATACATGCTTACCACCACCTACGATCGATTCGGCCAGGAATGTCCGTACACACACACACCGGGCTTTCAGGCAGCTAATGGCCACCTGCATACTGCTAGGTAATAGGCCTGTGCGCGCTTTTTATTCCAAATGACTCCAGCTCTTCAGCGCTTACTCTGCAATACACTCCATACCCTGCTAACAGTCAAGGCTTATCGGAGGGACGTGACATCACATCGGACGGCCGATACGATCGCAGGACATCGTCTTCAGGTAGGAGAACCAAACATAATGTCCTACGGAGGAGGATAAAAAAGGAACACGGCTAGGAGCTCACAGCTGAAATTTATAGGGAGGGGTCCTATTGGATAGTTATGGAGGCGGGGTCAACCCACACATATGCTGCCATGGAGCCTGTCAGGAAACTTGATTTTCTGGAAAAATTTCTGGGGTGCCAACAATTTGTGCCATGACTTTAACTGTATCAACCCCACCAACCATTGGAATATACTGTATATTCTTGATGCCTATCTATCGGGGGAACAATAAGAAACCTCAGACACTTTTGCGGTTCGAATATCTTTATTGCACGTATTACACAATGTTGATGCCAGTTCACATTAGTTTGGAACTTATGCATTGCGTCTACTCAGATTGCAACGTATTTTTTTTTTTTTTGCACTGAAAATCCCTAAATACAGTAAAACCTTGGATTGCGAGCATAATTCGTTCCAGAAACATGTCTGTAATCCAAAGCACTTGTATATCAAAGCAAATTTCTCCATAAGAAATAATGGAAACTGAAGATGATTCGTTCACAACCATTTATTCATAGGTCTTTCAGTTTATAGTCCATATAAAAAGATTATAGCAATGTGATAGGTTGTGTAACCATAAAATGTCCATCTACAAATGGAAGCATCCACCAGGGGATTATAAGCAAAATCCAGCAGGAGCTCCAAAGTATAAAAGAGAAGAGAGGCGCCTCTAAGTGTAGGACTATGCTGCTAAATGTACCTTCATTAAATGTAACCATATTGCTACACTTAGAGGCTTCCTCTCTTCTCTTTTATACCCTGTTGTGACATGACGCTACTTGTATATCAATACATCGCTTGTACATCAAGTGAAAATGTATTTAAAAATGTTGCTTGTCTTGCAAAACGCTCTCAAACCAAGGTTTTACTGTAGTTGAAAAATACAATTGGATAAGCTAAAGGAAGCGGTTTTGGGATGGTTGAGTGAGTAATTGAAATGGGTTGGAAGGGAGGGCAATGGGGGTTAATAGAGCAGATGGGGGGGGGGGAGGTCAGACATTACCAGATGATGAAATGAAAAGACATGGAAGCCAATGGGAAAGGGAACTAGGAAAACAGCTCGATCCGGAGGATTGGCAGGTCATGACTTTAGCAATATCCAAATGCTCAAACAATGTCATCTTTTTAGAAAATGCCTATAAGATACTTTACAGGTGGTATTACACGCCTGCTAGACTGGCCCGGTTCATCCCAGCCTACTCTCCCTTGTGCTTCCGAGGGTGCTCCCAGGAGGGCACAATGACGCACATCTGGTGGACCTGTCCGAGGGTACGCAGGTTATGGATTAGAGTTTACTCCCTTCTCCGAAACATACTCCATGCTGACCTCAAAAAGGATCCGTTCGAGGCACTTCTCTGCAAACCAATTGCGGAGCTGCTTCGCCCGGAGCGCCAGCTGGCTCTGCATCTCTTTACTGCAACCAAACTAACGATAGCTAGGGCATGGAAGACACAGACACTAAGTTTTCAGGCGGTTAAGAATCGCATGGACCATATAATGGTTAATGAAAAGGTGACTGCTGTCCTTTCGGACACTCATGATAAGTTCCTGAAGGTATGGAGGCCATGGGTCGAATATACTAAACCTACCAGATTTGATACCACGCTTCTTCGGATTTAATGCACTCTTGCTCCCTCACCGCGAGGACCCACCCTTCCCCCTTTCTTCCTCTTCTCTCCTTTCCCCCTATTCTTTACTCCTCCCTTCTCAACCAATCTCTGCCCCTAGCTCTTCTTTAACCTCCCTCTCAAGACTGTTTTCAACCTCTGTTACATTCTTATTGTTTTGTTCTTCTTTGATTTACTAGCATACTTATTTTATTTATAAGATGCTAAACTTTTTGTTATGTTTATTCATGATGCATTATCTACACTGTTAAACTGTGAAATTGCTATGATTATCAATAAAACCCTTTGTAAAAGAAAAGACATGGAAGGTTGGTTACCAGACATTACCAGAGGATAAAATGAGAAGACATGGAAGGTTGGTTACCAGACATTACCAGAGGATGAAATGAGAAGACATGGAAGGTTGGTTACCAGACATTACCAGAGGATGAAATGAGAAGGCATGGAAGGTTGGTTACCAGACATTACCAGAGGATAAAATGAGAAGACATGGAAGGTTGGTTGCCAGACATTACCAGAGGTTGAAATGAGAAGGCATGGAAGGTTGGTTACCAGACATTACCAGAGGTTGAAATGAGAAGGCATGGAAGGTTGGTTACCAGACCTTACCAGAGGATGAAATGAGAAGACATGGAAGGTTGGTTACCAGACATTACCAGAGGATGGAATGAGAAGACATGGAAGGTTGGTTACCAGACATTACAAGAGGATGAAATGAGAAGACATGGAAGGTTGGTTACCAGACATTACCAGAGGATGAAATGAGAAGACATGGAAGGTGGAAGGTTATAGAGGTCCATAGGAGGATCCCTACCTTACCAATACATTAACACTTAATAAAGTAACTCATTGTGCAAAAAGCCAGTAAGTAGGATTTCAAAAGGGAAAACCTTGACATTTTTTGGTTCCTGAGGAACAGTTAGGCCTCATGTACACTGTCCTACATTTACTGTGGCCGGCGGGTCAAAACATTCCTAAACGAATAATGGGAATTCTTCCACGTTCAGGAGAGGGAGGTTGAAGCTCACCTAAATGCAGCAGTTCCTAAAAACTCTGCTAAAAGCCTCTGCGTACATGGACACATAGGCTTTTATGGCGTTGAGTTTAGGAGCCCTGGCAAAAAAAAAAAAAAAAACGCCAAAGGCTCCTAAACTCAAGTTTAGGAGCTGCCAGTGTACATGAAGCCTAAATAAGCCTATCCTGAACGTGGAAGAATCCCTTTGAGGATGGGAAAGTTTTGACAGCAAGCCGTGGGAGAATGCAAAATGCAGCAAAAAACGCGTTGGCCTGCTTCTTGGACTTTCTCTGCCTGCCAATTTTTGCAGCGTTTTGAGTAATTGATGTGCACACTTGGCGCCCAGCTGCCTCTTTAAATGGATGTGTCACTGTGAGAAGTTGCTAAATGGTCTTCAGCTTGGTCCTGAGACCTGATCCATTGTATTTGCCTACCTTGGTATGACCCAGCTTCTCCTGGGCTTCGCCTTTGATCCTTGCCTCTACCTAGCTCATCCGGTTACTCTGAACTTGGCCCGTTTACTGGACTTGTCTCTACTGCTTTGCCCAGTTGTTAAGACCTTGGTCTGCTTCTTGGGCTTGCTTTGCCTGACAATTTTTGCAGCGTTTTTGAGTTTCCCATGGCCGCGGTCAGAGTAGGCTAGTGTACATGTAGCCTAAGGTAAGCTGGATTCTCAGGAAACCAGTGCGTACTTATGCTCATACCGATGCACATTGCATTGTTGCTCATACTTCTGGAGGAAAGGGCAACACCAGACGTGCTATGATGACCCAACGCGCACATAGTAATTGGCGTGCACACTTGGCGCCAGCAGCCTCTTTAAATGGATGTGTCACTATGAGAAGTTGCCGAGTGGTCTTCGGCTTGGTCATGAGACCTGATCCATTGTATTTGCCTACCTTGGTATGACCTTGGTTCTCCTGGGCTTCGCCTCTGCTCCTTGCCTCTACCTAGCTCATCTGGTTACTCTGAACTCGGCCCATTTACTGGAGTTGTCTCTACTGCTTTGCCCAGTTGTTACAGACCTTGGGCTGCTTCTTGGGCTTGCTTTGCTTGCTGATGTTTGCAGTGTCTTGCATTTTCCCATGGCCGCCCTCAGGGTAGGCTAGTGTACATACAGCCCAAGGTGCGCTGGATTCTCAGGAAACCATTGCAGACTTATATTAGTGCCCGTGCGCATTGCATTGGTGCTAATACTTCTGGACGAAAGGGCAACACCATATGTGCTATGATGACCTGGTGCGTGCACATGCACGTAGTAATTGGCGTGCACACTTGGCCCCCAGGAGCCTCTTTAAATGGATGTGTCAGTGGGAGAAGTTGCTGAATGGTCTTCAGCTTGGTCTTGAGACCTGATCCCTTGTATTCGCCTACCTGGGCATGACCTTGGTTCTCCTGGGCTTCGCCTCTGCTCCTTGCCTCTACCTTGATCATCTGATTACTCTGAACTTGGTCTGTTTACTGGACTTGTCTCTACTGCTTTGTCCAGTTGTAACCGACCTTGGCCTGCTTCTTGGACTTGCCTTGCCTGCTGATTTTTGCAGCGTTTTCCCCACGGACGCAGTCATGTTAGGCTAGTGTAGGTACATGTAGCCTAAAGGTGAGCTAGATTCTCAGGAAACCAGCACGGACTTATGCTCATGTCCGTTGCGCATTGCATCTATTCTTCTGAACGAAAGGGCAACACCAGACGTACTATGCTGACCCGGCGCGCGCACATGCCCTTAGTAATTTGCACCCAGCAGCCTCTTTAAATGGATGTGTCAGTGGGAGAAGTTGCTGAGTGGTCTTCAGCTTGGTGCTGAGACCTAATCTGTTGTGTTTGTCTACCTGGGTATGACCTTGGTTCTACTGGGCTTCACCTCTGCTCCTTGCCTCTACTTTGCTCATCTGGTTACTCTGAACTTGGCCTGTTTATTGGACTTGTCTCTACTGCTTTGCCCAGTTGTTACCGATCCTTGGCCTGCTTCTTGGACTTCTTGGACTGGTGCCAATCTGCTTCAGCATCCTATCCTGAGGACTGTGACTTCCAGCTCTACGGACATCAGCAGCCAGCTACTCCGGCACCCATGCCACTCCATGCCCTCACTCTTTCTGTCTCCACCTTCAGCAGGGGTGCAAAAAAAAAGGCCTAGTTCTAGTCTTCACAAGGATACGTGATAGAAACACCAGGGCTAAACTGGTGTTACAGAAGCTAGACATGTGCACTAACAAAAAATTTGTTCATTTTCGTTTCATTCATTTTTCATTTTCTTTGCTTTTTTCGGCAATTCGAAAATTTGGATTTTCGAATTCCGAATTTTTGAATTCTGAATTTTTAGAATTCGAAAATTCGTAAATTCGAAAAAAAGAAAGAAAATCAGTAAAATTTGAAACAATAACTAACTAATAATAACTAACTATTAAATTATAGGTATTGAAATTTCCTTTCAAATTCGGCTGTTTGTAACCATAACGAATACAAATTTATCTGAAGTTACGAATTATCCGAAATAACGAATGCTGCATATAAACAAATGGAATATAACAAATTAATAATAAATAATAATAATAATAATAATAATAAAAAGGTTTTATTATTATTATTTATTATTATTAGATCGTTACTTTCCATTCTTTTAGATATGGCCTTCGTTATTTCAGATAATTCGAAACTTCGGAAAAATTCGTACTCGTTATGTTCACTAACAGCCAAAATTTGAATAGAAATTTCAAAAACTAATAATAATAACTATTAAATTATAGGCATTTCAGATTTTCAAGTTTTCGAATTTTCGGATTTTTCATTCTTTTGAATTTGCAGATTTTCTTTATTATTTTCGGATTTTCAAATTTCCGAATTTCCTTATTTTGAATTTTCCAATTTCCTCATTTTGAATTTCCGAAATTTTCCAATTTCCGAATTTCCTCATTTTGAATTTTCCAATTTCCGAATTTCCTCATTTTGAATTTTCCAATTTCCGAATTTCCTCATTTTGAATTTTCCAATTTCCGAATTTCCTCATTTTGAATCTTTCGAATTTTTGAACTTCCGAAATTTTCCAATTTCCGAAATTTTGAATTTCCGAATCTTCCAATTCGGAAATTGGAAATTTCGGAAAATTGTGTAAATTGGAACATTCTGTAAATTGAAAAATTTGAAAATTTCGTACATTGAAAAATATGAAAATTTCGGAATTAACGAATTTGTCAAAAAAACGAATTCGGAACTAAACAAATTTCACATGCATAACAGAAACACTCCTCTATTCACTGCACGACTGGGCTCTTTGCATTGATGCTAATACTCTTGCTCTGAGGGAGATGGTATATTATAAAAAAAAATGGAGGTGTGGAGGATCCCTGATGTACGGCAAACTATAAATCATAGAGAAAACAACTCCTGCACTAATGCTACTGCACCTTGAGGTTTGTGTGGGACCTCTCATGCCTGATAAGATTGGACTTCTGCGAAAAACATTTCCCGCAATCAGCACAGGAATACGGGTGCTTCTCCCCCGTGTGAGACCTTTGATGTGTGATGAGCTGAAACTTCCGTTGATAGCGTTTCCCGCACTCAGGGCAGGAGTACGGCTTCTCCCCCGTGTGAGACCTCTGATGTTCGACGAGCACCGATTTACGTTTGTACGATTTCCCGCACTCAGAACAGGAATACGGCTTCTCGGCCGTGTGAGACCTCTGATGTATGACCAGTTCTGATTTCCGTGGAAATCTTTGCCCGCACTCGGGGCAGAAGTGCGGCCTCTCGCCCGTGTGACATATCAGATGTACGTTGAGAATAGACCTATTTGAAAAACATTTCCCGCACTCGGGGCAAGAATACGGCTTCTCCCCTGTATGGGATCTCTGATGTATGACTAGGTTGGATTTCAGTCGGTAACATTTCCCGCACTCGGGGCAGGAATGCGGTTTCTCCCCCGTGTGAGACCTCAGATGTACGGTGAGCTCAGATTTCCACAAAAAACGTTTCCCGCAATCGGAGCAGGAGTATTTCCTCTCTTCTGTGTGAAATCTTTCGTGTCTGGCGAGTAGCGATTTCTGTGTGAAGCATTTCCCGCACTGAGAGCAGGAATACGGTTTTTCGCTCCTGTGGTATTTCTCGTGTGCGGAAAGATGGGCCTTCTGCGAAAAACATTTCCCGCACTCAGGGCAGGAAAACGGCTTCTCCTCCGTGTGAGTCGCCTGATGTCTGACCAGAGTTGACTTATAAAGAAAACTTTTCCCGCACTCAGAACAGGAATGAAGCTTCTCCCCCGTGTGAGACCTATGATGTGTAGAAAGACTTAATTCAGAGCTAAAACTTTCCCCGCACTCAGGACAGGAACATTTCTTCTCCTCCTGGATTCCGGCACCACCCCTCACAGTACGAGGTTGCTCAGGATCAGAGGGATTGGATGGTCCACCTACAACGTGAAGTCCACCATCCATAGTGGAGCTCATTGTCGTTTCTCCGGCACAAACTCCTGTGATGTCCTCATCTTCCAATTTATAATCTGGAGATAAAGTGAGACGATCCTTTGAGGGTTTCTCCATGGCGTGTCCTGGAAAAATATAAAAACATCATCAATAGATATGAGAGGGTTAGTTCACTTCCATCAAGATTCCATCTGGATCAGGTAGATATGAGTGAGCAGATGTTCTCTGTGGATGTCCCAACCAGCTGGGACTCTCCCCCCTCTTCAGTCGAAGGGCCTTTGGTCCTCCTCAAAGATCACTTAAGCGTTCATAGAACCTTCACAGAAAAATGAGGGAACCAAAGAAAAAAAAAAAAAAAAAAAATCGAGGTTGCGTGATGCCGATGACACACAGCTACATTGGGGACGGAAAGTATTCAGACCCCCTTAAATATTTCACTCTTTGTTATATTGCAGCCATTTGCTAAAATCATTTAAGTTCTTTTTTTTTCCTCATTAATGTACACAAAGCACCCCATATTGACAGAAAAACACAGAATTGTTGACATTTTTGCAGATTTATTAAAAAAGAAAAACTGAAATATCACATGGTCCTAAGTATTCAGACCCTTCACTCAGTATTTAGTAGAAGCTCCCTTTTGATCTAATACAGCCACGAGTCTGGTCAAGCATGTCTCCAGACCTAAACCCTATTGGTCATCTGTGGGACATCCTCAAACGGAAGGTGGAGGAGCGCAAGATCTCCAACATCCACCAGCTTCATGATATCATCATGGAGGAGGGGGAAGAGGACTCCAGTGACAACCTGTGAAGCTCTGGTGACCTCCATGACCAAGAGGGTTAAGGCAGTGCTGGAAAATAATGGTACTTGATTAAAAGGTCCGCGCTTAGGAAAATAGCTATTAAAAGGGCTGCAGGTTCCCCGTCTTTGACAACGTCTGATGACGAAACGCGTAAGGCGGAGTCACGCTCACACGTCATACCCGGAAGAGCCGGCCGGGAACGCAAGGTGGGACGCATGTTCGGATCTGTTTCCCGATCCCATCCTTAGCTTACAGCCGTGACTGCTAACGCTTGTTACGCTTTTACTGTACTTTTTAATCTTCAATAAACCGGACGTACTTCACTATGCAAGCCCCCTGTCGATTTCTTTGCGTGAGGAGGATTTAGCAGCATGGAGGGGGATAGTAGCGGAGGTACCCGGGCCTGGATCAGCATAAGGGGACCCTTATTATCGGTCTATACGGAAGAGACTCATGGCGCAGTGAAGCCTAAGAGGGATATCCATCGGAGGCAGCTACCCAAAGACACCCACTCCCCTGCCTAATACCCCCTTGGGGGTGACGGAGTCTGGTGAGTGGGGGAGCACGGGGGGGAGCACTTGGAGTCACCAGCTTCTACTTGCACGGAAGTCACCTCATATCACCCCTTGAGCATTTTTAAATGCATGTCAACCGATCCTGATGTTTTTAATTGTTCCTGTCTCTACATATTAGACATTTTATTCCTGCCTGAGTCCAATATAGGGACTGTTTTACAGATGATGTATTCATACTCGCTGTCTCTAATATGAGTGCTAATTGTTTGGATTCCAATTTTTTATATATGAAATTTGAGGAAAATTAATATACTGTAACATAGAGGTTTTTTGCACTTGGGTTTCACTTCATACACAGTGCACTTTATTCACCTTATTTATTCGGGATATATGGTAACCTCTTATGGTTACCGTTAGTCCCCAAACAGTGTGCTTTCTCACGGACCCCGAATATTTCTAAAAAAGGAGGCTACTCACTAATTTCAACAAAAAAAATTTTTTATTTCTATTTTTTTATTCTCTTGTCTTGTTTGGTATATCGCAAAGGTTCACATTGGAAGTGGAGCAAGTGTGAACTCAACCCACTTACTGTAATATTTATTTACACAATACAGAAGATGTGCACATTCACTTTTTTAGGTTTTATACTATATAAATTAATTATTTCATTCATTTTTGGTGCATATATAGGGGGACATTCAATTTAGGAACACACATCTAATCTTTTCCTTTCATATACACAATTTTTGTCACTATTTCTATATATTCACTTATTTTTTTATTTATTTTTCTGACCTCTAAGCGATACCTACTGTCAATAGGGCAGCGCCAATTCCCCACATCTCTTTAATACATACTGGAAAAAATAATGGTGGCCACACAAAATATTGACACTTTGGGCCCAATTTGGACATTTTCACTTAGGGGTGTACTCACTTTTGCTCCCAGCGGTTTAGACCTTAATGGCTGTGTGTTGAGTTATTTTGAGGGGGCAGCAAATTTACACTGTTATACAAGCTGTACACTCACTACTTTACATTGTAGACAAGTGTCATTTCTTCAGTGTTGTCACATGAAAAGATAGAAGAAAAGATTTACAGAAATGTGAGGGGTGTACTCACTTTTGTGAGATACAGTAGCTGTAAGTCTGCTGGAAGAAGAGGGACCAGGCTCAAGAGAGACCAACCTAAGAAAGGCTCAATCTGTGTTATCATAGCTGTGCTACTGTAACTAGGATTGACACTCAACCTAATACTGCCAGCTGAACCCCAGGATGGGTAACAGTACAGGGAGGTGACCATTATTAACCTATTATTGGCTGATATCACTCAGCTCCCGCCCTACTCTGGACCAATCAGTGAGCAGTAACAGAGCAGAGATAAGAGAAGAATATATTATGGGTCACCTGTGCTGATCTCTGTAGGAGTGTCCTCCTCTATGAATGTCCTCATCATTCCATCCTCCTCCATAGACTGCTGATCATCCCTCACATACGTCTCTTCTTCTTCACCCTCAACTTTCATGTTCATCAGATCTTCACCCTAAACCAACGGAATGGCAGAAAATAACATCTGTAACATAGAAGTATTTATGATGTGAGATCACATAGAAAATATCATCTTGTAGAGTCCACACATCGTCTCCACATGTCAGAGTGTTCAATCACTTTATGTTCCCGAACCCTCAACTCCACCTACCTGATGATGGTGAGGGATGGTGTGACCTTCCTGTGTGGAATCCCGGGAATACAGAGGACGGGGACATCTCTCTGGTGGGTTTCTGTTATTAGGTGGCTCCATTGTGACATCCATGTGTCCTGAACGTTTCTTCACAACACTATCCTCACCATCCTCTTCTTTTATCTCTTTTTTAACATTAATACTATAATTCCCGAGGTTTACAGTCTGAATATATAATAAGACATTCATTGTAATAAACATGTTTGTGTATAAATCATAACTACCAATAATTGATAATTATCTACCTCATGATGGTGAGGGATGATGTGATCTTCTTGTGTGGAATCCTGGGAATACAGAGGACGGGGACATCTCTCTGGTGGGTTTCTGTAGCTGGATGACTCCAGCATGGTGTCCTGGGACAGATCTTTGTCTTCTTTTGAAAACTCCTCCATCACCCCATCTTCATCATCCTCCTCTTTTATCTCTACTTTAACATCAACTTTAGAATCTCTCAGGTTTCCACTCTGAATATATTATAAAAATGACATCAATGGTAACAATGCAGATAATGTACAGATCCTAATGATATTATCAGTGATTGTTCCTCATCTACCTGATGATGGTGAGGGATGGTGTGACCTTCCTGTGTAGAATCCCGGGAATACAGAGGATGGGGACATCTCTCTGGTGGGTTTCTGTAGCTGGATGACTCCACCATGGTGTCCTGGTACAGATCTTTGTCTTCTTTTGGAAACTCTTCTATCACCCCATCCTCATCATCCTCCTCTTTTATCTCTACTTTAATATCAACTTTAGAATCTCTCAGGTTTCCACTCTGAATATATTATAAAAATGACATCAATTGTAACAATGCAGATAATGTACAGATCCTAATGATACTATCAGTGATTGTTCCTCATCTACCTGATGATGGTGGGGGATGGTGTGATCTTCTTGTGTGGAATCCCGGGAATACAGAGGACGGGGACATCTCTCTGGTGGGTTCCCATTACTTGATCCATCTGTAGGAAACACACACACTGACTGAATACATTGTTTCTATGCGTTTATCAGATGATGGGGGATCTAGGTGGACCCTCCGTACTGCTCTCTCCTTTACAATAAAGTCTCCTCTTACCCGGTGATGTGAGGGGCGGCTGATTGTCCATCATGACGTCCTTGTAGAGATCCTTGTGTCCTTCTAAATACTCCCACTCCTCCATGGAGAAATAGACAGTGACATCCTGACACCTTATAGGAACCTGACACACACAATGATACAGTCACCATCCAGACACATCCCTTGTCTGTTACTGGATAATGTCCCAGAATTCCCAGCACCGCTCACCTCTCCTGTCAGGACTCTGATGA
The DNA here is from genome assembly GCA_037952925.1 of Lithobates clamitans. Classification (NCBI taxonomy): domain Eukaryota; kingdom Metazoa; phylum Chordata; class Amphibia; order Anura; family Ranidae; genus Lithobates; species Lithobates clamitans. The sequence goes on from JBBGZY010001528.1 coordinate 136,491, forward strand.
TTTCTGGAATCTTCTTGTTGCTCTTTTTTTTCTACCAAGTTTTGGGTTTATTTCTCAGCCTATTATTGAAAAAAAAAAAATCATTTTTTTCATGTACATATGTACCTAATAAATGCTTTATATGCCCTTAAATATGTCTTAAAAAATATTTAAGTACATGAATTACTCATTGAGTTATTGCCAAGTTGACCAACCCACGCTCACATGGCATTATTTGAACCGGGCCGATAATCTTTGGGCATGAAAGGGTTAACCCCACTCAGGGTCAAAACATCCCCCCCAGTTACAGGGCCGGGACATTTCCTTCATGTTGGAGACGTGGGTCACCTCTTCTCACCTTAACAGATTATAAACTTCTAATTGGATTTGGGTTTAGTTTCGTAGCAGGTTTCAAGACGTCTTCAATTCATGATCTTTAATTAGAAAAAAGAACCATTGCCTCCTCTGCTGCCAGTTCGAGCAATGTCTCCTCTCTACTTCCTCCCGAATCACCTCTCGGAAACTCCTATTTATACCTGACATCACTTCCTGTCTCTACCTGACATCACTTGCTGTCTTTCATAGAGACTTCCTGTCTGGGTAGAAGTGAGATCGGCACCTTGTGGAGATCAGAGGAACTGCAGCCCCGAGAAACGTCTCGTAGTGTGACCAGCCACTGATACCAACGATAGAGTTGCCACCTCATCACTTTAAACCCGAACACTTTTAAATTACACAGGTTCTGAGGCTAATTAAATGCCCATAAGGCACCAAGTGAGTTTAATTACCACCTTAATCAGCCACAGAACCTGTATAATTAATATGTGTTCGGGTTTAAAGGGATGAGGTGGCAACCATAACCAATGATGGGGCTTATTTTATTCCACTGATACCAACAATGGGCTCCATTCACAAAGCAGTATCTTACTGCATCCAAGTATGCAGTAAGATACCACACATAGGGGGTGGCTTAGCAATGGCTGAGTGAAGACGTGTTTCTGAAGAGCTCCCGGCTTCCCACTGCCTACCGCGACCAACTGACAGCTTGTCACCCATGTGAATACGGCATGCTATCTACTAAAAGGTACAAAACCAGATCGGCAACCCGTGGGAACTGGCCTCTTACTCCCCAAAGCGGGATCCAGAGATACTTTAGAGACCCACGGCAGGCCTCGCCGGGCGCCATTGTAGCGGATCTACGTGCATCCAGCATGGAGGTAGGCTTGCCACCTCATCCCTTTAAACCCGAACACATATTAATTACACAGGTTCTGTGGCTGATTAAGGTGGTAATTAAACTCACTTAGTGCCTTATCTGCATTCAATTAGCCACAGAACCTGTGTAATTCATATGTGTTCGGGTTTTAAGGGATGAGGTGGCAACTCTACATGGAGGGCAGCTCTACTACAGCCCTGTCTGTCCCCCTTACTCCCTCTCCGGAACCTGATCACCTCTCAGGGACTCCGGCTGCTTTCCGGGCAGACATGGCCGGCCACTCACAGTATCCGAGCCGCCTGGAAGAAGCCCTCCGCGCCATGCTGCAGGCCCTCCCCACGAGGTCGGACATCGAGGCCCTTATCCTCCGCATAGAAGAAGCACACAGCAGAGACATGCTAGAAGTAAAAGCTGAGATGCACTCCCTCACCGACCGAATGGACACGGGCGAGGCCTAGATCTTTTCCCTGGAACACAGAATGTTAGCCTTGGAAACGCTCCTAGGCCTCCCATGCTACCACGGCCGTGGACATGCAGCTCCACCTGGAGGACTTGGAGGACCCCAGCCGCCGAAAAACAACTTGCGGCTGCGGGGCCCCCGGAGGCCACCGGAGAAGAGGACCTGGCGGGCGACGGTCACAGCCATCTTTCATAGGCTAATGATATAAAACAAGTAACACCAGCGCTAAAACATGGGACGTGGATGGCACTATACGTTCACAGCATCTGAAGTCCAATGGATGTGAATCCCAGCTTTGTGGGAGTGTCCCGAAATGATGTAGACCTCGGCAAGATGGAAAACCAGGGCTGGATGGGCCGGTGTGGAAGTCAGTCAGCGTTGCTGGTGTTCTAGGGGTGCTGGTCGTTGGAGCACCTCATGGACCTGGGTGACCTGTTAGCTGTAGTGGTTGCCTTGATGACGCGTTTTGCGCATCTGCGCTTTTTCAAAGTCCAAAGCTTTGAAGAAGCTTTGGACTTTGAGCTTACTGATTTGAGCTTTTTGACACCAACAATGGGGCTTATTTTATTCAAATTACACCAACCATGGAGCTTATTTTATCCAACTGACACCAACGATAAGATTTATTTTATCACACTGACACCAATGATGGGAATTTTTTGATCACACTGACTCCAATGATGGGAATTTTTTGATCACACTGACACCAACAATTGGGCTTAATTCATTAAAATGACACCAACCACGGGGCTTATTTTATCCCATTGACACCAGTGATGGGGTTTATTTTATCCCATTGACACCAATGATGGGAATCATTTGATCTCCTTGACCCCAACATTGGTGCTTATTTTATCTCACTGACACCAATGATGAGAATTATTTCATCCCACTGACTAACGATGGGACTTATTTCATCCCACTGATACCAACAATGGAATTTAAGCTTATTGACACCAACAACGGGGCTTATTTTATTAAAATTACACCAACCATGGAGCTTGTTTTATCCCAGTGACACCAACAATGGGGCTTATTTTCACTCACCTTTTCCTTGCTCCAGTGCAGGGTCTTCCGCTCTGTGATTGGTCACAGGCTTCCTGCTTCTGCCAGCATTGCGCTAATCACAGAAGGGGCGCTGTCTTAAAGTGCTAGCGTGTAGCTTGCTTAGGGTTCAAGCAACACATCCACACACTAGCATCCTGTCCCCAAGCATTTTCTTAAGTGTTTCCCACTGCCTCCTGGTGTTGTCCCATGACCTCCAGTGTTCCCAGTGTCCATCCAGCCTGGACCCAGTTCCCAGTGTCCATCCAGCCTATACCCAGTTCCCAGTGTCCATCCAGCCTGTACCCAGTTCCCAGTGTCCACCCAGCCTGGACCCAGTTCCCAGTGTCCATCCAGCCTGTACCCAGTTCCCAGTGTCCACCCAGCCTGGACCCAGTTCCCTGTGTCCATCCAACCTGTACCCAGTTCCCAGTGTCCATCCAGACTGTACCCAGTTCCCCATGTCCATCCAGCCTGTACCCAGTTCCCAGTGTCCATCCAGCCTGTACCCAGTTCCCAGTGTCCATCCAGCCTGTACCCAGTTCCCAGTGTCCACCCAAATTGTACCCAGTTCCCAGTGTCCATCCAGCCTGTACCCAGTTCCCAGTGTCTATCCAGCCTGTACCCAAATCCCAGTGTCCACCCAGCCTGGACCCAGTTCCCAGTGTCCACCCAAATTGTACCCAGTTCCCAGTGTCCATCCAGCCTGTACCCAGTTCCCAGTGTCCACCCAAATTGTACCCAGTTCCCAGTGTCCACCCAGCCTGGACCCAGTTCCCAGTGTCCATCCAGACTGTACCCAGTTCCCAGTGTCCATCAAACCTGTACCCTGTTCCCACTGTCCATCCAACCTGTACCCAGTTCCCAGTGTCCATTCAGCCTGTACCCAGTTCCCAGTGTCCACCCAAATTGTACCCAGTTCCCAGTGTCCACCCAGCCTGGACCCAGTTCCCAGTGTCCATCCAGACTGTACCCAGTTCCCAGTGTCCATCAAACCTGTACCCTGTTCCCACTGTCCATCCAACCTGTACCCAGTTCCCAGGGTCCAACCAGCCTGGACCCAGTTCCCCTTGTCCATCCAGACTGTACCCAGTTCCCCGTGTCCACTGAGCCTGTATCCAGTTCCCAGTGTCCATCCAGCCTGGACCCAGTTCCCACCCAGACTGTACCCGGTTCCCAGTGCCCATCCAGCCTCTACCCAGTTCCCATTGTTCCCAGGGTAATCAGGTATTCCAGGCTGCATCCAGTCCAGTGGGTTCTATTACCAGTGATCTTGAGCATGCTCTTGTGATCCTCGTGTTCTCCTATCTGTTTCCTGCTCCAATGATCCTCGTGCATACCTGTCAGCATCCGGTCTTCCTTCGCCATTGTGTCTCCTATACCTGCTTCTTCAGCTCCATCTAGTGGCCAAAATGTGGTACACGTTCCTGAAGTACCTCAATGAGAGAACAGTACCACATTCTGACCACTAGATGGAGCTGATAGTACAGGAATTTATCTCTTAGAAAAATTACAGTGACATTTTGTTCAGCAAATGCTTCTAACATTCCTGCAACAAATGCTTTAAAACTTTACCCCATAGAGATTGTGATGGTGCAGACACCTTAAAAGGGTCATCTTTAAGTAAAGTCCCCTAAACTTTTCTAACTTGACACCCCCCCTCCATTCCCCAATGTGGTCTTTTACCTCCAACAATGACAAAAGACTCTCCGGCATTGCTCAAATACCAGCTGGAAAAATCCAATTGAGATCTAAAGGCGCCAATTTAATCGATCACCTGATTAATGATTTTTAAGTATATGGAAATTTTTATCTTTATATAGTATAGAACAAAAAAAACTTTGTAAATACAATTACATTTTTATTAGCTGTAAATATGAAATGATATATCTGAATTATTTCATACTGACCACGTACAGCCAGCCAATGGCACTCTCCAAGCAAATGCTGCTGCACCAAATTGTCTTTCAGTGTAGTCTGATCTCCCCTACTCTAAGCATTATTTAGCTCTTCTCCAACCATTATTGTTCACTTAGAAGCTTTGCCCGATTTACCCATGTTTGTACTAACCAGGACATACACTCTTTAGCCAAAGGTATTGGGACACCTGCCTTTATACACACATGAACTTTAATGGTATCCCAGTCTTAGTCCGTAGGGTTCAATATTGAGTTGGCCCACCCTTTGCAGCTATAACAGCTTCAACTCTTCTGGGAAGGCCGTCCACAAAGTTTAGGATGTTTGACCATTCTTCCAGAAGCGCATTTGTGAGGTCAGGCACTGATGTTGGACAAGACAGACAAGAAGGCCTGGCTCACAGTCTCCACTCTAATTCAGGTGTTCTATCGGGTGGACCTTGCTTTGTGCACTAGTGTGCAGTCATGTTGGAACATTAAGGGGCCATCCCCAAACTGTTCCCACAAAGTTGGGAGCATGAAATTGTCCAAAATGTCTTGGTATGCTGACGCTTTAAGAGTTCCCTTCACTGGAACTAAGGGGCCAAACCCAACCCCTGAAAAACAACCCCGCATCATAATCCCCCCTCCACCAAAAGATTTGGACCAGTGCACAAAGCAAGGTCCATAAAGACATGGATGAGCGAGTTTGGGGTGGAGGAACTTGATCGCCCTGCACCTCAATCTGACAGAAGACCTTTCGGATGAATTAGAGCGGAGACTGCGAGCCCGGCCTTCTCGTCCAACATCAGTGCCTGACCTCACAAATGCGCTTCTGGAAGAATGGTCAAACATTCCCATAGATACACTCCTAAACCTTGTGGACGGCCTTCCCAGAATAGTTGAAGCTGATCTAGCTGCAAAGGGTGGGCCAACTCAATATTGAACCCTACGGACTAAGACTGGGATGCCATTAAAGTTCATGTGTGTGTGTAAAGGCAGGTGCCCCAATACCTTTGGAAATATAGTTAATTTGAAATTGAACCTCCAATAGAAGCGGCATGTGGGAAACCTAACATCAAACTAGGCAATCTGTATGGTGAGCTTCTTATGTCTATAGTTGGGCCTGTGCACTTTAGTAGTTATGGGGCTGGGGGGAGATCCCCACTATGGAGGAATAACAGTTGAAGCTGTTATAGCTGCAAAGGGTGGGCCATCTCAATATTGAACCCAACGGACTAAGACTGGGATGATATTAAAGTTCAGGTGTGTGTAAAGGCAGGCGTCCCAATACTTTTGGTATTATAGTGTATATTTCACAAGAAGATGACGACTTGGTGAAAAATTTAGGTGAAATTTGTTAACAAATATATGGCTTGGTGCAGTTAAGAGCTTTGGGGCTGAAGAGCAGGGGAGATCAGACTACACTGCAGAAAGCACTCAACCAGCAGTGAGTGACACCTTCCTTCTCCTTTTATCTAGCAGAGTTGACCAGATGCAAGTTTCTGGTGTTAATTTCCTTATGAAGAGTTTATTACACTGTGAACAACAGTAGGGTCCTCCGCCATGTGGTTTCTGAGGTGTCCTCTTAATATCATTAAGCTTCTGAGCTCTGACGTGGAGCAAAAATTTGAATCTCTCAGAAAACCTTTCCTGCACATTAATTTGCATTGGGGGACGTATGGGATCTTAGGTGTCTGGAAAGATCTGCTTTTTTGGAAAAACATTTCCCACAGTCGAGACATAAATACGGCTTCTCCCCCGTGTGAGTTCTGCGGTGGATAGTCAGGTCTACTTTATACACAAAACTTTTCCCACACTCGGGACAGGAATACGGCTTCTCGCCCGTGTGGGATCTCAGATGTCCAGGAAGATGGGACTTCTGTGAGAAACATTTCCCGCACAGGGGGCAGGAATATGGCTTCTCCCCCGTGTGAGACCTGTGATGCCTAGCGAGATCTTGTTTACGCACAAAGCTTTTGTCGCACTCGGAGCAGGAATACGGCTTCTCTCCCGTGTGGTATATTTGATGGGCGACAAGTTGTAACTTCTGTGAATAGCACTGTCCGCAGTCGGGGCAGGAATACGGCTTCTCACCCGTGTGGGATCTCTGATGTCTGGAAAGATGGGCCTGCTGCGTGAAACATTTCCCGCACTCGGGGCAGGGATATGGCTTTTCCCCCGTGTGGGATCTGTGATGTCTGTCTAGGATTGATTTCTGTGAGTAACATTGCCCACACTCCGGACAAGAATACGGCTTCTCGCCCATGTGGTATTTCTGGTGTTTGGTAAGATGGCACTTCTGTGAAAAACATTTCCCGCACTCAGGACAGGAAAACGGCCTCTCCCCTGTGTGAGACCTTTGGTGTCTATCAACGTGTGACTTTCTGACAAAGCACTTTCCGCACATGGGACAGGAATAAGAACGCCGACCCATGCATGAACTGTTTTGCTCATGAAGATGGGATATTTTGGATTCTGTAAAGTCAATCATGTTATCTGCTGGAAGGATGGCTCCATCTCTTACAGTCAGAGGTTCCTCGGGATAATATTGTTGGGTGGTGGGGCTTTCTCCTGGAAAATATTGTTGGGTGGTGGGGCTTTCTCCTGGACAATGTTGTTGGGTGGTGGGGCTTTCTCCTGAACAATATTGTTGGGTGGTGGGGCTTTCTCCTGGAAAATATTGTTGGGTGGTGGGGCTTTCTCCTGGAAAATATTGTTGGGTGGTGGGGCTTTCTCCTGGACAATGTTTTTGGGTGGTGGGGCTTTCTCCTGAACAATATTGTCGGGTAGTGATAATATCTCCTGGACAATATTGTTGAGTGTCTGGGTTTTCTCCTGGACAATATTGTTGGGTAGTGATATTTTCTCCTGGACAATATTGTTGAGTGTCTGGGTTTTCTCCTGGACAATATTGTTGGGTGGCTGGGTTTTCTCCTGAACTATACTGTGTGATGTCCTCATCTTCTACTTTACAGTCTGGAGATAAAGTGAGACAATCCTCTGAGGTTTTCCCAATGTCAAGTCCATATACTATAAAAAAAAAAAAAAAAACAATGAATGAAAAGGCTTATTGCTAGTTTACCTCAACCGGGGTTCAACTTGCACCAGACAGCTTCAAAGCAAGTGCTGAGTATCTTATGCTTCCACCCTCAAGTAAACCAGGAAATGGGCCTTTGGATCGTCTTCCAGCTCAATTCTACATTTACAGAACCTCTTCAGAAAATAGGGACTGTCCTTTTATTGGAATGACAGTGGTAATTGTGTTCCCCAACCCCTCTATCATTAATATATGTAGTACAGTTCCTTATACGGCCAATGATGTAGTAATAAAAATAACATTTGGTAAGAGCCCAATCGGAGGCCAGACAGTGAGAATGCAGGAAGCCCAACCAACTTGCATTATGCATGACACAAATAAGGACATGAACCATGAAAGAAAGATTTTGAAGACTGCCATCATTGGGTTCATGACTTCTATTATCACTTTCTATGATATATGTGATCAATATGTAGCAATTAATAACAGTGAAGAAGAGCCAAACTGGAGATCAGAGAGTGAGGGTGCAGGGAGCACAGCCAACTTGGAGCATGTATGACACAAATAAGATCTTGACTACCTCCATCACTGGGTTCATGACTTAGTAAGATCTTGAAGACCACCATCATTGGGTTCATGACTCATTAAAATCTTGAAGACCACCATCATTGGGTTCATGACTCAATAAGATCTTGAAGACCAACATCATTGGGTTCATGACTCAATAAGATCTTGAAGACCAACATCATTGGGTTCATGACTCAATACGATCTTGAAGACCAACATCATTGGGTTCATGACTCAATAAGATCCTGAACACCACCATCATTTGGTTCATGACTCAATAAGATCTTGAAGACCAACATCATTTGGTTCATGACTTAATAAGATCCTGAACACCACCATCATTTGGTTCATGACTCAATAAGATCTTGAAGACCACTTTTATTGGGGTCATCACTCCTTACATAAATTTCTAATGTTATTTATGATCAATTCCTATGTGTTAATGAATAATTTCATTCATCACTTTCTCACATCCTTATAGATCAATAATGTTATAATGAATACCAGTGGGGAAGAGCCCAAACAGAGGCCAGAGAGTGGGAATGCAGGAAGCCCAACCAACTTGCATTATGCATGACACAAATAAGGACCTAAACCATAAAAGGAAGATTACGAAGACCGTCATCATTGGGTTCATGACTTCTTTTATCACTTTCTATGACATATGTGATCAATATGTAGCAATTAATAACAGTGAAGCAGAGCCAAACTGGAGATCAGAGAGTGAGGGTGCAGGGAGCACAGCCAACTTGGAGTATGACACAAATAAGATCTTGAAGACCACCATCATTGGGTTCATGACTCAATAAGATCTTGAAGACCACCATCATTGGGTTCATGACTCAATAAGATCTTGAAGACCACCGTCATTGGGTTCATGACTCAATAGGATCTTGAATAAAACATATAATGTAATAGCGCTAAAGTCCGTGGATATAACAGTAAAAAATATATGAAAAAGGAGCGCGCATGCCCGTTACGAGCTTCGCGCATGCTCAGAAACGCGTAGTGGTCCTCAGCTAATTTGAACTACCCGAGTGACGTCATCTCCCACGTGATCTGTTGGAACGCGGAAGTGACTTCTCCACTACACCGCCTACACAGTTGGTGCTTCCGAGCGGAGGTCCGCGGCCACCCGCACGGCATCGATCCAGCCCCCCCCTATCACTGGGAATTATTGATAGACACCGGGACAAGTTCTTTATGGAAGCAGCTAATTATCTACCTTAATAGGTGCTTTCTCTTTTGGTTTTTTTCAATAAGATCATGAAGACCACCATCACTGGGTTCATGATTCAATAAAATCTTGAAGACCACCATCATTGGGTTCATGACTCAATAAGATCTTGAAGACCACCATCATTGGGTTCATGACTCAATAAGATCTTGAAGACCACCATAATTGAGTTCATGATTCAATAAAATCTTGAAGACCACTATCATTGGATTCATGACTCCTTACATCACATTCTAATGATATTTATGATCAATACCTATGTGTTAATGAAAGAGATTTCATTCAACACTTTCACACAAATAAGATCTTGAAGACCACTATCATTGGGTTCATGACTCTTTACATCACTTTCTAATAATATTTATGATCAATATGTATGTGGTAATGAAGGGGCTAACTGGAGGCCAGAAACTGAGGATGAGGGGATCCCAACCAACTTGGAGCATGCATGACATAAATATGGCCAATGATGTAGTAACAAATAACTGTGGGTAAGAGCCCAAACGATGGCCAGAGAATGAGAATGCAGGAAGCCCAACCGACTTGGAGTATGCATGACACAAATAAGGCCCTAAACTATAAAAGAAAGATCCTGAAGACCACCATCAATTGTTTTTATGACTCCTCACATATTGTCACTTTCTAATGACATATATGATTAATATGTAGTAATTATTAACAGTTATTTTCATTGTTCCATTGGGACTATCACTGGGTTCATGGCTCCTGACATCACTTTCTAATGACATTTATGATCAATAGCTATGTAGTAATGAATAACACTTCATTGATCACTTTCCCATATCCTTAAATGGTCAATAATGAAGTAATGAATAGAAGTCGGGAACCGAGGCCAGAGAATGAGAATGCAGGAAGCCCAACTAACTTGGAGTATGCATGACACAAATAAGGCTCTAAACTATAAAAGAAAGATCCTCAAGGCCACCAGAAATTGGGTTCATGACTCCTTACATATTGTCACTTTTTGATGGCATATATGATCAATATGTGGTAATTATTAACAACGGGGAAAAGCACAGATGGAGATCAGAGAGTGAGGGTGCAGGGAGTACAGCCAGCTTAGAGCATGTATGACACAAATAAGATCTTAAAAACCATCATTGGGTTCCACTGAGGCCATCATTGGGTTCATGGTTCCTTACATCACTTTCTAATGACATATGTGCTCAATTTGTAGTAATTATTAACAGCGGGGAAGAGCCCAACTGGAGATCAAAGACAGAAGGTGCAGGGAGCATAGCCAACTTGGAGCATGTATGAAACAAATAAGATCTTGAAGACCATCATTGGGTTCCATTGGGGCATCATTGGGTTCATGGCTCCTTACATCACTTTCTAATGACATATGTGATCAATTTGTAGTAATTATTAACAGCGGGGAAGAGCCCACCTGGAGATCAAAGACAGAGGGTGCAGGGAGCACGACCAACTTGGAGCATGTATGAAACAAATAAGATCTTGAAGACCATCATTGGGTTCCATTGGGGCATCATTGGGTTCATGGCTCCTTACATCACTTTCTAATGACATATGTGATCAATTTGTAATAATTATTAACAGCGCGGAAGAGCCCACCTGGAGATCAAAGACAGAGGGTGCAGGGAGCACAGCCAACTTGGAGCATGTATGAAACAAATAAGATCTTGAAGACCATCATTGGGTTCCATTGGTGCATCATTGGGTTCATGGCTCCTTACATCACTTTCTGTAGATAATTATGATCAATACCTATGTGGTAATGAATAACACTTCATTGATCACTTTCCCGTATCCTTATATGATCCATGATGTAGTAATGTATAACAGTGGGGAAGGGCCCAACTGGAGGCCAGAGAGTAAGGATGAGGGGAGCTCAACCAACTTGGAGCATGCATGACACAAATGAGGACCTAAACTATGAAAGGAAGACTTATGTGATCCTGAGGACCACCAGCATTGAGTTAATAACTCCTTATCACTTTATGATTCAATCGAAAAGCATAAGTAAAACGTGTAGGGGGTGCCAAAGGAATTTGATCGAAATAAGTGCATATTATGTTTATTAAAGCAGTGGATAGATCATAACTGAAGGGTCAGAGAACATTTCATACGTCCCTGCCCTACTCTGGTCCAATGACTGTGGTATGAACAGAGGAAATAAATTTAGGATTTATGACCCACCTGTGCTGATCTCTGTAGGAGTGTCCTCCTCTACGAATGTCCTCGTCATTCCATCCTCCTCCGTATATGGCTGATCATCCCTCACATACGTCTCATCTTCTTCTGTCTTAATCTTAACTTTTATATCTATCATATCTTCTTCCTACACCAAGAAAATTATAGAAAATAACTTTTGTAAAGTATAAAATGTACATATCAGAACATTGATGACTTTGATGTTCTAGTTGGGTTGCTCCACCAACCTGATGAAGGTGAGGGATGGTGTGACCTTCCTGTGTGGAATCCCGGGAATACCGAGGACGGGGACATCTCTCTGGTGGGTTCCCATTACTGGATCCATCTGTAGGAGACACACACACTGACTGAATACATTGTTTCTATGTGTTTATCAGATGATGGGGGATCTAGGTGGACCCTCCGTACTGTTTTCCCTATTTATATAAGTTACCTCTTACCTTGGGATTCGGTTTGGCATTTCTCTATCTTTACATCCTTCAAGAAGTCCTTACTGTCTTCTAAATGCCCCCAACCCTATATCAAGAAATAGACAGTGACATGCTGACACCTTATAGGAACCTGACACACACAATGATACAGTCACCATCCAGACACATCCCTTGTCTGTTACTGGATAATGTCCCAGAATTCCCGGCACCGCTCACCTCTCCTGTCAGCAGCTCCATCATCTTCTTGGTGACTTCTAGAATCTTCTGCATTTTGTGTCTCTCAGGTTTTAGGGAGTCACATGGAGGCACTGTGATGGTCATATGATTACCTGACTTCACAAGAGGAAATCTCTGTATTGAGGAACCAATAGGAATATCAAGTTAGAATCCCAGAATCCTCCTCACCTCTCCAGTCAGGTCCGTGTTTTATTAATAGAGATAAGAGTGATGTCATGTGACCTCCCAGAATCCTCCTCACCTCTCCGGTCAGGTCTGTGTTTTATTAATAGAGATAAGAGTGATGTCATGTGACCTCCCAGAATCCTCCTCACCTCTCCGGTCAGGTCTGTGTTTTATTAATAGAGATAAGAGTGATGTCATGTGACCTCCCAGAATCCTCCTCACCTCTCCGGTCAGGTCTGTGTTTTATTAATAGAGATAAGAGTGATGTCATGTGACCTCCCAGAATCCTCCTCACCTCTCCGGTCAGGTCTGTGTTTTATTAATAGAGATAAGAGTGATGTCATGTGACCTCCCAGAATCCTCCTCACCTCTCCAGTCAGGTCCGTGTTTTATTAATAGAGATAAGAGTGATGTCATGTGACCTCCCAGAATCCTCCTCACCTCTCCGGTCAGGTCTGTGTTTTATTAATAGAGATAAGAGTGACGTCATGTGACCTCCCAGAATCCTCCTCACCTCTCCGGTCAGGTCTGTGTTTTATTAATAGAGATAAGAGTGATGTCATGTGACCTCCCAGAATCCTCCTCACCTCTCCGGTCAGGTCCGTGTTTTATTAATAGAGATAAGAGTGATGTCATGTGACCTCCCAGAATCCCCCTCACCTCTCCGGTCAGGTCTGTGTTTTATTAATAGAGATAAGAGTGATGTCATGTGACCTCCCAGAATCCTCCTCACCTCTCCGGTCAGCAGGTAGATGATCTCCAGGGTGAGGTTTAGTATCCTCTCAGTCATGTGACTCCGGTCCTCCTCCATCCTCATTGATGTGGTCATGTGATCTATGTGGGTTTCTCTGTAGATGGATAATAGAGAATTATCTGGACTGTACTGGTTATACAAAATTAGATTAGGAAGAGGATGTATTGGGATTCATATAAGGGTTGATGTTACATTCAGAATTTCCTGATTCTGTACGATTGCTTCCTATGTGATTAAGCTCAAAACAGATTTAAATTTGTTTGGCTCCTGCCTTAACATGCAAGTAGCTGTGAGGTCAGTGTGATGTCATAGGATGTGCTGACTCGGGATGGAGGGACTTTGGGAGGAGGAGCTGTGAGGTCCATGTAGGGTCAGTGTGAAACCATGTGATGTGCTGACTCTGGATAGAGGAACACTGGGAAGAAGAGCTATGAGCTCAGTGTAGGGTCAGTGTGACATCATAGGATGGTTGACTCTAGAGGGACATTGGGAGGAGATGTGAAGTCAGCGTAGGGTCAGTATGATGTTATAGGACATGCTGGCTGTAAACAAAGGCACACTGAAGCTGTGAGGTCAGCGTGATATCATAGGACATGCTAACTCAGCATCAAGGGACATTGGGGGGGAAGAGCTGTAAAGGGTTGCTTTATGAGGCTCCTCTGCAAACCAAATCATTTCTCCCATGCGTGTCCTAATACTCCTAAACTGATAGGTGAACTACTCCTTCTGCCTTCATTTGGGTAATAATGGAAAAATAAGTGTAGGGAAGTTGTTGCATTTGCTTCTCTCTGTTCATTTTGTCTTAAATGTCCATAAAATAAAAACAGATAGTAATAGTTGGTCACATTCAGCCGGACTTGTTCTGTAATGTTGAAGATGTTTCATAGGTTCTCCAATCAACCTCTTCAGTCTAAGCCCATGTGTCTGTGAAGGTTCTCATTTATCCAAGTCTTGGTATACAGTGTCTCGCAGTAGTTAGTCACATTCAACTGGACCTTTATTGTTGAAGATCTTTCGTAGATTATGAAAGCTGCTCCTTCAAGCTAAGCCTTTGTGTCTTTGAAGGTCCTTATTTATCATGGTCACGGTATCTCTAGTAGTATTAGTCACATTCAATTGGATTTGTTCTGTTACAAACAATTCATAGCTTCTCAAAGCCACTTTTTCAGGCTAAGCCATTGTGTCTGTGAAGGTTCCCATTTATCCGGGTCATGGTATATCTAGCAGCACTTAGCCATATTCAACTGGACGTGTTCTTTAATGTTGTGTAAGACTTTCTCCAAGCCACGTCTTCAGTTATGAAACATCTTTACCATTATAGGACAAGTCCAATAGAATGTGAGAAACTCCTAGTAGATATTCCAAAGCCCCGGATAAATGAGAACCTTCACAGACACGGGCTTAGCCTAAAGAATTGGCTTGGAAAAGCTATATAATGTCTCCAACATTGCAGAACAAGTCTAGTTGAACATGACTGACCACTACTAGATGTACCATGACCTGGATAAATGAGAACCTGTACAGACACATGGGCTTGGCCTGAAGAAGTGGCTTGGAGAAGCTCAGAAACATCTTCAACATTACAGAACAAATCAAGTTGCTTTTGGCTAACTACTACGAGGTATACTATGACCTGGATACAAGAGAGCCTTCACAGACACAGAGGCTTAGCTAGAAGAAGTAGCTTGGAGAAGCTATGAAAAATCTTTCTTAGAGAATGAATCTATTTGAATGTGGTTGGCTACTAGCTATACCTTGACTTGGATACATGAGATCCTTCACAGACGCAAGGTTTAGCCTGAAGAAGAGGCTTGCAGAAGCTATGAAAGGTCTTCAACATTCAGGAACAAGTCCAGTTGAATGTGGCTGACTACTATAAGTTATACCGTGACCTGGATGCATGAGAACCTTCACAGGCACAAGGACCTATCCTAAAGAAGAAGCCTGGATAAGCTGTGTAATGCCTTCAACATTGCTGAAGAAGTCCAAGTAAATGTGACCAACTACTACTAGATATACCATGACCTGGATAAATGAGGACTTTCACAGACACGTAGGCTTGGCCTGAAGAAGTGACTTGAAGAAAAAATTTAGTTGAATGTGACCAACAAATACTATATATTGTATCTGGATAAATTAGGATCTTCACAGACACAAGGGCTAAGCCTGTATAAGTGGCTTGGAGAAGCTACAAAACACCTTAAATGTTTTGGTCATTGTACATCAAGTAGTAGCTAGTCACATTCAATGTTGAAGAAATTTCATAGTTTATCCAAGTCATTTACTAAGTCGGAGACGCTACAAACCATCTTCAACATAACAGAACACATCCAGTTGAATGTTATCAACTACTACTAGCTATACCATGACCTGGATAAATAAGAACCTTCATTAGACACACAGGCTTGGCCTGAAGAAAGGGCTCAGAGAAGCTATGAAACATCTTCAACATTTAGGTCATGGTATATCTAGTAGTAGTTGGTTATATTCAACTGGGCTTGTCCTGTAATCTTGAAGTTGTTATGTATCTTGCCCAAGCCCCTTCTTCAGTTGGAGAAGCTATGAAATGTCTTCAACATTACAGAGCAAGACCTGTTGAATGTAACTAGCAGTAGCTACTAATAGATGTACCATGACCTGGATAAATGAGAACTTTCAGAACCATACAGGCTTTGCCTGAAGAAGTGGCTTGCAAAAGCTATAAAACGTCTTCAACATTCAGGTCATGGTACATCGAGTAGTAGAAAGAAATACCCCAGAGGGGGGAAGAAAAGAAGGGCTGCCTAAGTGATGGAGGTGCAAACCACTGTATAAAGTTTAAATACTTTATTTGGTTACAAATCATTTAAAACATGGTGAAAAGGGCCAAGGTTATCATTAGGGGAAATACAAACATATATTCAGCATGTCAATGAAACAGGCCAAATGGTTCAAAAGCATGCAGGAAACATGTACAACATAAAACATCTAACAAATTACACCTTATACAGTGGTTTGCACCTCCATCACTTCACCCTTCTTTTCTTCCCCCCTCTGGGGTATTTCTTTCTATATGCATTAGGGCTGAGTGACAGGTCTAAACACAACTGAGGTGCATCAATACAACATGGTATTCTAAACTTAGCCTTTTTAAACAATATTTTTATGCTACACCAAGTAGTAGTTGGTCACATTCAACTGGGCTTGTTCTGTAACATTGAAGATATTTCATAGTTTATCAAAGCCATTTCCTAAGTTGGAGACAATACAAAACGTCTTCAGCATTACCGAACAAGTCCAAGTGAAAGTAACTAGCTACCAATAGATGTAACATGGCCTGGTTAATCGAGAACCTTTAGAGCCACGCACTTTTGGCCTGAAGAAGTGGCTAGGAGAAGCTATGGAACGTCCTCATCATTCAAGTAACGGTACATCTAGTAGTATTTGGTCACATTCAACTGGAATGGATATTTTGTAATTTATCCAAGCCATTTCCTAAGTTGGAGACACTGCAAAAAGGTCTTCAACATTACAGAACAAGTGCAGTTGAATGTAACTAGCTACTATTAGATGTACCATAATCTGGATAAATGAGAACCTTCACAGACACATAGGCTGGCCTGAAGAAAGAGCTTGGAGAAGCTATGAAATGTATTCGACATTTAGATCATGGTACATCAAGTAATAGATGGTCACATTCAACTGGGCTTGTCCTGTAATGTTGAAGATGTTTTGTATCTTGTCCAAAGACATTTCTTCAGTTGGAGAAGCTACAAACATTACAAGACAAGCCCAGTTGAATGCGACTATCTACTACTTGATGTACCATGACCTAAATGTTGAATACATTTCATAGCTTCTCCAAGACCTTTCTTTAGGCCAAGCCTACGTGTCTCTGAAGGTTCTCATTTGTTCAGGTCATGGTACATCAAGTAGTAGCTATTTACATTATACTGGACTTGTTTTATAATGTTGAAAAAGTTTTGTAGTGTCTCCAACTTATGAAATGGCTTGGATAAACTACGAAATATCTTCAACGTTAAGGACAAGTCCAGTTGAATGTGATCAGCTACTATTAGATATATCATGACCTGAATGTTGAAGATGTTTCATAGCTTCTCCAAGCCCTTTCTTCAGGCCAAGCCTATGTGTTCTCATTTCTCATTTATCCAGGTCATCGTGTCAACTACTATTAGATATACCATGACCAGGACACACGAGAACCTTCACAGACATAAAAATCAAGACAAGCAATAAAATCTGCAACCAACTGATAATGCTATACGCTCCACCCAAAAAAGTTGACTGCTAACATGAAATTGTACAAATCCAACACTTTTCCAAATCGAAGAAAATATTCTGTGAGAGCACACGGGTTGTCACCCTTAAGTGGTTAATATAATTTCTATGTGGTATATATGTGAGCGTCTTAGCATCAGCCGGTGATGAAAGTCGTCATATGTTGATATAATATCTTATTACCTCCTCTGTTGCCAGTTCCAGCAATGTCTCCTCTCCACTTTCTCCCGACTCTGCTCCTAACTTCCTATTTATACCTGACATCACTTCCTTTCCATGCGTTCCAGCGCTTCCTGTCTGTGCGTTTCACGATGAAGGTCGCCATCTTGTGGTGAATATGAAAACTGCAGCCTTCGTTAACTCTTACTGGTCTGACCAGTGGCGTGTTTGTTCGTTCCAGCTGCATGTTATTACTTATCCATCACACCTATGGGCTTCCAATGTCATGAATTTTCTCAAATTTGAGCTAGAATGGTGTCCCAAATGGTGTTCCAGATTGTTTAGCTTGGTCTTTTCATGGCTTCGCAGGCTGGGCATTTGATTGCTGCCCCCTGCCTCTGAAAGAATCTTCCAGTGCTTAGGGAGGAAGAATCCAAATAACCAGCATGAATATTGTTCAGGGCCTGGCCAATCCTTAGGGGGGTGAACCCAGATGGTGGCTGAGGGGCTGACAAATAGTCTTAAGCCCCGGAGAGATTGCCTTTCCCCGGGAAAGAAGAGTTCCCAGGCTCGGAGGGGGCTGTTGCCCTTGAGGCAGCTTAAGGATTGGGTTGCTGTTCTGCAAGGTTTCAAGAGCGGCAGTGCTGGGACCAAGAAGCAGCCTGGATCTGACTGAAAGGAATCTTCGAGAAATCTGATCTGGAGAAAACTGTGTGTGCTTGAGCCCCAACTGCATGTATGTACCCTGATCATGTGTGCTTGTGTGTGTGTATGTGCCCTAACTGTATGTTTTTGTCCTGACCATGTGTGTGCACCCTATTGCTGTGTGCCGTTAGTGGAGGATAGTGGAGGTGGCTCACAGCCTTCATTTCCTGGGTATGTAATAACTTAAAGAGAGTTAGAAGGAGAGACACAGTGGTATAATGCCTCCTGGCAGGTGATGTGGGACCACCCTGGTCTTCATAAGAGCTCCTGATGGCAGATATGGACCAGAAGCCCTAGTGGCTCCAGTTTTCTTTGCTGCAAGCTGTCACAAAGGTGATATCCTCAGGATTGCCCCACCAAGGGGAGTAGCTGGAACAGATAAGCTACAATATAGAGACTGTAAACCAAATGGTAGGCAGCAGAAAAGTCAGGTCTGAGCAGAGGTCATGGGCAGGCGGCAGGCAAGAAAATAGACAGGTAGAGGCAGAGGTTGTGGCTGGTGGCAGGCAATAGTTAGGTTGAGGCAGAGGTGGTGGGCAGGTGGCAGTTAAGAAAATAGTCAGGTCGAGGCAGAGGTTGTGGGCAGGTAAAAGGCAAGAAAATAGTCAGGTAGAGGCAGAGGTTGAGGGCAGGTGGAAGACAATAGTTAGGTCGAGGCAGAGGTTGAGGGCAGGTGACAGGCAAGTAAATAGTCAGGTCAAGGCAGAGGTTGTGGACAGGCAGCAGACAATAGTCAGGTCAAGGCAGAGGTCGCGGGAAGGCAGCAGGCAAGAAAACTGTCAGGTCGAAGCAGAGGTAGTGGGCAGGCAGCAGGCAAGAAGAAGACTGGCATTTGACCACAAAGGGGGGACACACAGAGTAGTGACCAAAGCTGGTCTTTAATATTCCAGAGGATCACGGTAAATAGAAGAGGTGTGAATGATGGTTTGGTGCATGGAGACTGTGAATGGAGATGGAGGATTCATGGAAAGAGAGGGAGGGCAACCAAGGCATTATGGGTATATGGATGCTGAGGGCCATGATTCAACACTTAGAATGGGAGGACATATTATCCATAAATGAACTATGAGATGGGGGCCATGCAAGAAATTATCGACATATGGTTGCTGAGGGCCACGATTCAACACTGAGAACAGAAGCCCATACTGTCTATAAATGAAGAGGGAGCTGGAGGTCTTGCAAGGTATTATAGGTATATCGATTCTGAGGGTCACGATTCAAAATTCAGAATGGGAGAACATACTGTGCATACATTAAGTAGGAGATGGAGGTCATGCAAGACATTATTGGTATACGGATGCTGAGGGCCACGATTCACCACTAAGAACGGAAGGACATACTGTCCTTAAATGAAGTAGGAGATGGAGTCCATACAAGTCATTGTGGATATATTGATGCTGAGGGCCAGGAGTCAACATTCAGAATGGGAGAACATACTGTCTATAAATGTAGTAAGAGATGGAGGCCATGCAAGACAATATGGGTATACAGATGCTGAGGGCCACAAGTGAACACTGAGAACGGGAAGACATACTGTCAATAAATTAAGTAGGAGATGGAAGCCATGCAAGGCATTATGGGCATATGGATGCTGAGGGCTGTGGTTCAAAATTTATAATGGGACGACATGCTGTCCATAAATGAAGTAGGAGATGGAGGCCATGCAAGGCATTAAGGGTATACAGTATGGATGTTGAGGGCCATGATTCAACACTGAGAACAGGAGTACATACTGTCCATAAATAAAGTAGAAGATGGAGGCCATACAAGGCATTATGGGCATGTGGATGCTGAGGGCCACAATTCAACACTAAAAATAGGAGGACATACTGTTCATAAATGAAGTAAGAGATGGAGGCAATGCAAGCCATTATGGGTATATGGATGCTGAGGGCCATCATTCAACACAGGACAGGAGGACATACTGTCCATAAATGAAGTAGGAGCTGGAGCCCATACATGGAATTATGGGTATATGGATGCTGAGGGCCACAATTCAACACAAAACAGGAGGACATACTGTCCATAAATAAAAGAGGGTATGGAGGCCATGCAAGGCATTATGGGTATATGGATGCTGAGGGTCATGATTCAATACAGAACAGGAGGACATACTGTCCAGAAATGAAGTAGGAGATGGAGGCTATGCAGCCATTATGGGTATATGGATGCTGAGGGCCATGATTCAAAATTCAGAACGGGAGAACATACTAATCATAAATGAAGTAGAAGATGGGGGACAAGCAGGAAATGATAGATATATGGATGCTGAGGGCCATGATTCAACACTGAGAACAGGAGGTCATACTGTCCATAAATGAAGTAGGAGACGGAGGCCATGCAAGCCATTATGGGATTTTGGATGCTGAGGGCCACAATTCAACAATGGGAACAGGAGGCCATACTGTCCTTAAATGAAGTAGGGGATAGAGGCCATACACAGCATTATGGGTATATGGATGTTGAGGTTCATGATTCAACACTGAGAACAGGAGGTCATACTGTCCATAAATGAAGTAGGAGATGGAGGCCATGCAAGCCATTATGGGTATATGGATGCTTAGGGTCACTATTCAAAATTCAGAATGGAAGAACATACAGTCCATAAATAAAGTAGAAGATGGGGGCCGTGCAAGAAATGATAGATATATGGATGCTGAGGGCCACGATTCAACACTGAAAACAGGAGGTCATACTGTTCATAAATGAAAAAAAAAGCAGCTCACACACAGGTAAACGTACTACAGAATTTATTTCTGTGAGACAAAAGTATAAAAGACTAAAAGAAATAGTAAGAAAAAAGCAAACAATAGAGTCCAGGTACATTTTAATTACCCAACTTACAAATATTGTAATGATTTCAAGTATATACATTATTTAATCTACATATATTTAATAGTAAAACATAAACTTTGGAAAACATTTTTTTTTTTGGTAGATGAAACGTTACATTGAAAACCTTATTTACCAAGTACAAACAGTAGGGGGCACTTTCCAAAAAAATTCAACTGCCTGTGTGGACTCACAGCGAGTGGTGCACCAATTAGCCCTTGGGTGTAGTCTGATCTGCCCTGCTCTTCAGCCCAAAAGCAATATTTATCTCCTCTCTTATCACCATCTCTTGCTTGGAAGTTTCTGCCGACTTATCCGTGTTTGCACACTATGCGAGATCAGAAAAAGCTGTCTGGTCCATGAAAATTATGGATGAGAACTCCCATGGAAAAGCAGGTGTTGCCATCCAAAGGGATAGACAATCTTCTTAGATGAACCTCTTCCTGATGGCTGTAGGGGGCAGGACTGGTGGACTTTAAGGTCCAGATGCCACATATAGGCCTTCATGAGGAACCGCCATTCGTTGTTGAAGGCGCACTCCCAGCACAATGACTGAGCTGTCCGGGATGTCTCCCGGTTGTTGTTTACGATTGGGAGCTCCCGATCATGTGACAACTGTAAAAGCCAACCATGTGATCAGAAAGCACCACCTCTTCTTGCTTCTTAAAGGGCTACGGGACTGGGACAAGTGGCTAAAGAGAATCTTCACATGGCTATGGCAAAAATAAAATACCAATGCTGTAGACCAGTGGTTCTCAACCTCAGTCCTCAAGTACCCCCAACAGGCCATGTTTGCAGGTTTTCCTTTATCTTGCACAGGTGCTTTAAATCAGAGTCAATGGCTTGGTATTTTGAATAGCTATTTAAGAGAAATTCCCAAAACATGGCCTGTTGGGGGGTACTTGAGGACTGAGGTTGAGAACCACCGCTGTAGATACTTACAAGCCCATGGAGTCCAACGTTGTCCTCCAGCTGGTTCTTCCCAGAGTCCGATCTGTGTTTTGGGAGCCGGCTGCCACTTCCTGATGTCTCAGAGCTGCTGGCCCCCCTCCACCCATGAGATACGTCAGATGCAGGAAGTCTGGTCCCGTAGACCAGGAAAGGGAAAAAACAAATTGGTCGGCCGCACTTCTAAAATCACCTTCATTGTAGAATCTACAGACACAGCAGAGGGTAACACAGAACAAAATCGAACGCGTTTCACATGAAACGCGTTAGTTTTTGTTCTGTATTCTCTCCGCCTGTGTCTGAGACCCTACAATGAAGGTGATTTTAGAAGTGCGGCCGACCAATTTTTTTTCCTTTTCCTGGTCTACGGGACCAGACTTCCTGCATCTGACGTGTCTCATGGGTGGGCAGTAGGGGGTCACCAGCTCTAAAATATCAGAAAGTGGCAGCTGGCTCCCAAAACAAAGATGGGGCTCTGGGAAGAACCAGCTGGAAGACAACGTTGGACTCCATGGGCAGGTAAGTATCTACAGCAGTGGTTCTCAACCCCAGTCCTCAAGTACCCCCAACAGGGCCGCCACCTAATCAGTGTGGTAGTAGCGGTGTATCAATGGACCGGCCTGGAGCCTGTTTTGGTCCTGTAGACCCCTGGGACATGATCCCGAGGGGGGGGGGGGGGCTGAGGTCATAGGGTTGGAGGTAGGGGCCTAGTGAAGCAAGGGAAGGCTGGGAGACCCCCGAGACATGATCCTGGGGGGCTGAGGTCATGGGGTTGAAGGGAGGGGGCCTAGTGAACCAAGGGATGGCTGGGAGACCCCTGGGACATGATCCCGGGGGAGCTGAGGTCATGGGGTTGGAGGGAGGGGCCTAATGAAGCAAGGGAAGGCTGGGAGACCCCTGGGACATGATCCCAGGGGGGGCTGAGGTCATGGGGTTGGAGGTAGGGGCCTAGTGAAGCAAGGGATGGCTGGGAGACCCCTTTGACATGATCCCACGGGAGCTGAGGTCATGGGGTTGGAGGGAGGGGCCTAGTGAAGCAAGGGATGGCTGGGAGACCCCTGGGACATGATCCCGGGGGGTTGAGGTCATGGGGTTGGGGCCTAGTGAAGCAAGGGATGGCTGGGAGACCCCTAGGACATGATCCCGGGGGGCTGAGGTCATGGAGTTGGAGGAAGGGGCCAATGAAGCAAGGTATGGCTGGGAGACCCCTGGGACATGATCCCGGGGGGGCTGAGGTCATGGGGTTGGGGGGAGGCGCCTAGTGAAGCAAGGTACGGCTGGGAGACCCCTGGGGACATGATCCCGGGGGGCTGAGGTCATGGGGTTGGGGGGAGGGGCCTAGTGAAGCAAGGTATGGCTGGGAGACCCCTGGGACATAATCCCGGGGGGCTGAGGTCATGGAGTTGGAGGAAGGGGCCAATGAAGCAAGGGAGGGCTGGGAGACCCCTGGGACATGATCCCGGGGGGGGAGCTGAGGTCATGGGGTTAGGGGGAGGGGCCTAGTGAAGCAAGGGATGGCTGGGAGCTTTTAGCTGAAGAGCAGGGGAGATCAGACTACACTGTAGGAGTCATGCGGACATGCTCTGTCCTCCTCTCTCCAGTCAGATGGAACCTTATAAACATTGTTTAACAAACTCTGTCCTCTCTATAAAGTGCCCATACGCCACCACAAATGTCGAACATTTCCCGCAATTAGAGCACTAATAAGTCTTCTTCTCAGTATTAGATTTGTGTTGTAAGCAGGGCCGTCTTTAATAATGATTGGACCCTGGGCAAAAGTTTTCTTTTGCTCACCCGAATTCCATTATCAAATATTTGCAGGTAGCGCAGGCTCAAGGGGCAGCTGCTTGGCCCACACAACAACGACTGGGCCCGGGGCAGCTGCCCCTTTTGCCCCACGTTAAAGATGGTTCTGGTTGTAATGCACAAAACTTTACCCGCACTCTTTAACATTCGTACACCACGAGGGTCTCGTGGGACCTCTGATGTCTGGAGAGATCAGATTTTTTTATAAAGCTTTTCCCACACTTGGAGCACTCATACGGCTTCTCCCCCGTGTGGGACCTCTGATGCACCACGAGGTCCGATTTAGACACGTAACTTTTCCCGCACTCGTGGCAGGAATGTGGCTTCTCGCCCGTGTGATAGATCTGATGCCTGAGCAGCTGTGATTTCCGCGGATAACACTGCCCACACACGGGGCAGGAAAACGGCTTCTCGCCCGTGTGGCACCGCTGGTGCCTGGAAAGGTGGGACTTCTGCGAAAAGCATTTCCCGCACTCGGGGCACAAGAAAGGCTTTTCCCCCGTGTGAGACCGGTGATGCCTGATGAGATCTTGCTTCCGCAGGAAACACTTCCCGCACTCCGAGCAGGAAAACGGCTTCTCTTCCACGTGGGACCTCTCGTGTTTGGCCAGCTCCGACTTGGTTAGAAAACACTTCCCGCACAGCGGACAGGACTGAAGGCTATCATCCGCCGCGTGAGAGCTCTTGTGTATAGTAAGGTTGTATCTATGTACGAAGCACTTCCCGCACTGCAAACACTGGTGCGGCCTCTCACCTGTGTGAGATCTTTGGTGCCTATCGAAATCGTACCTCTTGACAAAACATTTCCCACACACGGGACAGGAATACTGCCCATCTTCTCTGTGGGATCTTTTATGGACCAGAAGACTGGATTTTAGACTAAAACATTGGCCACAATCGGTACAGGAGAACAACTTATCCGTATGAAGGACGGAACCGTCATTTGGTATTGGGATCGAAGGTGGTCCATCCGCACTCTGAGGCAACGGGTAGACGTTTCCGCTGAAGAGGTCTTCATCAGGACAATATTGAGTAGTGTCCACATCTACTTTGCTATCTGGAGACCAAGAAAGATGACCATCTGAGGTTCTCCCACATCCTAAAAATAAATACATTAAATTAAAAGATTATTGCTATACGTAGTTGGTTGATCTTGACCAGAATTCAACACACATCGGGTAAGCAGATGTGCCGGAAAAGCCCAGAACGTATTGGAACTAGAAGACTATTGCTTATATAGGCTGGACTATGACATGAACAGATTGCTGAGTGGTCTCAGATACACTATATTACCAAAAGTATTGGGACGCCTGCCTTTACACACACATGAACTTTAATGACATCCCAGTCTTAGTCCGTAGGGTTCAATATTGAGTTGGCCCACCCTTTGCAGCTATAACAGCTTCAACTCTTCTGGGAAGGCTGTCCACAAGGTTTAGGAGTGTGTCTATGGGGAATGTTTGACCATTCTTCCAGAAGTGCATTTGTGAGGTCGGGTACTGATGTTGGACGAGAAGGCCTGGCTCGCAGTCTCCGCTCTAATTCATCCCAAAGGTGTCTATCGGGTTGAGGTCAGGCCAGTCAAGTTCCTCCACCCCAAACTCGCTCATCCATGTCTTTATAGACCTTACTTTGTGCACTGGTCCAAATCATTTGGTGGAGGGGAGATTATGGTGTGGGGTTGTTTTTCAGGGGTTGGGCTTGGCCCCCTTAGTTCCAGTGAAGGGAACTCTTAAGGCGTCAGCGTACCAAGACATTTTGGACAATTGTAATTTTCAGTCTTATAATTGGTACCACACCATCTCCTGAAGAAGCTCCACAGAGTGAAACATGTTGGGAAAAAAGTGGTATCTGTATCATAAATTGTTGTGGCACTTTATGAACTTTCTGGAAATTGTTGTACTATGTATTGGCCCATTGATAGGCCTTTTTTAAATCAATTGTAATAATAAAAATTTTCTTCTACTTTAACATGGTTTTGAACCAGTGTTTATAAAAATCTTTTGATATTGACACCTTTAAAGTCCCAAGGCTTGATGCCTACAGCCCCTCTTTCTATACCAAGACATTTTGGACAATTTCATGCTCCCAACTTTGTGGGAACAGTTTGCGGATGGCCCCTTCCTGTTCCAACATGACTGCGCGCCAGTGCACAAAGCAAGGTCCATAAAGACATGGATGAGCGAGTTTGGGGTGGAGGAACTTGACTGGCCTGCACAGAGTGCTGACCTCAACCTGATAGAACACCTTTGCGATGAATTAGAGCTGGAGGGTTCCTTCAGAAGTTGCTAGAGGTTCCTTGTGCTGTGATGGATTGATCTTCTGCCTGCACCGACCTCCAATGTGTAAAGAGATGGGGGTGCATCTATGAGAAAGACAATCTAATGTGCAAGGTGGGTGACGTAGTAAGAGCTCAGTTCTCGTCATACTCTAGACCAGCCTTTCTCAACCCTAGGTTGCTAGAGGTTCCTAGAGGATCATTGAGCTGTGATGGAATAATCTCCTGCCTGCACTGACCTCCAATGTGAGGTTGTCATTCTTCATAACTGAAATATCTTGGATGTGTGATATAGGACTCTGCCAGCAGAAGTGAAAATTGGTTTTGATGGATCTACAATGAAGTGCATCTTCCTTCAAAGAAAGGCTAGGGTCCTACCTCTCTCGATGATGGAAAGCACTAGAGCAGCCTTTCTCAACCAGGGTTCCATGGAACTCTTGGGTTCCTCCAGATAGAGATTGCTAGAGGTTCCTTAAGCTGTGACGGATTGATCTCCTGCCTGCACTGACCTCCATTGTGAGATCGCAATTCTTCATAACTAAAATATCTTGTGTGTGTGATATAGTGCTGGACCAGTGAGAACTGGTTCTGATGGATCTGCAATGACGTCCGTCTTCCTTCAAAGAAGCTGATCCCTGATGAATATATGATGTATGTGGATCTTGTTCTGGTCCTAAGCTGCTACCTCTCTTGATGATGGCATGCTCTAGAGCAGCCTTTGTCCACTAGGGTTATCCCAGAGGGAAAATGTTGAGAAAATCTGTGATAGGCCAATTGGATTGTGAAGTAGCAGAAATAAGAGAAGAATCAAATTTTTATGACCCACCTGGGCTGATCTCTGTAGGAATGTCCTCCCCTTGAATTGTCACCATGACAAACTCCTCTGTAGATGGGGGATCATCCGCCACATAAACAACATCTTCTTCCTCTTTAATCTCCCCATCGATGTTGATCATATCTTCAACCTAAATCCGAAATAGCAAACATATACCGTATGAAGCAAGACCACATAGAAAAAAAATCATCCTGTAAGGTCCAAGCATTGTCTGAAGATATCAAACGTTGTTGGGTCATTTCATGTTCAAGACCCTTATTCTCACCTACCTGAAGATGGTGAGGGATATTGTGATGTTCCTGTGTGGAATCCCGGGAATACAGAGGATGGGGACATCTCTCAGGTGGGTTCCTGGAGTAGGACGATTCCACCAGGAGATCCTTGTAGAGATCATTATGTCCTTCAGAAAACTCTATGACATCATCATCTTCTATCTCTTCTTTAACAATAATATCGCGTTCACATGGATTTCCACTCTAAATCAATAATTAAAAATATAATCAAGCGTAAAATAACCAACCTACAGGTCGTAAGGTTATTCTCTAACATTGTTCCTCATCTACCTGATGATGGTGAGGGATGGTGTGACCTTCCTGTGTGGAATCCCGGGAATACAGAGGACGGGAACATTTCTCTGGTGGGTTCCCATTACTGGATCCTTCTGTAGATCTTTGGTGGTCCTCGATATGGATATCCTTGTGTCCTTCTAAATACTCCCACTCCTCCATGGAGAAATAGACAGTGACATCCTGACACCTTATAGGAACCTGACACACACAATGATACAGTCACCATCCAGACACATCCCTTGTCTGTTACTGGATAATGTCCCAGAATTCCCGGCACTACTTACCTCTCCTGTCAGCAGATCAGTGATCTTCTTGGTGACTTCTAGAATCTTCTGCATGTTGTGTCTCTTGGGTTTTGAGAAGTGAAATGGGGGGATTGTGATGGTCACCTGGTCACCAGACTTTACAGGAGGCAAACTCTGAAAGAACAAGGGTAATATTATGAGTCTCTCCCAGAATCCTCCTCACCTCTCTGGTCATGACCATGGAAAGGACAACAAAACAGCCAACATGTTTTCTGGGGCCCATAGATCTCCTGTTCCTCAGGGCTTGAGTAAGACACCAATCAATGAATGAACCAGCATAACTTTTAACAAATCAAGCAATTAAACCCTGAGGACTGTGCCACTTTTGGGTCCCTAAACCATTCCATTGTAAAATTGTATTTAGACTACCCAATTTGGATGACCCCCATTTTTGAGAAGCCCCCACTTTGTGGATAGCTACCAAACCCAAGCCATCAACCTCTTCTTGGATTTTATCAGTAGAGATAAGAGTGACATCATGTGACCTCCCAGAATCCTCCTCACCTCTCCGGTCAGGTCTGTGTTTTATTAATAGAGATAAGAGTGATGTCATGTGACCTCCCAGAATCCTCCTCACCCCTCCGGTCAGGTCTGTGTTTTAGTAATAGAGATAAGAGTGAAGTCATGTGACCTCCCAGAATCCTCCTCACCTCTCCGGTCAGGTCTGTGTTTTATTAATAGAGATAAGAGTGATGTCATGTGACCTCCCACAATCCTCCTCACCTCTCCGGTCAGGTCTGTGTTTTATTAATAGAGATAAGAGTGATGTCATGTGACCTCCCAGAATCCTCCTCACCTCTCCGGTCAGGTCTGTGTTTTATTAATAGAGAGAAGAGTGATGTCATGTGACCTCCCAGAATCCTCCTCACCTCTCCGGTCAGGTCTGTGTTTTATTAATAGAGAGAAGAGTGATGTCATGTGACCTCCCAGAATCCTCCTCACCTCTCCGGTCAGCAGGTAGATGATCTCCAGGGTGAGGTTTATTACGCTCTCGTTCATGTGACTCCAGACATCGTCCATCCTCATTGGCGTGATCTATACCGAACGCTCCACTCTATTGAAGGACAATAAGCTGAGAATTATCTGGGCTGTACTGGGACGAGTGTTATCTTCAGTAACTCCCCCACGTCCCATAGGGGGCGCTGTGCTGTGCTCTTATCAGAGTTAGTGTGCTGGGGGAACCTACCTAATGGTGATACAATATTAGTCTCCTATGGAGGAGTCTGGATGGCTGATACACGCCCAGTGATATTCTTCAGTACTGCACAAGGGAAGCCAATTGGTTTCTATGGGCAATACTGACAGTTTGTACTTCAGACGCTGGTAAATGTAGCACCGAATGCAAAGGCTGGGGGTGAAGCTGGTTTCCTCTCAGATTGGCACACTTGGCATTGGATGTCAAGGACTTGTGCCCCTCTTGAGAGCCAGAGTGGCTCACATATTGGGTCTTTTTGGGTCACAATCGGGTAGGCTTGGTTCCCACCTACAGGCACGACCACGCCTCCACGCAATTTTCACATGTGGCATTTAGGGCAGCCCTATGATCTCAATGGGCTTCCCTACGCTCAACAAACGCCTAAAAGAAGTCTCTTGACGCTTTTCCAAAAATTCTCTACACCAAACCGCATGGTGCGTGTTCCCGACGTGTTCCTAAAATATATATATATATATATTTTAGGTTAGGTTCACACTACGTGTCGGGAACATGCACCATGCGGTTTGGTTGTAGAGCATTTTTGGAAAAGCGTCAAGGGACTTCTTTTAGGCGTAGGGAAGCCCATTATATATATAAATTATATATTATGATACTTTAAATTAAGGAGCTGCTGGGTATTAGATGAAAATGACCCCTGTGATTGGATATCATAATGCTATATATATATATCAGCATACTATGTTGCCTTCTATTACCAGCTTACGGTAAGAGGCGATGGCACAACGGGAGGGGGTTACTGAATGTAAATATAAAATAATATCTTATTACCTCCTCTGCTGCCTTTTCCAGCAATGTCTCCTGTCTACTTCCTCCTGACCCACCTCTCACCTGGAACTTCCTGTCTGTACCTGACATCACTTCCTGCGTGCCACCTGTTATCACTTCCTGTCCGTGCGTTCCACGTTTGTATAAATTAGGTCACCATCTTGTGGAGGATGGAAGAACCGCAGCCAACGTTAACAGTCCAACCTCTCGTAGTTGCCAGTCCTCCTTATATTACGGTTGAGCCCCTGGTAAAAAGAATAGATCCAAGTTTTTCTGAGATTAGGAAAAAAAATAAAAAATTTGTACTAAAAATTGAATTAAAACCACAGAATTTTGGCAATTTTTTTTGGGAGGGTATGGTTGCCACCTTATCCCTATAAACCCGAACACATATGAATTACACAGGTTCTGTGGCTGATTAAGGTGGTAATTTAACTCACTTGGTGCCTTATCTGCATTTAATTAGCCTTAGAACCCGTGTAATTCAAAGGTGTTCGGGCTTAAAGGGATGAGGTGGCAACTCTAGGGGGGTACAAAAGTTTTGGGCCCATGTTAAAAGGCTTTTGCTCGGTTTGAGCTGGT
Organism: Lithobates clamitans; assembly: GCA_037952925.1. Classification (NCBI taxonomy): domain Eukaryota; kingdom Metazoa; phylum Chordata; class Amphibia; order Anura; family Ranidae; genus Lithobates; species Lithobates clamitans. Next base: position 166,990 of record JBBGZY010001528.1, read on the forward strand.
TTTTGAATTGCTGTAAAAGTCTATGGCGATGAAAAAACCTGACTGAAGCAGGTCAGAAGGACGTTGACTGAAGGTCAGATGGGCCCGTCAATGGATTTTGGATCATCTCAGAGGTATAGGCAGTCCCTGACTCACAGACACCCAACTTACGAACTACTCCTACTTATGAATGGCCTCAATGCCGGCTGCTTGTGCTCCACGCTGGTCCTGGACACCTCCGAGCAGCTATCTTGCCACATTCCACACTGCAGTACTTCAAGTACTGCATGGCCAGAAGAGCCCCAGAAGTGCCCGGAACATCCCACGTCCCTGCACAGGCGAAAGTTACACTTACAAGCAGTGTTCCAACTTACGAACAAATTCCACTCACGAACAAACCTACAGTCCTTAATGTGTTCGTAACCCGGGGACTGCCTGTATCTGTAATAGGTTCCATTTACATATGACCAGGGCTTTTTTTCAGCGGGAACGTGGTTCCAGCACCTTCAGCGCTGAATCTAGTTAATGGCAAGAGGTGCTGGGATATGCTGGAGGATCTATTGATGCTGGCTGCTAGGGGATCTATAGTTGGGAGGGTCTGTTGTTGCTGGTGGATAATCTATCATCCCTGGGGGAGGGGTCTACTGTTGAGAGTGGGGGGTCTATTGTTGCTGGCTGCTGTAAGGTCTATCGATATTGGCTGCTAGGAGATACTGTATATTTTTTTTTGGAGGGGGTCGATTGTTGTTGAAATGGATCTATTGTTTTTGGTGGGGGCATCAATTGTTGCTGGGGGGATCTATTGCTGGTGGTGGGGTCTGGAATTACGGGGAGCTATTTTTCCTTCTTTTTTTGTTATAATTAACACATTCCATACAAATTACTCCAAATTGCACCAAAAGAAAAGGATATTTGGTATTTTATTCTCTAAAAAAGGGTGGTACCGGGAGGTGGTTACGGGGCTACTAAGGGACTTGCTCAAAGGTGGGTAGGGGGTGGAGACAAGAGGTGAATTGGAAGAAGGGAGTACCTGCACCTATTCTCTGAGAACAAAAAGCCCTGCATATGACCAAAGACCGTCCACACAGGGCCTTACTATGAGTCCCAGAGAAGAAAAAAAAAGATGGGGGGGGGACTCCATAACTAGAGTGAGGAATAACGGGACTTCCGTCATGGCCACTAAGCTGGTATGGGGGTCTTTGACCTTTACAAGCAGTGAGGTGATATAGAACTACTAGTGGAAAAAAAAGCAAGTAGGGGAACAAGAAACCATGGTAGAGGTCCTTTTGGACTCCAAGGTGTATACAAGCTCAAGTGTTTCAGAAAAGTTCCCTATTTACATGCCTTCAAATTTGTGGGGTTGACAGATACCCTAACAAGGGTAGGATGACTATTGGATGATACCCTAACAAGGGTCGGGTGACTACTGGATGAACCTGTGGGGAATATAACTCAAAAGAAAATATGGTGGATGGTTGTGCTTAATACGTGTTGGGGTTTTCGAGATACTGCCATGTCAGCCAAACAATGGATTCCTGTAGAGAAAGAACCCTCAACAGGTTTCATGACTCTCTAGTGACCACTTCATCAGGAGACAGCTTACATTCCTTCCGCCATTAGGTATACCTAGGCAGCAAGGTGATTCCTGGAAAGATGGGCACATCTAATGGTATGAAGCCTTCAATGTTCGTGGTTGTTAAGGTCCTCTTTGGACTTGGTTCGAAGGGGACTTCAAGTTTTATGAGGAGAATCTCCAGCTAGTGAGGTGCATCTGAAGACTGGGGCTTTCTATCTAATGCATACCGGAACCAGAGACCCCCCTTCCCCACCTGGTTACTGCTACTATTTGTCTTTGAAGTAGTTGTAGAATACATTATTATTTATTAAATGGCTGCTATGGCCAACTGAACCCAACATTGCGCAGTTTAGTCATGGTATAAACTTATCAGGTGAATGCCACCCAGTAAGTGGGTGGACAAGTAATGCTTTTATTAGTAGGCTTAAGTTTCAATGGCTTTGCTCTTGTGTTCTTGAAGGTCCTCATTTATCCAGGTCATGGTATAACTGTTGTGTAGCCGTAGCTCTGTAGTTATAATCTCTAGTGAGTGTAGACACTAAGGACTCATTTACAAATGTGGCCGGGGTTCTTAAAAGCAGCACGTCAAGCTGCGGTTTTACTGCTCCTTGACTGTCCACCTAAACTAGGGCATGCAGGGCTGTACATGTACTGGGGCCACAATGTTTTGCAAGTGACTAGAGGTGCACCCGAATCACCCATGTGTTGCAATGGGTCGGGATTTGGAGGTTTAAAGCAAGCGGTGAGGAGGCAACATATCATCTTGACTTCAGTACGATGGCTTAGGCCCTCATGCCTTATGATCCTCAGGCGTTTGACTAGCTCTAAGGAGCCCTAGCCTGCAACCACGATAAATCGCAGGGCCCTGTGTGATAATGTGCTCCAAGCATGTCGTGTGAGGAGTTGTATGTAGACCAGGGGATGGAGTGAAGGTGGTTTTGGACCTTACAATGTGCACGTGTGGCAGATATAAGAATCAGCATTAAGCACCAAGACTGAAAACGGATTCATAGTTCAGTTCCAAGATGACTTGTTTAATGTCGTACCCCAGCAGGAGGGATCGGCCATGAAGAGCAGCTATGGGGAGCCTACAAGAATGTTACTGGCAGAATCACCAAAATAATGTTCACGGCAAGTTGACTAACGCTAAAGATGAGGAAAAACTTAGAAAAAGTCCCTCAAGACTTGGTCTTTTTATTACTTTCTCTGTCCAACATGTGATATACAGTATTGGGAGTTTTCAAACAAACGATTTGGTTCCATCTTGAAAATGCTTGATCCTCAGGCATTTGAATAGATCTACAGAGCCAAAGCCTATAACCATGATAAATTGCAGGTCCCTGTGTGATAATATAATGTTCTCCAGGCATGTCATGTGAGAAGTTGGATGTAGATCAGGGAATTAAGCGAAGATGGTCTTGGACCTTACATTGTGCATGTGTTTGGCAGATATAGGAATCGGCATTGAGAACCAAGACTGAAAATCGATTCATAGTTCAGTTCCAAGGTGACTTGTTTGATGTAGGACCCCAGCAGGAGGGATCGGGCCACGGGGAGCCTACAAATACGTTACTGGCAGAATCACCAAAATAATGTTCACGGCAAGTTGACTAAAGCCAACGGTGAGGAAAAACTTAGTATGAGTCCCTCAAGACTTGGTCTTTTTATTACTTTCTCTGTAGAAATTAGATATATTAGAAGTTTTCAAACATATGTAGCACGGCCCCCCTGGGGGGGCTGCTTGGATTTACCTGTTCGTCTGCATCGCTCTGACCCTGTGAACATTCCAACCCACCTGGCACTCTGGGTTCAGACATCTTTTGTAGGCACCTTTAAAGGACATTTCACGCAGGGCAAATATATTTATATTATCTCAGCTTTTACTGGAGTAAAACAAAGAGTCAGTGGCGTTACTAGAGTCCGTCTCTTTATGGACCTTGCTTTGTGCACTGGTGGGCAGTCATGTTGGAACAGGGAGGGTCCATCCCCAAACTGTTCCCACAAAATTGGGAGCATGAAATTGTCCAAAATGTCTTGGTATGCTGACTCCTTAAGAGTTCCCTTCACTGGAACTAAGGGGCCAAGCCCAACCTCTGAAAAACAACCCCCACACCATAATCCCCCTTCCACCAAATGATTTGGACCAGTGCACAAAGCAAGGTCCATAAAGACATGGATGAGCGAGTTTGGGGTGGAGGAACTTGACTGGCCCACACAGAGTCTTGACCTCAACCCAACAGAACACCTTTGGGATGAATTAGAGTGGAGACTTCGAGCCAGGTCTTCTTGTCCAACATCAGTGCCTGACCTCACAAATGCACTTCTGGAAGAATGGCCAAACATTCCCATAGACACACTCCTAAACCTTGGGCCAAGCCCAACCTCTGAAAAACAACCCCCACACCATAATCCCCCCTCCACCAAATGATTTGGACCAGTGCACAAAGCAAGGTTTCTAAAGACATGGATGAGCGAGTTTAAGGTGGAGAAACCTGACTGGCCCACACAGAGTCTTGACCTCAACCCAACAGAACACCTTTGGGATGAATTAGAGTGGGGACTTCGAGCCAGGTCTTCTTGTCCAACATCAGTACCTGACCTCACAAATGCTCTTCTGGAAGAATGGTCAAACATTCCCATAGACACACTCCTAAACCTTGCGGACGGCCTTCCCAGAAGAGTTGAAGCTGTTATAGCTGCAAAGGGTGGGCCAACTCCATATTGAACCCTACGGACTAAGACTGGGATGCCATTAAAGTTCATTCTCCTAAACCTTGTGACCAGCCTATTGTATAATAGAAGCTTTCAAACATACGACTTGGTTCCATCTTGAAAATGCTTGATCTTTAGGCATCCGGTTAGATCTACAGAACCCCCAGCCTGCAACCACGATAAATTTAAAATTTGAAAACCCGAAAACCAAAAATAATAAACTAGTAATAAATATTAAATTCTAGGTATTGGAAATTACTTTCAAATTGGGCTGTTGGTGAACGCAAGGAATACGAATTTATCCGAAGTTACGAATTATCCGAAATAACGAATATCGAAGAGCCAAATTTGAAAGGAAATTCCAATACCTATCATTTAATAGTTAGTTATTATTTAGTTATTATTATTATTTATTTTTATTTATTATTATTTAGTTATTTATTATTTAGTTATTATTATTATTTAGTTATTATTATTATTTAGTTATTATTATTATTTATTTTTATTTATTATTATTTAGTTATTTATTATTTAGTTATTATTATTATTATTTAGTTATTATTATTATTATTTAGTTATTATTATTATTATTTAGTTATTATTATTATTTAGTTATTATTATTTATTTTTATTTATTATTATTTAGTTATTTATTATTTAGTTATTATTATTATTTAGTTATTTATTATTTAGTTATTATTATTATTTAGTTATTATTATTTATTTTTATTTATTATTATTTAGTTATTTATTATTTAGTTATTATTATTATTTAGTTAATTATTATTATTATTTAGTTATTATTATTATTATTTAGTTATTATTATTTAGTTATTTATTATTTAGTTATTATTATTATTATTTAGTTATTATTATTATTATTTAGTTATTATTATTTATTTTTATTTATTATTATTTAGTTATTTATTATTTAGTTATTATTATTATTATTTAGTTATTATTATTATTATTTAGTTATTATTATTATTATTTAGTTATTATTATTTAGTTATTTATTATTTAGTTATTATTATTATTATTTAGTTATTATTATTATTATTTAGTTATTATTATTATTTAGTTATTATTATTTATTTTTATTTATTATTATTTAGTTATTTATTATTTAGTTATTATTATTATTATTTAGTTATTATTATTTAGTTATTATTATTTATTTTTATTTATTATTATTTAGTTATTATTTATTTATTATTTATTATTATTATTATTTCGAATTTTACTGATTTTCTTTCTTTTTTTCAGATTTTCGAATTTCCGAAAATCCGAAATTTGGAAGTTCGAAATGCAGAAATCCGAAAATTCGGAAATCCGAAAATTCGGAAATCCGAAAATTCAAAATTCGGAAATTTGAAAATCTGAATTTTCATTTTTCCGAATTTTCGAAAAAAGCAAAAAAAAAAAAACGAATGAAACGAAAACAAACAAAAAAAAACGAATGAAGCGAAAAAAAAAAAACGAATGAAACGAAAACGAAAAAAAAAAAAACAAATTTTTTTGTCAGTGCACATGTCTAATTTCTATTTAGCTGGGATTTACAAACCTTTCCCGCACTTTTTAAAATTCAGACATCCTCGTTTCCATGCAAGATCCTTTATTTCTGGCTAGCTGGAAATGATACACACACCTTTCCCGCACTTCAGAAATGAGCACCTCATTGTTCCCATGTGACCTTATTCATTCCTGGCTAGCTAGGAGGGACATGAAAACTCTTCCCGCACCTTAGAAATTCATACATCATCGCTTCTATGCAAGATCCTTTATTTCTGGCGAGCTGGCAAAGATATACAGACATTTCCCACACTTTAAAATTCATCCATCATCTTTCCCATATGAGGTCTTTGTTCCCTCCCTAGCTGATATTGACATACACGACCTTTCCCACACTTTAAAAAAAAATGAGCACATCTTTGTTCCAATGTGAGATCATCTCCGAGCTTGGATTGACATGCAACCCTTTCCCGCACTTTGGGAATTCAAACTTTATTGTTCTTTTTGTAGGATCTCTGATTTTTGGCTACCTGGGATCGACATGCAAACCTTTCCCGCACTTTGTAAATTAAAACTTTATTGTTCCCTCGTGAGATCTGATTTCTGGCTAGTGGCGGGGGGATCGACATGCAAACCTTTCCCGCACTTTGTAAATTAAAACTTTATTGTTCCCTCATGGGATCTGATTTCTGGCTAGCCGGGGGGGGGGGATTGACATGCAAACCTTTCCCGCACTTTTGGAAAATTAGCATTTGAATGCTTTCTTGTGAGATTGCTGATACCTGCATTTGACAAACCTTTCCCGCACTTAGGAAATGAACGCGTGATTGTTCCCCTGTAATATCTCGGATTTATGCTTGGCAGGATAGACATGCAAACTTTTTCCGCACTTGCGAACGCTACGTGAACGTTAGTTTCCCGAGTGAGATCTCCGGTGTCTGGCAAGCTGAGATTTACACACAAAACATTTCCCGCACTCAGGGCAGGAATACGGCTTTTCCCCCGTGTGGGATCTCTGATGCACAGCGAGGTCCGATTTCTGCGTGAAACGTTTCCCGCACACCGGACAGGAGTATGGCTTCTCCCCGGTGTGCGATCTCTGATGTCTTACGAGGTGCGTTTTCTGCGCAAAACATTTCCCGCACTCGGGACATAAGAACGGCTTTTCGCCGGTGTGGGATCTCTGATGTACGGCGAGGTCTGATCTATGCGAAAAAAGTTTCCCGCACTCGGAACACGAGTGCGGCTTCTTTCCGGTGTGCGATCTCTGATGAGTGACGAGATGCGATCGATGTACAAAATGTTTTCCGCACTCCAGGCACAGATACGGCTTCTCTCCCGTGTGGGTCCTCAGATGAGCGGTGAGGTAGGATTTTTGGACGAAACATTTCCCGCACTCGGGACACGAATAGCGTTTCTCGCCGGTGTGATATTTCTGATGGACGGTAAGAGCGGACTTGTGTTTGAAGGTTTTCCCGCACTCGGAACACAAATAGGGCTTCTCGACCGCGTGACATCTCTGGTGTCTGGCAAGGTGCGACTTCTTAAGGAAACCTTTCCCGCACTCGGGGCACATGTGGGTCCTCTCCCCCAAGTGAATCTTCTGATGCCCGAGAAAGACGCTTCTCAGCGAGAAGTTCTTCCCGCACTCGGAGCAGGAATAAGGTTTGTGCCCCGTGTGGACCCTCTGATGTATAGCCAACTGCGACTTGAACAAGTAGCTCTTCCCGCACGCGGAACAAGAGTGGGGCTTCTCGCCCGTGTGAGACCTCTGGTGTCGGACAAGGTGCGACTTCTTGGCGTAGCTTCTTCCGCACTCGGGGCAAGAAAAGGGTTTCTGTCCCGTGTGAACCCTTTCGTGTTCCTCTAGTTGGGATTTAAACAAAAATCTCTTCCCGCACACGGAGCAAGAATGGGGCCTATCGGTCCTGTGGGATCTTTTGTGTGCTTGAAGGCTGGATTTGAAATTAAAACATCTCCCGCACTCGGCACAGGAAAATATCTTCTGCCTCTGAACTCCGGCACGGGATTTCTTGGGACCCGGCGACGAAACCGCGCTCAGGAGTGCAAGATGGTCAACTGAAGTCAAAGCGTTTCCTCCAGGAGAACCTTGCGAGATGTCCTCATCTTCAGTTTTACAGGCCAGGGCTGAGGTGAGATGGTCCACAGTGGTCGTCTTCGTGTTGTATCCAAGTCCTTCAAAACAAATAAAACGATGAATAGATTATGAGATGAGCGAAATAGTTGGATCAAAGCAGAACCCAACCCGGATCTATCATGGAACACCCGACTATGGCACCTGTAGAGGTACGTTAATTGTGACTTGCCTTCAGCTTGTTCCCTGATCTGTGCTCCCCATACGCTTTATAGTTTTTGACTCATTTGAGTCCTGACCTGCCTTTGGGTCCTGCAGTGGAACTGCCTCTCTGGATCTGCCTTTGGATCCTGCTATGGACCTGCCTTTGGATCCTGCTCTTGACCTTCCTTTAGATCCACCTCTCTGGACCCGCCCTTGGATCTTGCTCTGCACCTGTCTTTGGATCCTGCTCTGAACCTGAATTTGGATCCTGCGCAGGACTTGCCTTTGAATCTTGCTCTGGACCTGCCTCTCTGCACCTGCCTTTGGACCCTGCTCTTGACTTACCTTTGGATCCTGCTATGGACCTGCCTTTGGATCCTCCTCTGGACCTGCCTTTGGATCCTCCTCTGGACCTGCCTTTGGATCCTCCTCTGGACCTGCCTTTGGATCCTCCTCTGGACCTGCCTTTGGATCCTCCTCTGGACCTGCCTTTGGATTCTCCTCTTGACCTGCCTTTTGATCCTGCTCTGGAAGTGCCTTTGGATCCGCCTCTATATGCCTTTGGATTTTGCTCTGGACCTGCCTTTGGATCCAGCTCTGGACCTGCCTTTGGATCCTGCTCTGGACCTGCCTTTGGATCCTGCTTTGGATCTTGCTCTGGACCTGCCTTTGGATCTTGCTCTGGACTTGCCTCTCTGGACCTGCCTTTGGATCCTGCTCTGGACCTTCCTTTGGATCCTGCTCTGGACCTGCCTTTGGATCCTGCTCTGGACCTGCCTCTCTGCACCTGCCTTTGGATCCAGCTCTGGACCTTCCTTTGGATCCTGCTCTGGACCTGCCTTTGGATCCTGCTCTGGACCTGCCTTTGGATCCTGCTCTGGACCTGCCTTTGGATCCTGCTCTGGACCTGCCTTTGGATCTTGCTCTGGACTTGCCTCTCTGGACCTGCCTTTGGATGCTGCTCTGGACCTGCCTCTCTGCACCTGCCCTTGGATCCTGCTCTGGACCTTCCTTTGGATCCTGCTCTGGACCTGCCTTTGGATTCTGCTCTGGACCTGCCTTTGGATCCTGCTCTGGACCTGCCTTTGGATCCTGCTCTGGACCTGCATTTGGATCCTGCTCTGGACCTGCATTTGTATCTTGCTCTGAACTTGCCTCTCTGGACCTGCCTTTGGATCCTGCTCTGGACCTGCCTCTCTGCACCTGCCTTTGGACCCTGCTCTTGACCTGCCTTTGGATCCTGCTCTGGACCTGCCACTCTGCACCTGCCTTTGGACCCTGCTCTTGACCTGCCTTTGGATCCTGCTACGGACCTGCCTTTGGATCCTCCTCTGGACCTGCCTTTGGATCCTCCTCTGGACCTGCCTTTTGATCCTGCTCTGGAAGTGCCTTTGGATCCGCCTCTCTATGCCTTTGGATCTTGCTCTGGACCTGTCTTTGGATCCTGCTCTGGACCTGCCTTTGGATCCTGCTCTAGACCTGCCTTTGGATCCTGCTCTGGACCTGCCTTTGGATCCTGCTCTGGACCTGCCTTTGGATCCTGCTCTGGACCTGCCTTTGGATCCTGCTTTGGATCTTGCTCTGGACCTGCCTTTGGATCTTGCTCTGGACTTGCCTCTCTGGACCTGCCTTTGGATGCTGCTCTGGACCTGCCTCTCTGCACCTGCCTTTGGATCCTGCTCTGGACCTTCCTTTGGATCCTGCTCTGGACCTGCCTTTGGATCCTGCTCTGGACCTGCCTTTGGATCCAGCTCTGGACCTGCCTTTGGATCCTGCTCTGGACCTGCCTTTGGATCCTGCTCTGGACCTGCATTTGGATCTTGCTCTGAACTTGCCTCTCTGGACCTGCCTTTGGATCCTGCTCTGGACCTGCCTCTCTGCACCTGCCTTTGGACCCTGCACTTGACCTGCCTTTGGATCCTGCTATGGACCTGCCTTTGGATCCTCCTCTGGACCTGCCTTTGGATCCTCCTCTGGACCTGCCTTTGGATCCTCCTCTGGACCTGCCTTTTGATCCTGCTCTGGAAGTGCCTTTGGATCCGCCTCTCTATGCCTTTGGATCTTGCTCTGGACCTGTCTTTGGATCCTGCTCTAGATCTGCCTTTGGATCCTGCTCTGGACCTGCCTTTGGATCCTGCTTTGGATCTTGCTCTGGACCTGCCTTTGGATCTTGCTCTGGATTTGCCTATCTGGACCTGCCTTTGGATCCTGCTCTGGACCTGCCTTTGGATCCTGCTCTGGACCTGCCTTTGGATCTTGCTCTGGACCTGCCTCTCTGCACCTGCCTTTGGACCCTGCTCTGGACCTGCCTTTGGATCCTGCTCTGGACCTTCCTTTGGATCCTGCTCTGGACCTTCCTTTGGATCCTGCTCTGGATCTGCCTTTGGATACTGCTCTGGATCTGCCTTTGGATCCTCCTCTGGACCTGCCTTTGGATCCTCCTCTGGACCTGCCTTTGGATCCTCCTCTGGACCTGCCTTTGGATCCTCCTCTGGACCTGCATTTTGATCCTATTCTGGAAGTGCCTTTGGATCTGCCTCTCCAGACCAGCCTATGGATCCTCCTCTGGACCTGCCTTTGGATCCTCCTTTGGACCCTGCTCTGGACCTGCCTTTGGATTCCCTTCTCAGGACTTGCCTTTGGATCCTTCTCTCAACCTGCCTTTGGATCCTGCTCTGGAAGTGCCTTTGGATCCTCCTCTGGACCTGCCTTTGGATCCTGCTTCGGATGTGCCATTGGATCCGCTTCTCTGGACCTGCCTTTGGATCCTGCTTTGAACCTGCCTTTGTATCCTGCTCTGGTCCTGCTTCTCTGGACCTGCTTTTGGATCCTGCTCTGGACCCGCCTCTCTGCACCTGCCTTTGGATTCTGCTCTGGACCTGCCTTTGGATCCTGCTTTGAACCTGCCTTTGTATCCTGCTCTGGTCCTGCTTCTGGATCCTGCTCTGGACCCGCCTCTCTGCACCTGCCTTTGGATTCTGCTCTGGATCTGCCTTTGTATCCTGCTCTTGACCTTCCTTTAGATCCACCTCTCTGGACCCGCCCTTGGATCTTGCTCTGGACCGGCCTTTGGATCCTGCTCTGGACCTGCCTTTGGATCCTGCTCTGGACCTGCATTTGGATCCTGCTCTGGACCTGCATTTAGATCTTGCTCTGAACTTGCCTCCTGGACCTGCCTTTGGATCCTGCTCTGGACCTGCCTCTCTGCACCTGCCTTTGGACCCTGCTCTTGACCTGCCTTTGGATCCTGCTATGGACCTGCCTTTGGATCCTCCTCTGGACCTGCCTTTGGATCCTCCTCTGGACCTGCCTTTTGATCCTGCTCTGGAAGTGCCTTTGGATCCGCCTCTCTATGCCTTTGGATCTTGCTCTGGACCTGTCTTTGGATCCTGCTCTAGACCTGCCTTTGGATCCTGCTCTGGACCTGCCTTTGGATCCTGCTTTGGATCTTGCTCTGGACCTGCCTTTGGATCTTGCTCTGGATTTGCCTCTCTGGACCTGCCTTTGGATCCTGCTCTGGACCTGCCTTTGGATCCTGCTCTGGACCTGCCTTTGGATCCTGCTCTGGACCTGCCTCTCTGCACCTGCCTTTGGACCCTGCTCTGGACCTGCCTTTGGATCCTGCTCTGGACCTTCTTTTGGATCCTTCTCTGGACCTGCCTTTAGATCCTGCTCTGGATCTGCCTTTGGATCCTCCTCTGGACCTGCATTTGGTTCCTCCTCTGGACCTGCCTTTGGATCCTCCTCTGGACCTGCCTTTGGATCCTCCTATGGACCTGCCTTTGGATACTCCTATGGACCTGCCTTTGGATCCTCCTCTGGACCTGCCTTTTGATCCTACTCTGGAAGTGCCTTTGGATCTGCCTCTCCAGACCTGCCTTTGGATCCTCCTCTGGACCTGCCTTTGGATCCTCCTTTGGACCCTGCTCTGGACCTGCCTTTGTATTCGCTTCTCTGGACCTGCCTTTGGATCTTGCTCTGGACTTGCCTTTGGATCCTGCTCTGGAAGTGCCTTTGGATCCTCCTCTGGGCCTGCCTTTGGATCCTCCTCTGGACCTGCCTTTGGATCCTGCTTCGGAAGTGCCATTGAATCCGCTTCTCTGGACCTGCCTTTGGATGTTGCTCTGGACCTGCCTTTGGATATTGCTCTGGACCTCCCTTTGGATCCTGCTTTGAATCTGCCTTTGTATCCTGCTCTGGTCCTGCTTCTCTGGACCTGCTTTTGGATCCTGCTCTGGACCCGCCTCTCTGCACCTGCCTTTGGATTCTGCTCTGGACCTGCCTTTGGATTCTGCTTTGAACCTGCCTTTGTATCCTGCTCTGGTCCTGCTTCTGGATCCTGCTCTGGACCCTCCTCTGGACCTGAATTTGGATCCTACTCTGGACCTTACTTTGGATCCTGCTCTAGACCTGCCTTTTGATCCTGCTCTAGACCTGAGAAAGTTAGAGAACTAATGGGAATTCCCTTTTTCCTTCTATCAAAGAAAGTGGTGCAGATAAAGATGAGGTGACATTCCCCACCTTCATTGCCATTCATAACTGCACCATCAGAGATGGAAGTACTATACTTTCTTTTTTGGCCAATAATTCAATAATGTATAAGCATTGGGAAAGGAAACTTCACCTAAAAGTTGGAAGCCCATTGGCTGTTTAGGCAATGAATGAATGGAGACGTTAATTGCTATGGAAATTCTGATTACCGACAGTGACATACGAGCGTCCCCAATGCAATATTTCATTATTTTGCCTTCTCCGACAAAGTCCAATCTTGGTTGAACTAGATTGACTTGTTTCTTTTTTCAACTATTTAACCTCTTCGCACAAGACCCTGGCCCGTTCACTTGAGTTTGTCATGGTTGTAACCTTCACTTCCATTGCAAAAATGTGGAGAAAAGGAGCAATTTGTCATTTAAAGAGGATTATGTTACTGCATTTATGTAACTGAATACATTGTTTCTATGTGTTTATCAGATGATGGGGGATCTAGGTGGACCCTCCGTACTGCTCTCTCCTTTACAATAAAGTCTCCTCTTACCCGGTGATGTGAGGGGCGGCTGATTGTCCATCATGACGTCCTTGTAGAGATCCTTGTGTCCTTCTAGATTGTCCATGTCCTGCACCACATCATCCTCCTCATCTTCCTCTTTGATCTCTTCTTTGATAATAATCTTACAAAAATCCAGGTATCTACTCTGAAGAGATTAGGAAAACAACATGAGCTGTTACCATGTAAATAATATACAAATTATAATGTAACCGTTAGGAAAGTTTCTACCTGATGATGGTGAGGGATGATGTGACCTTCCTGTGTAGAATCCCGGGAATACAGAGGACGGGGACATCTCTCTGGTGGGTTCCCATTACTGGATCCATCTGTAGGAAACACACACACTGACTGAATACATTGTTTCTATGTGTTTATCAGATGATGGGGGATCTAGGTGGACCCTCCGTACTGCTCTCTCCTTTACAATAAAGTCTCCTCTTACCCGGTGATGTGAGGGGCGGCTGATTGTCCATCATGAGGTCCTTGTAGAGATCCTTGTGTCCTTCTAAATATTCCCACTCCTCCATGGAGAAATAGACAGTGACATCCTGACACCTTATAGGAACCTGACACACACAATGATACAGTCACCATCCAGACATATCCCTTGTCTGTTACTGGATAATGTCCCAGAATTCCCGGCACCGCTCACCTCTCCTGTCAGCAGCTCCATCATCTTCTGGATGACTTCTAGAATCTTCTCCATGTTGTGTCTCTCAGGTTTCATGGAGTTTGGTGGAGGCACTGTGATGGTCACCTGGTTGGCAAATTTCACAGGAGGAAAACTCTGTAAATGAATGACCAACAATATAATAGGCAACTCCCAGAATCCTCCTCACCTCTCCGGTCAGGTCCGTGTTTTATTAATAGAGATAAGAGTGATGTCATGTGACCTCCCAGAATCCTCCTCACCTCTCCGGTCAGGTCTGTGTTTTATTAATAGAGATAAGAGTGATGTCATGTGACCTCCCAGAATCCTCCTCACCTCTCCGGTCAGGTCTGCGTTTTATTAATAGAGATAAGAGTGATGTCATGTGACCTCCCAGAATCCTCCTCACCTCTCCGGTCAGGTCTGTGTTTTATTAATAGAGATAAGAGTGATGTCATGTGACCTCCCAGAATCCTCCTCACCTCTCCGGTCAGGTCTGTGTTTTATTAATAGAGATAAGAGTGATGTCATGTGACCTCCCAGAATCCTCCTCACCTCTCTGGTCAGGTCTGTGTTTTATTAATAGAGATAAGAGTGACGTCATGTGACCTCCCAGAATCCTCCTCACCTCTCCGGTCAGCAGGTAGATGATCTCCAGGGTGAGGTTTAGTATCTTCTCAGTCACGTGGCTCCAGTCATCATCCATCCTCTTTGAGCTGATTATGTGATCTATACAGGATTCTCTTCTCTGTAGACGGGTAATAAACTGAGAATTATCTGGATCGCATTGGAATTAAAATTATCTTCCATACTTCACACAAGGCACATGGTGGATATTGTGTGGTGATGTTAGGACTAGAGTGGCCACCTCATCCCTTTACACCCGAACACATATGAATTACACGGGTTCTGAGGCTAATTTAATACAGATAAGGCACCAAGTGAGTTTAATTACCACCTTAATCAGCCACAGAACCTGTGTAATAATATGTGTTCCGGTTTAAAGGGATGAGGTGGCAACCATAGTTAGGAGAGTGGGCAGTATCAGGGCAGTGACATAAATTAAGACCACTTATCGGTAATTAGTAAAGGATGAACACATCTGGGTTAGGCTCGAGAAGGGTTCAGAGAACAGGTAAAGCTCAGGTGCCGAAGAACCCGATTTGAAGTCAATAGGAGCTGAATGTTATAAATAAGTCTTGGCCGTTTTCTAGGCTAATGAGAAAGGAATCGTCAAACGGCATGGAGGGCTGAGCACTGCCCCCGAGGAACATGTACCAAACCAAAACACTTCTTTGAAAAATAGTTTGGCTGGGGGCAAAGATTTTCTGTAATGCTTCAAGTGAATGCATAAAAATGCAAAACTTCATTGAATAACATGTCTGAGGGATGTCCTCAGTTCGTAGATAAAAGGTCCACACATTTACTATTACTCATAGAGTAGCGAGATCTGCTGGAGATAAAAGACGTCACGGTGACTATGGAGCTAGAGGACGGAACATGACGGGGGGGGTTACTGGGTGTAAATATAAAATAAGATCTTATTACCTCCTCTAATGCCAGTTCCAGCAATGTCTCCTCTCTACTTCCTCCCGACTCACCTCTCACCTGGAACTTCCTGTTTATACCTGACATCACTTCCCATCTTCCATAGAGACTTCCTGTCTGTGGATACCATAGAGGTTTTCCAGCTTGGTATAAGCAAGATCAGCACCTGGTGGAGCCCAGAGGAACTGTAGCCAAAGAAATTTTGTACAATATGGTTATGGTCGGATTTGGTGTTTTAAAGAGTTCCGCCAAATTTTTTTTTTAAAAAAGTCAGCAGCTACAAATACTGCAGCTGCTGACTTTTCAAATATGGACACTTACCTGTCCCAGGGCGCCTGCGATGTGGGCACCCGAAGTAGGGTTGCCACCTCATCCCTTTAAACCCGAACACATATGAATTACACAGGTACTGAGGCTAATTTAATGCAGATAAGGCACCAAGTCAGTTTAATTACCACCATAATCAGCCACAGAACCTGTGTAATTAATATGTGTTCTGTTTTAAAGGGATGAGGTGGCAACCCTAACCCAAAGCCGATCTGTCCCTCGGCTCTCGGGTGGAGGCGCCGGCATCTTCGGTAAGGGAATCAGGAAGTGAAGCCTCGCGGCTTCACAGCCTTGTTCCCTACTGCGCATGCGCGAGACGCTCTGCTCGTTCCCACTGGTCCCTGGTGTCTTCTGGGACCTGTGTGTCTCCCAAAAGACAGTGGGGGGTGGGGACAGAGGAGGCACCAGACATGGCGTAGATATCCACAGATACTGCAGCTATCTATGCCCGGAAGTTAGAGCAAATACCTGGATTAGACAGGTATCTGCTCCTCCCTCCCCCCTGAAAGATGCCAAATGTGACACCGGAGAGGGGGAGGATTCCGAAAAGTGGAAGTTCCATTTTTGGGTGGAACTTCGCTTTAAGAAATATTCTCAGCGACTAATAAAATTATAAAAGATCAATGTGGCCCTCAAAACGTTTACATTTATTCCACCACTATAACACAGGTGTCCAGATGAGCAAAGACAAAGCGAAGGTTTTACCAAAAGGCAAGCTTTAGCGAGCCTGCGGCTAAATTCCCCAGCTAGGGCCTCTATCTGGGGAGATGTTGGATATCAACAGGAAGGGCAACTGGAAAAGACACAAAAGCGACCAGGGAGACTCGAGCATCAACCACCATGACGGTGGATCAGACGTTACCCAGAAAAGCAAGAAGACTCTCCATAGTGTAAAACGTAACAAAGGTTTATTTGAAACAAATAAAATTGCATTTACAGGAAAGTGGAAATAACGATCATTGAGAAACAGCCGGCTGGCTTGCGAACACCTGTCTACTAGATAGATGACGTCAGCGCGTCAACCTCCCTACGCGCGTTTCGTCATATACTGATGTCGTCTCGGGGCGGTTACATTTAATGAAGGCACAACATTTAGCAACTCACATGGTTGATGATTAAAAGAGGCACATCTAAGTATGCAGGCATCCGGGGTAAAGCTGTTCACATAGACCGTCCTCCGCACCGCCGGCTCTCACCGCTGTCAGTCTGCAATCGTGACCAGGAAGACTACCCTGCAGTAGAGCGATTTGAAAGCGAGGCTTGTGGAAGAGATGACGTTGATGGTGGCATGGGGGACAGTCTATGTGGACAGCTTTACACCGGATGCCGGCATACTTAGATGTGCCTCCTATAATCATCAACCATGTGACTTGCTAAATGTTGTACCTTCATTAAATGTAACCATATTGCTACACTTAGAGGCGCCTCTCTTCTCTTTTATACTCAGTTGTGACGTGACGCTACTTGCATATCAAGACATCGCTTGTATATCAAGTCAAAATGTGTTTAAAAATGTTGCTTGTCTTGCAAAACGCTCACAAACCAAGTTACTCTCAAAACAAGGTTTTACTGTAAATCCATAATTGAAGGCCCGTGAGTCTTACATGGATGAGGAGTCCATTTTCTACTCATTTGCATCTTACCTGTGTAGAGGACGATAGATGGTGTCTTCCTACTGACTCCCAGAATTAGAATTTGTTTAGAGAGATTATGGAGGCTTTTATGACCCTTAGAGCCAGGGCAGCTTTTAATCTCTGAGTGTGATACAGTTTAGATCAGGGGTCTCCAAACTTTCTAAGCAAAGGGCCAGTTTACTGTCCTTCAGACTTTAGGAGGGCTGGATTGCGGCCAGTGGGAGTAGAACATGCCTCAGACTTGGTGTTCAGAGGGGGTAAAATAATTACATGATGTCTGTGGGCGGTGGGAGGTATTGGTGATAGTGGGAAGAATAACCTCCATCATTGGTGTCAGTGGCAGGAATAGTGTCCCATCTATGATGTCAGTGGGATGAATAATGCTCCATCTTTGGTCTCAGTGGAAGGAATAGTGCCCCATTGTTGGTATCAGTGGTAGGAATAATGCCCTAAGGATCGGATAAAGGCAAGCAAAGGGCCACATCCCGCCCGCGAGCCGCAGTTTGAAGACCATTGCTTTAGAGGGTTTAAAGTGGAGTTCCACCCACTTTTACAACTCTTCAGCATCCCTCACTAAACTGTGCACTGTAAACAAATTGGATATTTTTAAATTTTTTTTCTCAGCACCTACTGTATATCTGCTGTATTCATTTTTCACTTTCTCCTCCCTGGCCGCGGCCCATCGCATCATTTCCTGTTTGCAGTGCCTTCTGGGAAGGGGCGGCAACTTCCTCTGAAACTGCCGTTGCTATGGAAACCTGACCTGAAACCTATTACACTGCTTGTGCTGCACTGAGCATGTGCGAGATCTGCAAGGTTGAGATCCAGGAAGAAATACAGTCTGGCTTCAGATGCCCACACTTAAGATGGCCACGGCCTGCTGTAAGTTTATAAAATAACAAACTACTGCGATAAACTAACAAAACATACCTTATTTTACAGACTAACTTTACTAGAATACATTAAGCTTGTGTATTATAGGGGTATTTTTATTTAAAAAGTATAATTTTGGCCGGAACACCACTTTAAGATAATTGCAGTGTGCTTCTAGAATTTTGGCTCTTGGCTTATGCTTCTAGAGAAACTGTTAATGAGAAATCCACCGAAGTATATAAGAAGTCCCTAGAACTTGATAGTAGATCCATTAACAAAGCCCTGTAAGTCTCACATGGACGTGAAATCTATGTCCTGCTCCTTATTACCTTACTTGTATGGAGGAACGTCCCATCTGGTGCCTGATCATCTCTCCACAAGGTATGAGCACAAGCCTAGAAGCTTTGTAAATAGATTAAACGAAGAGAGAGAATGAGCTATTCACCATCACAGAGCAATGGTAACCTTTGTAGTATCCATGAAGAAAATACTTCTTTTTTTAGAATTAGGTATAGGCTGGCGGGTTCCAAAGGCACCTAGTGCCGCGTACACATGGTCGGACTTTCCGGCATACTTGGTCCGGCGGACCAGAGTGTGCCGGACAATCCGCCCGTGTTTGGGCGGCGGCGGACTTTTCCGGCGGACTTCTTCCCAAAAGCCCGCCGGACCTAGATTTAAAGAAAGTTTCAAATCTTTCCGTCGGACTCAGTTTCGGGCGGAAAGTCCGCCCGTGTGTGTGCTGGTCCGACGGAAAGCCCGCTCGTGTGTAGGCTGGTCCGACAGACCAAATACGACACGAGGGCAGGGTATTGCATCTCGCGCTCGCTGCAATAGGAAAAACAAATCTTCCTATTGCGGCGAGCGCGGGGCATACCAGGCCCTTAGGTCTGGTATGGATTATTAAGGGGAACCCCTACGCCGAAAAAACGGCGTGGGGCCCCTCCTAAAATCCATACCAGACCCCGATCCGAGCACGCAGCCTGGCCGGTCAGGAAAGGGGGGGGGGACGAGCGAGCGCCCCCCCCCCTCCTGAACCGTACCAGGCCGCATGCCCTCAACATGGGGGGTGGGTGCTTTGGGGGAGGGGGGCGCCCTGCGCCCCCCCCCCAAAGCACCTTGTCCCCATGTTGATGAGGACAAGGGCCTCTTCCCGACAACCCTGGCCGTTGGTTGTCGGGGTCTGCGGGCGGGGGCTTATCGGAATCTGGGAGCCCCCTTTAATAAGGGGGCCCCCAGATCCCGGCCCCCCACCCTATGTAAATGAGTATGGGGTACATGGTCGACCACGCCCCCTAAAACGTCACAGTCCCAGCATGCCCAAGGACTGTGACATCATATGGGGGCGGGGTCTCCGCCTATATAAGTCACAACGCAGCCCTCAGAGACCAGTCCAGCCGGAGAGAGCGTCGTGTCAACATCTGGGGGAAGAGAAGAGAAGCCAAGAAGCCAAGAAGCCAAGAAGTCCGGACCTCCGCTTGCAATAGAGCTACATGAAGACAGCGGAGGGGGCCGGCCGAAGACCTGCGACACCGGGAGAAGAGGCCGGAGAGCGGAGAAGAACCAACCGGACGCCGGGAGAAGATAAAGCGGAGGGACCCCCGAAGCCGGAAGAAGATCCCCCCCCCGGAGCTGTGTAATAAAATATTTTAAAAACCTGTGTGGTGTGTTTTATTACTTACACTTTTTTCTAGGTAAATGGGTAGGGGTACCATGTACCCCATACTCATTTACATAGGGTGGGGGGCCGGGATCTGGGGGCCCCCTTATTAAAGGGGGCTCCCAGATTCCGATAAGCCCCCGCCCGCAGACCCCGACAACCAACAGCCAGGGTTGTCGGGAAGAGGCCCTTGTCCTCATCAACATGGGGACAAGGTGCTTTGGGGGGGGGGCGCAGGGCGCCCCCCTCCCCCAAAGCACCCACCCCCCATGTTGAGGGCATGCGGCCTGGTACGGTTCAGGAGGGGGGGGGGGCGCTCGCTCGTCCCCACCCCCTTTCCTGACCGGCCAGGCTGCGTGCTCGGATCGGGGTCTGGTATGGATCTTAGGGGGGGCCCCACGCCGTTTTTTCGGCGTAGGGGTTCCCCTTTACAATCCATACCAGACCTAAGGGCCTGGTATGCCCCGCGACGGGGCTCGCAAGGTGTCAATCTCGCCGATAAAAGCGGCAAGATTGACATCCTTTTCTAGTCCCGTCGCACCTGAGTCACGTTCAAAATGAACGGACTTGTCCGTGTGTGGGCAAGTCCGTTCATTCTGAAAGTCCGCCGGAACTCCGGCGAAAGTCCGTCGGAAAGACGGGCGGACTTAGCCCGCCGGAAAGTCCCGGCGTGTGTGGGCAAGTCCGTCCGTTTTAAAGTCCGGCGCACCTGGCGGACAAAGTCCGTCGGAAAGTGTGCCGGACCAAGTAGGATAGAAAGTCCGCTCGTGTGTACGCGGCATAGGTGTCCCAAAATACAAATATGTTGATGGAAGGGGGCAACATATGGATCCCCAAATAAAATTCCCAAGAGTCAATGAATATAAAAACTAGACAAACGCACTGCCGAAAAATGTGTTTCTTTTCGTTTCATCCGTTTTCTTTTACCCTTCGTTTATTGGATCATTCGTTATGATCGGTATTCGTTATTTCAATAATTCTTAACTCCCGATGCATTTGAAACATTCTATTTGTTTAGATGCGACATTCGTTATTTAGGATAATTCGTAACGTCGGATAAATTCGTATTCGTTACGTTCACTGACAGCCATATTTATAAGGAAATTCCAATACCTATAATTTACTAGTTTATAACTATTATTATAGTTATTATTATTATTATTTATTATTAATAAATAATAATAATGGAAAAAAATATAATAATGTTATAATAATTTGTTGTAATAATTTATTATAATAGAAAATATGAAAAATTAAATTATCCGAACGTTTTCGTTCTTTCAGATTTTCGTTCTTATTTTCAGATTTTTGTACTTTTGTTCTTTTAGAAAATTCGTTTCTTGCGTCCGAATAAATGAATATGCTGAATTTTACAAAAAATGAATTTGGAACAACATGAATTGCACATGTCTAATAGAAACTCTAGATCTAGAAATGATGTCAGGACCAGGATCTGAACCCATGACCTCCATTGTGTTTGGCAGTGGCTTCTTTTGCTGCGCCATCTGAGTTGCTGGACAGCTCCTTGTCCAATTCTTTGGACAATCCTGCCTGGTGCCTTATTTCTAGTGAACTTTGAACTCCTTGCTCCTCGCATGAACTTCCTATTTAAGCAATGCCTTTGCACTTCCTGTTTGCCAGATTATTGTGCTCTTTTCCAGCCAATATATTGCTCCTGTCTCTCTTGCTGCTGTTCATATCTTTACGACTACTCATTACTGACTTTGGCTTGTTCCTCAATTATGCTTCCACTTGATCCAAACCTGCAACCATTCTTTACTGACCTTTGGCTTGTTCCTTGACTACGCTTCTGCTTGATCCCAACTTGCAACCACTTGTTGCTGACCTTTGGCTTGTTTCTCCACTATACTTTTGCTTGATCCTTACCTGCAGCCACACTCATTGCTAACCTTTGGCTTGGTCTTCGACTATGCTTCCGCTTGATCCCAACTTGCAACCACTCATTGCTGACCTTTGGCTTGTTCCTCGACTACGCTTCTGCTTGATCTCTACCTGCAACCAATCGTTTCTGACCTTTGGCTTGTTCCTCGACTACGCTTCCTCTTGATCCCAACCTGCAACCACTCATTGCTAATCTTTGTCTTGGTCCTCGACTACGCTTCCACTTGATCCCAACTTGCAACCACTCATTGCTGACCTTTGGCTTGTTCCTCGACTACACTTCTGCTTGATTCCAACCTGCAACCATTCATTACCAACCTTTGGCTTATTCCTTGACTATGCTTCCGCTTAATCCCAACCTGCAACCACTTGTTACCGACCTTTGGCTTGATTACCGACTATGCTTCTGCTTGATCACTATATCTGGTACTAGACTCCGGCTTGCTTATCTCCTGGTGGAGCGATCCTGAGGACCACAACCTGGTACTAACATGCAACAAAACCCATTTCCATCATCAGGAGCTCTGGTGAATATCGGTTAGTGCTTAGACCCCCATACCTCAGATGAGCCCTTGTAATCCGCCAGAGTGACCTGCTTGTGTACTTATCCTGCTGGTTGATGGGAGGCTCTCTAGTGCTATAGCTACTGGTCTCCGAGCCTGACCCCCGACCATGACAAAAGATCTAAAAAAAGCTCTAAAGGATGTAAATTGGTAAGACTCCAATGTAAACCTCAGGTCCCTATAAGGGGTCAAGGCTTTGTCCATCATGGTGGGCATGACCTTGAAGGGTTCTTCAGGACCTGGGTTCCATAGGGATGGACCATGGACCCCAAAGTGTATAACACCCTGTGGCTAACTACATACATTGCACCATTGCAAGTGCAGAGGTGAGCACCCATGCAGGACCCAGTGCCTGAAGCAATGCAACAGGTTGTCCCCACAGCATATGGGGTACAGGTATGGCTCCCAAGGTCTTACCAAGGTTGCCCCAGTCTGGATACACTGCTTTTATTGAGGTATTAGAAGACATTGAAGAGTTGATTGAAGAATCTAAAGACAAAATAATAAACTAGTTAGGCTAAGAGTGATATTTCCATAAGGAAGAAGAGCTCCATCACCTTAGGACACCAACAAAAAACTGAGGATTCAAGGAGTGGGGTAGAGTTATGCCCTCAAAAGCTTTGCCAGTGTCCAATCCCCTGAAGGTACCAGCCTATAACCCAGGGTCTATGAATATCAAACTATTGTCCTGAACTGTATGATTACATGAAGACACTTGACCATCAATATTTCAGAGCCAAGTGTTGTCTTAAAGACCATCCAAAATAATTGAAAGTGGACCTTTACATCTGGCCCACCAGGCCATTTCATGTGGCCCTCGCAACTCTCCTGCAGCTGTGGCACCCTCCTCATCTTGGCCTCCACCTTGTCTCTGCAGTCAGCAGCAGAGACGACGACAGACCTTCTCCACCAGATACTGTGCTTCTCCGTGCAGCTGCAGGAACCTCTTTTTTCTACCTCCCCTAGTCTCAGCATTCAGAAGACTCCGCCAGCCCTTGTCTCGTCCTCCTCCAGACCCTGCACTTTCTGTTTCCCAGTAGCAGCACAAGGTAAAGGTTATGCATTGTGATGTAAGGCATGGTGGGGGACTCTTGACTTCTAATGATTGGGGGCTCTTGACATGATTTAAGGGGGTTGCAGTGCTCTGGATATCTAGTCTTACAGATACAACCAGCCCTTTGAGGGCAACCATAATGCGGCCCGTGATGAAATGGAGTTCAACACCGCTGGAGTATAGCATCACTGAGCTTCTGTTAAAATAGCCATTGTCATTTTCTTATCTTAAATTTTATTAAACATGAGTATCATCATGACAGAAGTAGACAATACATATACAAAGAGATTGCTTGAATCGCATTAAACCAGGTTGTCTCAGCTGTTCCAAAGGAAATGCTCTAATTGGCACTGATCCGTAAATAAAGTCTGGGATTCGGGTGGTCATGGTCCTCAAAGGTCCGAGAGGTCAGAACAGAAATGCAGATTGTTGGAGACCCATAAAAGGCCCCAGTTTTCCTCCAGAGCAAGAGAGGCAAGAAGCCGGAGAGCCCTTAAAGTGTAGTATGCATCTAAATGTAGTTTTTTCCTCAATTGAGTTGAAGGATGAAAAGAAGAAATGACTTACATCCGGTGAGGTTGCAGTGACCCAAACAGGTGAAAATCAGAAACCTTCTGTGAATGCAGGTGGAGAAAAAATCCTGTCTCCATGTGAGGTGAAATCGGTCACTCTCGATGGGGCAGGGGGTCCCAATCCTGGATCTTCTTTAGCTTTATAGTATGGGGAGTCATAATGTTCGTCTAACTTGATGACTCCGACCCATACTTAGACACACCACACTGGGCGCCTCTGCCATTGGTTTCGCCAAAGGAGTTTTATCTCTTCTCACCCTATTAATACAACTCCCATCTGAAAACCCATAGAGGATGCAGAATTCGGACCCCTGCAGCATTGAGAGTGGCTGATTTCACTCCTCATGGAGACAGGACCTTTTCTACACCTGCTTTTTATCTCATCCTATCCTACTGTCAATAAAGTGCAACTTTTTAATCAAATTTCATAGAAGTCTAGTCTACTTTTGCTTGGTACATGCTAATCAAGTGGCCTTCCTTAGTAGGCCACCAACAAAACCAGGTGTTTTTTTTGAGTACCTCAACTTTTCATGTGGGAAGTTGGGAACGTGGGTAGAGAAAACATATTGTGGTGATCTGGGTGTGGTGTGCGAGTGCAGAGGGGAAGTACTAAAGAGTTGGAACTGGTGCGAAAGGTAAAGTCAAGGAAGATGTGATGTGGAAAGCGGGAAAGGCAGGTATATGTGGGGGGGGGGGAGAAAAAAAAGAGGGGAAGTTGAGTGGAAGGGGTCTTCAAATACAGGATCCAGCTGCCTGGGAAGGAGAATGAGGCTCTGTGAGGTCTATTTCCCATGGATAATCTTGCCATTTGACAGTTGAGTGGGCTACATGGGCCTGTCTTGACAGTTGGGAGGGCTAGATGGGCCTGGTCTTGACAGTTGAGAGTGCCAGATGGGCCTGAACTTGACAGTTGGGAGGGCTAGATAGAAAACATATTGTGGTGATCTGGGTGTGGTGTGTGAGTGCAGAGGGGAAGTACTAAAGAGTTGGAATTGGTGCGAAAGGTAAAGTCAAGGAAGATGTTTAAAGGGGAAAGGCAGGTATATGTGGGGGGGGGGGGGGGGTGGAGAAAAAAAGAGGGGAGGTTGAGTGGAAGGGGTCTTCAAATGGAGGATCCAGCTGCCTGGGAAGGAAAATGAGGCTCTGTGAGGTCTATTTCCCATGGATACTCTTGCCATTTGACAGTTGAGTGGGCTACATGGGCCTGTCTTGACAGTTGGGAGGGCTAGATGGGCCTGGTCTTGACAGTTGAGAGTGCCAGATGGGCCTGAACTTGACAGTTGGGAGGGCCAGATGGGCCTGGTCTTGACAGTTGGGAGGGCTAGATAGAAAACATATTGTGGTGTTCTGGGTGTGGTGTGTGAGTGCAGAGGGGAAGTACTAAAGAGTTGGAATTGGTGCGAAAGGTAAAGTCAAGGAAGATGTGGAAAGGGGAAAGGCAGGTATATGTGTGGGGGGGGGGGGGGGGAGAAAAAAAGAGGGGAGGTTGAGTGGAAGGGGTCTTCAAATGGAGGATCCAGTTACCTGGGAAGGAGAATGAGGCTCTGTGAGGTCTATTTCCCTTGGATAATCTTGCCATTTGACAGTTGAGTGGGCTAGATGGGCCTGGTCTTGACAGTTGGGAGGACCAGATGGGCCTGGTCTTGACAGTTGGGAGGACCAGATGGGCCTGGTCTTGACAGTTGGGAGGGCTAGATAGAAAACATATTGTGGTGATCTGGGTGGGGTGTGTGAGTGCAGAGGGGAAGTACTAAAGAGTTGGAATTGGTGCCAAAGTTAAAGTCAAGGAAGATGTGGAAAGCGGGAAAGGCAGGTATGTGGGGGGGGAGGGGGGGGTGGGGGGGTGGAGAAAAAAAAAAAAAAAAAAGAGGGGAGGTTGAGTGGAAGGGGTCTTCAAATGAAGGATCCAGCTGCCTGGGAAGGAAAATGAGGCTCTGTGAGGTCTATTTCCCTTGGATAATCTTGCCATTTGACAGTTGAGTGGGCTAGATGGGCCTGGTCTTGACAGTTGGGAGGGCTAGATAGAAAACATATTGTGGTGATCTGGGTGTGGTGTGCAAGTGCAGAGGGGAAGTACTAAAGAGTTGGAATTTGTGCGAAAGGTAAAGGCAAGGAGGATATGGAAAGCGGGAAAGGCGGGTATATGGGGGGGGGGGGGACAGAAAAAAGGAGGGGAGGTTAGTGAAGGGGTCTTCAAATGGAAGATCCAGTTACCTGGGAAGGAGAATGAGGCTCTGTGAGGTCTATTTCTCTTGGATAATCTTGCCATTTGACAGTTGGGAGGACCAGATGGGCCTGGTCTTGGCTGTTGGGAGGGCTAGATAGAAAACATATTGCGGTGATCTGGGTGTGGTGTGCGAGTGCAGAGGGGAAGTACTAAAGAGTTGGAATTGGTGCGAAGGGTAAAGGCAAGGAGGATATGGAAAGCGGGAAAGCCAGGTAAATGGGGGGGGGGGGGGGGGAGGAGGGGAGGTTGAGTGGAAGGGGTCTTCAAATGCAGGATCCAGTTACCTGGGAAGGAGAATGAGGCTCTGTGAGGTCTATTTCCCTTGTATAATCTTGCCATTTGACAGTTGAGTGGGCTAGATGGGCCTGGTCTTGACAGTTGGGAGGACCAGATGGGCCTGGTCTTGACAGTTGGGAGGACCAGATGGGCCTGGTCTTGACAGTTGGGAGGACCAGATGGGCCTGGTCTTGACAGTTGGGAGGGCTAGATAGAAAACATATTTTGGTGATCTGGGTGTGGTGTGCGAGTGCAGAGGGGAAGTACTAAAGAGTTGGAATTGGTGGGAAAGGTAAAGGCAAGGAGGATGTGGAAAGCGAGAAAGACAGGTATATGGGGGGGGGGGGGGGGGGAGAAAAAAGGAGGGGAGGTTGAGTGGAAGGGGTCTTCAAATGGAGGATCCAGTTACCTGGGAAGGAGAATGAGGCTCTGTGAGGTCTATTTCCCTTGGATAATCTTGCCATTTAACAGTTGAGTGGGCTACATGAGCCTGGTCTTGACAGTTGGGAGGACCAGATGGGCCTGGTCTTGACTGTTGGGAGGGCTAGATAGAAAACATATTGTGGTGATCTGAGTGTGGTGTGTGAGTGCAGAGGGGAAGTACTAAAGAGTCGGAATTGGTGGGAAAGGTAAAGGCAAGGAGGATGTGGAAAGCGGGAAAGGCAGGTATATGGGGGGGGGGGGGGGGAGAAAAAAGGAGGGGAGGTTGAGTGGAAAGGGTCTTCAAATGGAGGATCCAGCTACCTGGGAAGGAAAATTAGGCTTTGTGAAGTCTATTTCCCTTGGATAATCTTGCCATTTGACAATTGAGTAGGCTACATGGGCCTGTCTTGACAGTTGGGAGGACCAGATGGTTCTGGTCTTGACAGTTGAGAGAACCAGATGGGCCTGGTCTTGACAGTTGAGAGAACCAGATGGGCCTGGTCTTGACAGTTGAGAGAACCAGATGGGCCTGGTCTTGACAGTTGAGAGAACCAGATGGGCCTGGTCTTGACAGTTGAGAGAACCAGATGGGCCTGGTCTTGACAGTTGAGAGGACCAGATGGGCCTGGTCTTGACAGTTGAGAGGACCAGATGGGCCTGGTCTTGACAGTTGAGAGGACCAGATGGGCCTGGTCTTGACAGTTGAGAGGACCAGATGGGCCTGGTCTTGACAGTTGGGAGAACCAGATGGGCCTGGTCTTGACAGTTGGGAGAACCAGATGGGCCTGGTCTTGATAGTTGGGAGGGCTAGATGGGCCTGGTCTTCTTGACATTTGGCCTGGAAGACTCATGGAGACAATGAGGGCAGTATGTTTGGCCTGCATAATTATGGTGCACACCAAGCAACTAGCAATGTCAGAAGAAGAGGTGACCAGGAGAAGCCTACACGCTTTAGTCTAGGCTTCCTTAATGGGCTTGGTCCCCCTTAGGAAACGCCTCCTCCACCAGATGGGTTTGTCACCTGTTTGGATTCTCAAGCATATCTGTCCAGCTGTAAATTAGAGATAAAATATCCGGGTGGGATGGTTGAGACTAGGCTAGGCATTTTCAGGAAAAACATTTCCTGCAGTCGGGGCAGGAAGCTGGCTTTTTGCTCGTGTGAGATCTCTGATGTGCCGCGAGGTCCGTTCTCCGCACAAAACATGTCCCGCACTCAGAACAGGTATACGGTTTCTCCCCCGTGAGACCTCTGATGTATGGTCAAGTCCGAATTCCGCGCAAAACTTTTTCCACACGCCAAACACCAATGGGGCTTCTCGCCGCTGTGAGTTCTTTGGTGTCTGGCTAGGTCCGACGTACAAATGAAACATTTCCCGCACTCAGGACAGCAATACGGCCTCTCGCCTGTGTGGGACCTCTTGTGCACGACGAGGTCTGACTTTTGTAGGAAACGTTTCCCACACTCTGAACATACATGAGGCTTCTCACCTGTGTGGGTTCTTCGGTGTCTGGCGAGGTCTGATTTATGGACGTAACATTTCCCGCACTCGGGACACCAATGTGGCTTCTCGCCCGTATGAGACCTTCGATGCACAAGAAGATACGATTTACATGCAAAGCTTTTCCCGCACTCTAAACACAAATAGGGCTTCTCGCCCGTGTGAAATCTCTGATGCACATCGAGTGCTGCTTTGTTTGCATAACATTTCCCGCACTCGAGACAGGAATGAGGCTTCTCGCCCGTGTGGGATCTTTGATGGACATCAAGGTCTGATTTCCGAGAAAAACATTTCCCGCACTCTAGGCACAAAATTGGCTTCTGGTCCCTGTGAGTTCTTTGGTGTCTGGCTAGCTCTGAGGAACAAGAAAAACATTTCCCGCACTCAGAACAAGAAAAAGGCTTCTCGCCTGTGTGAGACCTCGTGTGCACGACGAGGTCCGATTTCTGTAGGAAACATTTCCCGCACTCTGGGCAGAAATGAGGCTTCTCGCCTGTGTGGGTTTTCGTGTGCCGCGCCAGGGCCGATTTATGGGCGTAACGTTTCCCACACTCGGGACACGGGAATAGCTTCTCGCCCGTGTGAGATCTTTGGTGGACAACAAGGTCATATTTATGGGAAAAACTTTTCCCACACTCGGAGCATGAAAATGGCTTCTCGCCAGTGTGAGTCCTCTGGTGTCTGACCAAAAGCGATTTCTTAGGAAACTGTTTGCCGCACTCAAAGCATGTATGGGACTTCTTTCCAAAGTTGATGTTTTGCACCGGAAAAGGATTCCCGCCCTCGGAGAAGTAAATAGGTTTCTGCTCTCTGTCACTTCTCTGGTTGTGAGTAGAAGGTTCCTCAAGACCAAAGGGATCTGGTGATCCATCCATACCATGAGGTCCTGGGGTAGCAGAATGTGATCTAATAAAAGAAGGGTCCTCAGGATCGGTGAAATTCAGAGGTCCAGGATGGATACCTGAAAGAACAAGGTTTCTTCCCCAACAACCTCCTCTGATGCCTTCACAAATTGGAAAATCCTCTGAAGTTTTCATGTTGCTTCCAAGTCCTGAAAAAAAAAATATATATATTACTGCTGGAGATCAGTGGATTGGTTCCCCTGGATCGGGATTATCATCATTTCCAGATCAGATTTTCCGTAAGGAGATTATCAATGCTGACCCTACGCTCAGTCCAGTTCTTCATCAAATAATCTGCTGGAGGTCCCTTGGAAACATTACCAGGTCATTCTTCTATTCATGAGACATGGTAAAAAGGTGATGGAACCGATAAGTATTACCCTTTATAGGTGGGACCAGGAATTATGGGGCCAAACCACCCAATCCTACTGTCCTCCATTACTATCCTATTAACCTAATAAGAAAGGGCTATACACACACACACAAAGATATATCGATGACATTCTCAGTCTTGGACTACTTCTGGTTCTAGAAGTTAACCGCTTTGACAAGTAGACATGTGCACTGCCGAAAAATGTGTTTGTTTTTGGGTTTTTTTCGGGTCATTCGTTCTCAGTCTTGGCCTACTTCTGATTCCAGAAGTTTTTCTCTTTTTTGACAAAGTCACGAGTCACATGACGAAACGTGTCAGCATGGTTTTCCGCTTTGATGAGTAGACATGTGCACTGCCGAAAAATGTGTTAGTTTTATTCATTTTTAGTTTTTCGGGTCATTTGTTCTCAGTCTTGGCCTACTTCTGGTTCCAGAAGTTTTTCTCTTTGACAAAGTCACGAGTCACATGACGAAACGCGTCAGTGTGGGACCACGTGACGTCATTACGCCCAGAACCCAAAGTAAGTGATGATAGATCAATAACATTTTTAGCCTTGGCTTACTTCCGGTTCCAGAAGTTTTTCGCTTTGACAAGTAATGGATAACCTGGGATTAAGTACAGCGCTGCGCTGAAGGCAACAAACAGCAGCCAACACACCCGTAGACTCAGGATCAAAACTAACAATAAAATATAAAAGTGTGGCGCTAAATATTACAAGTAGACATGTGCACTGGCGAAAAATTTGTTCATTTTTGTTTCATTCATTTTTTTTTTTGGGTCATTCGTTCTCAGTCTTGCCTTACTTCAGGTTCCAGAAGTTTTTCTCTTTCTCTTTGACAAAGTCACATGACGCAACGCGTCAGTGTGGGACCACGTGACGTCATTACGCCCAGAACCCAAAGCAAGCGATGATAGATCAATAACATTTTTAGTCTTGGCTTACTTCCGGTTCCAGAAGTTTTCGCTTTGACAAGTAGACATGTGCACTGGCGAAAAATTTGTTCATTTTTGTTTCATTCATTTTTAGTTTTTTTTAGTTTTTTGGGTCATTCGTTCTCAGTCTTGCCTTACTTCTGGTTCCAGAAGTTTTTCACTTTGACAAAGTTACGAGTAGACATGTGCACTGGTGAAAAATGTGTTCATTTTAGTTTCATTCATTTTTTATTTATTTTTTTGTTTTTTGGGTCATTCGTTATGATTGCAATTCGTAAATTCGAAAAAAAAAAAAAAAAAATAGAAATGCGAAAAAAAAAATTGAAAAAAAAATAATAATAATAATAATAATAATAATAATAATAATTCGGAAATTCAAAAACCCGAAAGTAGCTATTACTAACTATTATAGGTATTGGAATTTTCTTTCGAATTTGGCTGTTAGTGAGCGTAACGAATACGAATTTATCCAAAGTTACGAATTATCCAAAATAACGAATGCCGCATCGAAACAAATGGAACAGAACAAATTAAAAAATAATAATAATAAACATACTAATAATAAAAAAGTTTTTTTTATTATTATTTTTGTAATTTATTATTAATAATTCCTTACGTTCCATTCTTTTAGATGCGGCATTCGTTATTTTGGAAAATTCGTAACTTCGGATTAATTTGTATTCGTTACGTTCACTAACAGCCAAATTTGAAAGGAAATTCCAATACCTATAATTTAATAGATAGTAATTAAGTTATTATTAGTTAGTTATGATTTTAGATTTTCAGGGTTTTGAATTTCCAAATTCCGTTTTTTTTTTTCGAATTTCCAAATTTTTTTTTCGAATTACAGATTTTTTTCGAATTTCCAAATTTTTTTGAATATTCAGAAAAGTTTGATAAACGGGTTTTTGTTAATTCGGATATTTCTGAATTAATGAATTTGTCGAGATTCGTTAAAAAAACGAATTTGGAACGAAACGAATTGCATATGTCTAGGGATTATCATCATCATTTCCAGATCAGATTTTCCATAAGGAGAATGCTGACCCTACGCTCAGTCAACTTCCTCATCAAAAAATTCCGCTAGAGGTCCCTTGGAAACATTACCAGGTCATTCTTCTATTCATGAGACATGGTAAGAAGGTTATGGAACTGATGAGTATTACCCTTTATAGGTGTGACAAGGAATTGGGGGGCCAGATCACCCACCCCTGCTGTCCTCCATTACTATCCTATTAGCCTAAAAAGAAAGGGCTATACACACACAAAGATAGATCGATAACATTCTCAGTCTTGGCCTACTTCTGGTTCCAGACGTTTCTCTCTTTGACGAAGTCACGAGTCACATGACGAAACGCGTCAGTGTGGGGCCACGTGACGTCATTACGTCCAGAACCTAAAGTGAGCCAAAGTTATACACATAGACCGGGGTTGATGTTATTCCTCTAGGGGGAAATGCTCTACTGTTACAAGTAACATTCTTAGTCTCCACTACCCACCAATGCCGATCTCTACAAGAACGTCCTCCTCTTTAATTGTCACCATCTTGACCATCTCCTCCACAGTCTGCTGATCACCCCTCACATACTTCTCTTCTTCTTCCTCGAGACTCTCAACTTTCATTTTAGTCATTTCTTTGTTCTGAAGAAGCAAAATGGTGAAATAAATATTTCAAATGAAGAAATAACAGAGAAAATGTTGGCTTGAATGTTAAACAACCATGGCGGTGAGCTGAGGACCTCAACTTCACCTACCAGATAATGGTGAGGGATGGTGTGATCCTCCTGCGTGAAATTCCAGGAATACAGAGGACGGGGACATCTCTCTGGTGGGTTCCAATTACTGAATCCATCTATCTGATGATGGTGAGGGATGGCGTGACCATTCTGTGTGGAATCCCGGGAATACAGAGGACGGGGACATCTCTCTGGTGGGTTTCCATTACTGGTTCCATCTGTAGGAAACACACACACTGACTGAATACATTGTTTCTATGTGTTTATCAGATGATGGGGGATCTAGGTGGACCCTCCGTACTGCTCTCTCCTTTACAATAAAGTCTCCTCTTACCCGGTGATGTGAGGGGCCGCTGATTGTCCATCATGACGTCCTTGTAGAGATCCTTGTGTCCTTCTAAATACTCCCACTCCTCCATGGAGAAATAGACAGTGACATCCTCACACCTTATAGGAACCTGACACACACAATGATACAGTCACTATCCAGACACATTCCTTGTCTGTTACTGGATAATGTCCCAGAATTCCCGGCACTGCTCACCTCACCCATGAGAAGTTCAATGATCTTGTTGGTGACTTCTAGAATCTTCTTGTCATTTCTTTCAGTTGTCATGGAGAGAGTTGGAGGCACCTTAATGGTCACCTGGCCACCAGACTTCATAGGGGGCACTCTCTGTAATAAAAGAACAACAATGATGTCAAGACACTACCAGAGTTCTTCTTAGGTCTCCAGCAGGATTGTAAAGTCTTCTGACCCTCCCAGAATCCTCCTCACCTCTCCGGTCAGGTCTGTGTTTTATTAACCACTTAACAACCGGCCCATTGCCAAATGACGGCTACAGGGCAGTTGCATAACTCTGGGAGGGCGTACTATGACGTCCTCCCAGAATCCCGCTCGGGTGCGCACCCGAACACATCCGTGACCACCGGATCTCACGGATCACGGTAAACAGCTGCTGATAGCGGCCGCTTACCACGTGATCGCTCCGTCAAATGACAGAGCGATCACATGTAAACAAACCGGCGAGATATCCGGTTCCTCTTTCCCCTCTCCGTCCAGTGTGAGCGGAGAGGGGGGAGATCGGTGGCAGCAGCGCTGCTCAGTGACAAATCCATCCATCCTCAGCCATGCATACCCACCCACCCATACTCTGCATACCCATCCATCCATCCTCAACATATCCATCCATCCATACTCAGCATACTCATCCATCCATCCATACTTAGCATACTCATCCATCCATCCTCAGCCATCCATCCTCAGTAATACTCATCCATCAATGCTCAGCCATCCCATCCACCCCCATCCATAATTAGCAATAACCATCCATACTCAGCCATACTCTGCATAACCATCCATCCATACTCGGCATACCCCCCCATCCATACTCAGCATACCCATCCATCCATACTCAGCATACCCATCCATCCATACTCAGCATACCCATCCATCCATAGCATACCCATCCATCCATACTCGGCATACCCCCCCATCCATACTCGGCATACCCATCCATCCATACTCGGCATAACCATCCATCCATACTCGGCATAACCATCCATCCATACTCGGCATAACCATCCATCCATACTCGGCATACCCATCCATTCATACTCGGCATACCCATCCATTCATACTCGGCATACCCATCCATCCATACTTAGCATACCCATCCATCCATAGCATACGAATCCCTCCATACTCGGCATACTCATCCATCCATACTCGGCATACCCATCCATCCATACTCGGCATACCCATCCATCCATACTCGGCATACCCATCCATCCATACTCGGCATACCCATCCATCCATACTCGGCATACCCATCCATCCATAGCATACCCATCCATCCATAGCATACCCATCCATCCATAGCATACCCATCCATCCATACTCAGCATACCCCCCCATCCATACTCAGCATACCCATCCATCCATACTCAGCATACCCATCTTCCGTAGCATACCCATCCATCCATACTCAGCATACCCCCCCATCCATACTCAGCATACCCATCCATCCATACTCAGCATACCCACCCATCCATCCTCAGCATACCCATCCATCCATAATTAGCATACTCATCCATACTTAGCATACCCATCCATCCTCAGCATACCCATCCATCCATAGCATACCCCCCCCATCCATACTCATCCATCCATACTCAGCATACCCATCCATCCATAGCATATCCCCCATCCATACTCAGCATACCTATCCATCCATACTCAGCATACCCATCCATCCATACTCAGCATACCCATCCATCCTCAGCAAACCCATCCATCCATAGCATACCCCCCATCCATACTCAGCATACTCATCCATCCATACTCAGCATACCCATCCATCCATAGCATACCCCCCCATCCATACTCAGCATACCCATCCATCCATACTCAGCATACCCATCCACCCATACTCAGCATACCCATCCACCCATACTCAGCATACCCATCCACCCATACTCAGCATACCCATCCACCCATACTCAGCATACCCATCCACCCATACTCAGCATACCCATCCATATTCAGCATACCTATCCATCCATACTCAGCATACCTATCCATCCATCCATACTCAGCCATCCATACTCAGCATACTCATCCATCCATCCATGCTCACCAATCCATACTCAGCATACTCATCCATCCATCCTCATCCATACATACTCAGCATACCCATCCATCCATACTCATCCATCCATACTCAGCATACCTATCCATCCATACTCAGCATACCCATCCATCCATCCATCCATACTCAGCCATCCATCCATGCTCACCAATCCATACTCAGCATACTCATCCATCCATCCTCATCCATACTCAGCATACTCATCCATACTCATCCATCCATCCTCAGCAATACTCATCCATCCATCCTCAGCCATCCCATCCACCCCCATCCATAATTAGCAATAGCCATCCATACTCAGCCATACCCAGCCATACTCTGCATACGCATCCATTCTCTGCATAAGCAGCCATACTCAGCCGTACCCGGCCATACTCATTCATGCTCAGCCATCCCCATACAAGGCTCATCCATCCCCATTCATGCTCATCCATGCCACACCAGTTATCATCCATGCCACTACAGTGCCTCACAAAAGTGTAATAGGTAGTCAAATTAGATTTGAAACTTATGTCCCTAGAATACCTAATGGTGCTCCCTGCATGTTGGTCCTCTCTATGTGGCCAGGCTGTGGAAAAAAGTCTCACACATGTGGTATCGCCGTACTCAGGAGGAGTAGGAGAATCTATTTTGGGGTGTAATTTTTTGTATGTGCATGCTGTGTGTTAGAAATATTGTGTAAATGGACAATGTTGTGTAAAAAAAAAAAAATATGTGTTTTCATTTTCTTTACACATTTTCCAAAAACATGTAGAAAAAAAATGACATGTTCAAAAGACTCGATATGCCTCATAGATTATATATTGGGTAGCTTTATTTCCAAAATTGGGTAATTTTTGGGGCGTTTCTATTGTCCTGGTTCTCCAGGGCCTTCAAAAGTGTAAGAGGTAGTCAAGAAATGATATGTGTAATTTATGCCCCTAGAATGCCTGACGGTGCTCCTTGCATGTTGGGCCTCTGTATGTGGCCAGGCTGTGTAAAAGTCTCACACATGTGGTATCACCGTAATCAGGAGGAGCAGCATAATGTATTTTGGGGTGTAATTTGTGGTATACATATGCTGTGTGTAAGAAATAATTTGCTAATTTAACAATTTTGTGAAAAATCTTGATTTTGCAAAGAATTGTGGGAAAAAATTACAACTTCAAAAAACTCACCATGCCTCTTTCTGAATGTCTACTTTCCAAAAAGGGGTCATTTGGGGTGTATTTGTACTTTCCTGGCACCATAGCTTGTGGACTCTATAACTTTCACAAAGACCAAATAATATCCACCGATTTGGGTTATTTCTACCAAAGATATGTAGCAGTATAAATTTTGGCCAAAATATATGAAGAAAAGTTACTAATTTGCAAAATTTTATAACAGAAATGAAGAAAAATGTTTTTTTTTTTTTTTTTTTTACAGAATTTTCGGTCTTTTTTCTTTTATAGCGCAAAAAATAAAAAACCCAGCGGTGATTAAATACCACCCAAAGAATGCTCTATTTGTGTGAAAAAAAAGGACAAAAATTTCATATTGGTACAGTGTTGCATGACTGAGTAATTGTCATTCAAAATGTGAGAGCACCGAAAGCTGAAAATTGGTCAGGTTAGGAAGGGGGTTTAAGTACCCAGTGGTCAAGTGGTTTTAATAGAGATAAGAGTGATGTCATGTAACCTCCCAGAATCCTCCTCACCTCTCCGGTCAGGTCTGTGTTTTATTAATAGAGATAAGAGTGATGTCATGTGACCTCCCAGAATCCTCCTCACCTCTCCGGTCAGGTCTGTGTTTTATTAATAGAGATAAGAGTGATGTCATGTGACCTCCCAGAATCCTCCTCACCCCTCCGGTCAGGTCTGTGTTTTATTAATAGAGATAAGAGTGATGTCATGTGACCTCCCAGAATCCCCCTCACCTCTCCGGTCAGGTCTGTGTTTTAATAATAGAGATAAGAGTGATGTCATGTGACCTCCCAGAATCCCCCTCACCTCTCCGGTCAGGTCTGTGTTTTATTAATAGAGATAAGAGTGATGTCATGTGACCTCCCAGAATCCTCCTCACCTCTCCGGTCAGGTCCGTGTTTTATTAATAGAGATAAGAGTGATGTCATGTGACCTCCCAGAATCCTCCTCACCTCTCCGGTCAGGTCTGTGTTTTATTAATAGAGATAAGAGTGATGTCATGTGACCTCCCAGAATCCTCCTCACCTCTCCGGTCAGGTCCGTGTTTTATTAATAGAGATAAGAGTGAAGTCATGTGACCTCCCAGAATCCTCCTCACCTTTCCGGTCAGGTCTGTGTTTTATTAATAGAGATAAGAGTGATGTCATGTGACCTCCCAGAATCCTCCTCACCTCTCCGGTCAGTTCTGTGTTTTATTAATAGAGATAAGAGTGATGTCATGTGACCTCCCAGAATCCTCCTCACCTCTCCGGTCAGCAGGTAGATGATCTCCAGGGTGAGGTCTAATATCTTCTCAGTCATGCCACTCTGGTCTTCCTCCATCCTCACTGAGGTGATTATTGGATCTATCGAGAACGTTCCTCTCTGTAGACAGGTAATTAGGCGGCAAAATTGAGAATTGTCTGGCCTCTCCAATGCATTAGGATGGGGATATATCTTGTGTCGCCCAGTCAACTTACTGGTGATCTGGTGGTCGTCTTGTACCCAACTTTCAGAGATAGAAAAGAGGGGCCTCTTTAGCAGGGGAACATTTTACCTAAATACGACCCTGCCACACAACCCAGTTCATGTCTATTTCCACTGTAGACCCTTGAGGTGACCAACCTCCATCGTGCATTACCAGACGGTTATAAAATGGCAACCATACATGTGGGTGATATTATTAGAGGAAACTCAATGGGGCGAATACCGATATATAGAGTTTTACATTACATTTCTCACCGATAACAGTGATCAATGGCTCGTTATTTATTAGGGATCGGATTCTATAGAGTGTGCATGCTAAAACGTAAATAAAAATAAAATTAGTCTATATTTACAAGCATTTTCATGTGTGTAACATCAAGTACTAGACAACAAAGGCACATTCAGGGGGGTTACTGGGTATAAATAGAAAATAAGATCTTATTACCTCTTCTGCTGCCAGTTCCAGCAATGTCTCCGCTCTACTTCCCTCCCAACTCACCTTACTTCCTATTTATACCTGACATCACTTCCTGTCCGTACCTGACATCACTTCCTGCCTTCCATAGAGACTTCCTGTCTGGGTAGAAGTGAGATCACCACCTTGTGGAGCTCAGTGAAACTGCAGCCTCGAAAAATTGGTAATAACTTAAAAATAAAGACTAAAATATAATAATTAAAAAAAAAAATAAAAATATCAGTACTATACTTCATGCCTTCTAAGTTTTTGTATTACAAATGTTGTATAATATATGCATCAACTTCAAATGATTTGTATTTGTTTGATACAATAAATAAAAATTATTGTTGAAAAATAAAAATAAAATAAAAAAAGGACTGCAAAATAAATAATAAAAAAAAGCCTAATTTACTATAGAAATAAAAACAATTGAATACTGTGATACTTTTTGTATTTGCACTAACATCGAAAAGTTTGTAGTAATTTGAAACTGAAGAATAAAATATGAAAAGATAAAAAACATAAAAATTACCAAAAAAAGACTGAAAATAAATAAAAAATGACAAAAAAAAAGACATAAAATTAAAAAAAATGATTAAAAAAAATACTATGAAAATAAAAAAACAATGCAGTACTACCCATGATACTTTTTTTATTTGCACTTACATCCAATTTTAATAGTAAATTGATGCAAATTGCCATTAGGTGTCAGGAAGGAATTTCTTCCCTGTTAGAAGGGCAACTTCTCCGTAACTGTAAACACTTGCAGACTGACTGTTGGGGAATCTACCCAACCCGACCCCCATGACTCCCCACCTTTCATTGGTTGTCGGCTTCACAGCTGACCGACTCCTAGCAACCAGTGACTCTGACAGTGGCTAGAGCCTGAAGGAGAAGCTGAGACACTTGTTCCCCACTGGGTTCTAGAAGACCGTATATTGGCTATGGATCCACCCACTGCCTACTGTCAATCACAAGGTGAGCGAACCTCGTGGAGTAGTGTCTCAGCTTACCCACCAGGTTCCACTGACCCAGCCAGCTCCATAGCTCTTCCCGCGCTACACTATTTGTGTGACATCTGCATCGGCGGTGGGATCTCTGGTGTCAGAAATCCTCCTCTCACAGTACTTGCTCCCAATTTGGGTCTGTTGCCTGCACCAATATTTGTCATGTAGAGGCACAATGGAATACTAAAGAGTGTCGTAGACTATGAATTCCCATGAATAATGATCTAGACCTGATTACTTACACCCATGGGTCCTCAGAGAGCTTAGCAAAGCTATGTCATGTCTTTTAACTTTAGGAGGCTCTGTAAGGACAGGCAGGGGTACCAGACTGGTATAAAGCAAATGTGGTGTCTACATTTAATATTAAAATGTTTCACTTTGTCATTAGGTGTCAGGAAGTGCCAGTTCACACTACAGCGACTTGGGATCCGACTTGCCAGACCTCAAGACGCTGGACATAAGAAATTCCATTATAGGTAATGAGAGCCGTCTTAATGTACACTACTGAAGTCACTCCGACTTCAGAAAAGGTTCCTGTACTACTTCAAGGCGACTTCTAGG
Organism: Lithobates clamitans; assembly: GCA_037952925.1. Classification (NCBI taxonomy): domain Eukaryota; kingdom Metazoa; phylum Chordata; class Amphibia; order Anura; family Ranidae; genus Lithobates; species Lithobates clamitans. Next base: position 206,569 of record JBBGZY010001528.1, read on the forward strand.
CGACTTGTACCCATAGATTTCAACGGAAGTCGCCTCCAAGTTGGATCCTCATCTATAGTGAAGCAACTTTACAGGAAAAAGAAAATAATTTACCCAGGAAGAGAACAGGAACAACAATTATGTCACAAGAGCTGATTAGCTCTGATTGGCCACAGGCAAAGTCACCTGTTCTGGGGGCAACTTGAAGTCACGTTGTAAGTCGCTCAAAGTCACGTTGAAGTCACCTTGCAAAATCGCGCTGTAAGTCAGGTTGCCCCTGTGTGAACCGAGCCGAAGGAACTTCTACCCTGTTAGAGGCAACTCCACCGCAACTGTAGACACTTGCAGACTAACTGTTGGGGAACCTACCATGCCCTCAACTTTTTGTGTTTGAAGCCTGCACAGGCTTCAAGCAACTATAAGCTGATCTCTTGGCTTGCCCTGTCCCCACGTTCCCCTCTAACTGATCACTTGAATTACAAAAAAGTGCCCTGATTGCTCACCTAAATTTGCGGTCATGTGATGCTCCAGTCCTGAGTCTTCCCTCTCTAGTTCTATTTACAGGGGGTGGGGTCCTTGTTTGGGCATCCACATCACTGCCTGCTTAATATGGACACTTACTATTGGCTTTCCAGTGGTGGGGTCCTCCCAGGATGCAGAAGAGGAGGCTTCAGCTGTGATGTAAGCACAAGGGGACTGTTTGGGGTTGGGGCGGCGCTGGCACACCTACAGTGCTCGACACCCAGGAATGGCATCGGTGAGGGTCTTTATTTCACTGCCCCACCTAGCTGGGGTAAACCTTTGTACACAGCTGGAGTGCCATTAAGTTGACCACTATCTACAGTGTAAGACTACCATTCTCAGCCAGGGTTTCCATGGGTTTCCTCCAGAGGTCGCCAGAGTTTCTTTGAGCTGTGGCTAATTGACCTCCAATTTGATGGTGCTTGGATAGTTCGGGCGTCAACGCCAATTGTTAGATCCAGCTGCATGATACCAATGATCTTTTAGCTCTCTGTAAGGATGGCATTCTGGCCATCACTATAAGGGGGCATTTTTTTTGATTGGCCACCAATATTTAGGATTTTTTCCCACTTGCCCCCCCAATGAATTGGTTTTAGTAGGAGTTCCCAGAGGCTTAAAAATTATTTCAAGGGTTCCTCTATGGTAAAAAGGTTGGGAAAGATTGGTGTAGAGATTTTTGTGGCATTACATTTCTAAGGATGTAAGGTACAGTATTTTATTTCTTTTCAGACTTTGCTTTAGTGATTCTCAACTAGGGTTCCTCCAGAGGTTGCTAGGGGTTCCTTCAGCATTGGGCAATTTCTGCCTCTCGGATAAGTTCTCACTGACACCATTGATCTTTTTAACTATCTGTAAGGAGGTAATTCCTCCCAATGACCCCAAGTGTAAGGACCATTTTTCCCACTGACATCACACTAATGTATCATGAGTTGTAGATTTCTTTTTTTTAGTAGGCGTTCCCTGATACCGGACAACTATTTCAAGGGTTCCTCTGTGTTGAAAAGGTTGAGAAAGGCTGCTCTACTCAGTGAACATACACTCACCGGACACTTTTTTAGGTACACCTTGCTAGTACCGGGTTGGACCCACTTTTGCCTTCAGAACTGCCTTAATTGGCATAGATTCAACGAGGTGTTGGAAACATTCCTCAGAGATTTTGCCCCATAGTGACATGATGACATCACGCAGTTGCTGCGGATTAGTCGGCTGCACATTCATGATGCCAATCTTCCGTTCCACCACATCTAAAAGGCGCTCTATTGGATGAGATCTGGTGAGTGTGGAGGCCATTGGAGGACAGGGACCTCATTGTCCAGTGGTGAGATGATTGGAGCTTTGTGACATGGTGCATTATCCTGCTGGAAGGAGCCATCAGAAGATGGGGACACTGTAGTCATAAAGGGATGGACATGGTCAGCAACAATACTCAGGTAGGCCATGGTGTTTAAACCATGTTCAATTGGTACTAAGGGGCCCAAAGTGTGCCAAGAAAATATCCCCCCACACCATTACACCCCCCACCACCAGCCTGAACCGGTGATACAAGGCGTGATGGATCCATGTGCCAAATTCTGACCTGACCATCTGAATGTTGCAGCTGAAATCAAGAATCATCAGACCAGGCAACATTTTTCGAATCTTCTATTGTCCAATTTTGGTGATCCTGTGCCAATTGTAGCCTCAGTTACCTGTTTTTAGCCGACAGGAGTGGCACCCGGTGTGGTCTTCTGCTGCTGTAACCCATCTGCTTCAAGGCTGGATGTGTTGCTTGTTCAGAGATGGTATTCTGCATACCTTGGATGTAACAAGTGCTTATTTGAGTTACTGTTGCCTTTCTATCATCTGGAACCAGTCTGCCTATTCTATTCTGTCATCAACAAGGCATTTTCCTCCACACAACTGCCGCTCACTGTATATTTTCTCTTTTTTGGACCATTCTTTGTAAACCCCGAGAGATGGTTGTGTGTGAAAATCCCAGAAATACTCAGACCAGCCCGTCCGCCACCAACAACCATGCCAAGTTCAAAGTCACCTAAATCCCCTTTCTTCCCCATTCTGATGCTTGGTTTGAAACTCTGCAAATTGTCTTCACCACGTCTATATGGCTAAATGCATTGAGTTGCTGCCACGTGATTGGCTGATTAGCAATTTGCATTAACAAGCAATGGAACAGGTGTACCTAAAAAAAGTGGCCGGTGAGTTTTTTTTCCAGCATTTTGTGGAATGAAGAGGGGCAGTATCAGATTACGGGAAGATAACAAAGTTCTGTTGTGAATTTGTCGCACCGTGAACATTTCTTTAGTGCTTTCCACCCAGTCTCGAAGGTTGTGATCCAGGGTGCCTCCCTTTGGTGTTCCTATACCCAGTCAAAATATTTTGGAAGAATTTCCAAATATGTGGGCTTTTCTGCTGCAAGAATAGAGGAACCACCACTCTCCCGACCATCCCGTGCTACATAGAAGTAAGGAGCGGCCTCAGCCTACACGTCTCTGTGAAACCATGCCCTTCCCAACGTGTTTCGCCCTCGCCGACCAGAGCTTAGTCATAGGGTCCTATGGTGTAGCATGGGCTGGCCAAAAGAGCAGCGGTCCCTCTATTCATGCAGGAGTTACCCTCTGGATTGTTATACAGACATGCCCACTTTCTTGTGGTTCTAGGTAAGAGGTTCCCACTTAGTTTTGAGCAGTGCTGCAAGCATTCTTTTCTGCTGCAATGTTGATAATCCGCCATCGCTCCATGATGATTTTCTACGTCGTCCTGTCAAAAAATGTTTATCCCAACAATATTACTATTTACAGTATCTTACTGGAGTCTTTATCATACATCTGATGTACAGCAATGGGTGAGGTTGTATTTGCCCCTTCATTATACCCCTCACTCAGGGCAAGGGTTGACCAATAATGTGAGGTCTTCTCTGAGGGTTATTATTATACAGGTTTTTTATAGCACCAACAGTTTGAGCAGAGCTTTACAATATAAAGGGGGGACAGTACAGTTACCATACAATGCAATACAAGAGGGCCTGCTCATGAGAGCTTACAATCTAAATGAATAAGGAAAATGAGACAAAAAAAGTGATAACTGTGAATGGATGGAGAAAATAAAATTCCAGTTGTTCGGTGGTGTCGGGATAGGTTTCCATGCAGAGTTGAGTTTTCTGGAATTACCTAAAAAGGTGAATATAGTAGGAGATAGCCAGACTGATTGGGTAGGGGGTTCCAGGAGGATGGAAGAGGTTCTGGAGAAGTCCTGGGGATAAGCATGAGAGGAGGCGATAATTGTGAGTTGATAGAGAAAGTCAAATTCCAGTTGTTAGGTGGGTGGTGGGATAGGTTCCCTGCAGAGGTGAGTTTTCAGGGATCAGCTAAAGATGGACATAGTGGGTGATGGCCAGACAGTTTGGGGTATGAAGTTCTAGAGGAAGGGAGAGGCTCTGGAGAAGTCCTAGAGGTGAGCGTGGGAGGAGGGGATAAGGGATCTAGAGAGCAGGAGGTCATTGGAGGATCAGAGAGGTTGGTTTGGGTGATATTTCGAGATGAGGTTGGTGATATAGCTTGGGGCAGAGTTGTGTACGGTTTTGTATGTTGTTGTTGGTGTTCTGAATTGTATTCATTGGGTGACTGAAAAGCAATGTAGGGATTGGCAGGGAGGAGTGGAGGACACTGAATGGAGGCCAGTGAAGGGATTGGCAGAGAGGGGTAGAGGACAATGAATAGAAGCCAATGGAGGGATTGGCACAGAAGGGTAGAGGACACTGAATGAAGGCCAGTGGAGGGATTGTCAAAGAGGGATGGAGGACAATGAATGGAGGCCAGTGGAGGGATTGGCAGAGAGGGGTGGAGGACACTGAATGGAGGCAAGTGGAGGGATTGGCAGAGAGGGGTGGAGGACTCTGAATGGAGGCCAGTGGAGGGATTGGCAGAGAGGGGTGGAGGACACTGAATGAAGGCCAGTGGAGGGATTGGCAGAGAGGGGTGGAGGACACTGAATGGAGGCCAGTGGAGGAATTGGCAGAGAGGGGTGGAGGACACTGAATGGAGGCCAGTGGAGGGATTGGCAGAGAGGGGTGGAGGACACTGAATGGAGGCAAGTGGAGGGATTGGCAGAGAGGGGTGGAGGACTCTGAATGGAGGCCAGTGGAGGGATTGGCAGAGAGGGGTGGAGGACACTGAATGAAGGCCAGTGGAGGGATTGACAGAGAGGCGTGGAGGACACTGAATGAAGGCCAGTGGAGGGATTGGCAGAGAAGGGTGGAGGACAATGAATGGAGACCAGTGGAGGGATTGACAGAGAGGGGTGGAGGACACTGAATGAAGGCCAGTGGAGGGATTGGTAGAGAGGGGTGGAGGACACTGAATGAAGGCCAGTGGAGGGATTGTCAAAGAGGGATGGAGGACAATGAATGGAGACCAGTGGAGGGATTGGCAGAGAGGGGTGGAGGACACTGAACAGTTGGTAAGGTGGAGGAGTCTGGCATCAGCATTCATCATAGACTGAATGGGGGATGGTTGGTGCAAATATAAGCCAATGAGAAGGGAGTTGTAATAGTGGAGCCGAGAGATAACCAAGTGAACTTGTAGCTTGGTGAGTTGGCCTAACAACCAGGCAATTTTAGCAGAGTTCAGAAAAGTCAGTTTTGATTTCCCTCAGAACCTTTTAATGACCTCAACTGTTCTTTAGAAACATTTCCCACACTATGACTAGGCCAGTCACCCGTGTGGATTCCCCATTCGCCTATTCACGTGTTTTTAGCCATGTGAGTTCTCCGATGTCTGGCGAGCATGACTTTCCGAGTAAAAAATTTCCCGCACACTAGGCAAGAAACTGGCTTCTCGACTTTGTGAGTTTTTTCATGTGCAGCGAGGTCTGACTTGCGCGTGAAACCTTTCCCGCACTGGGGGCAGGAATGAGGCTTCTCTCCCGTGTGATATCTCAGATGTACACCGAGGTGACACTTGCGTACAAAACGTTTTCCGCACTCCGGGCAGGAATACGGCTTCTCCCCCGTGTGGTACCTCTCATGCACAACCAGTTCTGATTTACGGACGAAACATTTCCCACACTCCGAACAGGCATGAAGCTTCTCGCCCGTGTGAAATCTCAGGTGTCTGACAAGGTAGGTCCTTAGTAAAAAAGTTTTCCCGCACACGGAACAAGTATGGGACTCCCCTAAGTGACGCCTCTGATGCTCGACAAGGTTGCCTTTAAAGGAGAAACTCTTCCCGCACTCCGAGCAAGAGAAAGGTTTCTCTCCGGTGTGAACTCTCTGGTGATCGACCAGCTGAGCTTTCGATAAATAGCCCTTCCCGCACACGGAGCACGGATAGGGCTTCTCTGTCATGTGGTATCTCATGTGGGCGTTGAGACGTGACTTCAGACAAAACCATTTCCCGCAATCGGGGCAGGAGTATAAATTATCCTCTTCGTATCCGGCGTTGGACTCCCCTTTGGTAGAGGGATCTGGGGATTCGGCCTCAACATTTTCTCTCTGTGGATCTTGTGCATTGCCTTCACCTCTATTTTTACAACTGGGAGATAAACTTTGATGAACTTCTGAGGATCTTTGATGATCTTCTGAGGATCTTGGATGATCTACCGAGGATCTTTGATGATCTACCGAGGATCTTGGATGATCTACCGAGGATCTTTGATGATCTACTGAGGATCTTGGATGATCTACTGAGGATCTTTGATGATCTACTGAGGATCTTTGATGATCTGAAGATCTTTGATGATCTCCTCGGGATCTTTGATGATCTACCGAGGATCTTGGATGATCTACCGAGGATCTTTGATGATCTACCGAGGATCTTTGATGATCTACTGAGGATCTTGGATGATCTACTGAGGATCTTTGATGATCTACTGAGGATCTTTGATGATCTCCTGAGGATCTTTGATGATTTTCTAAGGATCTTTGATGACCTTCTGAGGAAACTTTGAGGTCTTTTCCACATCCTGGATAAAAATGATATAAAAAATATTATTGTAGATGAAAGGTTGGCTTTAGGCAAACCAAGGCCAGACTTAATGCTGACCCTATGTCCAAGTCACTCTTGCCGTAAAGTGAACTTCTAAATGGGTCATCTGGGCTTCGTAAGTGTTCCTTTAGCCATGGCAGTGGAGTCACTAGGGCTTGTGCCACCTGGTGTGGTAAAACATGGTGTCACCCCCTTATATCAGAGTTCTCCTTTACACCAGAGTCTGCAGAATGAGGACATTGATGTAAGGGGGAAACTTCATTTTAGTGCCCCCCCCCCCCCTTACCCACTCTGCACCATGCGGCTTGGTATAGCGCGATTTTAAAAAAAGGGTCGAGACTTCTTTCCTTGCATTTCTTGCAGGTAGGGCAGCGCATTCTTACATCAGTTTCCCCTTCGCATCACAGTCACTCCCTACACATTACTGCCCTCAGCCCCCCCCCCCCCCCCCTTAATGTCTCCTCCTCATTAATATCCTAAAAAACCCTATTACTGTCCTTAGCCTCCCATCACTGTTCTAAGTCCCTGTCCCCCCCCATTACTGTCCTTAGCCCCCAGTACTGCCTTCTGACCCTCCCTCCCTACTTAATGTCCTCATTAATGTCCTGGGCCCCCCCCCCCATTACTGTCCTAAAACCGCCCATTACTGTCCTTACCCACTCCCTGTTCTTAGCCACCCCCCCATTAATGTCATGTGTCCCCCAGTTATTGTCCTCAGCCCCTCCATTACTGTCCTTCTCTCGCTCCCCCCATTAATGTCCTCACTCCCCCCCTTCCATTAATGCCCTTAGCCACCATCCATTAATGTCCTCAGCCCCCCTCCATTCATTTCCTAAGCCCCCCCTCCATTATTGTCTTCAGCTCCCCCTCCATTATTGTCTTCAGCCCCCCGTCATTAATGTCTTTAGCTCTCCCCTCTATTAATGTCCTCAGCCCCCATCCATTATATGTACTCAGCCCCCCCTCCATTAATGTCCTCAGCCCCCCTCCATTAATGTCCTAAGCCCCCCTGCATTAATGTATTCAGCTCACCTTGCATTATTGTCTTCAGCCCCCCCCCCCGCCATTAATGTCTTCAGCCCCCCCTTCCATTAATGTCCTCAGCTCCCCACCATTAATGTCCTAAGCCCACCCTCTATCAATGTCCTAAGCCCCCCCCCCCCCAACAACAGTGTCTTCAGCTTCCCCATCCATTAATGTCCTCAGCCCCCCCCCTCTTCCATTAATGTCCTCAGCTCCCCCATCCATTAATGTCCTCAGCCCCCCCCCCCCTCTTCCATTAATGTCCTCAGCTCCCCCATCCATTAATGTCCTCAGCCCCCCTTCCATTAATATTTTCAGCCCCACCTTCCATTAATGTTCTCAGCCCCCCACCATTAATGTCCTCAGCCCCCCGCTTGCATTAATGTCCTCAGGTCCTCCCCCATTGTCTTCAGCCCCCTTCCATTAATGTCCTCAGCTCCTCCCCCATTAATGTCTTCAGCCCCCCTCCATTAATGTCCTCAGCTTCCCCCATTAATGTCTTTGGCCCCCCCCCCCCATTAATGTTCTCAGCTCCCCCGATTAAAGTCCTCAGCCTCTCCATTAAAATCTTCACCCCCCCCCCCCTCCATTAATGTCCTCAGTTCCCCCCATGAATGTCTTCCTCCCCCCTCCATTAATGTTCTCGGCCCCCCTCCATTAATGTCCATAGCCCCTCCCCCATTTATATCCTCAGCTCCCCCACCCACATCACCCCCTCATTGCCTCCTCCTCCTCCTGTCCTTGCCTTGCACAGTAGGTCTGGACAGAGGGCTGGGTGATACAAGCTGCAAGCTGGTGGTTGGTTGCTAGGACTGTCCTACATTCTAACAACCAATCACCTGCTTGTTAACTCGGGCAGCCCCCACCCGCCATCTAAAGCCCGCAGCCCGTCATGATACCGTGTGTAACAGGGAAGCTGCCCGGGCCCCCTGGAACAGGGGCGGGGTCGCAATTGCGACCCCTGATGTTACGCCAGTGGTGTCACCGTTCTGACGGGTGTAACATGGGTGCAGTCCACACCCCCATAGCGACACCACTGAGCCATGGCTTCAGAGGGAACCAATATAAAGCCTGAGACTCACCTGTCTGGATCTCTGTAGGAATGTCCTCCTCCTTAATTGTCACCTTCACTGTATCCTTCTCTGTTGGCTGCTCTTCTTCTTCCTCCTTAACCTCAACTTTAATATGAATCTGTTCTTCACCCTAAACCAACAGGATGACAGAAAACGAAAAGTGCTGTACAGGTATATACAGGTGGCAAGTCACTTTTTTTGGACCAAGACATTGACCTGACAATGTTGAGCATAGGTGTGATCCTCCTGTGTGGAATCCCGGGAATACAGAGGGTGGGGACATCTCTCTGGTGGGTTCCCATTACTGGATCCATCTGTAGGAAACACACACACTGACTGAATACATTGTTTCTATGTGTTTATCAGATGATGGGGGATCTAGGTGGACCCTCCGTACTGCTCTCTACTTTACAATAAAGTCTCCTCTTACCCGGTGATGTGAGGGGCGGCTGATTATCCATCATGACGTCCTTGTAGAGATCCTTGTGTCCTTCTAAATACTCCCACTCCTCCATGGAGAAATAGACAGTGACATCCTGACACCTTATAGGAACCTGACACACACAATGATACAGTCACCATCCAGACACATCCCTTGTCTGTTACTGGATAATGTCCCAGAATTCCCGGCACCGCTCACCTCTCCTGTCAGCAGCTCCATAATCTTCTTAATGACCTTAAGAATCTTCTTCTCATTGTTTCTCTTAAGTATCAAGGATCGAGGTGGAGGCACTGTAAAGGTTAGTTGGTCTTCATCTTTCAAAGGAGGAAAACTCTACATAGAAAAAGCAATGTGAGATAAGACGTATGTCATATGATCTCCCGGAATGCTCCTCACCTCTCCGGTCAGGTCTGTGTTTTATTAATAGAGATAAGAGTGATATCATGTGACCTCCCAGAATCCTCCTCACCTCTCCGGTCAGCAGGCAGATGATCTCCAGGGTGAAGTTTAATATCTTCTTTGTCATGTGACTTCGGGCCTCCTCCATCCTCTTTGAGGTGGTCATGTGATCTATGCAGAACGCTCCTCTCTGTAAATGGATACCAAGCTAAAGATAAACAAGAACCTTCACAGACACATGGGCTAGCCTGAAGAAGAGGCTTTGAAACGCCTTCAATGTTACAGAACAAGTCCAGTTGAATGTGATTGACTACTACTAGATATACCATGACCTAGATACAAGAGAACCTTCATGGACACAAGGGCTCAGCCTGAAATAGTGGCTTTCAGAAGCTAAAAAATGTCTTCAACATTACAGAACAAGTCCAGTTAAATGTGATTGACTACTACTAGATATACCATGACCTGGATACAAGAGAACCTTCATGGACACATTGGTTTGGCCTAAAGAAGAGGCTTGGAGAGGCTTTGAAACATCTTCAATGTTACAAAACAAGTCCACTTGACTGTGATTGACTACTACTAGATATACCATGACCTGGATACAAGAGAACCTTCATGGACACGTGGGCTTGGTCTGTGGAAGAGGCTTGGAGAGGCTTTGAAACATCTTTAATGTTACAAAACAAGTCCACTTGAATGTGATTGACTACTACTAGATATACCATGACCTGGATACATGAGAACCTTGATGGACACGTGGGCTTGGCCTGAGGAAGAGGCTTGGAGAGGCTTTGAAACATCTTCAATGTTACAAAACAAGTCCACTTGAATGTGATTGACTACTACTAGATATACCATGACCTGGATACAAGAGAACCTTCATGGACACGTGGGCTTGGTCTGTGGAAGAGGCTTGGAGAGGCTTTGAAACATCTTCAATGTTACAAATCAAGTCCACTTGAATGTGATTGACTACTACTAGATATACCATGATCTAGATACATGAGAACCTTCATGGACACAAGGGCTCAGCCTGAAGATGTGGCTTTCAGAAACTATGTCTATGTCAACATTACAGAACAAGTCTAGATGAATGTGACCAACTACGACTAGCTATACCATAACCAGGAAACACAAGAACCTGTCCACTACTCAAACAGATCCTTTATACCCGGGTGACATAATATCGAAAGAGATAAACGCTTTTTCTATAGTGAAAGGTGAACTTTAGATTTGGCTTTAACCCTAAGCAGGAATCAACACGTTTCGAAAATAACATTTTGGCGTGAACCTCTGCAGTTGTGAAACTAAGACATTGGAAAAATTACTGAGAATTTGGATTTTTCTAAATTTTTTTCATCTTTCTTCCCTAAACTTTTTTATATGTCTTCTTCTTTCAAACAAAAGCCTCACCTGCCCCCTCAGAAAAATTGTGTATGATATGTACACAGAGTAAAAAAAAAATATTTTTCTCAAAAATTAAAAATCTTAACACAAAAATGTTTTCCCTATAGAGGTACCTAAAAGGGTTACTATACATTTATAACGATATACATATACACACATCACTTACTACCCTCCTCTGCTGCCAGTTCCAGTAATGTCTCCTCTCTACTTCCTCAACTCACCTCTCACCCGGAACTTCCTCTCTGTATCATAGAGACTTTCTGTAGGCGGCTTCCCTTGGTATAAGGGAGATCAGCACTTTGTGGAACCCAGGGGAACTGCAGACGGAGACATTTTTCACGGGACAAACACATTTATAAGAAATATGGAGGAGCTCAGCTACGAAGGAAAAAATAATTGAACCTCGATTTTTCAGAAGGAGCGGTTGGATTGACAAAACATAAATTGCCTGCTCGTATCAAGGCCAGGATAAGACCAATCCGCTGCTCTGCAGACCTCACCCGTCTTCCCGCAGTTTGCTTTGAGCCCACGCTCGCTGTTCGGGAGTTTCAGCAAACGGGTGAACTCCATGGGTGTTTGGCAAAGCCGAATCTCTGGCTGCAAGGGGTAGTGCAACCAGATTACCAATACTATTACCCAGGGCTTTTTTTCCCTTCAGAGAATAGGTGCAGGTATTCCCCCTTTTATGGATCACTGGCATTAATGTGAAGAGAAGACTCGTTGGAAAAGACCCTGATGCTGGGAAACATGGAAGGAAAAAAGGAGAAGAGGATGACAGAAAACAAGAAAGATAGAGAGCATCATCAAAACAATTGAGTAGAATTATAGGGGTCTGATAATGATGAGTTATATATATATATATATATATATATATATATATATATATATATATATATATATATATATATATATATATATATATATATATATATATATATATATATATATATATATATATATATATAATATAAAGCGACTGTCACTTTAAGAATTGATAATATGCTTGATTTGTTTACTTTCCCTAGATGTTCTCCTTATCCTTTGTTTGAATTCCTCGGAAATCGAAACTGTTGAATATATGAAGACACAACTACTGATAAGAACCCAGAAAGCTGCTCAAAATAGGTCTTCGTACCAAAATCTGAACTGACCAGATGACCAGTGCTGAAATCTATTTTTTTGCCAGTCACATGATGTAACCACCCATTTAACTGTTCACTTGCTACTAAGAAGATATGAATGCTAATTGGACTAAACTATACGATCACACCTATAACACGCCTAGAACCTATGCATATTCATACGTATAAATTGTTAAACTTGATGTTTTTAAATCAGAGACACTTCCTTCTACGTTTGTCCTGGTAGTGCTGAATATCGGTGTGTGTGTGTTGTGTCTCTCCACTGCAGTGTCTATAACAAAGCACCTATTTATCTTATCTTAAGATCTGGGCTCACTATCTCATCATCTAAATGTCTTGTTTGAAGACCCCTAAATCGGAATTAACACAATGAACATGAAGTTACGCAAGCTCTCCCTTGCAAAAATAGATCTCCCCAGCAACAATAGATCCCTCCAAGGAACTATAAATTCCCTAGCAACAATAGATCCACCACAGCAGCAAAATACCCCCCCCCCACCAGCAACAATAGATCCACCCCAGCAATAATAGATACCCACCAGCAAGACTAGATCTTCCAGTAGCCATCATTAATAGACTAACCAGCAGCCAGCAACAACAGACCCCTCCATCAACAAAAGATCTCTCCCATCAAAAATATATCCCCCTAGCAACAATAGGTCCCCCCACCAGCAGCAATAGACCTCCCCAGCAACAACAGAAAACCCAACTACCATAGATTCCCCCAGCAGCCAGCATCAATAGATCCTCCAGCATACCCCAGCACCCCTTGGCATTATGTACATCCAGTGCTGGAGGTGCATGAACTGCATTCCGCCAAGTTTCCGCTAAAAAAAGCCCTGCTATTACCGCTGATATTATGCGACAGCTTCTAGCTTGGGGCTTTTAGTTGTCAGGGGTTTCCAGGGATTCCCAACTGACAGCGGAATGTGAACATAAGGTTGGGGATAGTGTAAAAAAAAAAAAATGGGTCCTCTCCTTCAGGTCTGCTATAGATTTCAAGGGGGATCCCAGACACACAAAAAGAGAAAAAAAACAGCATGGAGTCCCCCCAAATTCTATACCGGACACTTTTGGTGTGGTATGGATTTTAAGGGCAAAACCCCATGTAAACCCTTAAGAAAAAAATGTGTGGGGTCTCCACCAAAATCCACACCAAACCCGATATCTGAACATACAGCTTGGTTGGCATGCACTCAGTCTTCAAACTGTACCAGGCCACATGCCCTCAACATGGGGAGGGTAACATGCTAGGGGGGACCTCCATGGCAAAGACCTACTCCTCATATTAATAAAGACAGGGGCCTCATCTCCACAGCCCTGGCCTGGGTTTGTGGTCAAGGGGGTTTGTTGGAATCTGGAAGCTTCCTTTAAAAACAAGGGGACCCACAGATGCTGGCCTTCTCCCTATGTGAATGAGTAAGGGGTACATAGTATCATGCGTGGGTTGAGCACCTCCCTGTGTTTTTTCATTTGAATAATATTTCTACACATGAGGCATAGATTAAAGTTTCGAAAATTTCAAGCATTCTGATTAATAGGACCAATTGTCTTGGTCTTTGCCTAGTAGCCAAAGTGCACTAACTTATATTAGTGCATGGACTTGTTTATCAGTGTTTTGAGCCCTGGAAGACATCCATCCTCCCATCATCCCTCATTCCAGCATGCGAAAGATTAACAGCTGCAGGAGCCCAATCACCATCATTTCCATATTTACATGGAGAGCTACATCTGTTATTACTCTTAGTTTTTAATCCTAAATAAATAAAAGCATAGTAGACCTCATCTATGGTTTGACCAAGAAATGATCTATTACTGGTTGGTGAAGGTCCTTCCACATTACACATATGAGTGTGGAAACCACCTTTGCAATTCTAAACTGGGAAAGTGCTGTGTGGGTGCTCAGGGTCCCTAGAACATTTTTCCTCCATCTCTGGGTGGTTAGGGGCCCTACTATTATTATGCTTTAATCTCTGGATGTTCAGGGGCTCTACTATAACTATCTTCCATCTCAGGGTGTTCAGAGCCCTAATTTCATTATCCTCTATATCTAGATGTTCAGGAACCCTACTATGATTATCCTCTGTATCTGGGTGTTCAGGAGCTCTACTATGATTATCCCCATCTATGTGATGTTCAGGGCCCCTACTATGATTATCTTCCATCTCTGGGGTGTTCAGGAGCCCCTACTAAGAGTATCCTACATCTCTATGTGTTTAGGAGCCCCTACTATGACTATCCTCCATCTCTGGGTATTCAGGGGCCCAACTATGATTGTCCCCAATCTCTGGGGAGTTCAGGAGCCCTACTATAATTATCCTCCATCTCTGGGTGTTCAGGGGCCCTACTATCATTATCCTCCATCTCTGGGGAGTTAAGGAGTCCTACTATGATTATCCTCCTTCTCTGGGTGTCCAGGGTCTCTACTATAATTATCCTCCATCTCTGGGTGTTCAGGGGCCCTACTATCATTATCCTCCATCTCTGGGGAGTTAAGGAGTCCTACTATGATTATCCTCCTTCTCTGGGTGTCCAGGGGCTCTACTATAATTATCCTCCATCTCTGGATGTTTAGGAGATCGTACTATGTTTATCTTCCATCTCTGGGTGTTCAGGAGCCCCTACTATGATTATCCTCCATCTCCGGATGTTCAGGGGCCCTACTATGATTATCCTCTATCTGTGGGTGTTAATGAGCACCTGCTAGGATTATCCTCCATCTCCGGGTGTAAATTGATACCCAACATGTCACGCTTCAAAATTGCGCCCGCTCGTGGAATGGCGACGACGGACTTTGACCCTTAAAAATCTGCATAGGCGAGTTTAAAAAATTTCTACAGGTTACCAGTTTTGAGTTACAAAGGAGGTGACCTCACATGTGGGGTTTGAACACCGTTTTCATATGCGGGCGCTACTCACGTATGCGTTCGCTTCTGCGCGCGAGCTTGGCGGGACGGGGCGCTTTAAATTTTTTTAAAATTATTACTTATTTTACTTTTTATTTTTACACTGTAAACATCCCTTGTAATAGAAAAAAAGCATGACAGGACCTCTTTACTGTGAGATCTGGGGGTCAAAAAGACCTCAGATCTCATATTTACACTAAAATGCAATAATGTATTTAATATTAAATGTATTTTAAAAAAAATGCAATAAAAAAATAAATGTATTTAAAAACAAAAAAAAATTTCCCAAATTTCCCAAAATTAAGACCATTGGGCAGAAGGGACATTTGACGTTGTTTCCGTAATCCATTGGTATGGAGCCGAGTGGGGGGCCATCATTCCTTCACTCGGTTCCATGCTACTGAGGTGGAAAGGATCGGATCGTCTCCGCCGCTAACGGCGGCTCCGGTAAGCAGCGGAGACAACCGGTGCGTGGCGGGAGAGGAGGCACCTCTCCCGCCGCCTATAAAAGTGGTCTCTGCGGCGAATCCGCCGCAGAGACCACTTTTATCAGAAAGAGGACCGCCCGCCGTTTAAGAATATATCGGGGTTATGGTAGCTATCTACTGCCATAACAACGGTATTCAACGTCAAAGTATAACGATGGCGGGCGGTCCAGAAGTTCACGCAAATCGCCGTACCCGTACGTCGGTATTTTGACGCTAAATACTGGGGTTATGGCAGCAGCTAGTTGCCATAACCCCGGTATTTTCGGGAACGTCGTGCGTTTTGTTTTTTTTTTTTTATCGGCGGCAGGAGAGGTGTCCCCCCATCTCGGATCGTCTCCTCCGCGTCCTCTCCCGTGGATGCCTGGCTGCCGACTGAGGGGAAGATGGCCCCGGGCTCGGACTCCATGGCATGGGAGGGCGGAGGCGACGTCAAACATCACTTCCGCCCATAGCTCTTAAAAAGGAGAAATTTATTTCATATTTTTTTTCAATTATTATTATTTTCTTTATTGCATTGTAGTGTAAATATGACATGTGAGGTCTTTTTGACCCATATCTTATATTTAAGAGGACCTGTCATGCTTTTTTTCTATTACAAGGGATGTTTACATTCCTTGCAATAAGAATAAAAGAGACCCCAATTTCTTTTTTTAAACTGTGTAAAAATTAAAAAAAATAAAAGTTAAATAAATAAGAAAACATTTTTTTTTTTTTAAAAGCGCCCGTCCCGCCGAGCTCGTGCGCAGAAGCGAACGCATACGCGAGTAGCGCCCGCATATGAAAACGAGGTATCGCCACGATTGTTAGAGCGAGAGCAATAATTCTAGTCCCCTGTAACACAAAACTGGTAACCTGTAGAAATTTTTAAACATCGCCTATGGAGATATATATATATGTGTATGTATGTATGTATGTATATATGTATGTATATATGTATGTATATATATATTTTATATTAATTATAAAAATTACTATATTAATTATTATTATTATATTATAATTTTTTTTTTCTAACACCCTAGAGAATTAAATGGCGGTCGTTGCAATACTTAGGGTAAAAGTTTGCCGCCATTCCACGAGTGGGCGCAATTTTGAAGCGTGACACGTTGGGTATCAATTTACTCGGCGTAGCATTATCTTTCACAAAAAAAAAAAAAAAATGGGCGAACTTTACTGTGGTCTTATTTTTTAATTCAAAAAAGTGTATTTTTTCCCAAAAAAAGTGCGCTTGTAAGACCGCTGCGCAAATACGGTGTGACAGAAAGTATTGCAACAACCGCCATTTTATTCTCTAGGGTGTTAGAAAAAAATATATATATAATATTTGGGGGTTCTAAGTAATTTTCTAGCAAAAAAAAAAAAAAAGGATTTTAATTTGTAAGCACGTGTAAAAAAAAAAGAGGCGGGGGGGCGGGGCTGAAGTGGTAAAACTACACGGCACCAAAATTAGAAAGGTTCAAAAGTTAGAACAGCTCGGTCATTACCCGCAATTTTAATTAAAAAACAAAAAAAAGAAAATATTGACATGGACATAGAACACGTCTCCGTACCTCTGTCAGATCTATGATGTAGGATCAGATGTCCACGAGAACAATTTTCCCCCAACACGTCTGTACCTGTGTGAGTTCCTGACAAAGCTGGCTTTCTTTGGAAAACATTTCCCGCACTCAGAAAAAGGAATACGGCTTCTCACTTGTAAGAGACCTCAAGATATAAGTCTGTGTGCAGACCCCCCCATCCATAAACACCGAGCCAGGGTAGTCGAGAAGAGGCCCTTGTCCTCATCAATATGTAGACGAGGTGCTTAGCCAGAGATGAGGTCCCCCTGGTGAGGAACCCCCTCATGTTGAAGGTCTATGGCCTGGTATTGTTCAGGAGGGAAGGGGTGCATGCTCACCCCACCCCCACCCCCTTTCCTAGTTTGCCAGCTCGAAAAATGGGTCTACTATGAAAAACATTTCCCACACTCAGAACAGGAATACGGCCTCTTGCCTGTGTGCAGACCCCCCCACAAACACCGAGCCAGGGTTGTCGGGAAGAGGCCCTTGTCCTCATCAACGTGTAGACAAGGTGCTTAGCCAGAGATGAGGTCCCCCTGGCAAAGAACCCCCTCATGTTGAAGGTATATGGCCTGGTAATGTTCAGGAGGGAAGGGGTGCATGCTCACCCCCCCCCCCCCCCGTTTCCTGGTCTGCCAGCTCGAAAAATGGGTCTAGTATGAAAAACATTTCTCGCACTCAGAACAGAAATACGGCTTCTCAGTTGTAGGAGACCTCAGATATAAGACTTGGTTTTATTTAGATAAAAAACATTTCCCACACTCAGAACAGGAATACGGCCTCTTGCCCATGTGCAGATCCCCCACAAGCACCGAGCCAGGGTTTTCGGGAAGAGGCCCATGTCCTCATCAACATGTAGACAAGGTGCTTAGCCAGAGATGAGGTCCCCCTGGTAAGGAACCCCCTCATGTTGAAGGTCTATGGCCTGGTATTGTTCAGGAGGGAAGGGGCGCATGCTCCCCCCCCACCCCCTTTCCTAGTTTGCCAGCTCGAAAAATGGGTCTACTATGAAAAACATTTCCCGCACTCAGAACAGGAATACGGCCTCTTGCCTGTGTGCAGACCTCCCCACCAACACCGAGCCAGGGTTGTCGGGAAGAGGCCCTTGTCCTCATCAACATGTAGACAAGGTGCTTAGCCAGAGATGAGGTCCCCCTGGTAAGGAACCCCCTCATGTTGAAGGTCTATGGCCTGGTATTGTTCAGGAGGGAAGGGGCGCATGCTCCCCCCCCACCCCCTTTCCTAGTTTGCCAGCTCGAAAAATGGGTCTACTATGAAAAACATTTCCCGCACTCAGAACAGGAATACGGCCTCTTGCCTGTGTGCAGACCTCCCCACCAACACCGAGCCAGGGTTGTCGGGAAGAGGCCCTTGTCCTCATCAACATGTAGACAAGGTGCTTAGCCAGAGATGAGGTCCCCCTGGTAAGGAACCCCCTCATGTTGAAGGTCTATGGCCTGGTATTGTTCAGGAGGGAAGGGGCGCATGCTCCCCCCCCCCCCTTTCCTAGTTTGCCAGCTCGAAAAATGGGTCTAGTATGAAAAACATAAACATTTCCCACACTCAGAACAGGAATACGGCTTCTCACTTGTAGGAGACCTCAGATATAAGACTTGGGGTTTTTTTTTCCGATACAAAACATTTCCCACACTAAAAACAAGAATCTGGACTTTTGTCTGTGTAAGATCTCTGATGTGTGTCAAGGTTTGATTCATATGCAAAACATTTCCCGCACTAAGAAGAGGAATATGTCTTCTCACTCAGACTCAGGAATATGTCTTCTCACTCAGACTCAGCAATATGTCTTCTCACTCAGACTCACTCAAGATTTTATTTAGAAACAAAACATTTCCTGCACTCAGAACAGAAATACGGCCTCTTGCCCATGTGCAGACCCCCCACAAACACCAAGCCAGGGTTGTCGGGAAGGGGCCCTTGTCCTCATCAACATGTAGACAAGGTGCTTAGCCAGAGATGAGGTCCCCCTGGTGAGGAACCCCCTCATATTGAAGGTATATGGCCTGGTAATGTTCAGGAGGGAAGGGGTGCATGCTCACCCCACCCCCACCCCACCTTTCCTGGTCTGCCAGCTCGAAAAATGGGTCTAGTATGAAAATCATTTACCGCGCTCAGAACAGGAATACGGCTTCTCACTTGTAGGAGAACACAGATATAAGACTTGGTTTTATTACGATACAAAACATTTCCCACACTCAGAACAGGAATCCGGACCCTTGTCTGTGTAAGATCTCTGATGTGTGTCAAGGTTTCATTTATATGCAAAACATTTCCCGCACTAAGAAGAGGAATATAAAAAATGTGTTCGTTTTCGTTTCATTCTTTTTTTGCTTTTTTCGGAAGTTCGGGAATTCGGAAATCCGAAAATTCGGATTTTCAAATTTCCGAATTTTCAAATTTTCGAATTTCCGAATTAGAATTTTCAAATTTCAGAAATGTTCCAATTTCTGAAATTTTGCAATTTCTGAAATTTCTAATTTTTGAATTTCGGAAATGTAGAATTTCCGAATTTTGAATTTCCGAAATTTAGAATTTCTGAAATTTTGCAATTTTTCCAATTTCCGAAATGTTCCAATTTCCGAAATTTCGAATGTTTGAATTTAGGAAATTTAGAATTCCCGAATATCCGTAATTTTGAATTTCCGAAATTTTGGAATTTCCAATTTCTGCATTTGCGAATATTCGGAAATTCAAAATTTCGGAAATTCGGGAATTCTAAATTTCCTAAATTCAAACATTCGAAATTTCGGAAATTGGAACGTTTCGGAAATTGGAAAAATTGCAAAATTTCAGAAATTCTACATTTCGGAAATTCAAAATTCGGAAATTCTACATTTCTGAAATTCAAAAATTAGAAATTCCAAATTTCGGAAATTCGAAAGCTCGGAAATTCCAAATTCGGAAAGTCTAAATTTCCGAAATTGAAAAAATTTGGAAATTTCGGAATTAGCAAATTTGTCAAAATTCGTTAAAAAATGAATTCGAGACTGAATTGCACATGTCTAAATATGTCTTCTCACTCATTTGAGACCTCAAGGTTTTATTTAGATACAAAACATTTCCCGCACGCAGAACAGGAATACGGCCTCTTGCCCGTGTGCAGACCCCCCCACAAACACCCGAGCCAGGGTTGTCGGTAAGAGGCCCTTGTCCTCATCAACATGTAGACGAGGTGCTTAGCCAGAGATGGAATCCCCCTGGTAAGGAGCCCCCTCATGTTGAAGGCATGTGGCCTTGTATTGTGCAGGAGGGAAGGGGCACATGCCCCCCTCCCCCACACTATGTTATTGTTTTGACAACCCCTTGCCTATTAGCCAAGCCAATGTATTTTCGAATGCGAAAGATTCGGCTCCTATTGATTTCACTGGGGTTCGGGTTTGGCATTCACGGGCAGAACCCCAGAGCATTGCGGCCCACCATTACTTGTGATTCCTTTGATGCACATTAAGGTAGCACCGCCTTTTAAACGCTTTCCCGCACTCGGAGCAGGAATAGGGCCTCTCGCCCGTGTGGGATCTTTGATGTACGACGACGTGATATCTTTGCACAAAACGCTTCCCGCACTCCGAACAGGAATACGGCTTCTCCCCCGTGTGAGTTCTCAGATGTATAGACAGGTCCGATTTTTGCACGAAGCCTCTCCCGCACTCGGGGCAGGAATGCGGCTTGTCCCCCGTGTGATGCTTTTGATGCTTGGCGAGAGCGGCTCTGTGTTTGAAACCTTTCCCGCACTGGGAGCACAAGTAGGGCCTCTCCACCTGGTGAGACGTTTGATGTCTGATAAGGTCTGATTTCTGTATGAAGCTCTTCCCGCACTGGGGGCACGTATAGGACTTGATGCCCAGGTGGATTTTCTGGTGTCTGACGAGCTCCCCTCTGGAGGAAAAGGTCTTCCCGCACTCGTCACAAGGAAAGGGTTTCACCCCGTAGTGAGCTCTCTGGTGTTTCACCAGCTGTTTTTTCAATAAGAAATTCTTCCCGCACTCAGAACATGAATGGGGCTTCTGAGATCCATCAAAGGTGTTAAGACTTGATGTAAAGAGAACCGGTTCCTCGGGAAAGGAAAACATTTCCATCTCTTGAACAACGGCACGATGCCTCGTATGTTGAGGTTCCTCAGGATCAGAGGGATCTGTTGATCTGTTCACGTTGTGAAGTCCTGCATGGAAATTGAAGGTGAGCTTCTCTCCAAGGTGATCTTGTGTGATGTCTTCATCTTCCATTTTGCATTCAGGAGATAAGAAGACACGTTCCTCTGAGGTTCTCTTGGTGTCATTCCCATCTTCTAAAAAAAAAAAAAAATTTGTACTGACTGGAAAATCTTATTTTTACGTGCTGCATGACCCCATTCATTGGTATGGTGAGACACGTGCGCCATGACCCCATTCATTGGTATGGTGAGACACGTGCACGATGACCCCATTCATTGGTATGGGGAGACACGTGCACCATGACCCCATTCATTGGTATGATGAGACACGTGCACCATGACCCCATTCATTGGTATGGGGAGACACGTGCACCATGACCCCCATTCATTGGTATGATGAGACACGTGCACCATGACCCCATTCATTGGTATGGCGAGACACCTACACCATGACCCCATTCATTGGTATGGTGAGACCCATGCACCATGACCCCATTCATTGGTATGGTGAGACACGTGCACCATGACCCCATTCATTGGTATGGTGAGACACGTGCACCATGACCCCATTCATTGGTATGGTGAGACACGTGCACCATGACCCCATTCATTCCTATGGGGAGACAAGTGCACCATAACCTCATTCATTGGTATGGCGAGACACGTGCACCATGACCCCATTCATTGGTATGGTGAGACACGTGCACCATGACCCCATTCATTGGTATGGTGAGACACGTGCACCATGACCCCATTCATTGGTATGGTGAGACACGTGCACCATGACCCCATTCATTGGTATGGTGAGACAGGTGCACCATGACCCTGTTCATTGGTATGGGGAGACACGTGCACCATGACCCCATTCATTGGTATGGGGAGACACGTGCACCATGACCCCATTCATTGGTATGGTGAGACACGTGCACCATGACCCCATTCATTGGTATGGGGAGACACGTGCACCATGACCCCATTCATTGGTATGGGGAGACACGTGCACCATGACCCCATTCATTGGTATGGTGAGACCCGTGCACCATGACCCCATTCATTGGTATGGTGAGACATGTGCGCCATGACCCCATTCATTGGTATGGTGAGACACGTGCGCAATGACCCCATTCATTGGTATGGTGAGACACGTGCACCATGACCCCATTCATTGGTATGGTGAGACACGTGCACCATGACCCCATTCATTGGTATGGGAAGACACGTGCACCATGACCCCATTCATTGGTATGGGAAGACACGTGCACCATGACCCCATTCATTGGTATGGGAAGACACGTGCACCATGACCCCATTCATTGGTATGGTGAGACACGTGCACCATGACCCCATTCATTGGTATGGTGAGACACGTGCACCATGACCCCATTCATTGGTATGGCGAGACACGTGCACCATGACCCCATTCATTGGTATGGTGAGACACGTGCACCATGACCCCATTCATTGGTATGGTGAGACAGGTGCACCATGACCCCATTCATTGGTATGGTGAGACAGGTGCACCATGACCCCATTCATTGGTATGGTGAGACCCGTGCACCATGACCCCATTCATTGGTATGGGGAGACACGTGCACCATGACCCCATTCATTGGTATGGTGAGACCCGTGCACCATGACCCCATTCATTGGTATGGGGAGACTTGTGCACCATGACCATTCATTGGTATGGGGAGACTTGTGCACCATGACCCCATTCATTCCTATAATGAGACATGTGCAACATAACCCTATTCATTCCTATGAGGGGACATGTGCTCTTGCTTGGAGCCCATTGAGGGACACAGGCATTCAAAGACTATCGGGTCATACTGCTGCCTGCAGAGGGTTGGGACACTAACAAACAGAAAAACTGAAAGTCAACCCTGGTTTGGCCTCTCCTCTACCCAGCATGCCTCAGTTCTGTGAGATAGCAGTACTAAGGAACGGCAAAAAAAAAAAAAACACACACACTTAGTGGTGAGATCTGTGACCATCAGTGGACACCAAAAAAAAATATTATGGTAAGTACATACATCTTAAATTCTCTCTCATGGGCAACAGTAGCCAAAAGGATCTGGGACCTGCCTACAACCCAGGACCTGAAGGACCAAAGCACTATATACACACACATTCCTAGTCTCCACTACCCACCTATGCCGATCTCTGTAAGAACGTCCTCTTCTTTAATAATCACCATCCTCACCGTCCCCTCCACAGTCTGCTGATCATCCCTCACATACGTCTCCTCTTCTTCCTTGTTACTCTCAACTTTTGTTTCAGTCGTTTCTTCACTCTGAAGAGGCAAAATGATAAAAGAAATATTGAAAATGAAACATTAAATAAAAATAAAAATAAAAATGGCTTGAACATTATACAGGCCATGATGGTGAGTTATTGTTGTGTTAAGAACCTAAACTCCATCTACCTGATGATGGTGAGGGATGGTGTGATCTTCCTGTGTGGAAACCCGGGAATAGAGAGGACGGGGACATCTCTCTGGTGGGTTCCCATTACTGGATCCATCTGTAGGAAACACACACACTGACTGAATACATTGTTTCTATGTGTTTATCAGATGATGGGGGATCTAGGTGGACCCTCCGTACTGCTCTCTCCTTTACAATAAAGTCTCCTCTTACCCGGTGATGTGAGGGGCGGCTGACTGTCCATCATGACGTCCTTGTAGAGATCCTTGTGTCCTTCTAAATACTCCCACTCCTCCATGGAGAAATAGACAGTGACATCCTGACACCTTATAGGAACCTGACACACACAATGATACAGTCACCATCCAGACACATCCCTTGTCTGTTACTGGATAATGTCCCAGAATTCCCAGAATCCTCCTCACCTCTCCTGTCAGCAGCTCCATCATCTTCTTGGTGACTTCAAGAATCTTCTCCATGTTGTGTCTCTCAGGTTTTAGGGAGTCACATGGAGGCACTGTGATGGTCATATGATCACCTGACTTCAGAAGAGGAAATCTCTGTATTGGAGAACCAATAGGAATATCATGTTAGAATCCCAGAATGCTCCTCACCTCTCCGGTCAGGTCTGTGTTTTATTAATAGAGATAAGAGTGATGTCATATGACCTCCCAGAATCCTCCTCACCTCTCCGGTCAGGTCTGTGTTTTATTAATAGAGATAAGAGTGATGTCATGTGACCTCCCAGAATCCTCCTCACCTCTCCGGTCAGGTCTGTGTTTTATTAATAGAGATAAGAGTGATGTCATGTGACCTCCCAGAATCCTCCTCACCTCTCCGGTCAGCAGGTAGATGATCTCCAGGGTGAGGTTTAGTATCCTCTCAGTCACGTGACTCCGGTCCTCCTCCATCCTCATTCATACAGTCATGTAATGTAGGTTTTGCTGTAGTCCAATAACTGAAATAACTTAATGAACATTTAGATTGCATTAGTTGTACACGTAAAGGGTTAATATGAAATTCTGGAATGGCCCCCAGTGGGATTATACTCAGAGATACATTCAGTCTAGACTCATATTGTCTATTTTTGTTTTTGGACCCCAGGATCCTCTTGTAATTTGGCCTGTCAGACATGAAATCTCACTTTCTATGTTAGATGGTGACTCCAGATGGTGGGATTTTGGGAGGGGGAGCTGAGAGGTCAGTGTGATGTCAAAGGATGTACTGATTCTAGATGGACAGACATTGGGTGTCAGAGCTGTGAAGTCAGTGTATGGTCAGTGTAATGTCATAGGATGCATTGACCTCAGATGAAGGGACTTTGGAAGGAGGAGTTTCTAGGTCAGTGTAATGTCATAGGACGCATGGACCTCAGATGAAGGGACATTGGATGGAGGAGTTTCTAGGTCAGTGTAAGGTCATAGGACACATTGACCTCAGATGAAGGGACATTGGAAGGAAGAATTTTCTAGGTCAGTGTAATGTCATAGGATGCATGGACCTCAGATGAAGGGACATTGGATGGAGGAGTTTCTAGGTCAGTGTAGGGTCAGTGTATTGTCATAGGATGCATTGACCTCAGATGAAGGGACATTGGAAGGAGGAGTTTCTAGGTCAGTGTAATGTCATAGGACGCATGGACCTCAGATGAAGGGACATTGGAAGGAGGAGTTTCTAGGTCAGTGTAATGTCATAGGACACATGGACCTCAGATGAAGAGACATTGGAAGGAGGAGTTTCTAGGTCAGTGTAATGTCATAGGACGCATGGACCTCAGATGAAGGGACATTGGAAGGAGGAGTTTCTAGGTCAGTGTAATGTCATAGGACGCATGGACCTCAGATGAAGGGACATTGGAAGGAGGAGTTTCTAGGTCAGTGTAATGTCATAGGACACATGGACCTCAGATGAAGAGACATTGGAAGGAGGAGTTTCTAGGTCAGTGTAATGTCATAGGACGCATGGACCTCAGATGAAGGGACATTGGAAGGAGGAGTTTCTAGGTCAGTGTAATGTCATAGGATACGTGGACCTCAGATGAAGGGACATTGGATGGAGGAGTTTCTAGGTCAGTGTAGGGTCAGTGTAATGTCATAGGACGCATTGACCTCAGATGAAGGGACATTGGATGGAGGAGTTTCTAGGTCAGTGTAGGGTCATAGGACTCATGGACCTCAGATGAAGGGATATTGGAAGGAAGAGTTTCTAGGTCAGTGTGATGTGATGAGGATGTCATAACCCTGAGTGAAGAGATATTGGAAGGATGAGCTGTGAGGTCACTGTAGGTTCATTAGGACGTCGGGGAGATGTGCTGACTCTGGATGGAGGGGCATTAGGAGGAGGAGCTGTGAGGTCAGTATAGAGTCTGTGTGATGTCATAAGGTGTGCTGACTCCAGATGGAGGGACATTGGGAGGAGGAGCTGTTAGGTCATTGTGATGTCATAGGATGCATTTACTCTAGATGGAGGGACATTGGAAGAGGAGCCTCAATGTAGGGTCAGTATTACATCATGAGATGGGCTAACTCCGGATGGATGGACATTGGTGGAAGTCGCTGTGAGGTCAGTGTAGGGTCAGAGTGATGTCATAAGGTGTCCTGATTGTGAATAGAGGGACAATTGGAGAAGGAGCTGTGAGGCTGATGTGATGTCATAGAATACACTGACTCTGGATGGAGGGACAATGGGAGGAGAAGCTGTGAGGTCAGTGCAGGGTTAGTGTGATGTCATAGGATGTGCTGACCCTGGATGGAGTTACAATGGAAGGTGGATCTTTGAGGTCAGTGTGATGTCATAGGATGTGCTGACCCTGGATGGAGGGACAATGGAAGGTGGATCTTTGAGGTCAGTGTGATGTCATAGGGTGCACTGACCCTGGATGGAGGGACAATGGAAGGTGGATCTTTGAGGTCAGTGTGATGTCATAGGGTTCACTGACTCTCGATGGAGGGACATAGGGTAGAGGAGCTGTGAGGGGTCCTTTATAAAGCTCTGCAAACTGGATCATTTCTCCCAGGTGTGTCCCACCTCTTCTAAAATAACTTTTTCAAGCTTTACTGCAACATAAAAAACCTACTCCTGCGATATTTGTGGACAATGCCCATCATATTCTGTCCCGATTATCTGAGACGGAGGTAATTATGTAAAATCAGAATGAGGGATTTTTTTTTCGTTCTTCCTAATTAAAACTTAGAGGTAGTACAATATTGTACCATCATGGCCATCAATGAATGCAGAAAGTTTGGAATTTCGGTGATTCCTCTTTACCGGCTAACTTAAAGATCCAAGCTTTCGGGGGAACTTGGTTCACTTCATCAGGTTTTATACATTTAGATTAAAAGTTATAAAAAAATATATAAAAATTACACATCTAAAAAAAAATTCACCATCCCACGCACCCAACAGTAGTGTGGATAGACCGATAAGGTGAAAACGTAAATATCCGATCACCTACTGCCAGTTCCAGCAATGTCTCCTCTCTACTTCCTCCCGACTCGCCTCACACCCAGAACTTCCTATTTATACTCTTACATCACTTCCCATCTGTGATTACCATAGAGACTTCATGTAGGAGTCTCTTGTTGGTATAAGCGTGATCAGCACCTGGTGGAGCCCAGAGGAACTACAGCCGGAGAAATTTTTCAACGTACTAGACCAGATTTTGGTGTCCGTTTACGAAACTGTGAACATCCCTACGATCGCCGCTGATCTCGGTTCATTAACGGTTTATGAAACAGTGATGATCACGGGAGAACATGTTCTCCGCCAATCATCTCCACACAAAGAGAAGTTGTCACTGACTGACACACAAACGGGCTGTTTATGAAGCTGCGATCTTAGCACTTCACTGGCCATCTGTGTCAGAGTTCACACTCCCCAAATCTCCAGCTCAGAGGTGGTGAATCGGGGAGTGGAGAGAGAATCCAGGGGGAAGGAGGAAGATTGTTAACTTCCTTCTTCCTCGATCAGACCCTCGAACACAGTAAACATGTCCCCCTGCCATGTTTATGTGTATATATATATATATATATATATATATATATATATATATGTGTGTGTGTGTGTGTGTATACATATCCTACCTGCTTTATCTGCTACAGGATCCCAGCTTGCTCAACTCCTGGTGGGGCGATCTTGAGCACCGGGACCTGGAATTAATTTGCCGCAAAACCCATCTCCACCATCAGGAGCTCTGGTGAATACCAGTTACTGCTTAAACTGCGCACCTTGGGTTAGCCCCATGTTCCATGGTGACCTGCTTGTATACCTATCCTGCTGGTCGGCGGAAGACATTCTACAGCTGTAGCTACTGGTCCCTGAGTCTGACCCCAGACCAGGACAAAAGATCTAATAAGGCTCTAAAAGATGTAAAATTGGTGAGACTCCGATGTAAACTCCAATCCCTCCAACCCATGTGGTTTCAGAAAACCGATTATATGAGCAGAAGCCACATCTAAAAGGGACCCCTGATGCCTTCTTCAAATTTCAGTCCTGGTCTGTAGAAGTGCTTTCTGCACTGTAACTAAACTAATTCAGATGCTGCCTGCTTCCAGCAGTTCATGTTCTCCAGTGACTGCATGAATGCACTGCAACATAGGAATCAACAGTTATCAAGACTGATTTGAAGCAGATGCCTTCGTTGTTATCAGTCCTTGTCTAGAGTACAATACAGACACAGACAACCTGAATGAAAGGAGAGTAATGTTTATTCTGGCCTGTGATGATAAACTTACCAGGCGGAGGTAAGAGGATAAATTTGTAAAAGTTGCTTGGTATTCCTGGAAGAGAAAGCTAATATGTCTCGTTGTCAATGAAAGCCTTTCTTGAAATCAAAACATGCCAACATGGGAAACAATGCACCATGGGAGGACTCATTTTCTCAACAACAAAAAAAAAGGTGTCCTTCACCTCCTCCCATATAAGCCCATCACCAAAGTGAAGCCTCCAGTGGCCATGCATTTCCGTTGTCTTTCAGAACCATCTCCCACAACCTCAACCTCAGCCGCTTTTTACTGACTGAATGTTTACTCTGGCCTGTGATGATAAACTCACCAGGTGGAGGTAAGAGGATAGATTTGTAGGTGTCTCGTTGTCAATGAAAGCCTTTCTTGAAATCAAAACATGCCAAAATGGGAAAGAATGCACCATGGGAGGACTCATTTTCTCAACAAAAAAAAAAAGGTGTCCTTCACCTCCTCCCATATCAGCCCATCACCAAAGTGAGACCTCCAGTGGCCATGCAATTCTGTTGTCTCTTAGAACCATCTCTCGCAAACCTCCGCCGCTTTTTACTGAGTGAACTTGAATGTGTTTAATGAGCTCGGCCTTTTTCGAGAAGCATTGGTCACACTCCAGGCAAGAGAAAGGCCGCCCACCCATGTGGATTCGGAGGGGTCTTTCAAGCTTTGACTTGAAGATGAAACGTTTGGCACACTCAGAGCACGAATACGGCTTTGTCGTTGGTGTGGATTACTTGGTGCGCGGCTAACTGCAATTTGAAAATATAGCTCTTCTCGCACTCAGAACACGAATAGGTCTCCTTCACAGAGTGAGAGCTCAGGTGTAGGGCCAGATGGGATTTCTGTGAAAACCCCTTTCCGTACTCGGAACATGTGTGGGGCTTCACAACCGACTGAGGGCTTTGTTGTGTGCCGAGATGACATCTCAACGAGATGTCCTGTGTGGATTCGGAGGGAAGTATCTGTTGAGTCTAAGTTTTATGGTGTTCCACTATCTTTGATAAAGAACGGGCATTGGACTTTTCACGTTGGTGACATTTTTGATGCGTGGCCAAGTGGAACTTATGCATGAATGTTTTCCCACACTCTGAACATGTATGAGTCTTCACGCCCCTGTGACTTCGCTGGTGCCTGGCAAGATCGCTTCTCCAGGAAAAGTTCTTCCTGCACTCGCTGCAAGAATGGTCCCCTGTGTGAATCCCCTGGTGTGTGGACAACTTCGATTTAAGAAAAAAACTCTTCCCGCACTCCAAACACGAATACAGCTTCACGTTGGTGTGGCTTCTTTGGTGTACCTCCAACTGGGAGTTAAACAGATATCAATTTCCATACTGGGGGCATGAATATGTTGCCTATTGTCCATCATGGCATCCTTATAGAGATCCTTTTGTCCTTCTAAATACTCCCACTCCTCCATGGAGAAATAGACAGTGACATCCTGACACCTTATAGGAACCTGACATACAAAATGATACTTTTTTTAGCGACTCTACAGCTCTTGTGTAACTCGCATGTGTCTCCAAGAAACCCCACAGCTCCTGTGCTTTCAGTGACTGGGTGAGCCTTCTGTCTCCAGGGACCCCAGTATCTCCAGTAACCCTAGCTCTCATGTGTCTCAAGGAACCCTAGCGCTCTTGTGCTTTTAGTGAATGGGCGACCCCATTGTCTCCGCTGACTCTAATGCCGCGTACACACAAGCGGACTTTACAGCAGACTTTGTCCGGTGTACTTTTCGACGGACTTTCCAAATGAACGGACTTGCCTACACACAATCAACCAAAGTCCGACGGATTCATACTTGAAGACGTACGACCGGACTAAAACAAGGAAGTTCATAGCCAGTAGCCAATAGCTGCCCTAGCGTCGGTTTTTGTCCGTCGGACTAGCATACAGACGAGCGGACTTTTCGACCGGACTCGAGTCCGTCGGACAGATTTGAAACATGTTTTATTTCTAGGTCCGTCAAACTTTGGAGAAAAAAAAGTCTGCTGGAGCCCACACACGATCGAATTGTCCTACAGACTCCAGTTCGCCGGACCAAGTATGCCATAAAGTCCGGTCGTGTGTACGGGGCATTACTCTCATGTGTCTCTAGGAACCCCAGGGCTCCTGTGCTTTCAGCGTCTGAGTGGCCCTTCTGTCTCCAGTGACCCCAGTGTCTCCTGTGACCCCAACTCTCATGTATCTCCAGAAACCTCAGAGCTCATGTGCTTTCAGGGACGGGGTGACCCTTCTTTCTCCAGTGACTCTAACTCCCATGTGTCTCCAGGAACCCCAGGGCTTTTGAGCTTTCAGTGACTGGGTGACCCTTCCGTCTCCATGGATCCTAAATCTCATGTCTCCATGAACCTCAGAGCTCTTGTGCTTTCAGTGATTGGGTGACCCTTTTGTCTCCAGCAACCCCAACTCTCATGTGTCTCCGGAAACCCCAGAGCTCATGTGCTTTCAAAGACGGAGTGACCTTTCTGTCTCCAGTGACTCCAATGGTTCCCGTGAGCCTAACTCCCATGTGTCTCCAGGAACTTTCAGTGACTGGGTTACCCATCTGTCTCCAAAGACCCTAAATCTCATGTCTCCAGGAACCTCAGAGCTCTTGTGCTTTCAGTGATTGGGTGATCCATCTGTCTCCAGTGACCCCAGTGTTTCCAGTGACCCTAACTCCCATTTGTCTTGAGGAAACCTCCGAGCTCTGTGCTTTCAGTGATTGGGTGACCCTTCTGTCTCCAGTGACCCTAACTCCCATGTGTCTCCTGGAACCACAGGGCTTTTGAGCTTTCAGTGACTGGGTGACCCTTCTGTCTCCATAGACCCCAAATCTTGTGTCTCCATGAACCCCAGGGCTACTGTGCTTTAAGTGACTGGGTGACCCTTCTGTCTCCAGTGACCCTAACTCCCATGTGTCTCCAGGAACCCCGGGGCTACTGTGCTTTTAGTGACTGGTTGACTCTTCTGTTTCAATTGACCCTAGTGTATCCAGTGACCCTAACTCTCATGTGTCTCCAGGAACTTCTGAGCTTTTGTGCTTTCAGGGACTGGGTGACCCATTTGTCTCCTGTGACCCCAGTGTTTCCAGTGACTTTAACTGTTATGTGTCTCCAGGAACATCAGATTGCTGTGCTTTCAGTGATTAGGTGACCCTTCTGTCTCCAGTGACCTCAGTGTTTCCAGTGACCCTTACTCTCATTTATCTCCAGGAACCTCAGAGCTTCTGTATTTTCAGTGTCTGTGTAACCCTTCTATTTCCACTGACCCTTGTGTTTCCAGTGACCCCAACTCTCATGTGTCTCCAGGAACTTCTGAGGTTTTGTGCTTTCAGGGACTGGGTGACCCATCTGTCTCCTGTGATCCCAGTATTTCCAGTGACCCTAACTCTCATGTGTCTCCAGGATCCCCAGAGCTCTTGTCCTTTCAGCGATGGGGTGACCCTTCTGTCTCCAGTGACCTCAATGTTTCCAGTGACCCCAACTCTCATGTGTCTTCAAGAACCCCAGACTCTTGTCCTTTCAGTGACTGGGTGACCCTTCTGTCTCCAGTGACCTCAATGTTTCCAGTGACCCCCAACTATCATGTGTCTTCAGGAGCCCCAAAACTCGTGTGCTTTCAGTGACTGCATGGCCCATCTGTCTCCAATGACCCCAGCTCTTGTGTGTCTCCAGGAACCCCAGGGCTCCTGTGCAGTCAGTGACTGGTTGACCCTTCTGTCTCCAGTGACCCCTGTCTCGTGACCCCTGAGCGCTCATGTGTCTCCAGTGACTCCTGTATCTCTAGTGTCCCCTCTGGCTCCAGTATCAGGCAGTGACTCTATAGTATTCTGTGCTATTGAATGACTCCGGTGCACGCTATGTGTCTCGGTGAGACTTGTGTCTTCACCTCAACCTCAAGTACACTCTTATTTTTGGTGGACTGTCTCTCTCACTGTGGACACAAACCTCTGTCCATGACAAGGATGCTATCAATTCTGATCAGATTATCAACTGTGATTTTGGAGGTGCACCCCCCCCCCAACCCTGCAGGTAATCCCCGACTGTTCTTAATGGATGTTCTCCAGACCTCCAATTGCCAATTTGTCATGTATTTCACAATTTGACTCCTCAGCTCAGATCCCCGATGAGTCTTTTGTCTTCACCTCGGAGGAACGGTCTGTTGGTTGCAGTTCTTTCATAAAGACAACTTCTGATGAGACTTCTCTGAGGGGTAGGCGGGGGTACCTGGACATGACTAGGTTCTGATAGCTCTGAGCTGGTGATTGTCCTTGACATTTGGCTTGGAAGGGATGGTGTATTTCTCAGTTCTTGTTGCCAACCACTGTTACTGGTCCTCAGTCTTGTGGTTTGTGCTTATAAAGAAGAACCTGGCCAGAACACAGACCAGACCAGAAGAACCTGGACTCGAGAAGCACCTCAAAATATCTGCTTCTTGTATTGTAATTTAGAATTCCACCTGGTGGGATTCTGAGTTGGAGGGCTGTGGATTCCCAGAAGGGTTCCGAGTCAGAGGCTGGAGGTGAGGGTTGGAAGGGACTCTGAACAGGAAGACCAGAGTTCTCCAGGGTGGAGGGCCTCATAGCTAGGGTGGGGAGGTGATCAGAGCAGGAGGGGTAATAAAGGGTGCAGATGCTTGAGGGTAGAGTCAAGTGATGATCAAGGCAGGACACAGGCTGATAAGGGGCGGAATAGGTAATTCAGCATTCAATTTATGGTCAAGGCAAGGTGCAGGGCGGAGTCAGGTAATCGGCAATTCAGGTCAGAATCAGGTGATGGTCAAGGCAGGGTGCAGGCTGGTATGGGCGGAGTCGGGTAACAGGTAATTCAGAGTGGAGTCGTGTGATGTTCAAGGAAGGGTGCAGGCTGTTGAGGAAGGAGTCATGTGATGGTCAAGGCAGAGTGTCGTCTTTTGAGGGTGGAGTCAGATGATTGCTAATTCAGGGTGGAGTCAGATGGTGGTTAATGAAGGGCACAGGCTGTTAAGGGTGGAGCCAGGTGACAGGTAATTCAGGGTGGAGTCAGATGGTGGTAAAGGGAGGGCACAGACTGTTAAGGGCGGAGTCAGGTGGTGGTCAGGGCAAGGTGCAGGCTGTTGAGGACGGAGTCAGTTGATGGGCTTTTCAGGTTAGAATCAGGTGATAGTCAAGGGATAACGCAGACTATTGAGGGTGGAGTCAGATGATGGTCAAGGGAGGGCTCAGACTGTTAAGGGCGGGGTCAGGTGATGATCAAGGGAGGGTGCAGCCTGTTGAGGGTGGAGTCAGGTGATGGTCAAGGCAGTGCACAGACTGTTGAGGGTGGAGCCAGGTGACAGGTAATTCAGGGCGGTGTGAGGTGGTGGTCAGGGCAAGGTGCAGACTGTTGAGTGGAGTCAGGTGATGGTCAAAGGAGGGGTCATACTTTTGGAGGTGGAGTCAGGTGATTGTCAAGGGAGGGTGAAGACTTTTGGAGGCGGAGTCAGGTGAAGTCAAGGCAGGGCGCAGATTTTTGGAGGCGGAGTCAGGTGATGGTCAAGGGAGGGCGCAGATTTTTGGAGGTGGAGTCAGGTGATGGACAAGGGAGAGTGCAGACTTTTGGAGGCGGAGTCAGGTGATGGTCAAGGAAGGGTGCATATTTTTGGAGGTGGAGTCAGGTGATGGTCAAGGGAGGGCACAGACTTTTGGAGGCGGAGTCAGGTGATGGTCAAGGGAGGGTGAAGACTTTTGGAGGCGGAGTCAGGTGAAGTCAAGGCAGGGCGCAGATTTTTGGAGGCGGAGTCAGGTGATGGTCAAGGGAGGGCGCAGATTTTTGGAGGTGGAGTCAGGTGATAGTCAAGGGAGAGTGCAGACTTTTGGAGGCGGAGTCAGGTGATGGTCAAGGAAGGGTGCATATTTTTGGAGGTGGAGTCAGGTGATGGTCAAGGGAGGGCACAGACTTTTGGAGGCGGAGTCAGGTGATGGTCAAGGGAGGGTGAAGACTTTTGGAGGCGGAGTCAGGTGAAGTCAAGGCAGGGCACAGATTTTTGGAGGCGGAGTCAGGTGATGGTCAAGGGAGGGTGCATATTTTTGGAGGTGGAGTCAGGTGATGGTCAAGGGAGGGCGCAGACTTTTGGAGGTGGAGTCAGGTGATGGTCAAGGAAGGGTGCATATTTTTGGAGGTGGAGTCAGGTGATGGGCACAGACTTTTGGAGGCGGAGTCAGGTGATGGTCAAGGGAGGGTGAAGACTTTTGAAGGTAGAGTCAGGTGATGGACAAGGGAGGGCGCAGACTTTTGGAGGTGGAGTCAGGTGATGGTCAAGGGAGGGCACAGACTTTTGGAGGTGGAGTCAGGTGATGGTCAAGGGAGGGCACAGACTTTTGGAGGCGGAGTCAGGTGATGGTCAAGGAAGGGTGCAGATTTTTGGAGGTGGAGTCAGGTGATGGTCAAGGGAGGGCGCAGACTTTTGGAGGTGGAGTCAGGTGATGGTCAAGGGAGGGCGCAGACTTTTGGAGGCGGAGTCAGGTGATGGTCAAGGGAGAGTGCAGACTTTTGGAGGCGGAGTCAGGTGATGGTCAAGGGAGAGTGCAGATTTTTGGAGGTGGAGTCAGGTGATGGTCAAGGCAGGCTGAATACTTTTGGGGGCGGAGTCAGGTGATGATCAAGGGAAGGCACAGACTTTTGGAGGCGGAGTCAGGTGATGGTCAAGGGAGAGTGCAGACTTTTGGAGGTGGAGTCAGGTGATGGTCAAGGGAGGGCACAGACTTTTGGAGGCGGAGTCAGGTGATGGTCAAGGAAGGGTGCAGATTTTTGGAGGTGGAGTCAGGTGATGGTCAAGGAAGGGTGCATATTTTTGGAGGCGGAGTCAGATGATGGTCAAGGGAGGGCACAGACTTTTGGAGGCGGAGTCAGGTGATGGTCAAGGGAGGGTGCAAGATGTTGAAGGAGGAGTCAGGTGACATCAATGTTAGGTGATGAGCAATTCAGGGTGGAGACAGGTAAAAGGTAAAGTGGGAGGAGTCAACTGATAGATGAATAGGGTAGCAGGCTGTTGTAGGAGGAGTCAAGTGAAAAGGAAATGTGGGAGGAGTCAGGTGAAGAGGAAATGTGGGAGGAGTCATGTGAAAAGGAAATGTGGGAGGGGTCAGGTGAAGAGGAAATGTGGGAGGGGTCAGGTGAAGAGGAAATGTGGGAGGAGTCAGGTGAAGAGGAAATGTGGGAGGAGTCAGTTGTTGGATAATGAGATGAGCAGGCTCTTGTGGGAGGAGTTTGATGACAGATAACGATAAGGGGAGGAGTCAGGCGATGTTGAACACTCAGTATCTCTCTGCACACAACCTGACTATCATCTTCTCTCCTCTATGTTGTCAGCCGTCCGTCCCGCCCCGCCCCGAGATCACCCCGCCCACATTCGCTCCCACCTAGACGTCTCGGAGTCCAGGCGACTCCAGAAACCAACATGGCCGCCGGGGAGCGTCCCCGACCAGTGCGCATGCACCAAACTCTCTAGTCTCGTCGGCCATTTTCTTGTAGTCAGCGGAGGGGCGGGGCGTGCGGGTGTACTTCCGGGAAGGTCTGCAAAGCTGAATGGCCCTCAGGACCGGACCGGAAGTGATGTCAGGATCACACAGGAAGTAATTTAACAAACACACCGGAAGTCCCCTGTGGGAGGGAAGCTGCAGCAGAGGAGGTAAGAGGATCATATTTTCTATTTACACCCATTAATCCCCCCGTCATGTCCGTCCTCTTCCTCCACAGTCACTGTGATGTCTTTTATCTCCAGCAGATGATGATACACACATATATAGTGTGGAAACCTAGATTAACCCCTTCAGGGGCAGAACATTCTCTTCATAGTGTTCTCTGTGTCTCCATCATTATTATTATATATAGGACAAATGATTGGTCGTGGAAGGCACAGTGATATAACGGCACCGATCCCCAGATGAAAATGAAATTCAAAAGAGAAAAAGGGGTGGGGATTTTAGAGGCGCAAAAAATGATATCAGATGCATTCAATAAAAAATATTATTGTTTTATTTCTTGTCTTGAGGAGCAAAACAAAAAATATCTATATATACCTAAAATCAATGGACACAGGCGAGTGCAGTGTTGTTGTCAAGATGTTGAAATGGGACACCATACGGAACCCGACATGTTTCGCCCATAGATCGGGCTTCTTCAGGGGGAGCTGTCCTTGCAGAGGTACAGGCCTTCTGTGTATCCAATCAAGCAGTGCTTCTATCCCGAATCAACCAAAGTGAAGGGGGGCGGCAGTTCCGTTACACTCACACCCCACGGCCCGCTTTCACAGCCAGGGCCACAAGCGGCTGGGGGCCACAGAGGGGACAAAAGGACCAGAATGTAAGCCTTGGAAGGACTTGAAGCCGAGGGACTTAATAGAGCCACCTTACAGCACTAGAGATATTGGGTAGATTAATACTTATGTGGGCAGTGGTAAAAACATGTCCCAAGGGGCTCCGGCCGACATGGGGGGAGGGGACATCCTATATCTCAGAGGAAGAACACTGGCACTATCAGCTCCCCCTGAAGAAGCCCGATCTATGGGCGAAACATGTCGGGTTCCGTATGCTGTCCCGTTTCAACATCTTGAAATCAACACTGTACTCGCCTGTGTCCATTGATTTTATGTATATATAGATATTTTTTGTTTTGCTCCTCAAGACAAGAAATAAAACAATAATATTTTTTATTGAATATTACCGTGTAGAAGGAAGAAGCTTATACTTACCTGTTCTAAGGGAGGTCCAGACACTCCTGGTGGCTCTGCCTCTCCACTGCTTCGCTCTCCTCCCCTCCCCGCTATCCCTATTGCTCAGCCCTCTTTCCCCCCTCTATTGCTCCACCCTCCTCCCCCTATTGCTCCGCCCTCCCCCCTATTGCTCTGCCCTCATTCCCCCCCTCTATTGCTCCATCCTCCTTCCCCCCTCTATTGCTCCGCCCTCCTTCCCCCCTCTATTGCTCCGCCCTCCTTCCCCTCTATTGCTCCACCCTTCTCCCCCTATTGCTCCGCCCTCCCCCCTATTGCTCCGCCCTCCTTCCCCCCCTCTATTGCTCCGTCCTCCTTCCCCCCTCTATTGCTCCGCCCTCCTTCCCCCCCTCTATTGCTCCGTCCTCCTTCCCCCCTCTATTGCTCCGTCCTCCTTCCCCCCTCTATTGCTCCACCCTCCTTCCCCCCTCTATTGCTCCGGCTTCCTTCCCCCCCTCTATTGCTCCACCCTCTTCCTCCCCTCTATTGCTCCGCCCTACTTAACCCCTCTATTGCTCTGTCCTCCTTCCCTTTCGATTACTCTGTCCTTTGTCCTCGATTGCTTCACCCCTCCTCTATTGCTCCACCCTCCATCCCCCTCTATTGCTCCGACCTCCCTTCTCCCGATTGCTCCGACCTCTCTCCACCCCTCTATTGCTTTGCCCCTCCTCTATTCCTCTGCCCTCCATCCCCCTCTATTGCTCCACCCTCCATAACCCTCTATTGCTCCCACCTCCCTTCTCCCAATTGCTCCTCCCTCTGCCCCCTCTATTGCTCCGCCCTCCATCCCCTTCCATTGCTCCGCCCTCCATCCCCCTCTATTGCTATGCCCACCCTCCCCCCCCTCCCCCCCTACAGCTCTGCCTTCCTTCCTCCCCCCGACTGCTCCTTCCTCCCTACCCCCCCCCCATTGCTTTGCCTTCCCTCCCCCCGACTAGCCTGTATTCCTTTAAAAAGACGACCATCCATGCTCCGGTGTCCCGTTATAGCATTAAGCTTGGATGTGATCCCGATATCTTGTTTCCTCATCTCAGCCCTTGTTATTCTGTCCCTGAAATATTTCCAGTCCCGGCTCTCCCAGTTTGTTTTCACTCCTGATTTCTGCCTAGTTCTGGTCCCTGTTATTTCTGACCTGCTGGACTTCTTGGATTAGACTTTCACCTCTTTATTACACCTTCCAATGACCTTAACTACCATCCTTGACCACTGGTGGAGAGGTAGAGTTGCCACCTCATCCCTTTAAACCCAAACACATATGAATTACACAGGTTCTGAGGCTAATTTAATGCAGATAAGGCACCAAGTGAGTTTAATTACCACCTTAATCAGACACAGAACCTGTGTAATTAATATGTGTTCGGGTTTAAAGGGATGAGGTGGAAACTCTATGGGGAGGTCTTCCTGCTAAGGTCTGATAGTCCGGTGGTGTTTAGGTCCTGGGGGCACCCAAGTGCCAGCAGTGTGCCTGTATAGTGTCCTCATATGATGGCTGTTGGAGATCAACTGCATTTCCTCTGTGGTCTTTGGACCTCAACAGAGACCCAACCCTTAGACTGCACCGATAATGCAGTGACCACATAGCAAAATGATGACAGAAGATGGGTGGGGGAACTATCAGTGTTTCTTGGAAAAATTACATTTCTCATATGACAATAAGACCACAGAGATACCGGTCCCCCCAGATCCAAAAAAAAGAGCAATCACCAAGCAGTACAGACCAAGTACAGAGCCAGGCAATGCTGAGAGTAACATTAACCCTCATAATAACCCCCCCATATATCCTCATCCTAATATTCTACAACCAGTACAGTCCATATAATTCTCTTTATCTACAGAGGAACCTGCATGACCACATGAATGAGGATGGAGGAGGACCAGAGTCACATGACTGAGAGGATCCTAAACCTCACCCTGGAGATCATCTACCTGCTGACCGGAGAGGTGAGGAGGATTCTGGGAGGTCACATGACATCACTCTTATCTCTATTAATAAAACACAGACCTGACCGGAGAGGTGAGGAGGATTCTGGGAGGTCACATGACATCACTCTTATCTCTATTAATAAAACACAGACCTGACCGGAGAGGTGAGGAGGATTCTGGGAGGTCACATGACATCACTCTTATCTCTATTAATAAAACACAGACCTGACCGGAGAGGTGAGGAGGATTCTGGGAGGTCACATGACATCACTCTTATCTCTATTAATAAAACACAGACCTGACCGGAGAGGTGAGGAGGATTCTGGGAGGTCACATGACATCACTCTTATCTCTATTAATAAAACACAGACCTGACCGGAGAGGTGAGGAGGATTCTGGGAAGTCACATGACATCACACTTATCTCTATTAATAAAACACAGACCTGACCGGAGAGGTGAGGAGGATTCTGGGAGGTCACATGACATCACTCTTATCTCTATTAATAAAACACAGACCTAACCGGAGAGGTGAGGAGGATTCTGGGAGGTCACATGACATCACTCTTATCTCTATTACTGTTGGTGTTTCAATACAGAGTTTGCCTCCCGTGAAGTTTGGTGACCGTGTGACCATAACGGTGACTCCACCTCACTCACTGACTCCTGAGAGACACAACATGCAGAAAATTTTAGAAGTCGCCAAGAAGATGATTGAGCTGCTGATGGGAGAAATGAATGCGGCTGGAAATTCTGGAACCATATCTACTAAGGAGGAGTGGGAGTATTTAGAAGGACACAAGGATCTCTACAAGGACGTCATGATGGAGAATCAGCCGCCCCTCACATCACCGGGTAAGAGGAGACTTTATTGTAAAGGAGAGAGCAGTACGGAGG
Organism: Lithobates clamitans; assembly: GCA_037952925.1. Lineage (NCBI taxonomy): Eukaryota > Metazoa > Chordata > Amphibia > Anura > Ranidae > Lithobates > Lithobates clamitans. The sequence goes on from JBBGZY010001528.1 coordinate 246,353, forward strand.
GTCCACCTAGATCCCCCATCATCTGATAAACACATAGAAACAATGTATTCAGTCAGTGTGTGTGTTTCCTACAGATGGATCCAGTAATGGGAACCCACCAGAGAGATGTCCCCGTCCTCTGTATTCCCGGGATTCCACACAGGAAGATCACACCATCCCTCACCATCATCAGGTAGATGATTGACAATTATTGGTAGTTATGATTTTTAACAAAAACGTATTTGCTATAATGAATGTTTCATTATATATATTCAGAGCGGAAACATCGAAGACTATAAAATTGTTATTAAAGAAGAGTATAAAGAGGAGGATGAGGAGTACGGAGTGATGGAGGAGTTTTCGGGAGGACACAAAGACTTGGTGGAGCCACCTAATACCAGGAACCCACCAGAGAGATCTCCACCTCTTCGGGATTCCACACAGGTAGGTCACACCATCCCTCACCATCATCAGGTAGGTGGAGTTGAGGGTTCGGGAACATAAAGTGATTGAACACTCTGACATGTGGAGACGATGTGTAGTCTCTACAAGATGATATTTTCTATGTGATCTCACATCATAACTACTTCTATGTTACAGATGTTATTTTCTGCCATTCTGTTGGTTTAGGGTGAAGATCTGATGAACATGAAAGTTGAGGGTGAAGTAGAAGAGACGTATGTGAGGGATGATGAGCAATATACGGAGGAGGCTGGGATGATGAGGACATTCATAGAGGAGGACACTCCTACAGAGATCAGCACAGGTGACCCATAATATATTCTTCTCTTATCTCTGCTCTGTTACTGCTCACTGGTCCAGAGATGAGCTCTGCGCTCTTTCCTGTCCTTCAGCGAAGAGAAAGCACCATTGCACTTCTGCTTGCACAGCACCACATGAAACTGGTCGGTTGCCCCTGTCCTCCTATAGTGATCCAGTCACTTCCAGTTGTCTGACCCTCATCACCAGCTGTCTTTGTTTGTGAATACCTGAGGCCTCGCATGGCACTTTGGGCCTGGTTGCATTACTGCTGCGCAGTGCACCATGTCCTTCCAGTCCCGCTGCTATGGGTGACCCCCTGCCCTGCTTATAGGCTTCTAATGGTTTAGGGGTGATAATTATTAGGTATCCTCGGATGTAGCCAGCACCTGTAATCTGGAATATGTTGCCCCTGTTATTAGAGGGTTTGCAGCATTGGAGTCCTCTGCCCTGCCCTTAGGGACCTCCCATATCCACCCAGGACCAGAAGCGTAACTAGAACCTGCTGGGTCCCGGTGCAAGAAACCATGAAGGGCCCCTCTGGCCCCCAGCCGAGGCCCATCGATCCAACCCTGGGGTCCTTCTCACTGATCCCGGGGCTCTTTACTTCCGCCACAGGGTCCTTTCACATGTTCTGCAGTGAGCCCCCATTCCTGCTGTCTTGGGGCCTGCCACGGTGGTGGAACGCCAGGGCCCGGTTGGAGGTGTGATCTTTGCGACCCTGGTAGTTCTGTCACTGCTCAGAACTTTTGTCCATGTGTAATCCACTCTTCACGCACCTTGACTGCAGAAGCTCTCAGTGTTCTCCAGTCTATCTGTGACCCAGCAGACCATCTCCGAGTCCCAGTAGTCTACTTCTGAGGAGACCCTTTTTTTTTGAGACACTGCAGTCTGCTGCCATCGCCCCTAGAATCTCAAGGAATTGTGTTGGACTTTAGTGATGCTTTTCGTTCTAGCCCGCATTGGAAGATCAGCCTGCTGTCTCCAGTCTTGGGTCTTTTGGACTAGATTTTGTTGCTTCTGCAAAGTCCTTCCCCTTACACCTGATATTTAAGTTATTCCTCTATCAAGACTAGAAGCACCCTGAAGGGTCCTGCCTGAGAGCACGTTCCAGATGTTCCCTTTGCAGAGTGTCTTTCTTACCCCTAACTAAGGTTGTCTCGATACTAGTATCGGCATCGGTTCCGATGCCGAGTATTTGCAGGAGTACTTGTACTCGTGCAAATGTTCCCGATGCTTCCCCTGATACCTGGACACTCAGGAAAATGTTGCATTTAATTTGGAAACCAAGGTCCCAGAGTCTGGAGGAAGAGTGGAGAGGCACAGAATGCAAGTTGCATGAGATCCAGTGTGATGTTTCCACAGTCAGTGATGATTTGGGGAGCCGTGTCATCTGCTGGTGTGGGTCCACTGGGTTTTATCAAGTCCAAAGTCAGCTCAGCCCTCTAGGAGGAAATTCTAGAGCACTTCATGCTTCCCTCTGCTGATCAGCTTTATGGAGATGCTGACTTAATTTTCCAGCAGGACTTGGCACCTGACCACACTGCCAAAACGACCAATACCTGGTCACATGATCATGGTATCACTGTGCTTGATTGGCCAGCAAACCCACCTGACCTAAACCCCATAGAGAATCTGTGGGGTATTGTCAAGAGCAAGATGAGAGACACCAGACCCAACAATGCAGGTGTGCTAAAGACCTCTATCAAAGCAACCTGGGCTTCCATAACACCTCAACAGTGCCACAGACCCTCATCTGTCAGTCGGTGTCGGAGTGGATTAGTTCCTTCTTAAAGGATCTCTCCTCAGTTGTGGATAGCCATCCGTTTTAGAGAGAGGGTGGAGCATATGTTTGGAGCCTCATGCTTCAGTTGAGATTTCGACAAAAACGGCAGGCTAGATCCCACCAATATGTCACCATGACACGCTCAGCCTCATCCCACACAAGACTTTCCAGCACGCTGGACCATAATCAAAGTTCCTGCAAACTGAGAGTGATCACCACTTCAGATAATGTCACAGTTACCCCGTTACATACCAAAACAGCTGCCAACTCCATGTTCTAATGGGAGCACAAACCTTGCACAATTGTTGTAACAGGTCTGACCGTTAGGAAGTGTCTGTAATACCCGCTGCCACGCGGACAGGGACATTTCAGAGATTTACAGCACAGTAGAGTTCTTCAAAGAGACAGTAATTCTATAAGTTCTGGGTTAGAGCATTTAGAGATGGGCTTAACAATTGTTAAATATTGTTTAATAAGAGAAAAGTAAAAAATAAATGTTTACAGAGAAGGATAATACAAAAGAAAAGCACACAAGTGAGGTGAATGGAGAATCCCCCTCTCACCAGGACATACAACATTGTGTTCCAGAGTGAGAAGAGACCTTCCTGTCTCACACCAGCAACGGGCTGAGCAGCCGTGCTTGGGCCACCACTTAGTAGGGTATATAAGAAGTGGCGACTCAGCACGGTGCCCCAAATGATACAATCTCTGACGAAACGCGTCGGGCGGGACTACTTGCTAACGTCATTACGTTCTCCGGAAGTGGAGCTGAGCCTGTCCGAATTGCTTTTTGCTTTTTTTTTATTTTATTTTTTTACTAGGCAGTGACGTTATACATATAGGTGCATTGTATGTGTTAGTGTAAAAACCCGATGGGCAATTTTATTTATTTGCAGCCCTGGGTCTCCCAGTTCTTCCTTAACGTGTACTGACAAGGTGGAGGTTGATGGAGGATACATGTGGGGAATTCTGCTTCTTGTTAGCAGTGGATCTTGCCAAGGAGAGTCCAGCTAAATCCTTACCTTGTATATCTTTAGCCACCCTATCTGCAGGCAAGATGTTCATCCCTTCTCCTGCATGAAGGGAAAGAAGTGCGGTGAAGGAACTCCCCCCCACAGGTGGCCTTCCCATTTCCTATTCTTTTCCTTCTCTCTTCAGCCCCCTCTCAGCAGTTATGGGTTTGGTTCCTAAACAGGCTTGTGGTCCTGTCTCTGTGAATCATGTAGTCCTTAAAGCTTTCTTCTGGTAACTAGGGTAGTCTCTGCCTCTTGTACCTGGGCAGTGCCACTCGCTTACATACTGTACCTCCATCCCTGGGACAGGGAAAGATGTCATATCTGACTAAACGCATCGGACGGTACTTCTTGCTGACGTCATTATGTTCTCCGGAAGTGGAGCTGAGCCGGTCCAGATTGCTTTTTTAATTTTTTACTAGGCAGTGACGTTACTTGTACATGTAGGTGCATTGTATGTGTTAAAAAAAATTTCCCTTCAGGTTTTAACACTATTTGCAGCCCTGGGTCTCCCGTTTCTTCCTTAACATCTACGAATAAGGTTGAGGTTGATGGAGGATACATGTGGGAAATTCTGTTTCTTCTTAGCAGTGGATCTTGCCAAGGAGCGTCCAGCTAAATCCCTACCTTGTATATCTTTAGTCCCCCCACCATCTGCAAGCAAGGTGTTCATCCCTTCTCCTGTATGAAGGGAAAGAAGCGCAGTGGAGGAACCCCCCCACAGGTGGCCTTCTCATTTACTATTCTTTCCCTTCTCTCTTCAGCCCCCCTCTCAGCAGTCATGGGTTTGGTTCCTAAGCAGGCTTGTGGTCCTGTCTCTGTGAATCATGTAGTCCTTAAAGCCTTCTTCTGGTGACTAGGGTAGTCTCTGCCTCTTGTCCCTGGGCAATGCCACTCGCTTACATACTGTACCTCCATCCCTGGGACAGGGAAAGACGTCATATCTGAGGAAACGCATCGGACGGTACTACTTGCTGACGTCAGTACGTTCTCCGGAAGTGGAGCTGAGCCGGTCTGGATTGCTTTTTTGTTGTTGTTGCTAGGCAGTGACGTTCCTTGTACATGTAGGTGCATTGTATGTGTTAAATAAAATTCCCCTTCGAGTTTTAACACTATGTGCAGCCCTGGGTCTCCCGTTTCTTCTTAACGTGTACGGACATGGTGGAGGATACATGCGTGGAATTCCACTACTTGTTAGCAGTGGATCTTGCCAAGGAGTGTCCAGCTAAATCCTTACCGTGTATATCTTTAGCCCCCCCCCCACCATCTGCAAGCAAGGTGTTTATCCCTTCTCCCGAATGAAGGGAAAGAAGTGCGGTGGAGGAACCCCCCCACAGGTAGCCTTCCCATTTCCTATTTTTTCTCTTCTCTCTTCAGCCCCCCTCTCAGCAGTCATGGGTTTGGTTCCTAAGCAGGCTTGTGGTCTTGTCTCTGTGGATCAGGTAGTCCTTAAAGCCTTCTGGGGACTAGGGTAGTCTCTGCCTCTTGTCCCTGGGCAATGTCACTCGCTTACATACTGTACCTCCATCTCTGGGACAGGGAAAGACGTCATATCTGACGAAACGCATCAGGCGGTACTACTTGCTAACGTCATTACGTTCTCCGGAAGAGGAGCTGAGCCGGTTCGGTTTGCTTTTTTTTGTTGTTGTTGCTAGGCAGTGACGTTCCTTGTACATGTAGGTGCATTGTATGTGTTAAATAAAATTTGTCCATCGGGTTTTAACACTATTTGCAGCCCTGGGTCTCCCGTTTCTTCCTTAACGTGTACGGACATGGTGGAGGATACAGGCATGGAATTCCACTACTTGTTAGCAGTGGATCTTGCCAAGGAGTGTCCAGCTAAATCCTTACCGTGTATATCTTTAGCCCCCCCCCACCATCTGCAAGCAAGGTGTTTATCCCTTCTCCTGTATGAAGGGAAAGAAGTGCGGTGGAGGAACCCCCCCGCAGGTGGCTTTCCCATTTCCTATTATTTCCCTTCTCTCTTCAGCCCCCCTCTCAGCAGTCATGGGTTTGGTTCCTAAGCAGGCTTGTAGTCTTGTTTCTGTGAATCATGTAGTCCTTAAAGCCTTCTTCTGGTGACTAGGGTAGTCTCTGCCTCTTGTCCCTGGGCAATGCCACTCGCTTACATACTGTACCTCCATCCCTGGAACAGGGAAAGACGTCATATCTGACGAAACGCATCGGGCAGTACTACTTGCTGACTACATTACATTCTCCGGAAGTGGAGCTGAGCCGGTCCGGATTGCTTTTTTGTTGTTGCTAGGCAGTGACATTCCTTGTACATGTAGGTGCATTGTATGCGTTAAATAAAATTTGTCTATCGGGTTTTAACACTATTTGCAGCCCTGGGTCTCCCGTTTCTTCCTTAACGTGTACGGACATGGTGGAGGATACAGGCATGGAATTCCACTACTTGTTAGCAGTGGATCTTACCAAGGAGTGTCCAGCTTAATCCTTACCGTGTATATCTTTAGCCCCCCCCCCCCACCCACCATCATCCCTTCTCCTGTATGAAGGGAAAGAAGTGCAGTGGAGGACCCCCCCCCCCAAAGGGGGCCTTCCCATTACCTATTCTTTCCCTTCTCTCTTCAGCCCCTCTCTCAGCAGTCATGGGTTTGGTTCCTAAGCAGGCTTGTGGTCTTGTCTCTGTGGATCATGTAGTCCTTAAAGCCTTCTTCAGGAGAATAGGGTAGTCACTGCCTAATGTTCCTGGGCAATGCCACTCGCTTACATACTGTACCTCCATCCCTGGGACAGGGAAAGACGTCATATCTGACGAAACGCATCAGGCAGTACTACTTGCTGACTTGTCGCTGCCTGATGTTCCTGGGCAATGCCACTCGCTTACATACTGTACCTCCATCCCTTGGATAGGGATCCCTCTGAACGCAGTTCCTTATACTTCCTGTAGGTGGGTGTATAACCCAAAGGTTTCTGAATCCCTGTGTCCCTCAAGGGACACACCATCCTCTAATGCTCTTCTCTCTTTATCTCCAGATTGTAAAATTAAACAAGAGGACCTCACAGAAGATTTTGGTGGACTTCACGGTGCGGATAGACCATTGAATCCCTCTGACTCCGAGGAACCTCGTACCGGTGTTGGAATTCAGGGGGAGAAGACGTTTTCCGATCCCGAATGCGTGGAAAGTTTCACCTTCGAACCAAGTCTCTACATGAAACAGAGATCTCACACGGCGGAGAAGCCGCACGCCTGCCCCGACTGCGGGAAATGTTTTTCAACGAGATCGCTAGTGGTCAGACATCAAAGATCTCACACGGGGGAGAAGCCGTATTCCTGCTCTCAGTGCGGCAAATCTTATTCGCAAACATCTCAACTTGTCAGACATCAGAGGTCTCACACGGGGGAGAAGCCATATTCCTGCCCTGAGTGCGGGAAATGTTACCCGGTAAAATATGAACTAGTCGCACATCTAAGATCACACACGGGGGAGAGGCCGTTTTCCTGCCCTCAGTGCGGGAAATGTTACCCACGAAAAGCCCAACTAGTCAGACATCAAGTATCTCACTCGGGTGAAATGCCGCATTCCTGTCCCGAGTGCGGGAAATGTTTCATAAGCGAGTCCCACCTCTACAGACACCAGAGGACCCACTCGGGCGAAAAGCCGCATTCCTGCGCGGATTGCGGGAAAAGCTTTTTGGAGAAGTCCCATCTTTACAGACATCAGAGAACTCACACGGGCGAGAAGCCGTATTCCTGCGCCGAGTGCGGGAAATGTTACGCCCGAAAATCGCAACTGGTCAAGCATAAGATGTCCCACACCGGCGAGAAGCCGTACTCCTGTTCCGAGTGCGGGAAACTGTTTTTGAGCGAGTCCAATCTCAACGCTCACCAGCAAACTCACACGGGGGAGAAGCTGCATTCCTGCTCCGACTGCGGCAAATCTTTTTCGGAGAAGTCCCACCTTTACAGGCATCAGATAACCCACACTGGCGAGACGCCCCATTCCTGCCCCGAGTGCGGGAAAGGTTTTTCGCAGAAGTCGCAGCTTTACAGGCATCAGATAACCCACACCCGCAAGAGGCCGTATTCCTGCTCCGAGTGCGGGAAATGTTTTTCGCAGAAGGCCTCTCTTATCAAGCACCAGGGGGTCCACACCACCCAAGGCGGATCGGGGTCTCAAGTCGGGGAAATGTCTTCTACATGAGTTGTGTTTTGCCGCACATCGGAGATCTCATGCTGGGAAGAAGCACACCTTGATATACACCTCAGAAAATACCTGGCTAAAACATATCGGACATAAACCCCTGTCTGGCTTTCCCTGCTGTGTATTCTGATCTCCCCTGCCCTTCAGGTGAAGCTTTTACCCCTTTTGCTGCCAGAGACGTTTTTTGCGTTTTATGCGCATGTTTAACCACTTCCATACCGAGCCAATTCTACCATTCCTCTAATACATGTAAAAAAAAAAAATATATATATATATACACACACACACAATATCTCACAAAAGTAAGTACACCCCTCAGTGACATTTGTGTAAATATTTTCTTCTATCTTTTCATGTGACAACACTGAAGAAATGACACTTTGCTACAATGTAAAGTAGTGAGTGTACAGCTTGTATAACAGTGTAAATTTGCTGTCCCCTCAAAATAACTCAACACACAGCCATTAATGTCTAAACTGCTGGCAACAAAAGTCAGTACACCCCTAAGTGAAAATCTCCAAATTGGGGTCTCCAGTTAGCCATTTTCCCTCCCCGGTGTCATGTGACTCGTTAGGGTTACAAGGTCTCAGGTGGGAATGGGGAGCAGGTGTGTTAAATTTGGTGTTATCGCTCTCACTCTCTCATACTGGTCACTGGAAGTTCAACATGGCACCTCATGGCAAAGAACTCTCTGAGGATCTGAAAAAAAGAATTGTTGCTCTACATAAAGATGGCCTAGGATATAAGAAGATTGCCAAGACCCTGAAACTGAGCTGCAGCACGGTGGCCAAGACCATACAGCGGTATAACAGGACAGGTTCCCCTCAGAACAGGCCTCGCCATGGTCCACCAAAGAAGTTGAGGTCACGTGCTCAGCGTCATATCCAGAGGTTGTCTTTGGGAAATAGACGTATGAGTGCTGCCAGCATTGCTGCAGAGGTTGTAGGGATGGGGGGTCAGCCTGTCAGTGCTCAGACCATACGCCGCACACTGCATCAAATTGGTCTGCATGGCTGTCGTCCCAGAAGGAAGCCTCTTCTAAAGATGATGCACAAGAAAGACCGCAAACAGTTTTCTGAAGACAAGCAGACTAAGGACATGGATTACTGGAACCATGTCCTGTGGTCCAATGAGACCAAGATAAACTTATTTGGTTCAGATGGTGACAAGCGTGTGTGGGGGCAACCAGGTGAGGAGAACAAAGACAAGTGTGTCTTGCCTACAGTCAAGCATGGTGGTGGGAGTGTCATGGTCTGGGGCTGCATGAGTGCTGCCGGCACTGGGGAGCTACAGATCATTGAGGGGACCATGAATGCCAACATGTACTGTGACATACTGAAGCAGAGCATGATCCCCTCCCTTCAGAGACTGGGCCGCAGGGCAGTATTCCAACATGATAACCACCCCAAACACACCTCCAAGACCACCACTGCCTTGCTGAAGAAGCTGAGGGTAAAGGTGATGGACTGGCCAAGCATGTCTCCAGACCTAAACCCTATTGAGCATCTGTGGGACATCCTCAAACAGAAGGTGGAGGAGCGCAAGGTCTCTAACATCCACCAGCTCCGTGATGTCGTCATGGAGGAGGGGAAGAGGACTCCAGTGACAACCTGTGAAGCTCTGGTGAACTCCATGCCCAAGAGGGTTAAGGCAGTGCTGGAAAATAAATGGTGGCCACACAAAATATTGACACTTTGGGCCCAATTTGGACATTTTCACTTAGGGGTGTACTCACTTTTGTTGCCAGCGGTTTAGACATTAATGGCTGTGTGTTGAGTTATTTTGAGGGGACAGCAAATTTACACTGTTATACAAGCTTTACACTCACTACTTTACATTGTAGACAAAGTGTCATTTCTTCAGTGTTGTCACATGAAAAGATAGAAGAAAAGATTTACAAAAATGTGAGGGGTGTACTCACTTCTGTGAGATACTGTGTGTGTGTGTGTGTGTGTGTGTATATATATTTTTTTTTTTGTGCAACATTTTTTTTTCATAGCAGAGACCCTAGAGAATAAAATGGTGGTCGTTGCAATTTTTTTATGTCACACCATATTTGCAAAGCAATTTTTCAAACGCAATGTTTTTACAAAAAGGTAGACAGGGCAACGACATTGCGCTGGACAAATCTGACCCCAAATTACACTTTGGGGACCAGTGACATTATTACATTGATCAGTGCTACCCTGTTTCCCCGAAAATAAGACCTAGCGTGATTGTCGGTGATGGCTGCAATATAAGCCCTACCCCCCAAATAAGCCCTACCCTGTTTCCTCGAAAATAAGCCCTACCCTGAAAATAAGACCTATAAGGACTTTAACTAGGGCTTATTTGGGGGGTAGGGCTTATATTGCAGCCATCACAATCACACTAGGTCTTATTTTCGGGGAAACAGGGTATAATAATGCACTGATTACTGTGTAAATGACACTGGCAGGGAAGACTAACACTAGGGGGCGATCCAGGGGTTAAGTGTGTTCCCTCAGCATGTTCTAATTGTAGGGGGGGATGGGCTTACTGAAACATAACCGAGATCACTGCTCCCGTTCACTGGGAGCAGTAGATCCCTGTCATGTCACTAGGCAGAACGGGAAAATGCCTTGTTTACATAGGCACTTCCCTGTTTTGCCTCTCCTCGCCGCATTTGCGGGTCTGCTGGCGGACATCGAGTCCACGGGGCACGCTCCCGCGGCGGGCACGTGCGCCCGCTCTCCTGCTTTTACGGACTGAGGTACAGGTACGTCAGTTTACGCAGGAGAGCCATTCTGCCGACGTATATCGGCGGGAGGTGGTCGGCAAGTGGTAAACTATAAAAGATGAGGTTGCATCGAGTAAGTAGATACCCAACATGTCAAACCTTCAATTTGCGTGCAGCCGTGAAATGGCGACAAACTTCTGCACCCTGTATTTTCCATAGCAACACTTCAAAAGCCCCCTATAGGGCATCAGTTTAGCATTCGGAAGGCTCTCTGGTGGCGGATACCCAACATGTCAAGTCCTAAATTTTGCACCGAGTAGATAGATAACCAACATGTCAAGCCCTAAAATTTCTACAGAGTAAATAAATACCCAACATGTCAAGTCTTCAATTTTGCACCGAGTAAATACAGTAGATACCCAACATGCCGAGCCCTAAATTTTCGGACCTGACCGCGAAAGGGGTAAAGAAAAAAAAGATCTGATGAGAGAGGAGCTAGATATTGCATGTGAATATAGAGCAGGGGAGATCAGACTACATGGGAACCGTGACTATTCAGTGCTATAGGTCCTGCCCAGGCAACTTAATTATCTCGGAGAGAGCCACCTGGTGGCTGAAAGTGGTAAATATGACATTTACCTTTTTACTTGATAAAAAATAATGCAAATATATGAACAATGTTTTCGTATGAAAGAAGTCGTGATATTATCCATATATTTCAAATCATTTTATTGTTTGTAACTTGATTGATAAGTCTGCCTTCAGATTTGTCTTATTAAATGTGCTTGTTTTTTTATTTTAGTTCTGTATTTGTGTCTCTGTGTTTTTGTTTTACCAGTATGTAGTTATTGAAAGAGCCAACATGTTCCTTCATAAATCTCAGAACGTCTGTAGTATACAGCAATATTTCATCAGTTCATAGACCTGTATATCATTCCACCCATAATTCCTCCTCTGCATCACAACCTCCAACCACAAGATCATCTTCAAAATGAAAAGGTTTCTAAACCAGGGTTCCATGGAATGCTAGGGTTCCTCCAAAGGTTGCTAGGTGTTCCTTGAGCAATGAGCTATTTCTGCCTTTCCAATAAGTTCCCACTGACACCATTGGTCTATTTAGCTATCTGTAAGGAGATAATTCTTCCCAATGACCACAAGTGTACAGAATGTTCTTCCTCAACTAGGGCTCCATGGAATCCTAAGGTTCCTCCGGAGTAGGATTTCTCAATCGGGGTTCCATGGAGCCCTAGGATTCCTCCAGAGGTTGCTAGGGGTTCCTTGACCAATTTCTGCCTCTCCTATAAGTTCAATGGAATCCTAATGTCCCTCCAGAGTAGGGTTTCTCAACCAGGGTTCATCCAGAGGTTGCTAGGGGTTCCTTGAGCAATTTCTGCCTCTCCTATAAGTTCAATGGAATCCTAAGGTTCCTCCAGAGTAGGGTTTCTCAACCAGGGTTCATCCAGAGGTGTCTATAGGTTCCTTGAGCAATTTCTGCCTCATATAAGTTTCATGGAATCCTAGGGTTCCACCAGAGTAGGGTTTCTCAACCAGGGTTCATCCAGAGGGGTTGCTAAGGGGTTCCTTGAGCAGTTTCTGCCTCTCGTATAAGTTCCATGGACTCCTAGGGTTCCACCAGAGTAGGGTTTCTCAACCAGGGTTCATCCAGAGGTTGCTAAGGGGTTCCTTGAGCAGTTTCTGCCTCTCGTATAAGTTCCATGGAATACTAGGGTTCCACCAGAGTAGGGTTTCTCAACTAAGGTTCATCCAGAGGTTGCTAAGGGGTTCCTTGAGCAATTTCTGCCTCTCAAATAAGTTCCACTAACACCATCGATCTTTTTAGCTATCTGGGAAGAATTACCCCCTCTTACAATCTCCACAAGTGTAAGGAACATTCTTCCTCAACCAGGTTCCATGGAACCTTAAGGTTCCCCGAAAGTAGGGTTTCTCACTCAGGGTTCCATAGAAGCCTAGGATTCCTCCAGAGGTTCCTTGAGCAATGAGCAATTTCTGCCTCTCAGATAAGTTCCCACTGACACCATTGGTCTTTTCAGCTATCTGTAAGGAGGTAATTCTTCCCAATGATCACAAGTGTGAGGGGCATTCTTCCCACTGACCATCACACTAATGTATCATTAATCGTAGATAAAGTCATTTTTAGCAGAGGTTTCCTGAGACTGGAAAGCAATTTAAAGGTTTGTTCTGTATTGTGTACTTGCAATATTTCAACCAGTTAAAGGCCTTGGATGGACAAGGTATGCCTTTGAATACTCCACGGGAGTTCTTTTACAAACGACTTTACTGCCACTGTAATCAACTCATTAAAAAGAGGGATATAAAGTCACCAGAGAGATCCTTCTAAGAAGGTTGTACCAATATATAAAGTATAGTAGTGGTCTCAAAACGAAGGCCCTTTGCTTGCCTGTAGCCTGGGGCACTGCTCCCTTCCACTAATACAAGGCTCTGCTACTACTTCTGATATCAGGCACTATTCCACCCACTGACAACAACGTGACACTTTTCCTTCCACTGACACCAATGATGGGACACTATTCCTCCCACTGACACCAACAATGGGACACTATTCCTTCCACTGACACCAACAATGGGACACTATTCCTACTACTGACACCAACGATGGGGCACCATTCACTCCACTGATACCAAAGATGGGGCACCATTCACTCCACTGATACCAAAGATGGGGCACTATTCACTCCACTGATACCAAAGATGGGGCACCATTCACTCCACTGATACCAAAGATGGGGCACCATTCACTCCACTGATACCAAAGATGGGGCACTATCCCTTCCACTCACACACATTCATAAGGTTGCTGGATACTCCTTCCAGGGTCAAGTAGGATATTACTGTCTCCATGCAGAGAGTGGGTGGTCACACTCAATGCTCATTGGGGTTTTCCGCAGATTTCTAGGCTGCGGTCATGTTCGGTGAACAATGGGAAAGAGGATGAGGCCCCACAATGAATCCAATGTGTAGTTAGCAGAGGTGCTCAAGTGGTTTCTTCAGTTAGACCGGTGTTTATTGATCAAAAAACGGGTTAAAATACGCCATTGGTGCACTTAATTGATGCAGCTTCATCAGAATAGGGTCTACAGTACACTTTAATGGGCAGGATCTATGGGCATAGCTTTAGAAAGGACCAATTTACTGTCCTTGTGTCCAGTGGGGGTATAAAATGGCCTAGGCCCAACATCATTGAGAATAAACATGGCCTCAGGGTTGGTGGTCAGCAGGAGGAGGAATATTGTGCCCCATCATTGGTATTAGTGGGAGGAATAGTGCTTCATCATGGGTGTCAGTGGGAGGAATAGTGCCCCATCATTGGTGTCAGTGGGAGGAATAGTGCCCCATCAATGGAATCAGTGAGAGGAATAGTGCCCCATCAATGGAATCAGTGAGAGGAATAGTGCCCCACTGTTGGTGTCAGTGGGAGGAATAGTGCCTCATAACATTGGGAGGAATAGTACCCCAAGGGCCAGATAAAGGGTAGCAAAGAGCCGCATTTTGGAGACCACTGGTCTAGAGTATGTAGTGGTGTCTTTGCTGACCAAACATTGGTTCAATTTTGGGTCCTCAACGCCTTTATCAAAAGTTATATAAGGTTTGTACTCACAATCCTTTATCTGAGTGTCTCCATTGAGGCCGAGACCAAGCATCAACCGAATCCCATGTTGACGATTCACTAAACGCTTTAGTTAATCATCTCCTACAATGCCTATTATACCTCTTTTGGGTTGCCTCTATGCCAACCAAGTTATGAAGGAAAAGTGTGGATATGTCACCTTTTGGTTTGTGACAATCACGGATATGCAGGTTAAGAAGCTTTTCCACATAGTGAGGTCATGGATGAGCAGAGCATGGACTTTATCTCCACCTGAGACTCACAGGACTATGGTGATGAACCTACTAAAGCTTTTACTTCCGTGAGAAGCACAGATCCCCACAGGTTCCTTCATACACGGGTGAGGTCATGCGTAGCAGAACATGAGCTTCTTCTCTACATGGGACTGACTGGTCTATGACAATTCTGCAGCTTCTTCTCTACAATTGATTATTGGTGGGCGACTCCAAAAGACATCAGAACATTTAAGGGGCAAATATAATGAGGAGGAAATTGCTAATTAAAAAAAAAAATGAAATTGCCTTTCAGCGCTTGTCAGGGAGTGCTGAATCAAACTGGGAAGGCTTCCTCTATCATAGAAAAATTAGGCTTTGAGGAAGTTTACAGCAGTCCTAAAGCATGCCAAAACTTTCCTAAATTGGGATTAAATATACAGGAGACACTCCCAGTATAAATCTGTATTCATTACTCCCAAACTGGAGATAGAGACTGTAGACATGATACAAGTGATGGTCAGAGACTGCAGATATGATACAAGAGCTGTTCAGAGACTGCAGACATACTACAGAAGATGGTCAGAGACTGAAGACATGGTATAGGGGACTGTCAGAGACAGCAAATATGATACAAAAGATGGTCAGAGACTGTGGACATGATACAAAAGACGGCCAGAGATTGCAGACATGATACAAGAGACGGTCAGAGACTGTGGACATGGTACAAGAGATGGTCAGAGACTGTGGACATGATACAAGAGAAGGTTAGAGACTGCGGACATGATACAAGAGATGGTCAGAGACTGTGGACATGATACAAGAGATGGTCAGAGACTGTGGACATGATACAAGAGATGGTCAGAGACTGCAGATATGATACAAGAGCTGTTCAGAGTTTGCAGACATACTACAGGAGATGGTCAGAGACTGAAGACATGGTACAGGGAACTATCAGAGACAGCAAACATGATACAAAAGATGGTAAGAGACTATGGACATGATACAAGAGACGGTCAGAGATTGCAGACATGATACAAGAGACGGTCAGAGACTGTGGACATGATACAAGAGATGGTCAGAGACTGTGGACATGATACAAGAGAAGGTTAGAGACTGCGGACATGATACAAGAGATGGTCAGAGACTGCGGACATGATACAAGAGATGGTCAGAGACTGTGGACATGATACAAGAGATGGTTAGAGACTGTGGACATGATAAAAGACATTGTCAGGACTGGGGACAGGCTGCAGGAGATGGTCAGAGACTGTGACCACGCTGTAGGGGTTGTTGGAGACTGGGAATATGCTTCAGGAGACAGTTGTAGACTGGAGACATATTACATGAGACTGCTAGAAATCACTGCTATAACAGGGCAATAGGAACAGATATGAGTCTGCATGGACCATGAGAGCCTTACAGAAAGTGTCAAAGGGCCGCAGGTTGGGCACCAAGGGTGTAGAGCTTGTGAGTCCAGGGAACCTGTGCACCTGTTAAAGCTGATCTCCAACTTTTATTGAAGTTTAAACAGTTCATTTAAGCCGGGCTGGTCCAAACAAACTGTTTACTGTTTACCTCAGCTACATACAGTTTAGAGCGGTGTGTTCCAGCAGTAAGATGGGGACTTACTGTCCCACACCAGAAAAAAAAGGAATGAGGATGGAACTTTCATTCAGTATGTAGTCAGGAATGGAGAAGGACCTTTTGATGCGGTTTATGGTCAGGAATGGGGATGGACCTTTTGATACGGTTTATGGTCAGGAATGGGGATGGACCTTTTGATACGGTTTATGGTCAGGAATGGGGATGGACCTTTTGATACGGTTTATGGTCAGGAATGGGGATGGACCTTTTGATACGGTTTATGGTCAGGAATGGGGATGGACCTTTTATACAGTATGTGGTCAGGAATGGGGATAAATCTTTCATATGGTGCATGGTCAGTTATGGGGATGGACCTTTCAGTACAGTGCATGGTCAGGAATGTAGTTGGACCTTTCATGTAGTGCTTTGTAAGAAATGGTGATGGACCTTTCGCACTGTGTGTGGTCAGAAACGGAGACAGACCTTTCACATGTTGCGTAGTTCGTGATGAAGATGGACCTTTCATAGAGTGAGTGGTCAGGAATGGGGATATACCTTTCATATGTGCGTGGTCAGCAATGGAGTTGGACCTTTTATACAGTGTGAGGTCAGGAATGAAGTTGGACCTTTTATATAAGAAAGAGCGATGAACCTTTTCGTGCTGTGTGTGGTCAGGAATGGAGACAGACCTTTGGCATGGTGCGTTGCTAGGGTTGCCACCTCATCCCTTTAAATTAGGACACATATTATTTACTCAGGTTCTGGGGCTGATTAAGGTGGTTATTAAATTCACTTGGTGCCTTATCTGCATTAAATTAGCCTTAGAACCTGTGTAATGAATGTGTTCGGTTTTAAAGGGATGAGGTGGCAACCCTATACGTGGCCCATGATGGGGATAGACCTTTTATACAGTGTGTGGTCAGGAATGGAGATGGACCTTTCATACAGTATGTGAGTGGTCAGGAATGGGGATGGACCTTTCATACAGTGCGTGGTCAGGAATGGAGTTGGACCTTTTATACAGTGCGCGATCAGGAATGGAGTTGGACCTTTCATATTGGGCTTGGTAGGAAATAGCGATGGACCTTTTGTACTGTGCATGGTCAGGAATGGAGACAGACCTTTTCGCATGGTACATGGCCTGTGGTGGGGATAGACCTTATATACAGTGTGTGGTCAGGAATGGGGATGAATATTTCATATAGTGCTTGGTAAGAAATGGGGATGGACCTTTTATACAGTGAATGGTCAGGAATGAAGTTGGACCTTTCATGTAAGAAATAGCGATAGTCAGGAATGGAGACAGACCTTTCGCATGGTGCATGGCCTGTGATGGGCATAGACCTTTTATACAGTGTGGTCAGGAATGGGGATGGACCTTTTCGCATGGTGCATGGCCTGTGATGGGCATAGACCTTTTATACAGTGTGGTCAGGAATGGGGATGGACCTTTTCGCATGGTGCATGGCCTGTGATGGGCATAGACCTTTTATACAGTGTGTGGTCAGGAATGGGGATGGAACTTTTATACAGAGTGTGGTCAGGAATGGGGATGGACCTTTCATATGGTGCGTGGTCACAAATAGAGTTGGACCTTTCGTACTGTGCATGGTCAGGAATGGAGACAGCCCTTTCACGTGTTGTGTGGTCCATGATGGAGATGGACCCTTCATACAGGGTCTATTCTCCACTTCAACCACTATGTCCCAGACACCCTCCAAATCTACCCAGTTTTAACAGAGCTTGAAAAACCTCATGGGAAGGTTTTCATAAAGGCAGATGGTTCTTTCTCATTGTGCCAGGCACAATTAGAGAAATTCAACTAAATTTTGGCAACAGGAATTTGTTAATTTTGGTGGGAGTGGAGATGACCCCATTTATAAGGATATACAGTACATACACACACAAGCACAAGGCCGTGTTCACACTACTAGACGTTTTTGGAGGCTGCAATTCCTGCAAACAGGACCTCTCTTGTGATGGCAAACAGGAAGTGATGTCGGATTCAGACAGGAAGTGATGTCAGGTATAAACAGGATGTTCCAGGTGAAAGTTGAGTCAGGAGGAAGTAGAGAGGAGACATTGCTGGAACTGGCAGCAGAGGAGGTAATAAGATATTATTTTATATTTACACCCAGTAACCCCTCCCCGTCATGTTCCGTCCTCTTCCACCATAGTCACTGTAACGTCTTTTATCTCCACCCCTTTAGGGTAAGAACATTTTCCCACTTACGGTCCTGCAACATTATCCTTATTTTGGAGGTGTGCCATCTTTTTTTCTTATCAGTCTCTATACGACTTTTATACAACTTTTCTTGGGTCGAAGGATGGGGATTTAGAGAACAATTACTCCTTTGGTACATCCTCCTGAGCGCAGCCCACCTCATCAGATACTAACCTTTGTCCTCCAGAGATCTTCAGTGGATGACCCTGCCCAGAACTACACATTCTATCATCCTGCACACACATGCATTGCGACCCCCTATTCATACTATTACAGTTCGGTCACACCGCATGCGGATTTGAAATGGTGCGACTTCACTTGAAATGGCACAATTTCTAAGCCACATGTTAGTGCGACTTGGAAGACATCTGTGCGACTTCATGCACAGATGTCTATTATGGTTGCCACCTCATCCCTTTAAAACCTGAACACATATTAATTACACAGGTTCTGTGGCTGATTAAGGTGGTAATTAAACTCACTTGGTGCCTTATCTGCATTAAATTAGTCTCAGAACCCGTGTAATTCATATGTGTTCGGGTTTAAAGGGATGAGGTGGCAACCTTAATGTCTATGCAAGTCGTACCTGAACTTGCAAAAAGTAGTGCAAGAACTACTTTCAAAATCGGTGCGACTCCAACGGAATCGAAGTTGCACTGATTTGACCGCTTCCATTGCAGGACAATCAGGTGTGACTTGTCATGCGTTTTGAAATCATTAATAATGCATCAATTGCATTACAAGCCGCACCTCGGTGTGTGACCCAGGGCTTATGTAGAGTTGTGCCAAGCAGGACCTCAAGGGAACACGATGATTACAGCTCTCCCCAATGGGGCCAGGGTATACATGTGTAGGATAAGGAGGACCCCCGCAAGGGCACCTTCTGAAACAAGACTGTGCGATTTCGGGCACGGCCACACATTGAAACTCACTGGATGGAGATAGGTATCGGACAAGGAGGAATGTGGAAAATGTGTTCTAACGCTGGTGAAGGGTGGGGAGTATCACTGTTGCTCAGTGGGTGGTGAATTTATAAGATTGGTGCTCAGGGAGGGGTAGCATTGGTGCTTGGTGGTGGATGGAGTGGTAACAATTGCTCTCGGTGGGAGGTAACAGTGATCAATGAAGAGTGATGAGTAACATTGGTGCTCAGTGAAGGGTAAAGGTAACGTTGGTGCTCAGTGACAAAAGGGGGGATGATAACATTGGCGCACGGTGGGGGTGGGGTAACATTGGTGCTCAGTAAAGGGTGGGGGAAACTTTTTTGATCAGTAGAGGGTGGGGTGAACATTGGTACCTCGGTAAAGGGTAACATTGGTGATCAATGGAGGGTGGGGTAACACTGGTGCTCAGTGAATGGTGGGAGAAACATTGATGCTCAGTAGGGGGTCAACTGGTACCATTGGTGGGGTGGGGTAACAGCATAGGAGCCTTCCTGGCACCTCCTCCATCTGATGTTGACACATCCTATGATATCATATTGACCTTCAGCTGCCTTCACAGCATATATTGGAGCACAATGGTGACATCCTTTTTTTTCTCCATGGTTGTGCTGAAAATAACATCAACCCTCATATTAACCCCTCATCCTAATATTGTACAACCAATACAGTCCAGATAATTCTTTGCTATCTGTCTACAGAGAAACCAGCATAGATAACATGACCACATCAATGAGGATGGAGGAGGATCCGAGTCACATGACTGAGAAGATACTAAACCTCACACTGGAGATCATCTACCTGCTGACCGGAGAGGTGAGGAGGATTCTGGGAGGTCACATGACATCACTCTTATCTCTATTAATAAAACACCGACCTGACCGGAGAGGTGAGGAGGATTCTGGGAGGTCACATGACATCACTCTTATCTATTAATAAAACACCGACCTGACCGGAGAGGTGAGGAGGATTCTGGGAGGTAACATGACATCACTCTTATCTCTATTAATAAAACACAGACCTGACCGGAGAGGTGAGGAGGATTCTGGGAGGTCACATGACATCGCTCTTATCTCTATTAATAAAAAACAGACCTGACCGGAGAGGTGAGGAGGATTCTGGGAGGTCACATGACATCACTCTTATCTCTATTAATAAAACACAGACCTGACCGGAGAGGTGAGGAGGATTCTGGGAGGTCACATGACATCGCTCTTATCTCTATTAATAAAAAACAGACCTGACCGGAGAGGTGAGGAGGATTCTGGGAGGTCACATGACATCACTCTTATCTCTATTAATAAAACACAGACCTGACCGGAGAGGTGAGGAGGATTCTGGGAGGTCACATGACGTCGCTCTTATCTCTATTAATAAAACACAGACCTGACCGGAGAGGTGAGGAGGATTCTGGGAGGTCACAAGACATCACTCTTATATATTCATAAAACACAGACCTGACCGGAGAGGTGAGGAGGATTCTGGGAGGTCACATGACATCACTCTTATCTCTATTAATAAAACACAGACCTGACCGGAGAGGTGAGGAGGATTCTGGGAGGTCACATGACATCACTCTTGTTTAGTCTGGTTAATAGACCATGTTCTTATAATAGACATTTAGATGATGTCAGATGATTGACATCGGTTTATCTTTGTGGGAATATTACATGATCTTAGTGTTGGTGTTTTAATGCAGAGTTTGTCTCCCGTAAAGTCTGGTGACCACATGACCATCACAGTGCCTTCACCTCACTCCCTGGCACCTGAGAGACACAGCATGCAGAAAATTCTAGAAGTCACCAAGAAGCTTATTGAGTTGCTAACAGGAGAAATTGGGGATTTTGGGACATCCAATAAGGAGGAGTGGGAGTATTTAGAAGGACACAAGGATCTCTACAAGGACGTCATGATGGACAATCAGCCGCCCCTCACATCACCGGGTAAGAGGAGACTTTATTGTAAAGGAGAGAGCAGTACGGAGGGTCCACCTAGATCCCCCATCATCTGATAAACACATAGAAACAATGTATTCAGTCAGTGTGTGTGTTTCCTACAGATGGATCCAGTAATGGGAACCCACCAGAGAGATGTCCCCGTCCTCTGTATTCCCGGGATTCCACACAGGAAGGTCACACCATCCCTCACCATCATCAGGTAGATGAGGAACAATTGTTGGTATTTATGATTTTTACACAAATTTGTGTGCTACAATGAATGTTTTATTATCTATCTAGAGTGGAAACCACTGGGATTATAATATTGTTCTTAAAGAAGAGTATAAAGAGGAGGATGAGGAGTATGGAGGGATGGAGGAGTTTTCAGAGGGACACAAGGACATGATGGATCCACCTAGTAGCAGGAACCCACCAGAGAGATGTCCCCGTCCTCTGTATTCCCGGGACTCCACACAGGAAGGTCACACCATCCCTCACCATCATCAGGTAGGTGGAGTTGAGGGTCGGGAACATAAAGTGATTGAACACTCTGATATGTGGAGATGATGTGTGGACTCTACAAGATGATATTTTCTATGTGATCTCACATCATAAATACTTCCATGTTACAGATGTTATTTTCTACCATTCTGTTGGTTTAGGGTGAAGGTCTGATGAACATGAAAATTGAGGGTGAAGTAGAAGAGACGTATGTGAGGGATGATCAGCAGTCTATGGAGGAGGCTGGAATGACGAGGACATTCATAGAGGAGGACACTCCTACAGAGATCAGCACAGGTGACCCATAATATATTCTTCTCTTATCTCCGCTCTGTTACTGCTCACTGATTGGTCCAGAGTAGGGCGGGAGCTGAGTGATATCAGCCAAAAATAGGTTAATAATAGTCGGCTGCCCGTATAGATACCTCTATTATGGTTTTAGTATTAGGTTTGTTACAGTAGCAAGGATAGGATAACACAGACTGAGATTTACCTAGGTCCTTCTTCGAGAAGAATAGCCAAAACGTTAACGTTTTTTTGTGATGGCAAATAACAATAATGCCGCGTACACACGATCGGACACTCCGACAACAAAATCCATGGATTTTTTCGGACAGATGTTGGCTCAAACATGTCTTGCATACACACGGTCGCACAAATCTTGTCAGAAATTTCGAATGTCAAGAACGTGGTGACGTACAACACGTACAACGAGCCGAGAAAGATGGAGTTCCATAGCCAGTGCGGCTCCTTCTGCTTGATTCCGAGCATGCGTGGAATTTTGTGCATCGGAATTGTGTACACACGCTCGGAATTTCCGACAACGGATTTTGTTGTTCGGAAAATTTGAGAACCAGCTCTCATATTTTTGCTGTCGGAAATTCCGACAAAAAATGTCCGATGGAACCTACACACAGTCGGAATTTCCGACAACGAGCTCCCATCGAACATTTGTTGTCGGAAATTCAGTGTGTATGCGGCATAAGAGAGAGACTGAAACACTAGACATGTGCAATTCGTTTAGTTCCGAATTCGTTGTTTAACGAATTTTGACAAATTAGTTAATTCCGAAATTTTGGAATTTCCGATAAATTCAAATTTTTAGAAATTCGAAATTTTGGAAATTGGAAAATTCGGAATTTCAGAAATTCGGAATTTTGGAAATTCAGAATTTCGGAAATTGGTAAATTTAGAATTTCGGAAATTCGGAATTTTGGAAATTTGAAAATTCGGAAATTTGAAAATTCAGAAATTTGAAAATTCGGAAATTTGAAAATCCGAAAATAAGAATAAAAATCTGAAAATTCAAAAGAATGAAAATCCAAAAACTCAAAAATCTGAAAAAAACTAACTAATAATAACTATTAAATTCTAGGTATTGGAAATTCCTTTCAAACTTGGCTGTTTGTAAACGTAACGAGTACGAATTTTTCCGAAGTTACGAATTATCTGCAATAACGAATGCCGCATCTAAAAGAATGGAACGTAACGATCTAATAATAATAAATAACAATAATAATAATAAAACCTTTTTATTGTTATTATTATTTATTATTAATTTGTTCCATTCCATTTGTTTAGATGCGGCATTCGTTATTTCGGATAATTCATAACTTCAGATAAATTCGTACTCGTTACGTTCACAAACAGCCAAATTTGAAAGGAAATTCCAGTACCTATAAGTTAGTTATTATTAGTTATTATTTCAAATTTTACTGATTTTCTTTCTTTTTTTCAGATTTTTGGATTTTCGGATTTTCGAATTTCCGAAAAAAGCAAAAAAAGCGAATAAAACGAAAACTATCACTTTTTTTGTCAGTGCACATGTCTATGAAACACTAATCTTTCCCAGAGAAAATGCTTCTCCAAGCTCTCTCCAGTGAGAAGAATAGTTTTGAAGAACCCACAGAGAACATCTGCTTACCCAAATCCACCTGACGTAGATCGAATCCTGATTTGGGTGAACTAATTCAATCACATATACAGTAACAATCATTTTTTTTTTTTATATTCCAGGACACGCTATCAAGAAAACCTCAAAGGATCCTCCAACTTTGTCTCCAGATTTTAAAATAGAAGATGAGAACCTCACAAGAGATTTTGGTGGACTTCACAGTGTGGATAGTCCATTGAATCCCTATGACTCTGACCAACCTCCTACCGTGAGGGATGGTCCTGGAGGAGCTCAGGAGGAGAAGACCTTTTCCGATCCTGAATGTGTAGAAAGTTTCATCTTTGAACCAAGTCTCTACGCCCACCAGAGATCTCACACGGCGGAGAAGCCGCACGCCTGCCCTGACTGCGGGAAATGTTTTTCCACGAGATCGCTAGTGGTCAGACATCAGAGATCTCACACTGGGGAGAAGCCGTATTCCTGTTCCCAGTGTGGGAAATCTTACTCACAAACATCCCAACTTGTCAGACATCAGAGGTCTCACACGGGGGAGAAGCCGTATTCCTGCCCCGAGTGCGGGAAATGCTATCCGGTAAAATACGAACTAGTCGCACATCGCAGATCACACACGGGGGAGAGGCCATATTCCTGCTCCGAGTGCGGGAAATGTTACCCGCGCAAATCACAACTAGTCAGACATCAAACGTCTCACACGGGGGTGTTGCCGTTTTCCTGTCATGAGTGCGGAAAGTGTTTCCTAA
Source organism: Lithobates clamitans (assembly GCA_037952925.1). NCBI lineage: Eukaryota > Metazoa > Chordata > Amphibia > Anura > Ranidae > Lithobates > Lithobates clamitans. The sequence continues at coordinate 270,460 of JBBGZY010001528.1, forward strand.
CGGAGTCCCATCTCTACAGACATCAGAAAACCCACACGGGCGAGAAGCCGTTTCCCTGCGCCGAGTGCGGGAAATGTTTTTCGGAGAAGTCCCATCTTCAAAGACATCAGAAAACTCACACGGGCGAGAAGCCCTTTTCCTGCCTTGAGTGCGGCAAGTGCTATCCACGAAAAGCGCAACTCGTCAGGCATCAGTTATCTCACACCGGAGAGAAGCCGTATTCTTGCCCTGAGTGTGGGAAACGTTTCTTAAACGAGTCAAACCTGTATACCCATCAGAAAACTCACACGGGAGAGAAGCCGTATTCCTGCTCCGACTGCGGGAAATGTTTTTCGGAGAAGTCCAAGCTTTATATACACCAGAGGTCTCATACTGGCGAGAAGCCGTATTCCTGTCCTGAGTGCGGGAAATGCTTTGCACAGAAGGCCCACCTTCATGGACATCAGAGGTGCCACACGGGCGAGAAGCCGTATTCCTGCCCCGAGTGCGGGAAATGTTTTTCTCAGAGTTCCCATGTTACCAAACATCAGAGAACCCACACAACACAAGGTCTATTACTCTCCCAAGTACAGGAAACGCCTTCTATATAAATCATATTGGCATAACTTCAGTCTCCAACCACTCCAGTAGAGCGATCTGATTAATTTCTCTAGTAGGTCTTCAGTCTGTGGCAGTTTTACACGTAATAAATATTATATGCGGTCCTTTGGAGACATTAGGGTCCCATTTGAGGCCCCCTTCACCGGGCAAATTGACAACCACTGGTTTAGTATGTCGATCTGACATCATGCAGCTAAGTATGGAGCCAATATCTCAGTGACACCTTCCTGATGGCTTGGGTGTACCTGAAATTTTTTAACCAGCCAAGGACCTTGGACCTACGCGTTACGTCCTAAAAATGTTAATATAGGTTCCAATAGGCATACCTTAAACGCCGGCCGTTCTGCCCCTGTAATTGCTGACAACCAATTGCCTTTTTTTGTAGTCCCGTGTAATCAATTTCTAAATAAACTATGGAGTAAACATTGTTTATGTTTGTCAGATATGTAATAATGACTTGTAACACTTCGTCTTCGTGGCACAGAACTTTTCTTCTCTGCTGGGAAACACTCAAACTGAGTTTTCATACCTGAGGAAATAAAAATGTCGATAATATTGAAAGGAAAAAGGTGTAGCAAGGATAGTTAATATCAGAGGTCCCCAAACTTTCCAAACAAAGGGCCAGTTTACTGTCCTTCAGGCTTTAGAGGGGCCGGACTGTGGCCAATGGAAGTAGCAAATGTCCTGGTGTCAGTACAACACCATTGGGGACCAATGGTCAATGGTGTCCTGGAGTAAACAATGTTGTCAGTGGGGGGAAATAGTGCAGCCTCATTGGTGTCAGTGGGAGTAATAGTCCCCCGTCATTGCTCTTGGTGGGAAGAATAGTGCCTTATCATCGGTGTCAGTGGCAGGAATAGTGCCCCATCATTGGTGTCTGTAGGAGGAATAGTGCCCCATCATTGGTATCAGTGGGAGGAATAGTGCCCCATCATTGTTATCAGTGGGAGGAATAGTGCCCCATCATTGGTGTCAGTGGGAGGAATAGTGCCCCATCATTGGTATCAGTGGGAGAAATAGTGCCCCGTCATTGGTGTCAGTGGGAGGAATAGTGCCCCATCATTGGTATCAGTGGGAGAAATAGTGCCCCGTCATTGGTGTCAGTGGGAGGAATAGTGCCCCATCATTGGTATCAGTGGGAGAAATAGTGTCCCATCATTGATGTCAGTGGGAGAAATAGTGCCCCATCATTGATGTCAGTGGGAGAAATAGTGTTCCATCATTGGTATCAGTGGAAGGAATAGTGCCCTATCATTGGTGTCTAGGGGAGGAATAGGGTCCCATCTTTGGTATAAGTGGGAGGAACAGTGTCCCATCATTGGTATCAGTGGGAGGAATAGTGCCCCATCATTGATGTTAGTGGGAGAAATAGTGTCTCATCATTGGTATCAGTGGAAGGAATAGTGCCCTATCATTGGTATCAGTGGGAGGAACAGTGTCCCATCATTGGTATAAGTGGGAGGAACAGTGGCCCATCATTGTTGTCAGTGGGAGGAACAGTGGCCCATCACTGGTGTCAGTGGGAGGAATAGTGTCCCATCTTTGGTATAAGTGGGAGGAACAGTGGCCCATCACTGGTGTCAGTGGGAGGAATAGTGTCCCATCTTTGGTGTCAGTGGGAGGAACAGTGGCCCATCACTGGTGTCAGTGGGAGGAATAGTGCCCCATCATTGGTGTCAGTGGGAAGAATAGTGTCCCATCATTGGTGTCAGTAGGAGGAACCGTGTCCCATCATTGGTATCAGTGGGAGGAATAGTGACCCATCATTGGTGTCTGTGGGAGGAATAGTGCCCCATCATTGGTGTCAGTGGAAGAAATAGTGTCCCATCATTGGTGTCAGTGGAAGAAATAGTGTCCCATCATTGGTGTCAGTGGGAGGAATAGTGTCCCATCATTGGTGTCAGTGGGAGGAATAGTGTCCCATCATTGGTGTCAGTGGAAGAAATAGTGTCCCATCATTGGTGTCAGTGGGAGGAATAGTGTACCATCCTTGGTGTCAGTGGGAGGAATAGTGTCCCATCATTGGTGTCAGTGGGAGGAATAGTGTCCCATCATTGGTGTCAGTGGAAGGAATAGTGTCCCATCCTTGGTGTCAGTGAGAGGAATAGTGCCCCACCCATCATTGGAGTACAGGTGTGTTAGGAGGAGGAAGGTGTCTCTGAGGCTGCTGCAGGTGATATGTGTGAGAGGGGAGTGGTGGGGAAATCTCTCCCAGCCCTCCTTGCGCTTTCCTGGGGAAGCCATGGAGGCCAGCGGGGCCTCTCCTGCTGGAAGCTCGCAGCCATACCCTGGGCTGTCGGGTGACATGACTACCCCTATACAAGCCATGGCTGGTGATCTCTCTGTCCCTGGTGAGGATGAAGGCTCGGAGGCCATTTGGGAGGGAGTGGTGGCCGGGATTAAAGTCCTGAATAGGGAGAGAGGCAAGCTCTACAAATTGATAGCGAAGCTGAAGCATTTGCGAAAGCAGCGTGAGGGCTTGTACAGCTGGAACCGCGGATCGATGGACTCAGAAATTCAACTGGCTAAAATCCGGGTGGAACACCAGGAGACCATTGTGTCCATGATGGAAGGAAGAGATGGGCCCTTCAAAGAGACGTTTGGCAATGATTGAAGGTTTGCAATGATGGCAAAGGTGGAGGTGGAGGAAGAGACCCCCAGTTCTGACCCCCCCCCCCCAAGGAGAGGTAAGCAGCTCTAAGCCTTCCCAGGATTCTGGAGGCATGCTGAGGGCCATCCAGGCAATGGAGTCTCCAATGTAGGGGGATCAGCTGGCGTTTGGTGTAGAGAATATAACTGATGATGTGCCTGATCATGATAAAACAGTTTTTGTGCCATTTAACACCATTAGTAATGCTGAAAGAGTGCCCAGTGACAATCAAATTGCTAATTCTGTGTGCAGCAATGCTGTGCCTGCTGATGTTTCAGCGCAGCAAATATTGCATTTAAAAAAATGACATTCCTGCAGAGGAACTACAAGAACCAGCCAAACCTATTAACCCTCCTGTAGCCAAAGTTGTTTGCCCCACAGCTGCTGAACAAGACTCCACAGCGCAGCTTCAGGAGACAGCTGGTATTGCAGCAGAAACTGGGACTATTTCTGATGGGAAACTGAATGTGTGTGTGACTGATAACAATCGTCCCAGTACAAGTGTGATGGACAATCGTCCCAGCTCAGTCCAAGCAACTAATGATATTATACAGACTACTGTGACATCGGTGTGGGGCCTTGGCCCTGATAAGCCTGCATTCACTCAGGTGGTACGCTGTGCTCCTGGTAACTCCACTTCCAAGCGGGTTTTTCCCCCTGCAAGCTACCACTTTATGCACCCCAGGATCTGGTCTTGGGTCTCTGGCTGCTACTGGGGGTCCAAGGCAAAATGTAGTCATTCTTAAATGGGAGGGTGGTGCAATCCCTCCAGCACAGAGTGCAGTGGTAGACATGAATTTGGAGATGGGTTTTGGGGCAAATGACCTCTATGCCCCAATACATGTAGCTGGGAGCCGGGAATATACTATTAGCTTCACCAGGCCAGAGGGTCTTGATCTGTTCTGGGAGTGATATGAGGCTTGGTGCAGGTCAAGACCCGAATGAGAAGGTCTGGCCCCAGTTGCAGTTTCACAAAGGTCAACGGTGAAAAAGATCACAATTGTTCTCACTAATGAGAGCGTCCCTGCTCGGGATCTGGAGGTCTGGTTAAGGAATTATGGTGAGTTTTTGACAACACCAGATAAAATTCTTGATGAATGTAGCATCTGGACTGGGGGTTGGTCGGATACAGTCAGGTTGGCCAGGGATGGGAATGTTGTCCGTCACCTGCCCTCCTTATCTTTAGAGGGATAGGGTGACTATTTTCTACCCTGGTCAGCCGAAGCTGTGTCACTGCTGTAGAGTAAAGGGGCATTTTAGCTTCTCCTGTTCAGCCTTGATATGTTCATGTGTGTCGGGGTCAGGGTCATGTGGCTAAGGACTGCACCGAGATGATAAGGTGCAACCTGTGCCAGCGCCTTGGTCACCCCTACAGCCGATGTCCTGAGGCCTGGCACAATATGGAGAAGGAGGTAATAGATGACCTGTTGAGGCTGGACAGGTTGGAGGTTGAGGCCCCTGGTGTGCCATTCTCCTCTGCAGTGACCGACTCCCCTGGACCTGTTCAGGATCCCTCCCCAATTCCTGTGATCAGCCATCATGTGTCTGTTAGTATTCCTTCTGTGTCTGTCTCTGGGTCCCCTAGCCTACTGTACGCGCTACTCTTGTTTCAGAACCTTCCAAGTCTGTGCCCCCTGAGTCAGTCACTCCTCATGATTCTTCCCCTCTTAAGTCTGACTTAAAGGAAGGTCCCCCCCTCACCAGGAGTGGTAGAGAGTACTAAAAAGGGTGCTGCTTCTTCCTCTGTAAAGAAGTCTTTTGTAAAGACTTCAAAGAAAAAAGCAAGCGATGAGAGCATCTCTGAATCTGACCTGCAGTACCTGGAGGAGAGAAAGAAGGTTGGGTGGCGGAAGAGGCAGGCGGTGAGGACGGAACAGGGACGGAAAGCTCCAGTGCCCGCCTCTAACCATTCTAGGACCTCCAAGTTAGATATTTCCCCATCTGGGGCTTTTTCGGAGCAAAGTTCAGATTCCGAAATGGAGTTGGAGGAGGCCCCAAGAAAGAGAGAGGCTTCTGGTGATGAGCAGCAGAGGGGAGCTAAGAAGCAAACCACCCAATAACCCAAATGGCGGTTCCCCCGCCGTTAAAAGTGGTGACAATAAATGTTTCCAGCATTAAGTCAGTAAGAGCTCCTTCTATGGCCTTCTTTTTGTTCAGCCAGTTAGATGCTGAGATTTTATTTTTGCAAGAGACTAGGCTCACTTCCTTGGCAGATATTCATATGGCCAAGAGAGAGTGGAGGTATGGTCCATCTTACTGGTCTCTTGCGGCCGAGCTTTACGGCGGTGTGGCGGTGTTGTTTAAAACCGACATGGTAACTGTCCGGCGGGTAATTGAGGTGGAGATTGGGAGATGTATGGTCTTAGACGTCCTTGTGGGAGGGCAGGACCTGCACCTAATTAATGTTTATGGGACGCACACGAAGTGGAACAGGAAATGCCTTTTTACAAGGATCAAGCCTTTTCTTTTTACATCCCGGCAAGTGGTCTTTGGATGTGACTTTAATACAGTAACTAGGCCCAAGGACAGGAAGGACTTCAAGGACAGGCTGGGATATGATAGCGTTATTTTAAATAGTATGGTTAGGGATGCTGGTCTTGTGGATGTGCACATTAAGCACCTCCCGGGTGACACTGGGTTCACCCTTCATCGAGGTAGTAATCAGAGTAGGATAGATAGTTTTTTTTTTAAGGAGACCTCTGCTTTCTCGCCCCCAGTGGTGCAGGCAGTAGAGTTCTCTGATCACTGTATGCTATCTGTGGTCCTGAATCTGAAGATTGAATTTGACACTACTCAAGGAAGAACATGTTAGCCAATCCTTTGAGGAATTCTTTCAGGCACATGTGACCATTCTGGACTTTTGTAGCAGCAAGGCTGAGTGGTGGGAGCTGACCAAAAAGAGGATCGCTGGATTCTTCAGGGGCCTAGCCAATAGAAAGCAGTTTAATAAATACATGACCTACCAACGTTTACGGAGGAAGCTGGATATTCTTGTCTCGAGAGGAGGAGATCCTGGGGCAATCTCCGAAGTGAAACTCCTCCTCAGGAAGTGTCAATATGACTGGCATGCCTCTTTGGTTCTGGAGAGGGACTATGGGAAGTACCACTCGCCTGACCCTTACCAGAACTGCAAACAAGGTGTAGCTGTTAAAACGGTCGTTGGCCTTAAAGCGGAGTTCCACCCTAAAGTGGAACTTCCGCTCATCGTATTCCTCCCCCCTCCGGTGTCACAATTGGCACCTTTCAGGGGGGAGGGGGTGCAGATACCTGTATAATACAGGTATCTGCACCCACTTCCGGGTATAGCTAGCCGCAGCTAGCCACAGGCCCCCCGCCCACCCCCGTTGTGTTGTGGGAAATACACAGTTCCCACAACACAACGGGGACCAGTGTAGATGCGCAGCGCGACTCGCGCATGTGCAGTAGGGAACTGGGCAGTGAAGCCGCAACGCTTCACTTCCTGAATCCCTCAGTGAGAATGGCGGCGGCAGCACCCGAGAATCGAGGGACGGTTCGGTCTCGGGTGCCGACATCGCTGGACCCTGGGACAGGTAAGTATCCTTATTTTAAAAGTCAGCAGCTGCAATATTTGCAGCTGCTGACATCTAAAAAAAATTTTTCGCGAAACTCTGCTTTAAGGACAGTACAGGTTCCTTGACAAAGTCCAGGTCAGGGATTCTGGAGGTCGTGAGGTCCTTTTATGCTGACCTTCTTGGGAGCAAATAGCTTGACCGTGACAGGTTGGAAAGCTTTTTGGACTCTATTCCAGGTCCAAATGATGACGATGACACATTGATGAATTTGACAGAGGAGATCACAGTTGAAGAGGGGATGAGGACGATTGAGCAGCTTGACATCAAAAAGTCACCTGGACTGGATGGCTTGACGGCTGAGTTCTACAAAGCCTTTAAGTCTATTCTGGCCCCACATTTGGTAGAGGTTTTTAACAGTTGCCCTGCTAAGGGGGTGCTTTCTCCTTCCATGAGGAACTCGGCTGTGATTCTTCTTTCAAAAGGTAAAGATCCTGATAATTGAGAACTGGCGCCCCATCAGCCTTCTCAATGTCGATAGAAAGGTGCTGGCAAAGATATTTTTCTGGCGCCTATCGTCAGTAGCAGAGTCTTTGCTTTCTCGCCATCAGCACTGTTCGGTCCAGGGTAGGAGCACCTTCACAGCGGTTTTAGCTGTCCGGGAGGCCTTGGAGCGGTGCAGGGCCGCAGGCTGAGGAAATTATTTGCTGACATTAGATCAGGCAAAGGCTTTTGATCATGTTAACCATGACTACCTGTAGTTGCTCCTTAGTAAGTACGGTCTACTGGGTGGTTTTGTTGATTGGTTGAAAGTCTTGTATAAGGGGGCAGAAAGTTTTCCTCTTGTTAATGTTTGGGTTGGGCAGTCCTTCGAGGTTGGCTCTGGGGTGCGCCAGGGTTGTCCCCTGAGTCCCCTGCTCTATGTGTTTGCAATCGACCCCTTCATCAGGAGGCTAGAAAGCAGCATGTTGTGTGGAGTACCAGTGGGGCTCCCGGATGAGCCGCCATTCAGGGTTGTTGCCTATGCAGACGATGTGTCAGTGATTGTCACTGGGACGGATGAAGCGGAGGAGGTGGTCTCTCTGACATCACGTTACTCTGAAGCATCAGGCTCCAAGATCAATCAGGAAAAGAGTGAAGTTTTCTGGATAGGGAAAGGAAGGTGAGGGGTTTGATCTCCCGGACACCTTTCCAGTGCCCCAAGAAAAAATTAGTATAAAAAATTAAGATATTAGGCATTGAATTTGGACCCGGCGATTATGGCCTCAAAAACTGGGAAGGCAGACTGGAAATTGCCAATACCAAGGTGGTCAGCTGGAAGAGATGGAAGTTATCTATGAGGGAAAGGGTTGATCTGATTAAGACTTACCTGATTCCGATCTTCTTGTATGTCAGCTTTGTCTGCATCTTGCCAGTGTCTCTCTATGCTAGGGTCAGTAGTGTGTTCTTCCAGATGTTGTGGGGGAACAGACTGAACCCCATCAAGAGGAATGTCACCTATCTATTCAGGAGGGAGGGTGGCTTAATTATGGTCAACCCAGTTCTTTTCCTTTCACTGCGTTTTCTCAAGTTTAACATTGGTAATATGCTTGCAGTGGAACCTCTTGGATGGGTAGGCATGTTTAGATCTTGGTTTAGGCCTTTTCTATGACTTTGGGAAGAAGGTGGCCAAGTGAAAAATTTCGGGGGTCACCGTGGTCAGCTACCAGTCTATGTCGCTCCATGCCTGAAGTTACTGTGGCAGTGGCAATTGTCAGCTAAAGATCTCAGATCGGTTCCGAGGAAAGTCCTTATGAGTCGAATCTTGAGCGAAGTCTTTCATGACCCACTGGCCTTAAGGGATTGCCCAGGCCCAATTTTGAGAGCAGGGTTAAGACTAATTTGGATAGAGTCCCCCTTAAATTTAGGGATCTGGCCTGGTTGTGCTTCCATGGGAGGCTCTATGTTCGGGGCAATTTGAAATTCCGCAGTGAGATGGGTCGTAGTTGTCCTCAGGAGGAGTGTGCAGGTGAGGAGGAGACTATGGACCCTTTTCTGCTTCGTTGCCCTTTTAACATAGAGGTGTACAAACAGGTGCGGCGGGCCTTCTGTGTTCCTTTCCTCTCCAGGTTGGGTTATGCTGAGCGAATGAGGCTTCTTGAGGAACCACAGTTCACCACTGTGCATGCATGAGCTTGTACAGTGCTTTGCAAATGGTCCTGCAGCCTCCTAGGACATGTGACATGTCCTAGGAGGCTGCAGGTGGGGAGAAGGTGAGGTAGAGTTGCCACCTCATCCCTTTAAACCCGAACACATATGAATTACACAGGTTCTGAGGCTAATTAAATGCAGATAAGGCACCAAGTGAATTTAATTACCACCTTAATCAGCCACATAACCTGTGTAATTAATATGTGTTCAGGTTTAAAGGGATGAGGTGGCAACTCTAAGGTGAGGCAAGGAATGTCATAATTGCCTAGGTGAGGATTGCAGAATTGGGAGGGGGTACCAATAAACATTGGTACTCCCTCCTGCTTCACCCCCAAAAAAACTGTTAGAGGCTGGGGGTTAGGGAGCAAACCACAAGGCCTTCACTTTTCGTGTGAAGTTCTGCTTTGGGGTTAAACTTTGAACTTGCTTCACCCTAGCATTAAAAATCCCACGTGTACAGAAGACAGTTCTCAAGGTTGCAGTTCCCCTGAGCTCCACAAGGTGGCGATCTCACTTCTACCCAGACAGGAAGTCTCTATGGCAGACAGGAAGTGATGTCAGGTATAAATAGGAAGTAGGGAGTGAGTCGGGAGGAAGTAGAGAGAAGACATTGCTGGAACTGGCAGCAGAAGAGGTAATAAGACCTTATTTTCTATTTACACCCATTAATCCCCCCGTCATGTCCGTCCTCATCTTCCATAGTCACCGTGATGTCTTTGATCTCCAGCAGATGATGATACACACATATATAGTGTGGAAACCTAAATTAACCCCTTCAGTATCAGAACATTCCCGCATTTACGGGACCAGAACCATTTCCTTCACTTTGGAGATGTGTCACCTTTTCCACCAATGACCTTCTCACTCCAGCGAGAAGTCTGGATCAGTCTATACTAACGGATTATACCATTTTCATTGGGTCGAAATATGGTGGCTTTGAGGACACTTGCTCCTTTGGTACACTCCCACCTCCCTGATTGCGACCTCCCCAGGTCTGACATCTTCATCCTCTATCCAGATATCTTCACTGTGGGACCTGACCTGGAGACACACATCCTTGGTTCAGAAAGGGCCTCCTCCAGGTCTTCTTCATCTTGCGCACCGTGGCCCCATTCATTCCTATGGGGAGAGTAGTACTGGGCAGGACCACTGGGGATCACACATGACAACGGGTCTCCCCATTTCAATGAATGGGGCCATGGTGTGAGACGAAGAAGCCCCTGAGAGGATGCTTTCTGAAGCACAACTGTGTAACTCCAGGTCGCACTTAGGGGGTGGATGTGTCTTTTAACCTTATAGCAAAACGTGTATATCCTTATTATATACTTTTTTAATTGGGAAGAAGGTGAGGAAAATGTGACTTTATCATTTACAGAACTATCACAACGGAAGATCTTCACTAAGGATGAGCTCCGGCGTGTTCGCACACCCCACGTGCCGAGCCCGCTAAGAAGTCGGCACGGCGCTGCGCTAATCGCAGGTAGTGAGACATTGTCCTGATGTTCGGCTGCAGAGATCGGGAAATGTCTCACTGCCTGTGATTAGCGCAGCGCCGTGCCGACTTCCTGGCGGGCTCGGCACGTGGGGTATGCGAACACGCCGAAGCTCATCATTTTTTTTTTTTTTTATTTGGAAAAAAACAACTTTATTGATACAAAGCACATTTTACAAGTCATTCGGGTACATTTAGCCATAAAAGGTCAGTTACATATTATGATAACAATGTTAAATATGCAGGAACGGTACATGGTGTGCATGCCCATATTTCCAGGTACAGTAAACAGGTGTTAGCTGAGTCCCTCCTCTACACCAAGCGTTTCTCAGATACGGGGGGAACATTGCACTGGGTATGAAATGGTTATACACAGGTTTCTCCGTCCTCCAACCACCTGTCCCAAATCTTGGAAAAAATTTTGTGTAGACCCCCTGTGTGACATAAATCATTTTCTTGAAAGGCAGGGTGTCATTAATTGCTTTTTTTTCCACAACTGCAGTGTGTGGGGGGGGCATGTTCTGCATCCATCTCTGAGCTATCACTTTACGTCAGTGTTTCTCAACTCCAGTCCTCAAGGCGCCCCAACAGGTCATGTGTTCAGGCTCTCCATTATTTCGCACAGGTGATTTGATCAGTTTCACTGCATTAGTAATTTACCACAGCCATTTTCATCTGAGGGAAATCCTGAAAACATGACCTGTTGGGGCGCCTTGAGGACTGGCGTTGAGAAACACCGCTTTATGTTTAATGTTTTGAAAATAAATATTGTGTGGTATTTGTCTACGTCTACATCCGGCAATAGCCCCAATACACACAACTTGGGGTCCAGCACCACGGGGGGATCCCATATTATCATGGAGGAAACGGACAACCTGCGTCCAGAACATTTGGACATGCGTGCAGCTCCCATATAAGATGGTAAAAACGAACCTGAGTCAGCCCTGCACAAGCGGCACATCGGGCCCCGGCGGCGTGCCCTGGAACTTTGCCGATCTCATCGGCGTCAGGTAGGCCTCGTGTCAGTCTGTCGGACAGTTTGGGAGACACCGTCTTGGTTCCTTCTAAAATCTCGTCCCAGTCATCGTCAGCTATTATTATTATTATTATTATTATACAGGATTTATATAGCGCCAACAGTTTACACAGCGCTTTACAATATAAAAAGGGAGACAATTAGGGGTGCAACGGATCAAAAAACTCACGGTTCGGAACGTTCCTCGGATCAGGAATCATGGTTCGGATCATTTTCGGATCAACAAAAAAATAAATCTCCCCCACAGTAATATCCACAATCTCCCTATTGGCAGGGCATTGCGGCAGGGCATTGCAGAGTATTGGCACTGCTGCCATCCCATCTCTCCCCTCCACTGTACAGATCAGTACACAGAGGGGAGAGAGAGAGGAACCGGCGTCATGACATGACGCCGGTTTGTTACAAGTGATCGCTCCGTCATTCGACGTGCTAAACGGCCGCCGGGTGTACCAAGATGGCCGCCGCTCCGGAGCAAGGCCAAAGCCACGGCCTTTCCTATGGCCGAGGCCACAGAGGTGTCCCGTACGGATCAACCTCCGCGGATCGGATCACGGATCGATGGCAATCCTTTGCACCCCTAGAGACAATACAGTTATAATACAATAAAATACAAGAGGATTAAGTGGGCCCTGCTCAGAAGAGCTTACAATCTAATAGGGTTGGGGCAGGTGGTACAAAAGGTTGTAACAGTGGGGGATGAGCTGATGAAAGTGGTAGAAGATTAGTTGAAGACGTGATAGGCTTCCCCGAAGAGATGAGTTTTCAGGGATCGCCTGAAGGTAGCAAGAGTAGGGGATAGCCGGATAGATGGAGGTAGCGAGTTCCAGAGGATGGGAGAGGCTCTGCAGAAATCCTGGAGACGAGCATGGGAGGAGGAGATGAGAGAGCTTGAGAGTAGGAGGTCTTGAGAAGAGCGGAGAGGACAATTTGGGTGATATTTGGAGACAAGATTGGTGATGTAGCTCAGGGCAGAGTTGTAAAATGGCTTTGTATGTTGTGGTTAGTATTTTGAAATTAATTCGCTGGGTGACTGGGAGTCAGTGTAGGGATTGGAGGAGAGGGTTGGCAGACACTGAATGGAGACCAGTGTAGGGATTGGAGGAGAGGGTTGGCAGACATGGGTTGGCAGCTATGGGTCCTACGTCCTGTTCCCATACCGTTTTGGCCTTGTGTGAAACTGCAGCTGCACCCCGTTGTCTGTATTGCGCAATACAGGTGTGATATAAGTTTAGATGGGGTCATCTCCCATAACTATGCTCAGCACAGGGGGAGGCTCCATCCCTACATCCATGTCCGGCAACTGGGTTCTGAGTGCGTGACGGAGCTGCAGGTATTTAAATGCTAATTGGTGTAGAAGGGAAAACTCTTCTTTAACCACTTAAGGACCAGCCTCGTTTTGGATTTTAGGTGTTTACATGTTTAAAACAGTTTTTTTTGCTAGAAAATTACCCCCAAACCCCCAAACATTATATATTGTTTTTTTTTTTCTAACACCCTAGAGAATAAAATGGCGGTCATTGCAATACTTTTTTTCTGCACCGTATTTGCGCAGTGGTCTTATAAGCGCACTTTTTTTTTGGAAAAAATTCACTTCTTTGAATAAAAAAATAAGACAACAGTAAAGTTAGCCCAATTTTTTTTCTTATATTGTGAAATATAATGTTACGCCAAGTAAATTAATACACCAACATGTCACGCTTCAAAATTGCGCCCGCTCGTGGAATGGCGTCAAACTTTTAACCTTAAAAATCTCCATAGGCGACGTTTAGAAAATTCTACAGGTTGCATGTTTTGCGCTACAGAGGAGGTCTAGGGCTAGAATTATTGCTCTCGCTCTACCGGTCGCGGCGATACCTCACATGTGTGGTTTGACCACCGTTTTCATATGCGGGCGCTACTCACGTATGCGTTCGCTTCTGCGCGCGAGGTCGTCGGCACAGGGCGCTTTAAAAAATTTTTTTTACTGTTTATAGCAGTAGTTTGTTATTTTATAAACTTGCAGCAGGCCGTGGCCATCTTAAGTGTGGGCATCTGAAGCCAGACTGTATTTCTTCCTGGATCTCATCCTTGCAGATCTCGCACATGCTCAGTGCAGCACAAGCAGTGTAATAGGTTTCAGGTCAGGTTCTTTTTTTTTCTTATTTATTTTACTTTATTATATTTATTTTTGCACATTTTTTTTTTTAAAAAGAAATTTGGATCACTTGTATTCCTATTACAAGGAATGTAAACATCCCCTGTAATAGAAAAAAGCATAACAGGTCCTCTTAAATATCTGGGGTCAAAAAGTCCTCAGATCTCATATTTGGACTAAAATGCAATAAAAAAAGAAAAAAGTCATTTGAAAAAATGACATTAAAAAAAATATGCCTTTAAGACATATGGGCGGAGCTGACGTCATGACGTCGCTTCCGCCCTCCTATGGTATGGAGACGGGTGGCGGCCATCTTAGCCTCACTCGTCTCCATACCTAAGCAGTGAAAGGTCCCGATCTCCTCCTGCCGTTACCGACGGCTCCGGTAAGCGGGAGAGTGGCGGGAGGGAGGGTGGCACCTCTCCCGCCACCGATAACGGTGATCTCGCGGCGGAGACCACCATTATCGTACACAGAACCGGCTCCTGTAAAGATGGACACCTCGGTTGTGGCAGCAGCTGCTGCCGTTACCGAGATATCCCTCTTCAAAGTGCCGACGTATATGTACAGGAGCCGGTCGGTAAGTTGGTTAAGAGTCTGGAACTGCTTGAGCCCGGAGGTGGACAAGACCTGATGGAGATACAATATTCCATGTCCAGCCCAAACTATCGAATCAGGGATTGTTTCTAGTTCTGGAAAATTTCCCCACATTTTGCTTTTTAAGAGATATTTCCCAGATCCTTTTGGGTGGTGTAGCAGCATACCCGAGTTGTACCGCGCAGAGGGACCTGGTGCTTTTTTTTTTTTCCCCGCGGAGTATATCTTGAACGGGTGTATACGTCGAGTGTCCCGGTTTGTCGCAAACCAAAAATCTCTGTAACGTTGCATTTCGGATGTGCGGAAGTGATATATGTGGGAAAATTGCGCAGCTAGGTAGTAATCGTGAAGGTCCGGGAGGGAAACGTCCCCCCCATATCAGTTGGGCTTTTCAAGGTTTGCCAAGCTAGTTTGTTTCTATTGTCTCCCCTACGAATTTAGAAAAGCTTCCATCTGCTTAAAGTGGTGTTCCGGCCGAAATGATACTTTTTAAATAAAAAATACCCCTATAATACACAAGCTTAATGTATTCTAGTAAAGTTAGTCTGTAAACTAAGGTCTGTTTTGTTAGTGTATAGCAGTAGTTTGTTATTTTATAAACTTGCAGCAGGCCGTGGCCATCTTAAGTGTGGGCATCTGAAGCCCAAGACTGTATTTCTTCCTGGATCTCATCCTTGCAGATCTCGCACATGCTCAGTGCAGCACAAGCAGTGTAATAGGTTTCAGGACAGGTTTTCATAGCAACTGCAATGTCAGAGGAAGTTGTCGCCCCTTCCCAGAAGGCATTGCAAACAGGAAATGATGCGATGGGCCGCGGCCAGGGAGGAGGAAGTGAAAAATGAATACAGCAGATATACAGTAGGTGCTGAGGAAAAAACAATAAAAAATATCCAATTCGTTTACAGTGCGCAGTTTAGTGAGGGATGCTGAAGAGTTGTAAAAGTGGGTGGAACTCCACTTTAAGGTGGCAGTGTTTAACCTAGAGGCTAAAATTTTAGCTAAGATTTTGATATCTACCTGCAGGAGTGAGATAGGTCTGTAGGATTCGGGGGAAATGCGGGTCTTTTCCCAGGTTTGGGGAGAACAATGATTTGGGCTTCCTGCATAGATTCGGGGAGTGAGTTCTGATCAAATATAGACTGATATAATGCTTTCAGCTCAGGGACCAAGATATCTGAGTAAGTTACATGAAATTCCAAAAGGTAGTCCGTCCATCCCCCGGAGCTTTGGATTTGGCTAACTGTGCGATCGCTTCTGTGATGTCGTGTTCTGTGATGGGTTCATCAAGAAGCTCAATTTTTTTTCTCGATTCAACCGGGGGGAACTGTATGGAAGATAAATACGATCGATACTCCCTTCGCGTGTATGTGCTTTGGGATTTGTATAGGTTGCCGTAGAATTGCTTAAACTGAGCTGCCACCTGTCCTGGATCTGTTACACTACACCCGTCTGGGTTAGTAAGTGATACCACCACTGGGGGGGGCTTATCTTCCATGTGGGCCACAAAGGCCAGCCGGAGCTCATCCTTAATCTTCACCACATATCGTTGTTACCAAAATATCCTGGAGACAGGGATATCGCATTTGAATCAGAAAAGGGCTGGCGACTCGGATGCTCTTGAATAAAAGCCCTTTATTGGGTTACATGGGTACAGGCTATGCTGACGCATTTCGGCTAAGAAACCGAAACGCGTAGCCTGTACCCATGTAACCCAATAAAGGACTTTTATTCAAGAGCATCCGAGTCGCCAGCCCTTTTCTGATTCAAGTACTGCATTTTGGGGCCTGAACGTCCTGGCTAGAGCACCGGATCACAGTTCATAGATCTTCATATTGGCAGTGGAGATGGGGTAACATTTTCCTTCTCAGGGATATCACATTAGCGACATTTTTATGGCGCAGTTTGAGTCCACACCATAAGTTCACCTTACAGGTTGGATGAGGAGCTTTTCTATACCTTCCAACTGTGGAAACTGGGAAAGAGGGACATTTCATTGTGCAGGTTGTTCAGATGTCCACTGTCTCAAGGGCAGCCAATGTAGGTGAGCAAAAAAAAAAAAAAACGATTTTGGGAATGAAATGTGTTTATATGGATGGTGACTGTATCATTGTGTGTGTCAGGTTCCTATAAGGTGTGAGGATGTCACTGTCTATTTCTCCGTGGAGGAGTGGGAGTATTTAGAAGGACACAAGGATCTCTACAAGGACCTCATGATGGACAATCAGCCGCCCCTCACATCACCGGGTAAGAGGAGACTTTATTGTAAAGGAGAGAGCAGTACGGAGGGTCCACCTAGATCCCCCATCATCTGATAAACACATAGAAACAATGTATTCAGTCAGTGTGTGTGTTTCCTACAGATGGCTCCAGTAATGGGAACCCACCAGAGAGATGTCCCCGTCCTCTGTATTCCCGGGATTCCACACAGGAAGGTCACACCATCCCTCACCACCATCAGGTAGATGATTGGAAATTATTGGTAGTTATGATTTATGCACAAGCTTGTTTGTTACAATAAATATTTAATTATGTATTTAGAATGGAAACCTCAAGGATTTTAATATCATTATCAAAGAAGAGTTTAAAGAGGAGGATGATGAGTATGGGGTGATGGAGTTTTCAGATGGACACACTGATCTTTATACGGATGTTATGAAGGAGCCCACTGAGAGATGTCCCCGTCCTCTGTATTCCCGGGATTCCACACAAGAAGGTCACACCATCCCTCACCATCATCAGGTAGGTGGAGTTGAGTGACTGAAAACTTCGATATTTGGAGACGATGTGTGGACTCTAAAAGATGATATTTTAAGATTTATATACAAGCATGTTTCTTACCATCAATGTTTCATTATATATTTAGAATAGAAGCCTCGGGGATTTAAATATTGTTATTAAAGAAGAGGAGGAGGATGAGGAGTATGGAGTGATGGAGCCAACTGAGAGATGTCCCCGTCCTCTGTATTCCCGGGATTCCACACAGGAAGGTCACACCATCCCTCACCATCATCAGGTAGGTGGAGTTGAGGGTCGGGAACATAAAGTGATTGAACACTCTGACATGTGGAGACGATGTTTGGACTCTACAAGATGATATTTTCTATGTGATCTCACATCATGAATACTTCTATGTTACAGATGTTATTTTCTGCCATTCTGTTGGTTTAGGGTGAAGATCGGATTCAAATAAAAGTCAAGGATGAAGAAGAAGAGCCATATGTGAGGGATGATCAGCAATATACGGAGGAGGCTGGAATGAGGAGGACATTCATAGAGGAGGACACTCCTACAAAGACCAGCACAGGTGAGCCGTTAATTATTCTCATTTGATCTTCTTAATCTCCTTCTCATTGGTGCGGATACAATTTTATGTATCTAGACTTGATTTATGTAGGGGTTCAGCTGATGGTATTAGGCTTGTTACAGTAGCACCAATAAGATTTCTTACCTTTCTTAGGTTACCCTGTCTTTCGAGAAGACCTATAGCTAAACCTTAACGTAAAGCTCTATTAACAGTCTTGCTGGGATAGTCGAAGAAGCCATAAGAGAGATACTTAAATACTTCTCTTTCGTGGGGAGAAAATGCTTCTCCGAGCTTCCTCTAGTGTAGCTTCTCACCAAAAGCCTAGGCGTTGGGATACTTGTTCTATGTTAGAAAGGTGGGTCTGCCCAAATAACAATTTGAGATTTTTCTAGGACAGCCATCAAAGGATCGTCTCACTTTATCTCCAGATTGGAAAATGGAAGGTGAGGACATTACTGGAGATTGTACGCTTGTGGTCATCTTTTCGATGCAAAAGGGTCTGCAAGTCTGAACTTTGAACCTCTTGTTTATCCGAGACCACATGGCCCAGTGCCTAGGCTTGTGGTTGTGTAAAGAGCATGGACCTCCAAGTCCCCATTGGTTCCTGCTCTTCTGACAAGGCTGTGTAAATGTAGAAGTGATCTGGGAGGAGGACCAAAGGCCCTTTGACTGAAGAGGGGGGAGAGTCCCAGCTGGTTGGGACATCCACAGAGAACATCTGCTCACTCATATCTACCTGATCCAGATGGAATCTTGATGGAAGTGAACTAACCCTCTCATATCTATTGATGATGTTTTTATATTTTTCCAGGACACGCCATGGGGAAACCCTCAAAGGATCGTCTCACTTTATCTCCAGGTTGTAAAATGGAAGATGAGGAGATCACAGGAGATTGTGGAGGAGAAAAGACAATGAGCTCCACTATGGATGGTGGACTTCACAGTGTGGATAGACCATGGAATCCCTCTGACTCTGAGCAACCTCGTACTGTGAGGGATGGTGTCGGAATTCAGGGGGAGGAGACATTTTCTAGTCCTGAATGTGGGGAAAGTTTTACCTTTGAACCAAGTCTCAGTGCCCATCAGAGGTCACTCATTGGCGAGAAACCGCATGCCTGCCCTGACTGCGGGAAATGTTTCGCCACAAGAACACTAGTCGTCAGACATCAAAGATCTCACACGGGGGAGAAGCCGTATTCCTGCCCTCAGTGTGGGAAATCTTATTCACAATCCTCACAACTTCTCAGACATCGGCGGCTACACACGGGAGAGAAGCCGTATCCCTGCCCCGAGTGCGGGAAATGTTTTCCAGTAAAATATGAATTGGTCGCACATCAAAGATCTCACATGGGGGAGAAGCCGTTTTCCTGCCCCGAGTGTGGAAAAGGTTATCCGCGAAAATTACATCTGATCAGACATCAAAGATCTCACACTGGGCAGAAACCGTATTCTTGCCCCGAGTGCGGGAAATGTTTTAAAGAGAAGTCCCATCTCCTCACCCATCAGAGAACACACACGGGTGAGAAACCATATTCCTGCCCTGAGTGTGGGAAATGTTTTTTGGAGAAGTACCATCTTAACACTCATCTGAAAACTCACACGGGCGAGAAGCCATATTCCTGCCCCGAGTGCGGGAGATGTTTTTTAACGACTTCCCTTCTTAACAGACATCGGAGAATGCACACAGGGGAGAAGCTGTATTCCTGCCCTAAGTGCGGGAAAGGTTTTACGAGGAAATGTCATGTTTCCAGACACCAGAGGTGCCACACAGCCCTCGAGAAGCCTTAGTGATTTGAGTGTGAGAAAAATGTCTTCTACACCTGACCTTGATATACACTTCTGGAAAACCAGAGTGCCGGAAATGTTTTAGAGAGAAGTCCTATCTCTTCCCCCAATAGAAAACTCACAGTAGCGAGAAGCCGTTTTCCTGCCCTGAGTGCAGGAAATGTTTTTTTTTAAGGGCTTCCCATCTTAACAGACATCAGAGAATGCACACGGGGAGAAGCCATATTTGTGCCCCGAGTGCAGGAAATGTTTTTTAACAACTTCCCATCTTAGCAGACATCAGAGAAGGCACACGGGCAAGAAGCCGTATTCTTGCCCTGAGTATGGGAAAAGTTTTACGAGGAAATCTCATGTTTTCAGACACCAGAGGTCCCACACAACCCTCAAGAAGCCTTAGCAACTTAAGCGTGGGAAATGTCTTCTACACCCGACCTTGATATACACCTCGGAAAACCTGAGGGTCGGGAAATGTTTTAAAGAGAAGTCCTATCATACACCTCGGAAAACCTGAGGGTCGGGAAATGTTTTAAAGAGAAGTCCTATCTCTTCACCCATCAGAGAACTCACGCGGGTGGGAAGCCGTATTCCTGCCCTGAGTGTGGGAAAGGTTTCCAAAGGAAATCTCATGTTTTCAGACACCAGAGGTCCCACCCAACCCTCGAGAAGCCTTAGTGACTTGAGTGTGAGAAAAATGTCTTCTACACCTGACCTCGGAAAACCCGTGTCTGAGCACTCCTCTAAATTTCGTACTGTAAGAAACACTGTATAAAGAAATCAGAGTTCAGTAAAGATATCAAAGTTCTGTCTGGCTTCCTCTGCTAGGACAGAGAAGGAGGAGGCTTGTCACTTGGATTAGTCCCTCTTGCCTTGTGGTCTGATCTCCATTGCCCTTTAGGACAAGCTTTAAAGCTACTTGTCTGGTGCCATGCATTCTGATCTTCCCTGCTCTTTATCCACAAGCAATATCTAGCTCTGGGAAAACATCATCTAATCTTAAACTTATTCTTTCAACCCACCTACATACTTACCTATACTTACCTATTTTCATGCCGCTCTAATCCGGTCAGGTGATCTCCCTCATGTCAGCCAACGGCCAGCTGCAGGGGAGAGGGGAGAGTGCTCAACAACGGCTGGTAAAGCCTGGAATGGTGATGTCACCCATAGGCTTCAATAGCCCATCAGTTGTCTGAGCTCCCTCCTTCTCCCCTGCAGCAGCACTAGCTGACACAGGTTTATGATACTGACGTGTTTTATCCCGCCCACAGGGCTTAGTTATAGCAGGTCTTCTAGGATTAAGACCTGTGGTTGGAGTGAAATGTATCAGCGAGGCGTAGTCTGGAAGGAGCCAGGCTGAAGCTTGACACAGAGTGCAGTGTTCTACCTCCTTTCTCCCCCATGTGTGCATTAAGCCGGGACAGGCTGTTTGGCGCGTTTCGCCCTGCTTACAGGGCTTAGTCATAGAGGTCTTCTATAACTAAGCCCTGTGGATGGGACGAACCACATTGGAGGCATGGCCTGGAAGAAGCCAGGCTGAAGCTTCTTTTACTTCCTACACCTTGAGTATTTTATGAGAGTGCAGCGTTCTACCTCCTTTCTCCCCCAAGTGTGCATTGAGCCGGGACAGGCTGTTTGGCGCGTTTCACCCTGCT
This sequence comes from Lithobates clamitans, assembly GCA_037952925.1. Taxonomy (NCBI): domain Eukaryota; kingdom Metazoa; phylum Chordata; class Amphibia; order Anura; family Ranidae; genus Lithobates; species Lithobates clamitans. Next base: position 291,427 of record JBBGZY010001528.1, read on the forward strand.
CACAGGGCTTAGTCATAGAGGTCCTCTATGACTAAGCCCTGTGGGTGGGACGAATTGTGTCGGTGGCATGGCCTGGGAGGAACCAGGCTGAAGCTGCTTTTACTTCCTATACCTTGAGTATTTTCTGGGAGTGCAGGGTTCTTCCTCCTTTCTCCCCGTGTGTGCATTGAGGCGAGACAGGCTGTTTGGCCTGTTTTGCCCCTCTCACGGGGCTTAGTCATAGAGGTCCTTTATAACTAAGCCTTGTGGGTGGGAAGAAACGCGTCGGTGCCATGGCCTGGGAGGAACCAGGCTGAAGCTGCTTTTACTTCCTATACCTTGAGTATTTTCTGGGAGTGCGGGGTTCTTCCTCCTTTCTCCCCTGTGTGTGCATTGAGGCGAGACAGGCTGTTTGGCCCGTTTTGCCCCTCTCACAGGGCTTAGTCATAGAGGTCCTTTATAACTAAGCCTCGTGAGTGGGAAGAAACGCGTCGGTGGTATGGCCTGGGAGGAGCCACGCTGAAGCCGCTTTTACTTCCTACTCCTTGACTGCTTTCTTGGAATGCAGCGTTCTACCTCCTTTCTCCCCCGTGTGTGTGCATTGAGCTCGGACCGGCTCTTTGAATGCCTGTACTTCAGAATCAATGCGAGTCACTGGAGAATCAGAGAATGAGTGCTTGAAGCGGCTCTCAAAGTTTGTCCGGTTTATGGTCTCATGTCCGGGGAGGAGCTAGATATTGCTTGTGAATGAAGAGCAGGGGGAGACCAGACTACACGGCACCAATGACTATTCAGTGCAGCAGAAATGCTACAAGCAAGTACAAGCAGCTGCATTTTTATTGAAGAGCGCCACCTGCTGTCAGAAACTGGTAAACATGACATTTTCAGATATAGCATTTACTTTTTACTTGATGTGGAAATATTCACTAAATTTTTTAGTAAAAAAAAAAATATGTCTTAACTGATTTTACCTAAGTTGATTTGATTAAAGTGTGCCTCCAGGTTTCTATTAAATGTGTTTTGTTTTTTTATAATTCTTTTATACCCTTTTGTTTTAGTAGTTTGGTTTTATCAGCTTGTACTTGTTGGAACAGCTGACTCTCCCCCTTCTCATAAATCTCAGGACGTCTGTAGTAGACTCCAATGATAAGTCCATCAGTTCATAGACCTGTCTATTATTCCACCCGTAATTCCTCCTCCACACCATCACCACCCCCAACCACAAGATCATCTTTCTGCCTCATTTTCACATCACATCTAACATAGAGAAACCTCCCTCCATCTTTTCTATGTCCCCTGATGCTCTAAACAAGAGGATCAGCATGAATACAAACAGCCCAGTCTTTTGGGGAGTCAAGCTGTGTTTCTGGAACACCAACCACATCTCCAACCACAAGATCATCTTTCTTCCTCACTTTCATATCACATCCAACATCTTTTCTATGTCCCTTGTCCCTCGAAACAAGAGGATCAGCATGAATACAAACAGCCCAGTCTTGTGAGGAGAAACATGTTAGATGTGATGTGAAAGTGAGGAAGGAAGATGATCTTGTGGTTGAAGATGTGGTTGGTGTTCCAGAAACATGTCTTGACTCCTCACAAGACTGGGCTGATTCTTTTCATGCTGATCCTCTTGTTTAGAGGGACATAGAAAAGATGGAGGGGGGTTCCTCTATGTTAGATGTGATGTGAAAGTGAGGAAGAAAAATGATCTTGTGGCTGGAGATGTGGTTAATGTTCCAGAAAAACAGATTGACTCACCTTTCTTCCTCACTTTCACATCACATCTAACATAGAGGAACCCCCCTCCATCTTTTCTATGCCCCCTGTCCCTCTAAACAAGAGGATGAGCATAAATACAAACAGCCCAGTCTTGTGAGAAGTCAAGCCATGTTTCTGGAACACCAACCACATCTCCAGCCACAAGATCATCTTTCTTCCTCACTTTCACATCACATCTAATATAGAGAAACCACCCTCCATCTTTTCTATGTCCCGTGTCCCTCTAAATAAGAGGATCAGCATGAATACAAACACCGCAGTCTTGTGAGGAGTCAGGCCGTGTTTCTGTAAAACCATCCACATCTTTAACCACAAGATCATCTTCCTTCCTCACTTTCACATCACATCTAACACAGAGAAACCCCCCGCTCCATATTTTCTATGGACCATGTCCCTTTAAACAAGAGGATTAGCATGAGTACAAACAGCCCAGTCTTGTGAGGAGTCAAGCCGTGTTTCTGGAACACCAATTAAATCACATCTACCATAGAGAAACCCAACTCCTTCTTCTGTTGGGTTTCAAATGCCGCTTTATGCATTGACATACCTCTGTATACTCAGTCTGTCTGGACATTATCCAGTTTAGCCCCTTAGACGTACTGCATACGTCCAAAGAGTGAACCTTTGATTACAAGCTGATGGCTGCAGCAGCGGCCATAAGCTTATGTGGCTTTTGTTCAGCGGCTCCCGGCTTGAAAGTGATGGGGCAGTTCCATATCTGCCGATCACTTTCACACAGCCGGCAGCGCAGTGCCTCCCCCTCCCACCAGAACTACCCCTCTCTCCCTCCCGGGCTCTCCTGCTCTTACCGGAGACAGAGGACACAACCGCCGGCTAGGGGAGGGACATCCATGCCTCGATCTGACATGCAAACAATGAGTGATGTCACTTCCTGTTTCAGATGCAGCCTTTCCGGGCCTGTACAGGCAGGGGACACATCTAACCAAGCCGATCTGTGCTCGATTAGATGGTGTGAAGGGCAGGGGAGACATTGGGGTCTATTAGACCCCTACTGTCTCCAAAAAGAGTACCTGTCACCTGCTCAATGCATTTACATAGGGGTTTATTAACCTCTTGTGATAGCAATCAAGCAAAAAATAAATGAGAAAAAAATTAAAAGAAAAAAAGTGTAAAAAAAAAAAAAAAATTAGAATAGAATATATAAAAAAAATAAAAAAATGCTGTAACCCCTGTCGCCCCACATACCTGCCCAGGGTGCATACGTTTATGTAAACCGTGGTTGCGCCACACGTGTGACATATCGCCACGAACACCAGAATGAGAACAATAATTCTAGAATGAGAGCTCCTAGTTGACTGTAAATTGATGAGCTGTAAAGGCTTTTAAAGCGTCGCTTATGGTGATTTTTTTGGCGATGTCGCGGGCGCATGCATTTTTACGACATGGAATGTTTGGTATCTATTTACTTGATGCAACCCCATCTTTAATATTTTAACAAAAAATCGGTATAATACTGTGTGTATTTGCGCTAAAATGTATTTTATTATATTTTTTCCTAAAAAATTTGCGTTTAATAAACAGTTGCGCAAATATGACCTGACTGCAGGTGGTCTGCAGAAAAAGAGGTGGGGGTGAAATAGATACCAATAGGCTGCAGGAGATCTGCAGAAAAGGGGCGGGGGTGAAATAGATGCTAATAGGCTGCAGGAGATGTATAGAAAGGGGAGGGGGGGTTGAAATAGATACTAATAGGCTGCAAAAGATCTACAGAAACAAGGAGGGGGTGAAATAGATGCTAATAGGCTGTAGAAGATCTGCAGAGAAAACGGAGGGGGGGTGAAATAGATGCCAATAGGCTGCAGGAGATCTGCAGAAAGGGAGGGATGAAATAGATGTCAATGGCCTGCAGGAGATCTGCAGGAAAAGTGTGTGTGTTTGGGGGGGGGGAATAGATGTTAATAGGCTGCAAGAGATCTGCAGAAAAAGGGGGGGTGAAATAGATGTCAATAGGCTGCAGGGGATCTGTAGATCCCACATTTCTGCAGATCTCCTGCAGCCTATTAGCATCTATTTCCCTTTTATTTCTCCAGATCTCTTGCTAACTATTAACATGTATTTCCCAATTTTTTTTTTTACAAATATGGGGGGGGGGGGGGCGTATCTGGGAGTCCCCTTATTGTTCCAATAAGCCCCCCCCCATCCACAGACCCCCACAATCATGAGGCCAAGGTTGCGGGGAGAGGCCCTTGTCCTCATTAACATGGAGACAAGGTGCTTTGCCAGGGGAGCTCCCCCCCCCCCCCACATTGCAAGGTACCTGCCAGGCTGCATGCTTGGATAAGGGTCTGGTATGGATTTCTACAGGGGGGAACCCAAACTTTTTTTCTCTTGATTTTTGGGTGGGGTCCAACTTAAATTTCGCAGCAGACCTGAGGGACTTGGTATGAATTAGGGGGAACCCCCACTATTCCTGCTTCCTTTGCTTGCATGGCCAAGGATTTACCTCCCTAGATGAGGGTCTATTATAGATGTTAATAGGGAACGCCCACAAAAAAAAATGAGGGTTCCCCCATAATTCATACCTGGTATGAATTTTAAGGTGGTTCCCATGCACATATCAAGAAAAAAAGCACCCCCCCGCCAAAAAAAAATCTATAATAGACCCTTATCCGAGCATGCAGCCTGGCAGGTCAGGACAGGAGGAGGGGAGCAAGCACATGGCTCCCTCCATCATTTTAAAACCAGGCCACATGCCTTCAACATGGGGAGGAGGGCTACCTTGCTAGGGGGAAACCTCCCTAGCAAAGCACCTTGTCCCCATGTAGACGAGGACAAGGGCCTCTTCCCCACAACCCTGGCCTGGTGGGTTGTGGGAGTCCAGGATGGGGGACTTTCTGGAGTCTAGAAACCACCTTTAAAAAATTGGACTATAGCCACCGAATCAGCATACAGACTTGGCGGTAAATGGGTTAAATATGACATTTTACTTACCACTGAATGGGTAAATGTTCTTCTGCACACCAGAACAGCCATGGTACGATCCAATCTTGGGTTTGGACCATACCTTAAGCTCATTCCTAATGAGGATGGATGCCAAAAGTCAGTCTTACCTCCCAAGCAGGCCCTGCATTTTCCCAAGAAAGAACCCACACTCTAGGTTACCCAAGCTTACATAACCCTTCCTGGTACAGGGATCACATAAAAAGGAATGACACTGGAGGGTTCCACCCAAATGGCCTTCTATAGGCATACCACAACACTCATGAGTAACAGGGAACACTGCCCGGCAAACATAGGCCAATGCTGTTCCTGAAAGGGTACCATACTGGTGTACCAAGGTCCCCCGTGGAGACTTCTAGTAGCAAACTGTGGAACTACACCTAGACTAACTACTGGGCCCAGGAACAGAGACCTTCATCTCACTACCTTCATATATCCTAAACATTTCAAATAAAGATACAAATTCCCACTTGGTTGGATTGGAAATAACACCATCTATATATAGATATAGATATATATAGATATATATACACACTCAGGAGACATTCTCCTTGGTTCTCTGTTGGGTTGTTTAATCAAGGTTTGGTGGACATGTGTTGGATTTATTTATGATGATCACTCCCCAATTGAGATGTTCCTCCACAGTGGGGAGCTCATGATGAGCAGAACATGGACTCACAGGACTATGGTGGGGAACCATCTGCATGGTTCTACATCTCCTCTTCAGTGGATTATATATGGACTGTTTCGAAAGACATCAGAACATTGTCTCCACTAGCCTTAATATCCATAGCACTCGAGGCAGAGAGGAGTCACACCAGAGACACTCTAGGTTGACGGTCAACTCCCTTAAAGACACATATACAGTACATATATCCCGAGCATTCAAAATACATATAAAAATGCTCACTTGGTGGGAATGGAGATAGCACCATCTATATATTTACACAGAAGACATTCTCCTTGTGTCTCTGTTGGGTTGCCTAATCAGTGTTTGGTGGGTATGTGTTGGGTTTGTTTGTGATGATCACTCCCCACCTGAGACGTTCCTCTACAATATGGAGGTCATGATGTGCGAAACACGGGCTCCTTATTCACGTGAGACTCCCAGGACTATGGTGATGGATCTTCTGCAATGTTCTCCTCTTCATTGGATCATGTATGGACCACATAAAAAGACATCAGAACGTTGTATCCAGCCTCAATATCCATAGCAATTGAGACAGAGAGGAGTGAGGCCAGGGACCACCTAGGTTGAAGGTAAACTTCCTTTGCACCTATATATGCACCTATATAACCTAATCGTTAAAAATACATATACAAATATAATCCCCCCTTGGTGGGAGTGGAGGTGACCCCATATGTAAGGATATACAGTACATACACACATAGTACAAGGCCGTGTTTGAGACGTTTCTCGTGGGCTGCAGTTCCTCTGAGCTCCACAAGATGGCAATCTCAGTTCTACCCAAACAGGAAGTCTCTATGAAAGATAGGAAGTGATGGATGATACAAACAGGAAGTGATGTAATTATATAAATAAAGTTCCTGGCGAGAGGAGATTTTGAGGGAAGTCGAGAGGAGACGTTGGTGGGACTGGCAGCAGAGGCGGTAATAAGACATTATTTCATATTTACACCCAGTAACCCCCCCCGTCATGTCCGTCCTCTTCCTCCATAGTCACTGTGAGGTCTTTTATCTTCAGCAGATGATGATACACACATATATAGTGGGGACGGAAAGTATTCAGACCCCCTTAAATTTTTCACTCTTTGTTATATTGCAGCCATTTGCTAAAATCATTTAAGTTCCTTTTTTTTCCTCATATTGTACACACAGCCCCCCATATTGTACACACAGCACCCCATATTGACAGAAAAACACAGAATTGTTGACAATTTTGCAGATTTATTAAAAAAAGAAAAACTGAAATATCACATGGTCCTAAGTATTCAGACCCTTTGCTCAGTATTTAGTAGAAGCCCCCTTTTGATCTAATACAGCCATGAGTCTTTTTGGGAAAGATGCAACAAGTTTTTCACACCTGGATTTGGGGATCCTCTGCCATTCCTCCTTGCAGATCCTCTCCAGTTCTGTCAGGTTGGATGGTAAACGTTGGTGGACGGCCATTTTTAGGTCTCTCCAGAGATGACCAATTGGGTTTAAGTCAGGGCTCTGGCTGGGCCATTCAAGAACAGTCACGGAGTTGTTGTGAAGCCACTCCATTATTTTAGATGTGTGATTAGGGTCATTGTCTTGTTGGAAGGTAAACCCAGTCTGAGGTCCTGAGCACTCTGGAGAAGGTTTTCGTCCAGGATATCCCGATACTTGGCCACATTCATCTTTCCCTCGATTGCAACCCGTCGTCCTGTCCCTGCAGCTGAAAAACACCCCCACAGCATGATGCTGCCACCACCATGCTTCACTGTTGGGACTGTATTGGACAGGTGATGAGCAGTGCCTGATTTTCTCCACACATACCGCTTAGAATTAAAGGCCAAAAAGTTCTATCTTGGTCTCATCAGACCAGAGAATCTTATTTCTCACCATCTTGGAGTCCTTCAGGTGTTTTTTAGCAAACTCCATGCGGGCTTTCATGTGTCTTGCACTGAGGAGAGGCTTCCGTTGGGCCACTCTGCCATAAAGCCCCGACTGGTGGAGGGCTGCAGTGATGGTTGACTTTCTACAACTTTCTCCCATCTCCCGACTGCATCTCTGGAGCTCAGCCACAGTGATCTTTGGGTTCTTCTTTACCTCTCTCACCAAGGCTCTTCTCCCCCGATAGCTCAGTTTGGCCGGACGGCCAGCTCTAGGAAGGGTTCTGGTCGTCCCAAATGTCTTCCATTTAAGGATTATGGAGGCCACTGTGCTCTTAGGAACCTTAAGTGCAGCAGAAAATTTTTTGTAACCTTGGCCAGATCTGTGCCTTGCCACAATTCTGTCTCTGAGCTCTTCAAGCAGTTCCTTTGACCTCATGATTCTCATTTGCTCTGACATGCACTGTGAGCTGTAAGGTCTTTTATAGACAGGTGTGTGGCTTTCCTAATCAAGTCCAATAAGTATAATCAAACACAGGTGGACTCAAATGAAGGTGTAGAACCATCTCAAGGATGATCAGAAGAAATGGACAGCACCTGAATTAAATATATGAGTGTCACAGCAAAGGGTCTGAATACTTAGGACCATGTGATATTTCAGTTTTTCTTTTTTTAAATAAATCTGCAAAAATGTCAACAATTCTGTGTTTTCCTCTCAATATGGGGTGCTGTGTGTACAATATGATGTGCTGTGTGTACAATATGGGGTGCTGTGTGTACAATATGGGGTGCTGTGTGTACAATATGGGGTGCTGTGTGTACAATATGGGGTGCTATGTGTACATTAATGAGGAAAAAAAATGAACTTAAATGATTTTAGCAAATGGCTGCAATATAACAAAGAGTGAAAAATTTAAGGGGGTCTGAATACTTTCCGTCTCCACTGTATAGTGTGGAAACAAAGATTACCCCTTCAGGGTCAGATCATTCTCCCACCTACGGGATCGGAACATTGTCTTCGTTTTGGAGATGTGTGGCCTTTCCACCTTTTCTCCTTATCAGTCTATACTATCGTATTACACGACTTTTCTTGGGTCAAAGGATGGGGGTGTAGAGGACATTTGGACCTTTGGTACATGATCCTGAGCACAGCCCACCTTGACAGATACTAACCTATCATCCAGGGATCTTCAATGTATGACCCTGCCCAGAACTACACATCCTTTCTTCCAGAAAGCGCCTTTATCATCTTACACATGTGCATCACAACCCCTATTCATACTATTATGGAGAGTCATACCAAGCAGGACCAGGGTGTACAAGTGCAGGATGAAGAGGACCCCACAAGGACACTTTGTGAAACAAGGCTGTGCTTTTCCGGGCAGGGTCACACCATGAAGATCTGGTGGTAGATAGGTTTAGGTAGAGATAGGAGATTTTTCACTGTGCGACCCTACCCGGAGTAACACATCCTTGGTTCAGAAAGTGTCCTTTCCAGGTCTTTTTCATCCTGCACATGTGCACCATGGCCCCATACATCACTGTGAGGAGAATTGTACTCTGCAGGACTGCTGCAGGCGACTATGTGTAAGTCTTCCAACAACAACAAACGCATCCAGGACTCGCATGTGCAGATGAAGAGGACCCAGAAGGGACACATCCTGAAGCAAGGCTGTATGGTTCTGGGTAGGGTAACTGGATGGAGCACGTAGGGTAGACAAGGTGAGGGAGGTTCCAGGGAGGGTAGCTAGATGGAGGACGTAGGTTAGACAAGGTGGGGGGAGGTTTTGTTTATGGTAGCTTGATATAGGGTGTAGGTTAGACAAGGTGGGGGAGGTTCTAGGTAGGGTAGCTTGATGGAGGACGTAGGTTAGACAAGGTGGGGGAGGTTTCAGGTAGGGTAGCTTGATGGAGGACAAAAGTTAGACAAGGTGGGGGAGATTCCAGGTAGGTTAGACAAGGTTGGGGAAGGTTTCAGGTAGGGTAGCTTAATGGAGGACGTAGGTTAGACAAGGTGGGGGAAAGTTCTGTTTATGGTAGCTTAATATAGAGTGTGAGATAGGGTGTAGGTTAGACAAGGTAGGGGAGATTCCAGGTAGGGTAGCTTGATGGAGGACGTAGGTTAGACAAGGTGGGGGATGTTCCAGGTAGGGTAGCTTGATGGAGGACGTAGGTTAGACAAGGTGGGGGATGTTTCAGGTAGGGTAGCTTGATGGAGGACGTAGGTTAGACAAGGTGGGGGAGGTTTTGGGTAGGGTAGCTTGATGGAGGACGTAGGTTAGACAAGGTGGGGGAAGTTTCGGGTAGGGTAGCTTGATGGAGGAAAAAGGTTAGACAAGGTGGGGGAGGTTTCGGGTAGGGTAGCTTGATGGAGGACAAAGGTTAATCAAGGTGGGGGAGATTTCAGGTTAGGTTAGACAAGGTTGGGGGAGGTTCCAGGTAGGGTAGCTTGATGGAGGACGTAGGTTAGACAAGGTGGGGGGTGGATGTTCCAAAGGTACAATCGTCCTTTAACCTCATCACAAATTTGAATGTGTATGTCTTTATTTCATAAGCATTTGAATTTGGAATAAAGAGGGTATGATGGGACTTCAAAGCAGACCTTCACTCTCATTTTCTTTATTCAAAACTGACCCATAGCACCTGGACACAAGGGTGCATTAGTGTAATCAGGGTGTGATGTTTCAGATGGATTATTCTCCTTTTCTTTCCTCTAAAGTTTCCATTGAGGACTGTGCCTAGATAACCACGTACTATGCAAATTAGGTTGAAAGTCTTATAGACTTAGGGAACGGGTGTACCTATGTTCCTCCAAAAGGCCTGGTGTCACCAGGAAACCAGAGCTGGAGATGGGTCTTGATTTGAGCAGAGTGGAGAAGATTCATTTTTAAAGCAGAAAAAAAATTAGCCTTTACATACACTTTAAGAAACATTACCTCTATTCTTTTGGGAAATTGCAAATAAATAAAAAAATCAATGGGGATATCTTTTTCTGGGGAGATGTGCTCAAGGCCAGATCTAACACCTTTCTTCGCTTTTGCTAACTACAATCTAATGACACAGTTGTTGAAGACCAGGTTCTGAGGGATAGGGGCATTGTGGCTTCCGTCATCACTATAATGGTGAAGGTGCAGACGTCCGCTTCCTGTAAGGTGTGTCATTGGACTTGGTAGGCTTGTTTTGGTGGTGTGTCCAAAGGTTTTGACCCCAGGAGCTTCACTGCTGGACTAATTCTCTTTTTCCTGCCATTGGTTGTGGACCAGTATTTAGTTAGGGCTTTTACACAAGACATCACTGATGTAGCTTCCCCTGTCAAATCCACTCTGCCTCCATAGGGTTTGAGCCTGGACCTTCAGAGATCTGCATTTGAGCCAGTTAAAAAAATGTCCCCTCCCGTTCTTGTCCCACAAGGTGGCCTTCCTTGAGGCCATCACCTCAACCAGAGGAGTATCTGAACTGGCAGCCTTGTCTATAAGGAACCCCTTTTTCAATCCTTCAGAAGTATAAGGTTAATCTGAGATCAAGGTCTTCTTGCAAAGAGGTCCTCCTCAGTGACCAGAGGTCACATCCTTTTGTGACCAGTACCAGTAAACCAGTAGGAGATTGCTTTCCGTGGCCTAGAAAATTGTCCAAGTTGTCCATGCCTATCTTTCGGCCGTGACTTCAGTTAGGAAGACTGATGCTCTTTGTCATAGTGCAGGGTCCCAGGAAGGGTCCTCAGACTTGTGGTACTTTTTTTTATATATTTTACAAAAATGAACAGGCTTAAAAAAAGAGAGATTTTATAAACAAATGAAAAAAATGTACTGAAAGAGTAAACATGCTCCAAGAAATAACTTTACATCAGAAGCCCTTATTACATCAGAAGTCTCCCACCCCCTGCACATCAGAGTGCCCCTCTTTACATTAGAAGACCTCCAACACATTAGAGTACCCCCTTTCATATCAGGGACCCTCCTATCACATCAGATTGATTCCTTCACTTCAAATGCTCCTCACATCAGACTCCCTTATTCACATCAGAGTCTGACCTTACACATCAGAGACCCCCATACGTATCAGAGGCCTCATACATCAGAGCCCCACTTGCGCATCAGAGCCCATCAGAGGCCCCCTTGCACATCAGAGCCCATCAGATGCCCCCTTACACATCAGAGGCTCCCTTACACATCTGAGGCCCCCTTTCACATCAGAGCCCCACTTGCACATCGGAGCCCATCGGATTCCCCCTTGCACATCGGAGCTTATCATAAGCCCTTGCACATCAGAGCCCCCCTTGCATGTCAGAACCCATCAGGTCCCCCCTTGAACATAAGAGTCCATCGGATCCCCCATTGCACATCGACCAAGGCGAAGGCAGAGATCATCTGGGCTGGACGGCTTAAGTAGGCAGGACTGGCGAGCAGGATATCATCAACAGGGGAGTCACTGTGGAGAGATAGGAGCTGGCCAATAGCCGACAGCTGAGCGGCCAGATTTGAGAAGGAAGGGCTGAGCCCAGCCCTGACAACGATCCAGCGAAACGCGTAGACGCACAGGGGCCCACACATGTTCTGATGTCACACTGTTGAACATCATTTTTCTATTTGGGTATATGTAACGTCCTCCTCTTCTGGCCATTCGTCTGTGTTTTTGGACAAAATCCTTTTTTTTCAATTTTTTATATATCGTGTATGTTTATATGTCAATGTTTAATCAAATTTAAAAACTTTTTAAAATTATATTGTTGTTCCAATCTGCCTCCAAAGTCCGACCTAGTGGGTTATGCCATATGATCTTACTGTTGGTGTTTCCATACAGAGGTTCCCTCAAACCATAAAGAGGTAAACATCACGCCACCTCCAACTCACTCCCTGACACCCGAGAGAGTAAGAAAATTCCTGAAGTCACCGGCGGGATCATTGGCTGGGAGAGGTGAGCGGTGCCGGGAATTCTGGGACATTATCCAGTAACAGACAAGGGATGTGTCTAGATGGTGACTGTATCATTCTGTGTGTCAGGTTCCTATAAGGTGTCAGGATGTCTCTGTCTATTTCTCCATGGAGGAGTGGGAGTATTTAGAAGGACACAAGGATCTCTACAAGGACGTCATGATGGAGAATCAGCCGCCCCTCACATCACCGGGTAAGAGGAGACTTTATTGTAAAGGAGAGAGCAGTACGGAGGGTCCACCTAGATCCCCCATCATCTGATAAACACATAGAAACAATGTATTCAGTCAGTGTGTGTGTTTCCTACAGATGGATCCAGTAATGGGAACCCACCAGAGAGATGTTCCCGTCCTCTGTATTCCCGAGATTCCACACAGGAACGTCACATCATCCCCCACCATCATCAGGTAGGTGGTTTTCAGTCTCTGGTAGTTATGATTTATATACAATCTCGTTTGTTACAATAAATGTTGTACTTCATATCCAGAGTGGAAACCTTGGGGATTTTAATATTGTCGTTAAAGAAGAGTTTAAAGAGGAGGAGGATGAGTATGGTGTGATGAAGGAGTCTTCAGGAGGGCAGAAGGATCTCTACAGGAATGATACGATGGAGCCACCAGAGAGATGTCCTCTGTATTCCCGGGATTCCAAACAAGATCACACCATCCCTCACCATCATCAGGTAGATAAGTGACAATCGCTAATAGTTTTAAGATTTATACACAAACATGTTTCTTCCCATAAATTTTTCATTATATATTTAGAATGGAAGCCTCGGGGATTTAAATATTGTTATTAAGGAAGAGTTTAAAGAGGAGGATGAGGAGTATGGAGTGATGGAGCCAACTGAGAGATGTCCCCGTCCTCTGTATTCTCGGGATTCCACACAGGAAGGTCACACCATCCCCCACCATCATCAGGTAGGTGGAGTTGAGGGTCGGGAACATAAAGTGATTGAACACTCTGACATGTGGAGACGATGTGTGGACTCTACAAGATGAGATTTTCTATGTGATCTCACATCATAAATACTTCTATGTTACAGATGTTATTTTCTGCCATTCTGTTGGTTTAGGGCGAAGATCTGATTAGAATAAAAGTCGAGAGTGAAGGGGAGGAGACGGATGTGGAGGATGATGATAAGTATATAGAGGAGGCTGAAATGGGAACATCCAAAAAGGAGGACGCTCCTACAGAGATCAGCACAGGTGAGCTATAATATATTCTTCTGCACACTGATTGGCCCAGAATAGGGCTGGAGCTGAGGTTGATAATGGTCCCCTCCCTGTACTGATACCCGTCCTGGGGTTCAGCTGGCAGTATTAGGTTGTGTTTCACTTACAGTAGCACAGACATGATAACACCGATTGAGCCTTTCTTAGGTTGGACCCTCTTCTTCCAGCAAACCTATAACTAAATGCTACCAAAAAAACTATATGAACCTCTCCAAAGTCCCACCAGACGTCTAGGCCTAGGACCATGGGGTCTCCAAACATTCTAAGCAAAGAACGCCACGCACCATGGTTTACTCCCAAGGAAGGAGTTGTGCCCCATCATTGGTGTCAATTGGAGGAATAGTGCCCCATCGATGGTGTCCATGGGAGGAATTATGGTCCATCATTGGGGACGGTTGGAGGAATAGTGCCCCGAGGGCTGGATACAGGCAAGCAAGGCCCACAGTTTGTTGACCACTGCCTTGGACAAATGTGTTCTTTGTTAAAGGGGACCCGGTGCCTAGGCTCATGGTTGTGTGAACAGCACATAACTCTCAGTTCCTATTGGTTCCCAGAAATTTCCAACAAGGCTACATGAAGCCTTGTTGGAAATTTATAACGTTTAGGCCTTGGACCAGGGGTGTCCAGGCTTTCTAAGCAAAGAGCCAGTTTACTGTCCTTCAGGCTTTAGGGGAAGGGGGCTCTAGATTGTGGCCAGTGGGAGTAAACCATGTTCCATGTTTTACTCTCAAGAGAGGTGTTGTGCCCCATTATTGGTGTCCATTGGAGGAATAGTGCCCCGATGTTGGTATTAGTAGGAGGAATAGGGCCTCATCGATGGCGTTCACGGGAGTAATGATGGTCCATCATTGGTGACTTTTGGAGAATTGCTGCCCCAAGGGCTGGATACAAGGCAAAGGGCCACAGCTTGGAGACAACTGCCTTGGACAACGTGTTCTTTGTTAAAGGTGACCCGGTGCCCAGGCTCATGGTTGTGTGAACAGCACCTAACTCTCAGTTCCTACTGGTTCCTATCAGTTTCTGACAGGGCTACATGAACTTCTCCAAAGTCCCACCAGAAGCCTAGGCCTTGGGGAATGTCTTCCATGTTTAAGGGGAGGATCTGCCAAACTGAACCCTGATATTCTCCTCTGGAGCAGGAATCATATGACCCAGTGCCTAGTCTCATGGTTGTGTGAACAGCACATAAATCTCAATTCCTATTGGTTCCCATCAACTTCTGACAAGGCTACATGAACATCTTCAAAGTCCCACCAGAAGCCTAGGCCTTGGACCAGGGGTCTCCAAACTTTCTAAGCAAAGGGCCAGTTTACTGTCCTTCAGGCTTTGGGGGGGGGGGGCAGATTGTGGCCAATATGGGAGTACACCATGGGACCAGGGGTCTACAAAACTTTCTAAGCAAAAAACGCCATGCACCATGGTTTGCTCCCATGGGAGAAGTTGTGCCCCATCATTGGTGTCAATTGGAGAATTGGTGCCCCATTGTTGGGATCAGTGGGAGAAATAGTGCCCCAGCAATGGTGTTCGTGGGAGGAATTGGTGGCTTTTGAAGAATTGCTGCCCCCTGTCCTTCAGGCTTTACGGGGGGCTAGATTGTGGCAAGTGGGAGTAAACCATGTGGCCAGTGGGAGAAATAGTGCCTCATCGATGGTGTTCATGGGTAAAATGATGGTCCATCATTGGTGACTTTTGGAGAATTGCTGCCCCAAGGGCCTAATACAGGCAAGCAAAGGGCCACAGTTTGGAGACCACTGCCTTGGACAATGTGTTCTTTGTTAAAGGGGACTCTGTGCCTAGGCTCATGGTTGTGTGAACAGCACATAACTCTCAATTCCAGTTGGTTTCCCTCAATTTCTGATGAGGCTACAAGAACTTCTCCAAACTCCTACCAGAAGCCTAGGCAGGGTCTCCAAACTTTCTAAGCGACAGATTGTGGCCCATTGGAGTACACCATGCACCATGGTTTGCTCCCATGGGAAGAGTTGTGCCCTATCATTGGTGTCAATTGGAGAAATAGTGCCCCGTTGTTGGGATCAGTAGGAGAAATAGTGCCCCAGCAATGGTGTTCGTGTGAGGAATTGGTGACTTTTGAAGAATTGCTGCCCCCTGTCCTTCAGGCTTTAGGGGGGGCTATATTGTGGCCAGCGGGAGGAATAGTGCCTCATCGATGGTGTTCATGGGAAGAATGATGGTCCATCATTGGTGACTTTTGGAGAATTGCTGCCCCAAGGGCCTAATACAGGCAAGCAAAGGGCCACAGTTTGGAGACCACTGCCTTGGACAATGTGTTCTTTGTTAAAGGGGACCCGGTGCCTAGGCTCATGGTTGTGTGAGCAGCACACATCTCTCAGTTCCTATTGGTTCCTATCAATTTCTGACAAGGCTACATGAACTTCTCCAAAGTCCTACCAAAAGCCTAGACCTTGGGCAATGTCTTCCATGTTTAAGGGGAGGGTTTGCCAAACTAAACTCTAATCCTCCTTTGTAGCAGGAATCCTATGACCCAGTGCCTAGGCTCATGGTTGTAGGAACAATGCACACAACTCTCAGTTCCTATTGGTTCCCATCAATTTCTGACGAGGCTACAAGAACTTCTCCAAATTCCTACCAGAAGCCTAGGCCTTGGACCAGGGGTCTCCAAGAGCAAAGAGCCAGTTCTCTGTCCTTCAGGCTTTATGGGAAGGGGGGGCTAGATTGTGGCCAGTGGGAGTAAACCGTGAGCCATGGTTTAGTCCCATGGGAGGAGTTGTGCCCCATCATCGGTGTCCATTGGTATCAGTGGGAGGAATAGTGCCTCATCGATGGTGTTCATGGGAGGAATGATGGTCCATCATTGGTGACTTTTGGAGAATTGCTGCCCCAAGGGCCAGATACAGGCACGCAAAGGGCCGCAGTGTTGAGATATGGACAATGTGTTCTTTGTTAAAGGGGACCAGGTGCCTAGGCTCATGGTTGTGTGAACAGCACACAACTCTCAGTTCTTATTGGTTCCTATCAATTTCTGACAAGGCTACATGAACTTCTCCAAACTCCCACCAGAAGCCTAGGCCTTGGGAAATGTCTTCCATGTTTAAGGGGAGGATCTAAGGAACTGAACTCTGATCCTCCTCTGTAGCAGGAATAATATGACCCGGTGCCTAGGCTCATATTTGTGGGAAGAGCACACAGCTTTCAGTTCCTATTGGTTCCCATTAATTTCTGACAAGGTTACATGAACGTCACCAAAGTCTCATCAGAAACCGAGGTCTTGGGCACTGTCTTCCATGTTTAAAGAGAGAATCTGCCTAGTGCCTAGGCTTATGGTTGTGTGAACTGCACACATCTCTCAGTTCCTATTGGTTCCTATCAATTTCTGGCAAAGCTACATGAACTTTTCCAAACTCCTATCAGAAGCCTAGGCTTTGGGCAATGTCTTTCAGGCTTAAGGGGAGGGTCTGTCAAGCTGAACTCTGATCCTCCTCTGTGGCAGGAGTCCTATGACCCCATGCCTAGGCTCATGGTTGTGTGAACAGCACAAAACTCTTAAGTTCTTATTGGTTCCTATCAATTTCTGACAAGGCTACATGAACTTCTCCAAACTCCCACCACGAGCCTAGGCCTTGGGAAATGTCTTCCATATTTAAGGGGAGGATCTGCTGGACTGAACTCTGATCCTCCTCTGTAGCAGGAATAATATTACCCAGTGCCTAGGCTCATGGTTATGAGAACAGCACACAGCTCTCAGTTCCTATTGGTTCCTATTAATTTCTGACAAGATTACACGAACTTCACCAAAATCCCACCAGAAACCGAGATCTTGGGCACTGTCTTCCATGTTTAAGGGGAGAATCTGCCTAGTGCCTAGGTTTATGGTTGTGTGAACAGCACACAACTCTCAGTTCTTACTGGTTCCTCTCAATTTCTGACAGAGCTACATGAACTTCTTCAAACTCTCACCAGAAGCTTAGGCCTTGGGAAATGACTTCCATATTTTAAGGGAGGATCTGCTGGACTAAACTCGAATCCTCCTCTGTAGCAGGAATAATATGACCCAGCGCCTAGGTTCACATTTGTGGGAACAGCTCTCAGTTCCTGTTGGTTCCCATTCATTTCTGACAAGGTTACATGAACTTCACCAAAGTCCCTCCAGAAACAGAGTTCTTGGGCACTGTCTTCCATGTTTAAGGGGAAAATCTGCCTAGCGCCTAGGCTTATGGTTGTGTGGACAGCACACAGCTCTCAGTTCCTATTGGTTCCTATTAATTTATGACAAGTTTACATGAACTTCACCAAAGTCCCACCAGAAACCGAGATCTTGGGCACTGTCTTCCATGTTTAAGGGGAGAATCTGCCTAGTGCCTAGGTTTATGGTTGTGTGAACAGCACACAACTCTCAGTTCTTACTGGTTCCTCTCAATTTCTGACAGAGCTACATGAACTTCTCCAAACTCCCACCAGAAGCCTAGGCCTTGGAAAATATCTTCCATGTTTAAGCAGAGGATCTGTCGAAGCTGAACTCGGATCCTCCACTGTAGCAGGAATAATATGACCCAGTGCCTAGTCTCATGGTTGTGAGAACAGCACACAGCTCTCAGTTCCTATTGGTTCCTATTAATTTCTGACAAGGTTACATGAACGTCACCAAAGTCCCACCAGGAACGGAGGTCTTGGGCACTGTCTTCCATGTTTAAGGGGAGAATCTGCCTAGTGCCTAGGCTTATGGTTCTCCTATCAGAAGCCTAGGCTTTGGGCAATGTCTTTCATGTTTAAGGGGAGGGTCTGTCAAGCTGAACTCTGATCCTCCTTTGTGGCAGGAGTCCTATGACCCCATGCCTAGGCTTATGGTTGTGTGAACAGCACACAACCCTTAAGTTCTTATTGGTTCCTATCAATTTCTGACAATGAACTTCTCCAAACTCCCACCACAAGCCTAGGCCTTGCGAAATGTCTTCCATGTTTCAGGGGAGGACCTGTCGAAGCTGAACTCGGATCCTCCTCTGTAGCAGGAATAATATGACCCGGCGCCTAGGTTCACATTTGTGGGAACAGCTCTCAGTTCCTGTTGGTTCCCATTCATTTCTGACAAGGTTACATGAATTTCACCAAAGTCCCTCCAGAAACTGAGTTCTTGGGCACTGTCTTCCATGTTTAAGGGGAAAATCTGCCTAGCGCCTAGGCTTCTGGTTGTGAGAACAGCACACAACACTCAGTTCCTAGTAGTTCCCATTAATTCCTGACAAGGTTACATGAACGTCACCAAAGTCCCACCAGAATCAGAGTTCTTGGGCACTGTCTACCATGTTTAAGGGAAGAATCTGCCTAGTGCCTAGGCTTATGGTTGTGTGAACAGCACACAGCCCTCAGTTCCTATTGGTTCCTATTCATTTCTGACAAGGCTACATGAACTTCTCCAAACTCCCACCAGAAGCCTAGGCTTGGGAAATGTCTTCCATGTTTAAGCAGAGGATCTGTCGAAGCTGAACTCGGATCCTCCTCTGTAGCAGGAAGAATATGACCCGGTGCCTAGGCTCATATTTGTGGGAACAGCTCTCAGTTCCTAGTGGTTCCCATTCATTTCTGACAAGGTTACATGAACTTCACCAAAGTCCCACCAGAAACCGAGATCTTGGGCACTGTCTTCCATGTTTAAGGGGAGAATCTGCCTAGTGCCTAGGCTCATGGTTGTGTGAACAGCACACAATCCTCAGTTCTTACTGGTTCCTCTCAATTTCTGACAAGGCTACATGAACTTCTCCAAACTCCCACCAGAAGCCTAGGCCTTGGGAAAGGTCTTCCATGTTTAAGGGGAGGATCTGCTGAAGCTGAACTCAAATCTTCCTCTGTAGTAGGAATAATATGACCCAGTGCCTAGACTCATGGTTGTGAGAACAGCACACAGCTCTCAGTTCCTATTGGTTCCCATTCATTTCTGACAAGTTTACATGAACTTCACCAAAGTCCCACCAGAAACCAAGATCTTGGGCACTGTCTTCCATGTTTAAGGGGAGAATCTGCCTAGAGCCTAGGCTTATGGTTGTGAGATCAGCACACAACTCTCAGTTCCTAGTGGTTCCTATCAATTTCTGACAAGGCTACTTGAACATCTCCAAAGTCCCACCAAAAATCCTGGAGGACACCCAGATAGAACATCTCCTCACCTGAACGTAGCTGATCCAGGTTAAATCCTGGTTTAAGTGAACTGATCCGCTCCCATCCCCCATTAATAATGTTTTTCTTTATGTATTTCCAGGACGCACCACGAAGAAACCCTCGAAGGATCATCTCACTTTATCTCTAGATTGTAAAACTGAAGACGAGGACACCAAAGACAGTGCCAGAATCCAGGAGGAGAAGCCGCATTCCTGCCCTGATTGCGGGAAACGATTTGCATCCAAAACGCTAGTTTCCAAACATCAGAAATCTCACTCGGGCGAGAAGCCGCACGCCTGCCCCGACTGCGGGAAATGTTTCGCCACGCGGTCGCTAGTTGCCAGGCATCAGAGGTCTCACACGGGGGAGAAGCCGTATTCCTGCTCCGAGTGCGGGAAACGTTACTCGCAAACCTCCAAGCTGATTAGACACCAGAGGTCCCACACGGGGGAGAAGCCCTTCTCCTGCCCCGAGTGCGGGAAATGCTACCCAGTAAAATACGAACTGGTCGCACATCTAAAATCTCACACGGGGGAGAGGCCGTTTTCCTGCGCGGAGT
Source organism: Lithobates clamitans (assembly GCA_037952925.1). NCBI lineage: Eukaryota > Metazoa > Chordata > Amphibia > Anura > Ranidae > Lithobates > Lithobates clamitans. The sequence continues at coordinate 311,540 of JBBGZY010001528.1, forward strand.
GCGGGAAGTGTTTTAAAGAGAAGTCCCATCTTAACACGCATTTAAGATCCCACACGGGGGAGAAGCCGCATCCCTGCCCTGAGTGCGGGAAATGTTTCAAAGAGAAGTCGCATCTCTACACTCACCAGAAAACTCACAAGGGCGAGAAGCCGTATTCCTGCGCGGATTGTGGGAAACGCTTTTCTGAGAAGTACCACCTGAATAGTCATCGGAAAATTCACACGGGGGAGAAGATGCACCCTTGCGCCGAGTGCGGGAAGAGCTTTCCTATGGCGTCCCACCTTTTAATACACCAGAGAAAGCACACCGGGGAAAAGCCGTTTTCCTGCCCTCAGTGCGGGAAGTGTTTTGTTAGAAAATCTCACGTGGATAGACACCAAAAATCCCACACGGGGGAGAAACCGTTTTCCTGCGCCGAGTGCGGGAAAAGTTTTTCGCAGAAGTGCCATCTTACCAAACACCAAAAGGAGCACACGGGCGAGAAGCCGTTCCCCTGCCCCGAGTGCAGGCAATGTTTTACGCACAAATCGCTGCTAGAAAGGCACCACCGGTCCCACACGGGGGAGAAGCCGTTTTCCTGCCCGGAGTGCGGGAAAGGTTTTTCGGATAAGGCCAAACTCTCTCGGCACCAGAGGCTGCACACGGGCGAGAAACCGTATTCCTGCCCCGAGTGCGGGAAATGCTATCCGCAGAAATCGGAACTTGATATACATCAGAGGTCTCACACGGGGGAGAAGCCGTACTCCTGCCCCGAGTGCGGGAAGCGTTTTACGCAGAAGTCTCATGTCTCCAGGCATCAGAGGTCCCACACAACCGTGGAGGTGATTGTGTCCTGAGTGTGGAAACCGGTTTCTATACCGGACCGTGACATACATGTCCGATGCCGGGAGAGAGAGGGGGGGAGGGGCATGTCATTGCTGGATCTCCCCGTGTAGTCTGATCTCCCCTGCCATTTAGCACAAGCCTCAAAGACAAGAGTCCTGGTGAGGAACATGTTAGATATTATTTGGGGGTGGGGTGAAGAGTGGGGGGATCACACTACATGGTGCCAGTGACTATTCAGTACAGCTATGAGCCAGCACAGGCATCTTCATTGGCTTGTAGGCTGCCACCTGCTGCCTGAAATTGGTAAATATGACATTTTCAGAGGTAACCTTTCAATTTTACTTGCTAAAACATACAAATATATATTAACTCCAATTATTTTTTAGTATGAAACAGATAGATATTCAAGTTGATTTTATTCCTTGTACCTATAAATAATAAAAGTGTGCCTTCAGATTTGCTTTATTATTATTTTTTTCTTTTGTTTTCTTTCTTGCGCGTCTCTTTTTTTTTTTTGTTTGTTTTGTGACTGCTGAAGAAGCCGGTGTTCATCCCTCCTTTTTATAAATCTCTGGGTATCTGTAGTACTCAATGTATATAGTTCACCAGTTTATAGAACCATATACAGTATCTCACAAAAGTGAGTACACCCCTCAGATTTCTGTAAATCTTTTCTTCTATCTTTTCATGTGACAACACTGAAGAAATGACGCTTTGCTACAATGTAAAGTAGTGAGTGTACAGCTTGTATAACAGTGTAAATTTGCTGTCCCCTCAAAATAACTCAACACACAGCCATTAATGTCTAAACCGCTGGCAACAAAAGTCAGTACACCCCTAAGTGAAAATGTCCAAACTGGGCCCCAAAGTGTCAATATTTTGTGTGGCCACCATTATTTTCCAGCACTGCCTTAACACTCTTGGGCATGGAGGTCACCAGAGCTTCACAGGTTGTCACTGGAGTCCTCTTCCACTCCTCCATGATGACATCACGGAGCTGGTGGATGTTAGAGACCTTGCGCTCCTCCACCTTCCATTTGAGGATGCCCTACAGATGATCAATAGGGTTTAGGTCTGGAGACATGCTTGGCCAGTCCATCACCTTTACCCTCAGCTTCTTTAGCAAGGCAGTGGTCATCTTGGAGGTGTGTTTGGGGTGGTTATCATGTTGGAATACTGCCCTGCGGCCCAGTCTCCGAAGGGAGGGGATCATGCTCTGCTTTAGTATGTCACAGTACATGTTGGCATTCATGGTCCCCTCAATGAGCTGTAGCTCCCCAGTGGCGGCAGCACTCATGCAGCCCCAGACCATGACATTCCCACCACCATGCTTGACTGTAGACAAGACACACTTGTCTTTGTACTCCTCACCTGGTTGCCGCCACACACGCTTGTCACCATCTGAACCAAATAAGTTTATCTTGGTCTCATCAGACCACAGGACATGGTTCCAGTAATCCATGTCCTTAGTCTGCTTGTCTTCAGCAAACTGTTTGTGGTCTTTCTTGTGCATCATCTTTAGAAGAGGCTTCCTTCTGGGACGACAGCCATGCAGACCAATTTGATGCAGTGTTTGGCGTATGGTCTGAGTACTGACAGACTGACCCCCCCCCCACCCCTACAACCTCTGCAGCAATGCTGGCAGAACTCATACATCTATTTCCCAAAGACAACCTCTGGATGTGACGCTGAGCACGTGACCTCAACTTCTTTGGTGGACCATGGTGAGGCCTGTTCTGAGTGGAACCTGTCCTGTTATACCGCTGTATGGTCTTGGCCACCATGCTGCAGCTCAGTTTCAGGGTCTTGGCAATCTTCTTATAGCCTCGGCCATCTTTATGTAGAGCAACAATTCTTTTTTTTCAGATCCTCAGATAGTCCTTTGCCATGAGGTGCCATGTTGAACTTCAAGTGACCAGTATGAGAGAGTGAGAGCGAAAACACCAAATTTAACACACCTGCTCCCCATTCACACCTGAGACCTTGTAACACTAACGAGTCACATGACACCGGGGAGGGAAAATGGCTAATTGGGCCCAATTTGGACATTTTCACTTAGGGGTGTACTCACTTTTGTTGCCAGCGGTTTAGACATTAATGGCTGTGTGTTGAGTTATTTTGAGGGGACAGCAAATTTACACTGTTATACAAGCTGTACACTCACTACTTTACATTGTAGACAAGTGTCATTTCTTCAGTGTTGTCACATGAAAAGATAGAAGAAAAGATTTACAAAAATGTGAGGGGTGTACTTACTTTTGTGAGATACTGTATATCTCTGCCATCACCACCATAATCTCCATCCACCACCTATACCATGTTAGTGACGGCCCCATCAGAGAGCGACGGGGGACACATCCTCTGGGAAACAAGGGTGCACCGACCTTGTGCATTATCCTTAGGTAAATTTTATTAGAAGTAAAATAGAAAACTACTCACAAATGTATAAACGAAAACTCATGATACAAGTAGTCTCTAGATGACAACAATTGTTCGAGGTGGTAACTGACTCCCGATCGTAACAGAGGAGATTACAGGAGTCACTGCCAGCTGACGCGTTTTGAAGGATTGCCTTCTTCCTCAGAGCCCTGCAGTTTTGCATCCCTCAGCTTCTACTATATATACACATGTGGAGAAGCTGAAGGATGCAACACTGCAGGGCTCTGAGGAAGAAGGTAATCCTTTGAAACGCGTCAGCCAGCAGTGACTCCTGTAATCTCGGTTACGATTGGGAGTCTGTTACCACCTCGAACAATTGCTGTCATCTGGAGACTACTTGTTTAATGAGTTTTCGTTTATACGTTTGTGAGTAGTTCTCTATTTTACTTCTAATAAAATTTACCTAAGGATAATGCACAAGGTCGGTGCGCCCTTGTTTTCTTTCTTTTTCTCTTTGACTGTTAGGATACCCCTGTCCTTGAGGGCAGCAAGAGACATTATCTATTACGAGATCTAGTCCATCTGGCACTCACTTGTGCGCAGGAGTGTTTTTTGTTTTCCGACATATCCCCTGGACCTGGGATCCATGAGCCTTAGGATTCCTCCAGAGGCTGATAATGGTTGTTTGAGCAATGCGTAAGTCCTGCCTCTCAGATAATTTCCCACTGACACGTTGATCTTTTGTCTGTAAGGTGGCAGTTTTTCTCAATGACCATAAGTGTAAGAAACATTCCTCCTCAATCAGGGTTCCATCGAAGCCTAGGGTTCCTCAAGAGCAGGGGTCACCAAATATTGGCCCTCCAGTTGTTCAGGAACTACAATTCCCATCATGCCTAGTCATGTCTGTGAATGTCAGAGTTTTACAATGCCCTTATGGGACGTGTAGTTCTGCAACAGCTGGAGGGCCATAGTTTGGAGATCCCTGCTCTAGAGGTTTCTAGGGGTTCCTTGAGCCATTCCTGTCTCTCAGACAAGTTCCCACTGACACCATTGATCTGTTTATTTATCTGAGTCTTTTACACTTACATTTGTGATCATTCTTCACAATGATCACAAGTGTAAGTGTGAAAGACTCACCCTGGACAGAGGCTTTTGGAGGGGACTGAATGCTAGACTCTTGCCTACCAACTATGGGCCCTGGAATTTGAGGGAGCTACAAGCATTTAGGAAGATGTTCTGTTATGTAATGCAAAAGGACATTATTGAGGAGGCCATGGTGGTCTCTGCCAGCTTGGGACTCAGTAGACAGATGTATGTGAAAGGAATGCTGATTAACGAAGTCTGGAAAGCCCGGGTCTTTCACCCAATAGTTTATTGTGCTCATTAACACACCTTTGTCTCCTAGCAAACTATTGGGGGATATGTTTCTACTTATGTGTATTGTAAGTTGTGAGTGAGGAGACGGCAAGTCTACCCTGAAAGGTCATATCCCTGAGTCACCAAGTCTGGGTAAATGATTAGATAACTAGCTCATGTTAATTAGGTTTCTGGTTACAGTTTGTATTGTCATCCTGCTGTATACACAGTAATTTGTGTGTCATCTCAAATAAAGCAGTCCATGTTCAGCAACCAAACGAGTATTGCCTTGTTTGTTGTTAGAGGTTGGAATATCTGATATCTATATTCAGACTGGGAGGAAGCGGTATATGATGAAAACACTCAAGTGGAGCATGGGACGTTTCGTTACATTCCCACTGTCACATTGATCTTTTAGCTGTCTGTAAGTTGGCAATTTTTCTAAATGACCACAAGTGTAGGGAGCATTTCTCCTCAACCAGGGTTCTATGGAAGCCTAGGGTTCCTCTAGTCTAGAGCAGGGGTCTCCAAACTTTGTAAACAAAGGGCCAGTTTACTGTCCGCCAGACTTTAGAAGGGCCGGAATGTAGCCATTGGAAAATGTCCTGGCATCAGTAGGAGTAAAAAATGCCCCATTTTTGGTTTCAATGAGAGGAATTGTGCACCATCATTGGTGTCATTTGGTGGAAAGAATAATGCCACATCATTGGTGTCAGTGAGCAGAATTGTGCCCCATCGTTGGTGTCATTGGGAGAAACTGTGCCTCATTCTGTCAATGGGAGGAATTATGCACTAATGTTGGTGTCAGAGGATAAAATATTGCCCCAAGGGCCGGATAAAAGTAAGCAAAGAGCCGCATTTGGCCCCCAGGCCACAGTTTGGAGACCACTGGTCTCTAGGTTTCTAGGGGTTCCTTGATCAATTCCTGACTCTCAGATAAGTTTCCACTGACACCATTGATCTTTTTATCTATCTGTAAGGGGGTCATTCTTCACAATGACCACAAGTGTAAGACATTCTTCCTCAAACAGGGCTCCATGGAACCTATTGGTTCTTCCAAAGGTTTCTAGTACGGATGGGCGAATGGTTCGGCCCGAGCATAAGTTCAGGCCAAACTTTCGTTGTTCGGTCGTTCGGCGAACAGCCGATTAAACGGGTTGTTCGACCGTTTGTTCGACCTCCCCCCCCCCGAACCGACCACAATGCATTGCGGCGCTGAACAGTGCATTGCAAGCCCTGATTGGCTGAAGCAGTGAAAGCTTCAGCCAATCAGGGCACAGAGCACTGTCAGAGTCATGATTGGACACTGTCATCTATCCAACTATCCAATCATGGCTCATTCCCGCCCCACAGTATAAAAATATTGTTTCAATGGCAGCCATTTTCAGTGTGATTTCGGTATGGAGAGAGATAGAACAGGGCTCTGTTCAATGCTATCAGTTATTGTGCTCTACTGTGCTATTTTGCTTCAATTGTCAGTGTAGAATATTAGTTTAGTGTCAGTCTAGGGATAGTGTGAGTGTAGTGAGGAGGACCATCATTCAGCTTTGCATAGTGTGCAGCTAGAGTAGGGACAGCTCAGATAGTTTCACTGTAGTGTAGTGAGACCGTGTCATTCATACATACTTTAGTGTAGAGTAGGGGCAGCTCATATAGTTTCAGTGTAGAGTAGTGAGACTGTGCCAGTAATCTTTAGTGTATAGCTAGAGTAGGGACAGTTCAGATAGCGTCAGTGTAGTGACGGTTGAACACCGTCTATTTCATTGCATTACTGCCAGTTTAACGCCATTTATTTCTGTGTGTTACTGCCAGTTTATCGCCATATAGTTCTGTGTGCGTTACTGCCAGTTTAATACCATATTGTTTTGTGTGCGTCACTGCCAGTTTAACACCATATAGTTTTGTGTGCTTTACTGCCAGTTTAACGCCATATAGTTTTGTGTGCGTTACTGCCAGTTTAACGCCATATCGTTTTGCGTGCGTTACTGCCAGTTTAACGCCATATAGTTCTGTGTACGTTACTGCCAGTTTAGCGCCATATAGTTTTGTGCGTTACTGCCGGTTTAACGCCATTTGCTTCTGTGTGCGTTACTGCCAGCTTAACGCCATATAGTTTTGTGTGCGTTACTGCCAGTTTAACGCCATATCGTTTTGCGTGCATTACTGTCAGTTTAACGCCATATAGTTTTGTGCGTTACTGCCAATTTAACGCCATTTACTTCTGTGTGCGTTACTGCCAGTTTAACGCCATATAGTTTTGCGTGCATTACTGCCAGTTTAACGCCATATAGTTCTGTGCATCACTGTTCGTTTGGCCCATTATATTGCAGTATATTATAGTGTATTCATGGAGTGTCTGTGTAGTGTGAGTACTAAAATGAAAGTGAACCGAACACCTCTTTACATTGATTAAAGTGCATATACATACAGATTTCAACTTCTTCTTTACATTTGCTTATAAGCACTGCCCCCCTCCCTCCCAATAATGTATGGGAGGACAACAAGGAGAGGCAGATTTCCCTTGGCACTGTAAGGGGGCCAGCAACAAATGTGTCCACAGGCAAAGGTGGACATGGTGGTCAGTCCTCAGGCAGGGCACAATTTCCTCTGTTTAGTGAGTTTGCCCGTGCTATCCAGCCACAGCATGCAGAGGAGGTGGTGGACTGGCATACTAAACCTTCCTCATCCTCCTCATCCTCTCTCACGCAAGCAGAGACAAGTGTGCAGTCCCCTGCAGTTGCCAGAGTGGATAAACCTGCCTCCTTGTCCACATCTATTCCTGACATAGCCCCAACATCAGCCCATGAGGAGTCAGCTGAGTTATTTGACCACAGCGTCAGTCACTTGCTCCTTGATGATGCCCAGCCATTACTGGATTCTGATGCTGGTTCTGAGGTTGAGGATGAATGGAACATGAGCCTAGAGAGAGGGAGGAACACTGGTAGACAAATTGACATTCATGTTCTCCAAGCCGCAGCGTATTGCCAAGTTGTTTTTAGTGGTAATGATGAAGATGGAGGAGATGATGATGAGGTCACTGATACGACTTGGGTGCCAGATAGAGCAGAGGAGAAAACTGAAGGTGAGGCGGCACAACCCCAAGGAGGCCGACATCAAGAAAGAGTAAAGAGCAGCCACCCTATTCCATCACATTCTGCAGCTGTTATCTCCCGGCCCACTCCCCACAGCTCAGCTGTCTGGGCCTTTTTTAGCACATCTGCAGCAGATCGCACTGTTTCTATCTGCAAACTGTGTCACAGGCACGTCAAATGTGGCAAAAACGCCAACCATTTGGGTACCACATTCTTAACAAGGCATTTACCATCCAACCACTCGGCCCGTTAGCAAGAGCACCTAAAAGCCACACAAAAGGGGCACAAATCTGTCCCTCCTCCTTCTTACCCACTTCAGTCTGCCCCTTCGATACGGTATCATTACCTTTCAGCAGCCTCCACTGACAGGGATGATGGTATAACACAGGGTGTCCCAGGTCCTAGCAGCACATCTGCCAGCAACACACCACCAGCTGTAGACTGTAGCTGGCAAATTTCTCTGCCCCATCTGCTGCAGCCGAAAAAAAAATACAGTCCCTGCCACCCACATGCCCAGCTTCTGAATGCAAGCTTGTCAAAGCTGTTGGCTCTCCAACTTCCGCCTTTCAGCCTGGTGGATTCTGCCCCCTTCCGTGAATTCGCACAATGTGCTGTACCACAATGGTAGGTTTCCCAGTCGCTACTACTTTTCACATAAGACCACTCCATCTCTCTCTACCATCATGTGGAAAGGAACGTTCTGGCCTCATTGGACAAGGCAGTCAGCCGTAAAATCCACCTTACTGCTGACAAGAGGTCCAGCAAGCATGGGCAGGGACGATATATCTTGTTCACAGCACACTAGGTAACGCTGCTTGCAACTCAAAAGGATGCAGGACAGGGCTCGGTGCTGCAGCTTGTTGTGCCCCCACGTCTCCATACAGCTGGTGGTGATGATGCCAGACCTGTGAGCTCTACCCCCTCCTCCTCTGCCACCTCCATGCCCTCCTCTGCAGACTTGTCCTATGAACATCAGGTACCCTCTAAGCATTCAAAGGGCTATTCCTAGAGTCAGGCTAAAAGGTGCCATGCAGTGCTTCAGCTGGTGCGTTTAGGGGACAAGAACCACACCGGAGCAGAGATTCTTGCAGCTCTGCAGGGACAGGCCCAGAGGTGGTTCACACCCGCCAGCTGGAGCCAGGAATGGTGGTATCCAATAATGGCTCAAACCTTCTGTCCGCCCTTAGACAGTGAAAGTTGACACATGTGCCATGCCTGGCACATGTCCTCAGTTTGGTGGTGCAGCGTTTCCTAAGTATGTACCCAGGGTTTCAAGATGTACTAAAGCAGGCCAGAAGAGTCTGTAGGCAATTCAGGCAATCATACACAGCCAGTGCTCAGTTGACTGATTTGTGACATGCCCACCAGGTGGAACTCAACTTTGGGAATGCTGCAGCGGCTATACATGCAGCAGAGGGCCGTCAACGAGTACTTGTGCCAGTAAGGCACGACAACAGGCTCAGGCCTCCTCTGCTTTTTTTCCCTACGCCAATGGCTGATCATTAAGGATGCATGAACTCTATTGTCAACATTTGAGGAGGCCACAAGGATGGTGAGCAGTGACAGTTCATGCATCAGTGACACAATCCCGGTTGTGCTCCTGCTGGAGAAGACTCTGCATGGCATTATGGACAGGGCACTGGAGGCAGAGCAGCAGGAGGAAGAGGAGGACTTCCTTTCCTCTCAAGGCCCACTTTATCCAGACACCATCATTCCTATGTCACAGAACACACAAGAGGAGAGAGGGGAGGAGGATGAGGAGGATTCTGGCACTTTCATAGGCTTTGAAGAAGAGGAAGAAATGCGTCAACCTGTAAACGATGGCTTTCCAACCCCAGGACCCTTGGAAGTAGTACGTGGCTGGGAGGAGGAAATTCCAGATGCTGTCATCCTGAGTGACCCCGAGGAGTCTGCTTCTCAAGCCTCTGCAAATTTGAGGCGCATGGGCAACCTCATGCTTCAAAGCCTGGGAAAGGACCCAAGAATACATGGCATAAAGGAGAAGGATGATTACTGGTTGGCAACCCTCCTTGACCACCATTATAAGGGGAAGGTCTCAGAACTCATCCTGTCCCCACAGAGAGTGCAGAAGATAAAATCACTTAAGGACACGTTAAAGAGGATTTTATTGAACGTTTTTCCTGACTCCAGTAGGTTACAGTGTCGTGAAAAAACGTAGTTTTGAGTCTTCTGTTGATAAAGAGAGGAGCGTTGGAAAAGGCGCCTGCCTAAGTGAGGCATTTCGTAATTTTTTTAGTCCTCACCGCCCAGGGCTGTCAGCTTCCACATCCCATGGGCAGCGTCTGCATCATATAGTGGATGATGATTCGTTTTTAGGGGTTCCTTGACCAATAAGCAATTTCCAGGGTTCCCGAGAAATCTATGGGTTCCTACAGAGGTTGCTAGGGGTTCCTTGATTAATGCCTGCCTCAGATAAGTTACCACTGACACCATTGATCTTTTTGGCTATCTGTAAGGGGGAAGTCTTCCCAATGATCACAAGTCTAAGGAACATTCTTCCTCAACCAACCTTCCCTGGAACCCTGGTTTCATCCAGAGGTTGCTAGGGATTCCTTGACTTTTTAGCTATCTTTAAGGGGGGTAAGTCTTCCCAATGACACCAGTGTAAGGAGCATTCTACCTCAACCAGGGTTCCATGAAAACCGTGTTCCTCCGGAGGTTGCTAGGGGTTCCTTGAGCAATGAGCAATTCCTGCCTCTCACAAAAGTTCACACTGAAACCATTGATCTTTTTAGTTATCTGTAAGGCAGCAATTTTTTCAAATGACCGCAAGTGTAAGGAGGATTCTTCCTCAACCAGGATTCATCCAGCGGTTGCTAGGGCTGCCTTGAGCAATGACCAATTCCTGCCTCTCAGATAAGTTCCCACTGACACCATTGATCTTTTTAACTCTCTATAAGGGGTTATTCTTCCCAATGACCACAAGTGTGCATTCTTCCTCAACCAGGGTTCCTCCAAAGGTTGCTAGGGGCATGTTGAGCAATGAGCAATTTCTGCCTCCCAGATACATTCCCACTAACACCATTGATCTTTTTGGCTATTTGTAAGGGGGTTATTCTTACCAATGACCACAAATGTAAGGAGCATGCTTCCCAGTGACCATCACACTAATGTATAATGAGTTGTAGATATAGTAATATTTAGCAGGGGTTCCCTGAGACCGGAAAGTTATTTCAAGGGTTGTTCTGTGTTGAAAAGTTTGAGAAAGGCTGTTCTGGACACCTGGAGTGATTGCCAACTCCATGACTTCATGAACTCGTTGCCAAAACCCATAGAAACCCTATTGTCTTTGGATCTATATTTTATAGAATCTCACAATTATGAAATTAAAAAAATGTTGCTCAGCTCATCCTCTCTGCAAAATCCCAATGACCTGTCCCAACTGTCATTACTTGGGAATCCACTCCCGCTAAAGTAGAGGTGGCTGACCAGGACTGGTTGATGCAGCGGGCCAAATGGTAGCTAAAGCCACATAGTGTTCAGTGTATCTGCTGCTTCCTTGGCCGTGGTGAGATCCCTGAAAAGGGAAATTCTGGGGACCGCTGGAGGCACAGGAAAACACTAGAAGAGAACACAGAGGATCTGGCTGTTAATGGAAGGTGGCATTTCTCAAGAGCTTGTTTCTGGATTCTACCCCAGGGCGCCAGAGGTCTTTCATATTCATACTATTAGGAACTAGAACACCAGATGGTGGCTCTGTGGTCCTTGGGTCTGAAGGGTATAGTTGCACTGTCTACCTGTGGATATTTCCCAGCATTTATCAGCAGGTTCCAGAAATCACCCAATGATTTTGGCTGCTGGGAGAGTACGTGACCAGTAGAGTGTCCCCGAACCAAATTTTTTAAATCTGGTCACCTTATCCTAGGCGGAGCAGTCAAACTGAGTATATATATATATACATATATATATATAACTTTTGAGCATACAAAATCGATATAAAAATATAAAAATCACCACTTGGAGATAGAGTTGTCACCTCATCCCTTTAAACCCGAACACCTTTGAAATACACAGGTTCTGAGGCTAATTTAATGCACATAAGGCACCAAGTGAGTTTAATTACCACCTTAATCAGCCACAGAACCTGTGTAATTATTATGTGTTTGGTTTTAAAGGGATGAGGTGGCAACCATAAGTGGAGATGACCCCCATCTATAAGGATATACTGTACATACACACACAGCACAAGGCCGTGTTCATACTTCGAGATGTTTCTCAGGGCTGCAGTTCCTCTGAGCTCCACAAGGTGGTGATCTCACTGCTACCCAGACAGTAAGGCTCTATGGAAGACAGACATTAAGTCTCTATGGAAAACAGGAAGTGATGTTGGGTACAGACAGGAAGTGATGTCAGTTACAGACAGGAAGTTGAGGGGGAGAGCTGAATTCGGAGGCCGTAGAGATTCAACCTTGCTGGTTATGGCTACAGAGGAGGTAATAAGATCTTATTTTCTATTTACACCCAGTAACCCCCCCGTCATGTCCGTCCTCTTCCTCCATAGTCACTGTGACGTCTTTTATCCCCAGCAGATGATGATATACACATATATAGTGTGAAAAGCTAGATTAACCCCTTCATTGGGCAGAACATTTCCTTAATTTTGGAGATGTGTCGCATTTCCACCAATTAAATTTTCACTCGATCAGTCTATCCTAACGTATTATACGACTTTTTAGGCCCCGTTCCCGCTATGATAGCGTTTATGCACATTTTGGGTGTGTTTTTTCCATGCTTCACACATAAGGCCGCCCATTCATTTCAGTTGGCTCACCTATGAATGAAAAATGTGCCAAAGTAGCCCATGTAGATTGAGCTTTGCGGTTTTTCCATCGCTTGATTTGGCTCGTTTGTCAAGTGTGGTTTTTTTTTTTTTGCACACGGAAAAAGGCGCATCTGCTTGCCGCATTTGGGGTGCCATTGACACTGAATGGCACCTCAAGCGCGAGACGCGTTTTTCATACGTTTCGTAAATGCGCACAAGAACGAGTGATTTTGTGCATGTTCATGAAATGCTGAGGTGTGGATAGTGTCTTCTAAGGCCTCATTCACACCTTTGCTTTTTGATAATGAGCACAGAAATGCACGTTTCTGGAAACGTGAGGAAAACGTGCATTGCGTTTGCAGCGTCAATAATTCTTAATGGCATTCCAAATGCGGTAACAATCATGTTTCAGAACGTTTTAAAATGCACGAGGCTCAGTACCAAAAGAAGGTGCAGGAGATACACTGGCGCGTTTGTGCCGTGTTGGGCAGCCCATTAAATTAAATGGGCTGCTCTATGCTGTAGCCCAACAAACCCGCAAAAATAGTGCAGATTTTAATGTATTTTGTCTTCATTTTAGTAGTTTTCATTTGAAATAATCTGACTATAACATTTACATAATTATCTCAAATCTTCACCACAAATAATTAGCACCAGTGTCTATTGAGTACAAGAATATCACATCAGGGCCCTCTTTATGTAGGAGTTAAGTTCAAACCTGAAGTTCACTGTTAAAGTTACTTGAGGTGTTTTTCTATATCTCCCAACTGAGGAAACGAGGGACACTTTTATGTGTAGATGGTCGGGATCTGCTGTTATTTTCTTTCTGTTTTCTTGTCAGTCGTTGGCTCTAATGGCATGGTTGTTGATGTCCAGGTTCTAAATGATGGACATTGCGATGGTTGTCGATGTTCAGGTTCTAAAGGGATGGACATTGCAATGGTTGTGAATGTTGAGGTTCTGAGGTGTTGAACATTGCGATGTTTGTTACTGTCCAGGTTCTGAAGGATAGACATTTCGATGGTTGTTGATGTCCAGGTTCTGAGGAATGGACATTGCGATGGTTGTTGATGTCCAGGTTCTGAAGGATGGACATTGTGATGATGGTTGATGTCCAGGTTCTGAGGAATGGACTTTAATGATGGTTGATGTCCAGGTTCTGAGGAATGGACATTGTGATGATGGTTGATGTTGAGGTTCTGAGGGATGGACATTGCGATGATGGTTGATGTTGAGGTTCTGAGGGATGGACATTGCAATGGTTGTTGATGTTCTGGTTCTGAGTGATGGACATTGCAAATTCTGCCAACCCTGAAGGCCAGTACGTCCACTTCTTAAAAAATTTATCGTTGGACATGGAAGGCTAATTTTTGGTGGTGAGTCCAATTTTTTTCACCACAGGTGCTTCTCTGTTGGATAAATTCTTTTTTCTGGTGGATGTGGACCAACATATGGCCCTCAGTCATTAGAAAGAATAACAGAAAGACAAACACTCCTGCGCACAAGTGAGTTACCAGGTGGACTAGAGTTCGTAGTGGATAGTGCCTCAGGCCTTGCTGCCCTCAAGGATAGGAGTATCCTCACAGTCAAAAGAGAAAGAAAGAAAAAGAGAGCGCACCAGCCTTGTGCATTATCCTTGGACATATTTTTATTAAAAATGAAGTAAATAACTACTCACAAACATGTGGGAAAAGATTTGCAATACAAATGATCTCCAGATGACCGCAATTGGCCTACTAACAACAGACTCCGGATGGTAACAGGGGAGATTTCAAAGGCTACTGCCGGCTGACGCGTTTCGAAGGGATGCCTTCTTCCTCAGAGCCTAGCCAGTTAGTAGACCAATTGCGGTCATCTGGAGATCATTTGTATTGTGAATCTTTTCACACATGTTTGTGAGTAGCTTTTTACTTCATTTTTAATAAAAAAATATGTCCAAGGATAATGCACAAGGCTGGTGCGCCCTCTTTTTCTTTTTTTCCTTTTTTCTCATTAGAAAGGATCCCTGCTCTCCCAATCAGCCATGTAGACAAAAGTGAAGGTGGCTTCAGCCTGTGTGTCCCTGCCTGAACCATGTCCTTGATGCGTTTCACCCTGCTCATTGCAGCTTACTTATAGGACTATAGCTAAGCTCCGGTGGGCAGGGCGAAACATGTCCAAGGAGGAGCAAGAGAAGGATCTAGCCAAACCAGATTCCGACAGCAGCAAAAACATTGGAGCAAAAGGTACTTAGTAGGTGGGAACCTACATACCCTCCCAGGAGCCAGCATCCGGTGGAAACTGATTACTAGGGGCTGCTGGGAGACACCCGCTGGTGGACACTGGAATTACAACTCTGCCCAGGGAACCACAGTGCCACTTGCAGGTGATCCAGATCCTGAAAAGGAGATTGCTCTCCATGGCCTGGAGGTTGTCCAAGCTGTCTGATTCTGTCTTTTAGCCACAACTTTGGTCAGGAAAAGCGACCATTTTTGTCATAATTAGGGGATCCCAGGAAGGGTGTTCTGCCTTCTTGTTCCACTACTTCTAGGTTGATGCCTCAGGTCAATGTCTGACCTATGGTCTAAAAGTTGGGCTTACCGCTTTTCTGTGGAAGCTTATAGTCCTTTGCTTTTGGTACTGCTTCTTAAAAACTGATGTTGCGGATGTTGGAGGGGTTATGGCCCCTATGGCTGGCCTACAGTTTGTTTTATTTATAGTGTCCGATCTTCCGGTAGATGGCAATACTATGCAGTTGTTAAAAAATCTCTGAGGGGAGAGGTGAAAAAAGATTTTGGGAATGTCATATGACATTGCTGTTGGTGTTTTTCTATGCAGAGCTTTCCTGTGAAGTCTGGTGACCAGGTAAAATCTCAGTGCCTCCACCTCACTGCCTGACACCTGGAAACACCAAGAAGATTCTAGAAGTCATCAAGAAGATCTTTGGGCTGCTGACAGGAGAGGTGAGCGGTGCTGGGAATTCTGGGACATTATCCAGTAACAGACAAGGGATGTGTCTGGATGGTGACTGTATCATTGTGTGTGTCAGGTTCCTATAAGGTGTCAGGATGTCACTGTCTATTTCTCCATGGAGGAGTGGGAGTATTTAGAAGGACACAAGGATCTCTACAAGGACGTCATGATGGAAAATCAGCCGCCACTCACATCACCGGGTAAGAGGAGACTTTATTGTAAAGATGGGGGATCTAGGCTCCATCTAGATCCCCCATCATCTGATAAACACATAGAAACAATGTATTCAGTCAGTGTGTGTGTTTGCTACAGATGGATCCAGTAATGGGAACCCACCAGAGAGATGTCCCCGTCCTCTGTATTCCCGGGATTCAACACAGGAAGATCACACCAACCCTCACCATCATCAGGTAGGTAATCTGCAATTATTGGTAGTTATGATTTATACGCAAACATGTTTGTTACAATACATGTTTTTTTATATTTAGAATGGAAACTTCGAGGGTTTTAATATCATTATCAAAGAAGAGTTTAAAGAGGAGGATGATGAGTATGGGGTAATGGAGTTTTCTGAAGGACACACTGATCTCAATAAGGATGTTAGAAAGGAGCCAACAAAGAGACGTCTTCGTTCTTGGTATTCTCGGGATTCCACACAGGAAGGTCACACCATCCCTCACCATCATCAGGTAGGTGGAGTTGAGTGCCGGGTACATAACGTAATTGAACACAATGACATGTGGAGATGATGTGTGGACTCTACAAGATGATATTTTCTATGTGATCTCACATCATAAATAGTTCTATGTTACAGATGTTATGTTCTGCCATTCTGTTGGTTAAGGGTGAAGATCTGATTAAAATAAAAGTTGAGGATGAAGAAGAAGAGACGTACGTGAGGGATGATCAGCAATATACGAAGGAGGCTGGTGAGATCAGCACAGGTGAGCCACAATATATTCTTCTGTTATCTATCAGGAACCATGAATCAGACTGAGACAGAAGTATAGTTAAATCACACTTGTTTAATAATAATAATAATAAGGTAAACGTAGTCAAAACAAGTCGGAGTTCAGTACCTGGATCGGGTAGTCAGCCAAGCAAATGTCAGAGAGTCAGAGATAAAGGTAGTAGTACAGCAAGCAGGATCAGGAGCCAGAAGGAACGTCGGCTGAGCAAGTCTTCAACAGGAACGCAGGAGAAATTCTCTGTGATGTTGACAAAGGCGAAGGCAGAGATCAAGTGAGCTGGACGGCTTTAAGTA
Source organism: Lithobates clamitans (assembly GCA_037952925.1). Lineage (NCBI taxonomy): Eukaryota > Metazoa > Chordata > Amphibia > Anura > Ranidae > Lithobates > Lithobates clamitans. Next base: position 328,191 of record JBBGZY010001528.1, read on the forward strand.
GGCAGGACTGACGAGCAGAATCAACAACAGCTGGGTAACTGTGGAGAGAAATGGGAGCAGGCAATTAGCCGACAGCTGAACGGCCTGCTCAGAGAAGGAAGGGCTGAGCCCAGCACTGACATTATCTCTCCTCTGTTTGTAGGCAGGGGTCACTCTATTGCCCCTTTAGGAGATATGTTTCTTCAAGGAAGGAGAATGAGTTAATTTCCTCTGGTCAGTATCATTTAAATACTTTGGGTGGAGCTTAGGTAGAAAGAGCACTGGTTGGCTGATGGGAATATAGGTGGGAAAGAGATGACCTAGAGGAAAGTACCTTTATTCTTTACAACCTCTGGGATGGGGACCCCTACTACTGGGCACACAAAGTTATACCACTATCCGGATCAGAACTGTTGAATGGTTAATAGAGAACTTTTAGATGAACCTTTTAAAAAAAACTTAGATTGGATCAATCTTCTGGCTACTTTATGGGTCTGAAGTGGATCCTTAGTAACCTTGCTGCTGTGAAGTGGGATAGCCCCTTTTTAAACCCATGCTAGACTGTACATCTCATGGGGTACCCACATGGAGAAGAAGGATCCTGCGTGCAAACATGGTCAGGCTAGGGGATTGTGGTGGAAAGGTGTGTGAGGGCCTGTTCTGGAGCCACATGAAAGTCATCAGTCCTGGCGCAGTGTTGTCCCCAGCCAGTGGAGCCGTGCTGATAGATGTGGCCAGTGGTAGGGTGAGTGTGTGCACAGGGCACACCTCGTCTTAGGCACACAGTGAGTTTAAGTGTAAAGGTGGAGATGAATATTTAGGGTGCTGTGGACTATGTGGAGCCTGGGAGTTAGGCCTTAAACTGCCCTGTTTTAGGCTGGGTTCACACTATTGCAAATTGGATGAGGATTTCACCGCATCCAATAGCAGGAGATTTTGACTGGCTCTCTATGGAGCTGGTTCATATATCTCCGCTGCAGCTGCGGTGCAAATTTGCACAGGGGTCCTGTTGTCAGAAACCATGAAATCAGACCGAGACAGAAGTACAATTAAATCACACTTGTTTAATAATAAAAGTAAAAAGAACAAACCTGGTCAAAACGTAGCCAGAGTTCAGGAACCAGAACGGATAGTCAGACAAGCCAAACGTCAAGGAGCCGGAGATGACCGTAGTAAAACAGCAAGCAGAAACTGGAGCCAGAAAGGATGTCAGCTAAGCAAGTCTTTAACAGGAATGCAGGAGATCTCTGTGATGTTGATCAAGGCGAAGGCAGAGATCCTCTGGGCTGGACGGCTTAAGTAGGCAGGACTGACGAGCAGGATATCATCAACAGGTGAGTCACTGTGGAGAGATAGGAGTTGCCAATTAACCGACAGCTGAGCGGCCAGCTCAGAGAAGGTAGGGCTGAGCCCAGCCCTGACACCTGTGCGTCTTTTGGTCCGTTTCAGGTCCAAAGTTAGCCAAAAATGCAGGCTGAAATTGGACATGAAACGATGAACCGGGACGCACTGGTCCCCTGCTGTGAGCCTCATGCAGCGATAGTGTGAACCCAACCTTAGGCAGACCCTGATGGAGGTAATGTGGGTAACTCAACAAAATGGTGGCCATCAGCACACAGGCACCAACTTTCTGTTGCGTAAATGAAATGAATAAAAGATGGCTTCAGCTCCTGTTCTCCACCTGTAGAGAACACCTTCGACGCATTTCGCCCTTTTTTGAGGCTTAATCTTAGAGTTGTCTGTGTGCAGATGGCTGACATTTTGTTAAAGTCTACAAACTGATTTTGTCTGTCTTGCTCCAGCCCATCCACCAGCTGATCCGACTGATACAGGTTGGGGGGGCATTTGAGCGGTACTGTTTTGGGCTACGTAGGTGGGTGACTCAGTCACGCTTGTGGGCGCCGCCTACATGTTACTGCTCACTGATTGGTCCAGAGAAGGACAGGAGTTGAGTGATTTGAGACAAAATTAGGTTGATAATAGTCACCTCCCTGCGCCGTAGGTCTTCGTTTCGTCTCAGCCTTTCTCAACCTATTCACACAGAGGAATCCTTGAAATGACTTTTTGGTCTCCAGGAACTCATGATAAATTAGGGTGATGGTCAGTGGGATGAATGCTCCTTACACTTGTGGCAATTGGGAAGAATCACCCCCTTACAGATAGCTAAAATGATTAATAGTGTCAGTGGCAACTTATCTGAGAAACAGAAATTGCTCATTGCTCAAAGAACCCCTAGCAACCTCTGAAGGAGTCTTAGGGTTCCATGGAGTCTGGTTGAGGAAGAATGTTCCTTACGCTTATGGTTTTTGGGAAGATTTATTTCCTTACAGATATCTAAAAAGACCATTGGCGTCAGTGGGAACGTATCTGAGAGGTAGAAATTGCTCATGGAACCCCTAGGAACCTCTGGAGGAACCCTAGAGTTCCATGGAACCCTGGTTGAGGAAGAATTATCCTTACACTTGTGGTTATTGGAAAGAATTACCCCCTTGCATATCGCTAAAAAGATCAATGGGGTCAGTGGGAACTCATCTGAGAGGCAGAAATTGCTCATTGCTCAAAGAACCCCTAGCAACCTGTGAAGGAGCCTTAGGCTTCCATGGAGCCTGGTTGAGGAAGAATGTTCCTTACGCTTATGGTCTTTGGGAAGAATTATTTCCTTACAGATATCTAAAAAGTCCATTGGTGTCAGTGGGAACTTATCTGAGAGGCAGAAATTGCTCATTGCTCAAGGAACCCCAGCAACCTCTGGAGGAACCCTAGTTAAGAAACCCTGGTTTAGCAGGATTGCTGGCTTTTTGTGCAATTAGGCAATAAGTGTAAAACAGTATTTCAAAATATACTAAGGGGAATGGTAATACGTACTTAAAAATCAAAGCAACTCATGAATAAACAAGTGCAAAAAGCCCCTTTAAATGCTTTCCTCTTATCACTCCTTTTAAAGTGTTGTGTTCCACCACCACATGCAAATGAGCCTCTTACCCCAAGATTAGACCTCAAAGGCATGGAGGTCAACTTGCGCTTTAAAGTCCTCCCAACAGACCAGCATAGAATGGGCAGAAATATTTTTGACATATGTACTATCCGTAGAAATTCCAGCCAATGCTCGGGTCACCACAGCATCACACATATGCAGAGGGAACATAGAATAGAGGATCCCATAGTGTAACACTGTTAGGCTACTTTTATTTAAGTTAAAAGGAAATATTCACAAATATAGGCAGAAGTAAGCACACAAACATTGCGCCTCTCCAACAAGCCAGCGGGCGTGATGAAAGTCACTGCTGTAGCTCCGGCCTGCGCGTTTCGTTCTCACAGACGTCTTCATGTCTTTGGTCACTTGTGGGGTGGTTCTCCCAGACTGAACTTTAATCCTCCTCTGTAGCAGGAGTCCTATGACCCACTGCCTAGGCTTGTAGTTGTGTGAACAGCACGCAACTGTCAGTTCCTATTGGGTTCCCCAATTTGTGACAAGGCCGGATTAACTTGGAAGTGATCTGGGAGAAGGTCTGAAGACCCTTTTTTCCAGTTGACGTAGGAGAGTAAGAGCCCAACCTGGACCCACAGGGAACATCTGCTTACCTAAATCTTCCTGATCCAGATTAAATCCTGGTTTAGGCCAACTGATCTAGTGATAACTTTTTTTTTTTTTTATCTTTTTTTCCCAGGACACGCCATCAAGAAACTCTCAAATGATTGTCTCACTTTATTTCCAGGTTGCAAAATTGAAGATGAGGACATCTCAGGAGGTTTTGGTGGACTTCACAGTGTGGATAGACATTGGGACCCCTCTGACTCTAAGCAATTTCGTACTGTGAGGGATGGAGCCGAATTTCAGGAGAAGACATTTTCTGATCCTGAATGTGCGGAAAGTGTTATCTTTGAACCAAGTGTCTACGCACGACAGAGATCGCAAACAGCAGAGAAGCCTCATGCTTGCTCCGACTGCGGGAAATGTTTTATCACAAGATCACTACTTGTCAGACATCAAAGATCTCACACGGGCGAGAAGCCGTATTCCTGCTCTCAGTGCGGGAAATCGTATTCGCAAGCCTCAAAACTGGTCAGACATCAGAGATGCCACACGGGGGAGAAGCCGTATTCCTGCTCCCAGTGCGGGAAAAGTTTTGTAACGAAATCAGAACTTGGCATACATCAAAGGTCTCACACGGGGGAGAAGCCGTTTCCCTGCCCTGAGTGCGGGAAATGTTTTTCGCTAAAAGCGAAACTTGTCAGGCATCAAAGATCTCACACGGGGGAGAAGCCGTTTCCTTGCTCCGAGTGTGGGAAACGTTTTTCAGATAAGGCCAAACTCTCTCGGCATCAGATGTTGCACACGGGCGAGAAACCGTATTCCTGCCCAGAGTGCGGGAAATGTTATCTACAGAAATCAGTACTTGATATACACCAGAGGTCTCACACTGGGGAGAAGCCGTATTCCTGCCCTGAGTGCGGGAAATTTTTTACACAGAAATCCCATGTCTCCAGACATCGGAAGTCCCACACAACCGTGGAGGTGATTGTGTCCTGAGTGTGGAAACTGTTTTTTTATACCAGGCCGTGACAGGTTAGAAAACCTGTGGCTAAGTATTGTACTCCTCCAAATACAAGAAGAACGGAGGGAGGGGCATGTCTTTGCTGGATTGGTTCTTTCAATGTAGTCTGATCTCCCCTGCCATTTAGCACAAGCCTCAAAATAAGGAGTCATGGTGAGGAACATGCTAGATATTACTTGGGGGGGGGGGTGAAGAGTGGGGGGATCACACTACATGGTGCCAGTGACTATTCAGTACAGCTGTGAGCCTGCACAGGCCGCTGCATTTGCTGGTAGGCTGCCACCTGCTGCCTGAAAATGGTAAATATGACTTTTTTCAGGGGCAACATTTCATTTTTACAGTGGAACCTCGGATTGCGAGTAAGGCGGATTGCGAGTAAGGCGGTTTATGAGCGTTTTTGCAATATGAGCTATTTAAAAAAAAAAAAAATCCTGACTCGATTTGCGAGCGTTGTCTCGCAAGATGAGAAGGATTCAAGCCTCTGGGGTGTGCAGTACCGTATTTGGCCAGAGGTGCCACTCAGTTCTTTGGAGACACTCGGTTCCTGAGTGTCTCCGAGCACCTCAGAGTGTTTCCGAGTGTCTCCGGCGCCCCCGCACCTCTGGCCACATGCGGTACTGCATAGGCAAGCAGTGGCTGTGGGAACGGATTATCTGAGTTTACATTATTTCCTATGGGGAAACTCGCTTTGATATACAAGTGCTTTGGATTACAAGCATTCTTCTGGAATGAAATTATGCTCGTAATCCAAGGTATTACTGTACTGTACGGTACTGTACTTGCTAAAACATACAAATATATTAACACTGTGAGGGACCACCTGGCACCCGGCCTGGGTTCCTCTCTCCATGATACAGCTTCCTCCACTCTGGAACCAGGTACTATAGCTGAATGTTGCACCCAGGAACTAGACGACACTAGCTTAGGTGCAAACTGGAACTGACTGTGTTGTAAATTCACACAGAATATATATATATATATTACACAAAATCAGGTAAGAGCCTTATCACATTATCCTAAACAAAGCAAACTGTAAACAGTAATATCAGTACATCTAATGAACAGCTAACATACAGTGCATCCGGGAAAGTATTCACAGCGCTTCGCTTTTCCCACATTTTGTTATGTTACAGCCTTATTCCAAAATGGGTTAAACTCATTATTTTCCTCAAAATTCTACAAACAATACCCCATAATGACAAAGTGAAAGAAGTTTGTTTGAAATCTTTGCAACTTTATTAAAAATGAAAAAACAAATCCCATGTATATAAGTATTCACAGCCTTTGCCATGACACTCAAAATTGAGCTCAGGTGTATCCTCTTTCCACTGATCATCCTTGAGATGTTTCTACAACTTGACTGGAGCCCACCTGTGGTAAATTCAGTTGATTGGACATGATTTGGAAAAGCACACACCTGTCTATATAAGGTCCCACAGCTAACAGTGCATGTCAGAGCACAAACCAAGCCATGAAGTCCAAGGAATTGCCTGTAGACCTCTGAGACAGGATTGTATGAAGGCACAGATCTGGGGAAGGGTACAGAAACATTCATTATTTTCCTCAAAATTTTACAAACAATACCCCACAATGACAACGTGAATGAAGTTTGTTTGAAATCTTTGCAAATTTTTAAAAAATAAAAAATGGAAAAAAAACGCCCATGTACATAAGTATCACAGCCTTTGCTCAATACTTTGGTGAAGCACCTTTGGCAACAATTACAGTCTCAAGTCTTTTGGAGTATGATGCTACAAGCCTGGCACATCTATTTTTGGGCAGTTTCTCCCATTCTTCTTTGCAGGACCTATCAAGCTCCATCAGGTTGGATGAGGAGGGTCGGTGCACAGCCATTTTCAGATCTCTCCAGAGATGTTCAAGTCTGGGCTCTGGCTGGGCCACTCAAGGACATTCACGGAGTTGTCCTATAGCCACTCCTGTGTTATCTTGGCTGTGCGCTTAGGGTCGTTGTCCTGTTGGAAGATGAACCTTTGCCCCAGTCTGAGGTCCAGAGTGCTCTGGAGCAGGTTTTCATCAAGACTGTCCCTGTGCATTGCTGCATTCATCTTTTCCTGGATCCTGACTAGTCTCCCAGTTCCTACCGCTGAAAAACATCCCCACAGCATGATGCTGCCACCACCATGCTTCACTGTAGGGATGCTATTGGACAGGTGATGAGAGGTGCCTGGTTTCCTCCAGACATGACGCTTGCCATTCAGGCCAAAGAGTTCAATCTTTGTTTCATCAGACCAGAGAATTTTGTTTCTCATGGTCTGACAGCCCTTCAGGTGCCTTTTGGCAAACTCCAGGTGGGCTGTCATGTGCCTTTTACTGGGGAGTGGCTTCCGTCTGGCCACTCTACCATACAGGCCTGATTGGTGGAGTGCTGCAGAGATGGTTGTTCTTCTGGAAGGTTCTCCTCTCTCCACAGAGAAAGGCTGGAGCTCTGTCAGAGTGACCATCGGGTTCTTGAGTCACCTCCCTGACTAAGGCGCTTCTCCCCCGGTGGCCCGCTCTATGAAGAGTCCTGGTAGTTCCAAACTTCTTCCATTTATGGAAGATGGAGGCCACTTTGCTGATTGGGACCTTCAATGCTACAGAAATGTTTCTGTACCCTTCCCCAGATCTGTGCCTCCATACAATCCTGTCTCGGAGGTCTACAGACAATTCCTTGGACTTCATGGCTTGGTTTGTGCTCTGACATGCACTGTTAGCTGTGGGACCTTATATAGACAGGTGTGTGCCTTTCCAAATCATGTCCAATCAACTGAATTTTCCACAGGTGGACTCCAGTCAAGTTGTAGAAACATCTCAAGGATGATCAGTGGAAACAGGAGACACCTGAGCTCAATTTTGAGTGTCATGGCAAAGGCTGTGAATACTTATGTACATTGGATTTTTTTTTTGTTTTTTATTTTTAATAAATTTGCAAAGATTTAAAACAAACTTCATTCACGTTGTCATTATGGGGGATTGTTTGTAGAATTTTGAGGAAAATAATGAATTGAATCCATTTTGGTAAAAAGCTGTAACATAACAAAATGTGGAAAAACTGAAGCTCTGGATACTTCCCGGATGCACTGTAAACATAAATGTAGCTCCCTCCTAGGTACGTGCTAGTGAGTGTATATTGTTTTTGGTTTCTCTGCTTAACAGGGAAGGCAGCTGGGTAAATTATATGTGCTGTCTGCTTAACAGAGAGCGGCGATCGGCTGGTGAGGTCTGCTCGGTGTGCTCTGGTGCTGCTCATGCTGTCTAGAAGTTTCCCACTGTCCTAGCAACTATGGAATGTACTGGATAGTAGAAAGAAAACATGCAGATGTAGTACTGATAAAACGATAGCTCAATATAAGAATATGTTAGTACCAAACTAATTAAACTCCGATAAAAGTCTGATACCGAGATTCTGGTGAACACCAGAAGTTCTGAGTATGAGAGAATGGGTCCTAAAGGTTACCTGTTTGAGGTCTATTGAAGAAACAATGTAGACAGTAGAGGACTCCCTAGGGCGGGGGTCTCAAACTGGCAGCCCTCCAGCTGTTGTGAAACTACAAGTCCCATCATGACTCTGCCTTGCAATGCCTCATGGGACTTGTACAGCTGGAGGGTCGACACTTTGAGACTCCTGCCCTAGGGAAATATTACACTATCTGGGGGAAATGGCTGAAGTTCAAAAAATCAATGGAGTATATGGAAATGTTGGGTGTCTGAGGCTGGTGATAGACGTATTATGACACTGGATCGCCTGGGATTAGGAGGAGCGGTTAGGATCTTGGTTTTGACATGAAAGAAAAGGCTGTTGGTCTTTTGGGGGGAGGGGGGGGGGGGTGTCTTCTATTTTTTTTCTCTTTGGGAGGGAGGGTTAGGCGTATTGGAAGTAGCATGTGAATTGAACTTCGGAATGTATGTAATTTTAAATGAATTTATAATAATAAAAAGGCAATATACAAAAATAACCATGCAGATGAGCAGCATGAATATTCAAACAGCCCTGGCCAATTACAAAGAGGAGGTACCCCTAGGCATGCTGGGTGTCTGTATTTAGATTGGATGAGCACAGGAGCTTTGTGTCACTACCAGGAGAGGATTGAACCAGGCTGGGGATTGAGTCTTTGCCTCCGCAGAACTTGTGGCCATGTATGCCCATCGGGAGGTGAATTGTTGACACCGGTGGATGCTCCTGCAACCAAGAGAGTGATGGGGAACACACCTTCTGGACCTGGGTTCCATGGAACCCTAGGGTTTCTCCAGAGGTTGCTAGGGGTTCCTTGAGCGAATTCTGTCTCTCAGATAAATTCCCACTGACACCATTGATCTTTTTTTTGGCTATCAGTAAGGGGGTAATCCTTCCCAATGACCACAAGTGTAAAGAGCATTTCTAACTCAACCAGGGTTCCATGGAACAATTGGTTTCCTCCAGAGGTTGCTATGGGTTCCTTGAGCGAATTCTGCCTCTCAGATAAGTTCCCACTGACACCATTGATCTTTTTTTTGGCTATCAGTAAGGGGGTAATCCTTCCCAATGACCACAAGTGTAAAGAGCTTTTCTAACTCAACCAGGGTTCCATGGAACACTAGGGTTCCTCCAGAGGTTTCTAGGTGTTTCTTGAGCAATTTCTGCCTCTCAGATAAATGACCACTGACACCAATGATCTTTTTTGGCTATCTGTAAGGGGATAATTCTTCCCAATGACCACAAGCGTAAGAAGCATTCTGCCCACTGACCATCACACTAATGTATCATGAGTTGTAGATATGGTAATTTTTAGCAGGGGTTCCCCGAGACCATAAAGATATTTCAAGGGTTCCTCTGTGTTTAATAGGTTGAGAAAGGCTGCTCTGGACACCTGGAGTGATTGCCAACTCCATGACTTCATGATCTCGTTGCCAAATCACATAGGAACCCTATTGTCATCTGCAAACACTGTACATTTGTAAATGGATCTACATCTTAAAAAATCTTAAAAGTTAAAAAAAAAATGTCATTACTTGGGAATCTGCTCCTGCTAGAGTAGGGGTGGCTGACCAGGACTAGTTGATGCAGCAGGGCAAATTGTGGTTATATTGGATGAGCACATAGGCTCAGGAGAGAATTGAACCTGGCTGGGGGGTGAAGCTTTGCCTCCACCGCACTTGTGGCCAAGTGGCCTCAGGTGGGAGACCAGAGGGCCTAGTTTGCTGACATGTAGCCTCAGATGGGAGATCTGATAGTCTGAAGTTTGTATGGCAACCCTGGTCCTACCATAGTTGACAGAGGGGGAGTCTACAGTGCATCTGGTCTGGTATCACGGAGAGAGAAGACTGCCAATGGTGCTTCAGGAGCCTTGTGAGTAAAGACACCCTAAGAAACCTTAGATAGCAAAACCCCTCATGTGCTCTAAGTCAGCTGAGGGCCCACACAGGAAAGAACGCTGGCTAGTGTTCTTAGAGCTTTGTCCAGAACCGTCCACTACTTTACTAAGGGACATTGCTCTGTACTGCTGTGAAGAAGCTTGCTTGTGCTTTTGCAAAGACTTCAGTCAAGTTTCTCTAGGAAAAAGAAGTTCTCAGTGTGGATAGTTCAATTCAGGGTATCCTGCTATATCCCTTCCCTATCCAAATTCTCCAATAAAACAACAAAACCAAAACCTCTAGACTTTTTCATTGGAGAGAACGAGCGGAAGTGTGTGCGCAACTGGCTGTGGAGCAAAAAGTGGAGAAGACCCGGACAAAATACCAGCGGCTCCTGCGGGGGGGGTAGTGCTACATAAACAGTAAGCTAATCAATAGCCAAACACCCAGACAATGCTCTGATTAATCAGGGATCCCATAATAGTTTGGCAACGAGGTGAAGTGGAGACAATACTAGCAGACAGACAGAAACAATAGGTGATTCACATCGAGGAGGAACACAATGAATTATACAAAGAATTATACAATGAGGTAAAGATGCCTAAATAAACATTACACATAACAGTAGGAGACCTTAGCATTAGGTTGTTTTAAGCTGATTATAATCTTCTGCTTAGAGTCTCGGGGGGCGGAGGGAATGCTGGTTTGGGCACAGAGGCCCCAAATCTGTAGCAAGGTCCAAAGGTTCCCAGAGTCTGTGTTTTTTGGGGAGACATGGATCCATATCTGAAGCAAAACCACTCCAAAGGTCCCCCAGGCACACACCTCTCAAAGAATAGACCCCCCCCCCCCCCGTTCAGAAGCCAGGGCCAATAGTCAGTAGACAGGAGGCTACCCTTCAGTCCCCTTTAAAAGTCCCTGTCACAAACACCAAATATTTTTAGTATAAAACATAAAGATTCAAGTTCATTTTATACATTGTAAGTTGAATAATAAAAGTGTGCATTCAGGCCTTCAGATTTGCTTTTTTAAATATTTTTTTTTTAGTTTTCTTTTTGTGTCACCAGTGTGTTTGTTTTGTGACTTCTGAAAAATCTGGTCCTCACCCTCCTCAAAAATGTAGGGTGTCTGTAGTATTGTCCAATGATTAGTGCAGCAGTTCATAGATACGTTTATCACTACCATCACCACCATATTCTCCATCCACCACCTATACCACATTAGTGATGGCCCCCTATGACCTCTATCCTGCAACTGAGAGAGCCGTGGGGAGCACACCTTCCATAGAACCCTAGGTATCCTCCAGAGGTTGCTAGGGGTTCCTTGAGCAATATCTGCTTCTCAGATAAGTTCCCACTGACACCACTTTTTTTTAGCTATCTGTAAGGTGGCAATTTTTCTCAATGACCACAAGTGTAAGGAGCATTCTTCCTCAAGCAGGGTTCCATACAACCTTAGGGTTCCTCCAGAGGTTGCTAGGGGTTCCTTGAGCAATTTCTGCCTCTCAGATAAGTTCCCACTGACACCATTGATCTTGTTTGGCTATCTGTAAGGGGGTAATTCTTCCAAACAACCACATGCGTAAGGGGCATTCTGTCCACTGACCATCACACTAATGTATCATGAGTTGTAGATATAGTCATTTTTAGCAGGGCCTCCCTGAGACCAGAAAGTTATTTCAAGGGTTCCTCTATGTTGAAAAGGTTGAGAAAAGCTGCTCTGGACACCTGGAGTGATTGCCAACTTCATGAACTTGTTGCCAAAACACATAGGATCCCTATTATCATCTACAAATACATTGTTAATAGGATCTACATCTTATAGAATCTCACAATTTAAAAAAAATGCTGCTCAGCTCATCCTCTTCGCAAAACCCCAAATGAACTGTCCCAACTGTCATTACATGGGAATCCACTCCTGCTAAGGTAGGGGTGGCTGACTAGGACCGGTTTATGCAGCGGGGCACATGGCAGCTAAAGCCACAGAGTGTTCAGCATGTCTGCTCCCTTGACGGTGGTGAGATCCCTAAAAAAGGGAAATTCTGGGGACGACTGGAGGCACAGGAAAACACTTGAAGAGAACACAGGGGGTCTGGCTGTTACGGTGTGGTGGCATTGTTCAAATACTGAGCAAGCCACACGCTAGCTAGCATCTGCACAGAGGGAAGGACCCAACGCTGGAGCGTGGAACAGATGAGTGTGACATTACCCCACCCTTCCAGATTCTGATAAGAAGACCCCCATAACCACAGGGCCAGGGTTGTGGGAAAGGAGCCCTTGTCCTCATCAACCAGGGGACATAGTGCTTTTCTGGGGGGTCTCTTCTAGATTTTATGGCACAGTTCATGAATATGGAACTCTGTCACAATCTCTCTCCCGCCCTCCCCTTTCTCACTCCCTCTCCCCCCCCCTTTTTCTCTTACTGTCCCTCACCCCCTCTCCCTCTCTTCCTTATCTTCCTCTGTCCCCCTTCCCCTCTTTCTCCCATCCCTCCTCTCTCCCCTTTATCTCTTCCTCCCTATTCTTCCCACTCTCTCTGTCCCTCCCTTCTCTTTCTCTTGCTCTCTCACCCCTCCACTTCTCCCATTCTTCCTTGGTGGCTCTCTCTCCCTGCCTCTCCCTGTCTCCTTTTTTTCTCCCTTTTCTCTCTCTTCCTTTTTCTCACCATCCTCCTCTCTCTGTCTTTCTTCCTTTTTCCCCTCATCCTTCTCCTTCTCTCCTTTCTCTCTCTTCCCTCTTCTTTCTGCATTCCTATCTTTCTCCCATTTGCTTTCTCCCCGCTCTTCCTTTCTGTCTCTCCCTCCTTAACCCTCACACTATCTCTCTCTGTTTCCCTCTCTCTTCTGCGCCCTTCTTCTCTGCCTTTCCCCTTTTCTCTTTCTCTCTTCCTTACTCCACCTCCTGCTCTTTTTTGTTTCTCCCTTCCGCTCTTCATCTCCCTCTCTTCTTTCTTTCTCTCTCTCTCTCGCTCTCGCTCTCGCTCTCCCACTCTCTCATCTCTCTCTCCCCCTTCATTTCTCTTTCTCTTTTTCTCTCCCGTTTTCTCTTTCTCACTCCCACTCTTTCTCCCTTCCTCTCCCATCTGTCATTACTTGTCAATCCGCTCATTCTAGAGTAGGGGTGGCTGACCAGGACCGGTTGATACAGCAGGGCAAATGGTGGCTGTATTGGATGAGCACATAGGCTCTGTGTCACTGTCAGGAGAGAATTGAACCCGGCTGGGGGGGGGGGGGTGAAGCTTTGCCTCCCTAGCTCTTGTGGCCTCAGGTGGGAGACCTGAGGGCCTAATTTGCTGACATGTGGCTTCAGATGGAAGATCTGAGAGCCTGAAGTTTGTGTGGCAACCATAGTTGACAGAGGGGGAGCCTACAGGGCATCTGGTCTGGTATCACGGATAGAGAAGGCAGCCGATGGAGCTTCAGGAGCCTTGTGAGTAAAGACACCCTAAGAAACCTTAGATAGTAAACCACCTCATGTGCTCTAAGTCAGCTGATGGCCCACACAAGAAAGAACGCTGGCTAGTGTTCTTAGAGCTTTGTCCAGAACCGTCCACTACTTTACTAAGGGACATCCTCCTATATCCCTTCCCTATCCAAATTCTCCGAAAACAACAAAACCAAAACCTCTAGACTGGTTCATTGGAGACAAGAAGCAGAAGTGTGTGTGTGTGTGCGCATCTTTTCTTTCTTTCTTTCTTTCTTTCTTTCTTTCTTTCTTTCTTTCTTTCTTTCTTTCTTTCTTTCTTTCTTTCTTTCTTTCTTTCTTTCTTTCTTTCTTTCTTTCTTTCTCTCTCTCTCTCTTTCTCTCTTTCTCTCTCTCTCTCTTTCTCTCTTTCTCTCTCTCTCTCTTTCTTTCTCTCTCTCTTTCTTTCTCTCTTTCTTTCTCTCTCTCTTTCTTTCTCTCTTTTTTTCTTTCTCTCTCTCTTTCTCTCTCTCTTTCTTTCTCTCTCTCTTTCTCTCTCTCTTTCTTTCTCTCTCTCTTTCTCTCTCTCTTTCTTTCTCTCTCTCTTTCTTTCTCTCTTTCTTTCTCTCTCTATTTTTCTCTCCCGTTTTCTCTTTCTCCCTTCCTCTCCTTATCTCCCTCTCTTCCCTCAATTATTGTTTTCTTTTCCCTCTTCTCGTTTTCTTCCTCTCTTACCTCACTCTTCTCTTCTTTTTTTTTTCTCTCTCTTACCTCACTCTCTTCTTTTTTCTCTCTCTCTCTCTCTCCCTCTTCTTTTTTCTTTCTTTCTCCCTCCCACCTTCTCTCCTTCCCTTTCCCTTTGTTCCTTCCTCTTTGTCTCTCCATTCCCCTCTCTTCCTCTTTCTCCTCCTCTCTCCCTCTTCCGCATGTGTATTGGAGGATTTTTTTAAATAATCCTTTGTCCTGAAGTTTATGTGTGCCTGTGAGACTGTCATTTGTGGCACAGTAATAAGCAGAATTTTAGAGGTACAAGGTGTTTCGTAAATATGTGAGTGCAGCAGTGTATATGGTGAACAGGCCCAAGTTCTGTTTAATTATCCCCATTTCAACCACTTCAACTTTAAGACGTAATATGGCCATGCTCACCATTCACCACTCAGAACTTGTTTCTGGATTCGATCCCAGGGTGCCAGAGGTCTTTCATATTCCTACTATTAGGAACTAGAGCATCTGATGGTGGCTCTGTGGTCTTTGGTTTGAAATTACCCTATGATTCTGGCTGCTGGGAGGGTATTTAGCCCCATCAAGAGGCTTACTGTTTTAGCTTTACTTTTGGATAATCCCGTTCACATTTTGTTTTGACTTTTTTTTGGGCTCTTGCACACAGACATTTGCAGGCATATTAGATGGCTGGCATAAAATTTCTATTGTTTTCCCACACCCAGGGAGCAGAAGCTGGTTCTGCTCCCTGCTATACAAGTGAATGACTGCACGCGTCTGTAGCCTGTTTATATGTGTATTGTTAAAGGCTACATATTATTTATACTGCTTAAAGTGGTGTTCCGGCCGAAATTATACTTTTAAAATAAAAATACCTCTATAACACACAAGCTTAATGTATTCTAGTAAAGTTAGTCTGTAAACTAAGGTCTGTTTTGTTAGTTTATAGCAGTAGTTTGTTATTTTATAAACTTACAGAAGGCCATGGCCATCTTAAGTGTGGGCATCTGAAGCCAGCCTGTATTTCTTCCTGGATCTCATCCTTGCAGATCTCGCACATGCTCAGTGCAGCACAAGCAGTGTAATAGGTTTCAGGTCAGGTTTCCATAGCAACGGCAGCTTCAGAGGAAGTTGTCGCCCCTGCCCAGAAGGCATTGCAAACAGGAAATGATGCGATGGGCCGCGGCCAGGGAGGAGGAAGTGAAAAATGAATACAGCAGATATACAGTAGGTGCTGAGAAAAAAAAAATATATATCCAATTTGTTTATCGTTGCACAGTTTAGTGAGGGATGCTGAAGAGTTGTAAAAGTGGGTGGAACTCCACTTTAAAAATGTAATAAAATAGGGTTCTGATTTTGTAGGTGTGGTTAAGAGTGTCTGTGATCAATAGAGTGTCCCCGAAAATCTGGTCAACTCAGCATATACACTCCCCGGCCACTTTATTAGGTACACCTGTTCAATTGCTTGGTAACACAAATTGCTAATCAGCCCATCACATGGCAGCAACTCAATGCATTTAGGCATCTAGACGTGGTGAAGACGACTTGCTGAAGTTCAAACCGAGCATCAGAATGGGGAAGAAAAGGGATTTAAGTGACTTTGAACGTGGCATGTTTGTTGAAGCCAGGCGGGCTGGTCTGAGGATTTCAAAAACTGCTGATCTGCTGGGATTTTCACACACAACCATCTCTAGGGGTTGTAGAGAATGGTGGGAAAAAGAGTTGTTGTGTGGAAGAAAATGCCTTGTTGATGTCAGAGGTCAGAGGAGGATGGGCAGACTGGTTCCAGATGATAGAAAGACAACAGTAACTCAAATAACCACTCGTTACAACCAAGGTATGCAGAATACCATTTCTGAATGCACAACACATCCAACCTTGAAGCAGATGGCCTACAGCAGCAGAAGACCACACCGGGTGCCACTCCTGTCAGATAAGAACAGGAAACTGAGGCTACAATTTGCACAGTCTGACCAAAATTGGACAATAGAAGATTGGAGTCTCGATTTCAGCTGCGACATTCTGATGGTAGCGTCAAAATTTGGCATAAACAACATGAAAACATGGATTCATCCTGCCTTGTATCAATGGTTCAGGATGGTGGTGGTGGTGGTGGTGTAATGATGTGTGTGATGTTTTCTTGGCACACTTTGAGCCCCTTAGTATCACCGGATCATGGTTTAAATTCCATGGCCTACCTGAGTATTGTTGCTGAACATGTCCATCTCTTTATGACTACAGTATGCCGATCTTCTGATGGCTCCTTCCAGCAGGATAATGCACCATGTCACAAAGCTCCAATCATCTCACCACTGGTTTCTTGAACATAACAATGAGATCACTGTACTCCAATGGCCTCCACAGTCTCCAGATCTCAATCCAATAGAGCACCTTTGGGATGTGGTGGAATGGCAGATTTGCATCATGGATGGGCAGCTGACAAATCTGCAGGAACTGCGTGATGCTATCATGTCAATATGGACCAAAATCTCTGAGCAAAGTTTCCAACACCTTGTTGAATCTATGCCACGAAGAATGAAGTCAGTTCTGAAGGCAAAGGGGGGTCCAACCCAGTACTAGCAAGGTGTTCCTAATAAAGTAGCCGGTGAGCATGTATATAAAATCCTGGGCATACAAAATCTATATAGAAATGTAAAAATCACCACTTGGTGGGAGTGGAGATGACCCGATCTATAGGGATATACAGTACATACACACACGGCACAAGGACGTGTTCACACTACGAGACGTTTCTCGCGCTGCAGTTTCTCTGAGCTCCACAAGATGGCGATCTCAGTTCTACCCAGACAGGAAGTCTCTATGGAAAACAAACAGGAAGTCTCTATGGAAGACAGGAAGTGATGCCAGGTACAGACAGGAAGTTCAGGGGAAGAGCTGAATTCGGAGGCCGTAGAGATGTGACCTTGCTGGGAGTGGCTGCAGAGGAGGTAATAAGATATTATATTCTATTTACACCCAGTAACCCCCCGTCATGTCCGTCCTCTTTATAGTCACTGTGACATCTTTTATCTCCAACAGATGATGATACACACATGTATAGTGCGCAAACGTAGATTAACCCATTTAGGGGAAGGACATTTCCCCACTTAGGGGCCCCGAACATTTCCTTCATTTTTGAGATGTGTTGCATTTTATGCAATTTTCACTCTGTCAGCCTATCCTAACATATTATGCAACTTTTTAGGCCTCGTTCACTCTGTGATCGCTTTTATGTGCATTTTGAGTGCGTTTTTTGTCATGCTTTACACATAAGGCCGTCCTTTTATCTCAGTGGGCTCACCAAGGCTATGAAAAAATCCGCCGAGGTAGCCCGTTTAGATTGAGCTTTGCAGGTTTTTTTTTATCACATGATTTGGCTCGTTTGTTTTTCACACGGAAAACCACACATCTGCTTGCCGCATTTGGGGTGCCATTAACACTGAATGGCCCCTCAAGCAGAAAATGGTAGGCTCTGGGCCCAGTGACGATCATTGGATTGAGGATGAAGGTTTGTCGGGCGGTGGTGGGGAGGATGTTACAAAGGTACAGTTGTCCTTTAACCTCATAGCAGATTATAATGTTTGTCTTTATTTTAGTAGTTTTTTCATTTTAAGTAATGTGACTTTAACATATACATGACTAGCTAAAATCTTCACCTCAAATAATTAGTGCCAAAGTCTCTTGAGTACGAGGATATCACATCAGGGCCATCTTTATGTTGCAGTTAAGTCCAAACCTTAAGTTCACCTTTCAGGTTTGGAGAGGTGTTTTTCTATACCTCCCAACTGTGGAAACTGGGAAAAAGGGACATCTCTGTGTGTAGACGATCCAGATCTGCTGTTTCAAGAACTGATCTTACGTCTTTCTTCCCAGTTGTTGGCTCTTATGGCATGGTAGTTGATGTTGAGGTCCTGAGGGATGGACATTGCAATGGCTGTTGATGTTGAGGTTCTGAGGGATTCACATTGCGATGATTGTTAATGTACAGGTTCTGAGGGATGGACATTGCGATGGTTGTTGATGTCCAGGTCCTGAGGAATAGACTTTGCGATGGTTGTTGATGTCCAGGTTCTGAGGAATAGACTTTGCGATGGTTGTTGATGTCCAGGTTCTGAGGAATAGACTTTGCGATGGTTGTTGATGTCTAGGTTCTGAGAGATGTACATTGCGATGGCTGTTGATGTCCAGTTTCTGAGGGATGGACATTGCGATGGTTGTTGATGTCCAGTTTCTGAGGGATGGACATTGCGATGGCTGTTGATGTCCAGTTTCTGAGGGATGGACATTGCGATGGTTGTTGATGTCCAGTTTCTGAGGGATGGACATTGCGATGGCTGTTGATGTCCAGTTTCTGAGGGATGGACATTGCGATGGTTATTGATGTCCAGGTTCTGAGGGATGGACATTGCGATGGTTGTTGATGTCTAGGTTCTAAAGGGATGCCCATTGCGAATTTGGACAATTCTGAAGGCCTCTTCTACATCCACTTCTCATAAAGTGTAGTATTGGACTTGGAAGGCTAATATTTGGTGGTGTGAGTCAAATTTTTTTCCCCTCAGGAGCTTTTCCGTGGGATGAATTTTTTCTTGTCTTCCAGTGGATATATGACCCTCAGTCATTAGAAAGGATCACAGCTCTCCCAATCAGCCATGTAGACAAAAGTGAAGGTGGCTTCAACCTGTGTGTCTCTGCCAGAATCATGCCCTTGATGCATTTTGCCCCATCCACCAGGGCTTAGCCATAGGACTATGGCTAAGCCCTGATGGGAAGGTAGATACGTGTCAGCAGCATGGCGTGTTTCTGGTGGACGCACGCAGTCTGAGACCACCTTTCACTTTTGTCTACATGGCTGATCGGGAGAGTGGTGATCCATTCTAATGACATGTATTAGCCTTCTGGAGCAGTATTTGGATACGCCGGCACCCTGTCTTTCATTGGGTCTGGGGAAGCGATCACCCAATGGCCTAAGCAGGGCCACACTCCTTGATTACCAGGTCACGTTTGGCACTCAGTGGTCTCCATACCCTTACTTCTGCTTTTTCAATTCTTTTTCAAAGATCATTGACACTTTACTCTTTGATTAGGACTCTTAACCAAGGTGTCACTCATGTAGTTCATCCTGTCAAATCCCCTATGCCTCCATAGCATTTTATTTTTTTTTCTTTATTTAATAGTATGCGTCAAAATAACACAACGATATCCATAATGGGTACAAATAGGCCATTAAGAACAATCTTCAATAAAACACATTTAAAAAAAAAACAGAATACAAGAATCAGAACTTGTGAACATGGCCTGCATGTCAACAATATCAACGCACACCACAAAAAATGTTTTTTATATATTTTTGAAAGAGGGGAGAGAAGCACCCTAAGGTGTCTGAGAAAAAGAGGAAGATGTAAATGGAGAGGGAAGAAAGAGGAAGAGAAAAAAATATATATATTGATAGAGGGAGGGGCGGAATGATAGGGCAAATGGAAGGGGGGGAGGTCCATGGTGGGGGCAACGGGTCTTCAAATCGTATCCAATACAGGTGATCTAAGCAGGTTAAGATAGCGATAAATATTCATCTGAATAGTAAAACAAATCCCAGTGAAGCCATCGCGTGTTGTGCTCCTCTACCTTTTTTCTAAGGACAGCAGTCAAGTGCTCCATGTGTTGGATGTCCTTTACTCTGGTAAAACATTGAGAGATGGCAGGTGGAGAACGGTTTTTCCACATACTGGGGATGCATGCCTCCCATTCATTGAATGCTTTAAAGGTGACTTATCATATCTCTTACTGGACATGGAGGTCAAGTTGAGAAGCACGGCAGCAGAGTTGTCAAGAAGGGAGACGTCCGTTAGTTTGTGAATCATTTGTAGAACTTGTCGCCAAAAAGGCTGAATGACTGGACAGTCCCAAAAAATATGAAATAATGTACTGACCTGGGCGCCGCATTGCTAACAAGAGGGACTGTGTCCAGGAAACATGGACGCTAGAACCGCTGGAGTCCAGAACCATTGGGACAGGATTTTATATGTAGTCTCTTAGTATTTGCCACACAAAGAAGGTTTGTAGACAAAGAAAAGTATATGGTGCTTCTTCCATAGCATTTTAATCTAATCCTGTTGGGCCATTGGAGAGCTGATTTTGAGCTTATTAGGAAAAAATCCCTTCTTCTTTGAGCCACAAATTGACATTTCTTGTAGCCATCACCTCACCCATAGAAGTATCCAAACTCACAACCTTGTTTTGTATGGAAGCCTTTTTTGATCCTTTAGAACAGTGGTTCTCAACCTGTCGGGACCCCCCCAGGGGTTGAATGACAATTTGCCAGGGGTCACTATATCCTGGGCTGTTCCTGAATCCCGCACCGCTCTCCTAGCCTTTTTCGTGGCCACCCAACTGGGCAGTTCCTGGAGCCCGCGGCCGCCCACTTGGCCTCTTCGCAGCCGCCCATTCAGTTCACAGCATGGCTGGGGGGCAGAGACTTGGAGGTCAGCTGACTGGTGAGGAATGTGAAGTGGGAGGGGCTGGAGGAGACCCTATCCCCTGATTTCAGCATAGGTGTCACTGCTGCGAGTAACCACAAAGTTGGAGACACAGTGAGTAACACTACCTGTGATTATAGTTGCCATTAAAAGTCCCCACTACAGTTCTCAGATCAGTAGATGACCTTGATCAAGAGCACCTAAGTTGGCTGATCAGAACTCCCCCCAGCACTGCCACTCATCATCCCACCCGCCACCAAGGAGTAAGAGAAGGAATAAAAATAGAGAATACAGAGAAGGGAGAGGAAAAGACGGGGAGGAACAAAGAAAAGGGAGAGAGAGAATAAGAGAAAGAACGAAGGCTAGAGGGAGGCAAAAGAAAAAAAAAAACAAGAAATTGGGATAGAAAGAGATAAAAGGGAAAGAAAGGAGAGTGGTACGTCCTAAAATGTACCATAAGGTTTTAATACTGTACAAGTGGAAGAGACTCGGGGAGCGCTAAATGTCTGTGGGTTAGGGGCGCAAATCACTTGCTTTGGGTGCTGACAACCCACGCTACGAAAATAATTTTACTGTTAGGGGTCCCCACAACTTGGGAAATTTTATCAAGGGGTCACGACACTAGAAAGGTTGAGAACCACTGCTTTAGAAGTATAAGGTCATTCTGAGACTAAGGCCTTCCTTCTTGCCAAAAGTGGTCTCTCCTTCTCAATGTGGATGTTGTCTTTCCATCCTTGTGTCTAGCACCTGTTCATTAGTAGGAGTCACTGTGGAAAAAAACAAAAAGAGGGCGCACCAACCTTGCGCATTACCCAAGTGGTGTTTATTGGTATATATAAAAAAGGAAATATACTCACAAAAAATAGTTTATAAAAGCATATCGAAGTCCACAATGGACACAAAGCGTCCAGGTCACCGGGAACGTGTCCAGGACGCCGGAGAACCTTCCAGATGGCTGACCCCTTTCGAGGGGTGATCCCCTCTTCCTCAGAGCCCATCTGAGATGCTGCACTGACACATTAGATATAGCAAATGGGTCTCATCACATGATCTAGAGATCCCTCCCATTGGTGGGTGGGGAAGAGGGGACCACCCCTAGAAATGCGTCACCATCTGGAAGGATCTCCAACGTGCTGGACACTGTCCCGGGGACCTGGTCACTTTGTGTCCATTGTGGACTTTGATATGCTTTTATAACCTATTTGTTTGTGGGTATATTTCCTCTTTTTTTTTTTTTTTATATTCCAATAAACACCACTTGGGTAATGCACATGGTTGGTGCGCCCTCTTTTCGTTTTTTCCACAGTGTTTACATTGGGTGTCCCCTGACCCTTGGATGGCAGCAAGGTTTGTGCATCTACCGAGAGCCATAAATATTCTAGGTGATATTTACTACCGTCATGTCACTTTTGATCACAGGAGATTTTGTTTGTTTGCTGTCATCACTAGTAGGAGTGTCAGGACTTAGATCACCTGCTGGTGGCACTGTGTTTCCCTGGGCAGAGAGTTGTAATTCCATTGTCCATTAGCAGGTGTCGGCCAGCAGATCCCAGTAATCAGTTCCCACCTGATGCTGGCTCCTTGGAGGGTATTTAGGTCCTCCCTTACTAAGTGCCTCTCGCTCTAGTGTTTTGCTGCTGCTGGATTCTGTTTGTCTAGATCCTGCTCTTGCTCCTGCCCTGTACCCAGTTGCCTTGTACCTGCTCTCCCCTTGTTCCTGATCCCAGTTTTGTTTCCCTTTTCCCATCTGCTCCCTGCACCTCCAGTTTTTCCCCTGCTTTTCGGTGTTGCCTCTTTTGTATACTGTATATGTATACTGAGAGACTGTGCTGTACAGCTGACAGATGTCCTTACAGATATCGTTAACATTTCGCTGAGCCAGGCGGTTGTCCCTACGTGTCTTAAATCCAACACCATAATTCCAGAGCCAAAGAAGACACCTGTGTCCTGTTTGAATGACTATCGTCCCATAGCACTAACTCCAATAATGATGAAGTGCTTTGAGAGGTTAGTCATGCATCACATTAAGTCCAGTCTTATAAACACACTGGACCCATATCAGTTTGCATACCGTCCAAACTGTTCCACAGACGATGCATTATCCTCTACCCTCCACTTGGCCCTTACCCACTTAGAACAGAAAGACTCTTATGTTAGAATGCTGTTCATTGACTTTAGCTCAGCATTTAATACAATAATTCCTCAGCAGCTTTTATCACTAAATTGAACTCGCTGGGCCTCAACCTGCCCCTCTATAATTGGATCCTGGACTTTTTAACCGGAAGACCTCAGTCAGTCCGTGTTGGCTGCAGCACCTCGAGGACTACCACACTAGGCACGGGTGACCCACAGGAATGTGAGCTCAGCCCACTGCTCTTCACACTGCTGACCCACGACTGTACTGCCAAGTTCAGCTCCAAACATATCATCAAGTTTGAAGATGACACAACTGTGGTAGGTCACATCAGCAACAATGATGAAACACTCTACAGAGAGGAAGTGGCACAACTAGTTAAATGGTGTTGTACAAACAACCTGTTCCTTAATGTAGACATCCCTCCCACAGACTCTTCCAGCTCTTGCCTTCAGGTAGAAGGTACCGAAGTATCAAAACCAGGACTGTCAGTCTGCTCAACAGTTTTTCCCCCCAGGCTGTGAGAGCCCTCAACTCCCCATCCTCTTTAAAACCTCTTCTACAACCTATATATTGTGACCAGGAACGTCTCACTTCCCCTCCTTTTTAGACACTTTTCTAAACACTTGCTGCTACAAAGACTTTTAGAAATATACAGTATATGTAACGTTACATAGTTCCCAGATGTGTATAGGTTTAACATTTTTTTTTAGTTCTTTGCTGTGTTTTTATTCTTTGTATATTTATAATTATGTTTAATTTATATGTAGCACTGAGGCCCTGTGAGACACGACATTTTGTTCTACCGTATGTCCTCACGTGTAGTAGAATGACAACAAGGCTTGACTTGACTTTATATTGTATATAGTTAGTTGGTTGGTTCACTTATATTTTTATTTGCTGTGTGCTGTTGTTCGGATGGATATTGTTTCACTTTAGATAAATCTCACTTATACCATATATAGTCTAGTCCCAGTTTCCTAAGTGTAGCCACGCAGTTCTGGCTATCCCTGCTGCTGATTCCTAGCATAATGCTGGAGCAAAGGTACTTAGTAAGAGAGGACCTAAATACCCTCCAGCCAGCCAGCATCAGGTGGAAACTGATTACTGGGTCTGCTAGCTGTTTGGGGACACCCGCTGGTGAACAATGGAATTACAACCCTCTGCCCAGGGAACCACAGTGCCACCTGCAGGTGATCAAGGTCCTGACAAAGAGATTGCTCTCTATGGGCTGGAGGTTGTCTATCTTTCACCCACAGCTTTGGTCAGGAAGAGTGACTATCCTTGTCATAAATGTGGACATCCCAGGAAGGGTGTTCTGCCTTCTTGTTCCACTATTTCTAAGTGGATGTCTCAGGCCAATGTTGAAACGTATGGTCTAAAATATAAGCCTCCCAGTTTTCTGTAGAAGCTTATAGTCCTTTGCTCTTGGTACTGCTTCCTAAAAACTAAACATAATGGGTGTAAGAGGGGTTATAGCCCCTATGTCTGGCCTACAGTTTGTCCTCTTTATAATGTGCAATCCTCCGGTAGACTGTTTAAAAATTGTCATATGATATTGCTGTTGGTGTTTTTCAGTACAGAGTTTTCCTGTGAAGTCTGGTGACCAGCTAACATCTCAGTACTTCCACCTCACTGCCTGACACCCGGAAACGCTAAGAAGATTCTAGAAGTCACCAATGAGATAATTGAACGGGAGAGGTGAGCGGTGCTGGGAATTCTGGGACATTATCCAGTAACAGACAAGGGATGTGTCTGGATGGTGACTGTATCATTGTGTGTGTCAGGTTCCTATAAGGTGTCAGGATGTCACTGTCTTTTTCTCCATGGAGGAGTGGGAGTATTTAGAAGGACACAAGGATCTCTACAAGGACGTCATGATGGACAATCAGCCGCTCCTCACATCACCGGGTAAGAGGAGACTTTATTGTAAAGGAGAGAGCAGTACGGAGGGTCCACCTAGATCCCCCATCATCTGATAAACACATAGAAACAATGTATTCAGTCAGTGTGTGTGTTTCCTACAGATGGATCCAGTAATGGGAACCCACCAGAGAGATGTCCCCGTCCTCTATATTCCCGGGATCCCGCTCAACACGATCAGGTAGATGAAGAACAATTGTTGGTAGTTATGATATATGCACAAGCTTGTTTGTTACAATAAATGTTTTATTATATATTTAGAATGGAAACTTTGAAGATTTTAATATAATTATCAAAGAAGAGTTTAAAGAGGAGGATGATGAGTATGGGGTGATGGAGTTTTCGGAAGGACACACTGATCTCAATAAGGATGTTAGGAAGGAGCCAACTAAGAGACGCCTTCCTTCTCGGTATTCTCGGGATTCCACACAGGAAGGTCACACCATCCCTCACCATCATCATCAGGTAGGTGGAGTTTGAGGGTCGGGAACATAAAGTGATTGAACACTCTGACATGTGGAGACGATGTATGGACTCTACAAGATGATATTTTCGATGTGATCTCACATCATAAATAGTTCTATGTTACAGATGTTATTTTCTGCCATTCTGTTGGTTTAGGGTGAAGATCTGATTAAAATAAAAGTTGAGGATGAAGAAGAAGAGACGTATGTGAGGGATGATCAGCAATATATGAAGAAGGCTGGTGAGATCAGCACAGGTGAGCCACAATATATTCTTCTGTTATCGCTGCTCTGATTGTAGGCAGGGGTCACTCTGTTCTCTCTTTAGGAGACCACTATTTCTTCCACTGACACCAACAATGGGGCATTATTCCTCCCAATGACATGAACAATGGGACACTATTCCTAACAATGACATGAACAATGGGGCACTATTCAACTGATGAGAAGTTGCTTCAGCCCGCCTCCATCCAGGCCACGATCCCCCCGGACGCGTTTCGTCCCCATTTAAAGGGCTTAGTCATGGCGAGCCTCCACGACTAAGCCTTGTGGGTGGGGGCAAATTGCATCAGTGACGTGGCCTGGATGGAGCCAGGCTGAAGCCACTACTCATCTGTCTGATACCTGGGCTTTCTCTGGTGTGCTGTGGTTCGGATCCCTGTTTTGCCTTGTGAGTGTATATAGAGCCGGGACAGGCTTCTCTGCATGCCGTCACCTTTCTCAGTGAGAGTCATTGGAACTTGTGATGGAACTTTCTATGGTGTATGAACATAAGGTTTGTTACAGTATTACAGATATAATACTACAGGCTTAGCCTTTCGTAGGTTGGTCCCTATTTTACAAGCAGACCTAAAGCCTAAATCTTAACATAAAGCTCTCATAGCAGTCTATCTGGAATGGAAAATAATCCCTCAAAGCCCTCCTGCAGTGATGTCATTGGTGAGTCAGTGTCCAGTTATAAGCCAGGTTGGGAGGAGCCCTAGTGCAGTTGGGGCATGGGGGCTAAACACCCCACACCAGCACAGATGTAACCAGCACATGAAGGACCTGTAAAAGGAGGCCGGGGGAAGAGTAGATCTGCACCCTAGAGAGCCGACTGTAGACTTTCTGACCCTTGTGGAGTTGGGTGCTAGGGCAGATTGGAAAGACCAGGAGTTCCCTGAGTGAGGCTCTTCCCCTGGAAGGTCCCAGGAGATGTGTACCTATCTAGGAGGTGTCTACAGAGAGCCTAGTCCTGTGAATACTAATGACCCTGGTTAGAAGGAAAGGCTCAGAAAAAAGAGGGGGAATATCTTTTGCCATACATCCGTGTAGTCCCTAGAATCAGTGTAAGAGTGGCATCCTCAGCCTGGACTCCAGACAGGCCACGCCCCCAACACATTTTGCTCCGCCCCTCGGAGCTTATCAATGACTAAGCTCCGAGTGGTAGAGCAAAACGCGTTGGTTACGTTGCAACCAATTCTAAGCAACCACGAAAACCCTTTTACCAGTTGACACGGGAGAGGTATAGTCCGAAGTGGAGCCACAGAAAACATCTGTTCACTAGACATATGCACTGCCGAAAAATGTGTTGATTTTCGTTTCATTCACTTTTTTGGGGGGGGGGGGTTCATTTTTTGGGTCATTCGTTATGATCAAAATTCGTATTTTCGAAAATTTGTAAATTCGAAATTCGTAAATTCAAAATTCATGAATTCGGAAAAAATCCGAAAATAAGGAAGAAAATTCGAAATAATAACTAATAAATTATAGGTATTGGAATTTCCTTTCAAATTTGGATGTTAGTGAACCTAACGAATACGAATTTATCCGAAGTTATGAATTATCCGAAATAACGAATGCCGCATCTATATATATGAATAATAAATAATAATAATAAATAATAATAATAAAAAGTTTTTATTATTATTGTTATTTATTATTATTAATTTGTTCTGTTCCATTCGTTTTAGATGCGGCATTCGTTATTTTGGATAATTCATAACTTCGGATAAATTCGTATTTGTTAGGTTCACTAACATCCAAATTTGAAAGGAAATTCCAATACCTGTAATTTAATAGTTAAGTTATTGTAAAGGAAATTTGTAAGTTCTGCATATACTGTAATTGTATTCTATTTTGTATGTATTGCACACTCCCCTCACTGTGCACTAATAATGTTTTCAGTACATGTTTGCATTCTTTCGAGTCCTGATTAGAATTAGCCTGCCTATGTTACGCCCTTTGTTACCATAAACGTACAATTGTAATATTAATGTGATACCTACGTAATCATGTGTATAAAAACCTTAAATTATTTGGAAAGATGCGTATGTGTATCTTTTGTATCTGTTCCCTACTGCAGTAGTTATTAATTTGGAACCACTAATCAATATGAGGATAGGAGTTGCCTATCTATAAATTACCAGGTCAGTTATTATTAGTTGTTATTTCAGATTTTTGGATTATCATTCCTATTTTTAGATTTTCAAATTTCTGGATTTTCGAATTTCCGAATTTCTGGATTTTCGAGTTTTTGAATTTTCCAATTTCTGGATTTTGGAATTTACGAATTTTCAGATTTGAGGATTTCGAATTTCCAGATTTTCGAATGTACGAATTTTAGAATTACCAAATTTTTGAATTTTCGAATGTTCTAATTTACGAATTTTAGACTTTCCAGATTTTCGAATATACTGTTCGAATCTTAGAATTAACAAATTTTTTAATTTTTGTATTTTCTAACTTTTGTATTTTTTAATTTTTGTGTTTTCTAATTTTTGTGTTTTCTCATTTTTGTATTTTCTAATTTTTGTGTTTTCTAATTTTTGTATTTTCTAATTTTTGAATTTCCGAATGTTCGAATCTATGAATGTTCGGAAAAATTTGTTAATTCTGAAATTTGCCGTATATACTCGAGTATAAGCCGACCCGAATATAAGCCGAGGCACCTAATTTTACCAAAAAACTGGAAAAACTTGTTGACCCGAGTATGAGACGAGGGTGAGAAATGTGCAGCTACTGTAAGTGGAAAAGAGGGTCAACAATGTCCATTTGCAGCCTCACTGTACCCATTTGAAGCCATAGGTCCCCCGAACATCAAACTCGGTAGTTAAGGGTTCCTAGATGCCCCCCTAGCTGCAACCAAAATTTGGGTTCTCTGGACCCAAAGGGTCCCGAAATGACATTGCTGCAGATGGACACAGTTGACCGAATTTGGGGCCCTGTATCTCAGGGCCACTTGGTGCTGGGAACTCCATATTTGGTGTGCAAACCCAGTGAAACTAGCACTACAACATATCCAAAGCTGGGGTTCCTAGCACCAAGTGGCCCCGAGATACGGGTCCCCAAAGTCGGTTCGGAAAATGTCAAGCACTTTTCTGCAGCAGAGAATGACATTTTCTGAACCGAATTTAGGGCCCTGTATCTCGGGGCTACTTGGAGCTAGGAACCCCAGCTTTGGATATGTTGTGCTAGTTCCACTGGGTTTGCACACCAAATTTGGGGTTCCTAGCACCAAGTGGCCCCGAGATCGGTTCGGAAAATGTCATTCTCTGCTGCAGAAAAGTGCTTGACTCGAGTATAAGCCGAGGGTGGCATTTTCGGCACAGAAAACTGTGTTGAAAACTCGGCTTATACTCGAGTATATATGGTAAGAAATTTGTCGAAATTCATTAAAAAAACGAATTTGGAAGGAAAGGAATTGCACATGTCTACTGTTCACTTGAATCTACCTGATCCCGATTAAATTCGCGATTTAGGTGATCTATTGATAAAATTTTTCTTATTTTTTATATCAAGAAACTCTCAAATAATCGTCTCACTTTATTTCCAGGTTGTAAAATTGAAACCACGGGAGATTTTGGTGGACTTCACAGTGTGGATGGACAATGGGATATTTCTGACCCTGAGGAGTTTCGTACCGTGAGAGTCGGCGAGGAATTTCAGGAGGAGACGACATTTTCCTATCCTGAATGTGCGGAAAGTTTTGTCTTTGAACCAAGTCTCTACGCAAATCCGAGTTCTCACGCGGCGGAGAAGCCGCACGCCTGCCCCGACTGCGGGAAATGTTTTACCACGAGATCGCTAGTGGTCAGACATCAAAGATCTCACACGGGGGAGAAGCCGTATTCCTGCTCTCAGTGCGGAAAATGTTATTCACAGTCGTCAAAACTTATCAGACATCGGAGATCCCACACGGGGGAGAGGCCGTTTTCCTGCCCCGAGTGCGGGAAATGTTTTGTCACGAAATCGGAACTCGGCACACATCAAAGGTCCCACACGGGGGAGAAGCCGTTTTCCTGCCTTGAGTGCGGGAAATGTTTTGCACAAAAATCCAAACTTTCCAGGCATCAAAGATGTCACTCGGGGGAGAAGCCGTTCTCCTGCCCCGAGTGCGGGAAATCTTACGCAATGAGATACGACCTGGTCGTCCATCTAAGATCTCACTCGGAGGTGAGGCAGTATTCCTGCTCCGAGTGCGGGAAATGTTTTAAAGAGAAGGCCCACCTCTACACTCATCAGAAAATTCACACGGGGGAGAAGCCGTTCTCCTGCCCTGAGTGCGGGAAACGGTTTACAGAGCTGTATCAGCTTAAAATCCATAAGAAAACTCACACGGGAGAGAAGCCATACTCCTGTTCTGAGTGCAGAAAAGGCTTTTCACAGAAGGCCCATCTTTTCAGACACCTGAGCATGCACACGGGGGAGAAGCCGTTCCCCTGCTCTGAGTGCGGGAAGTGTTTCGTCAGCAAATCACACCTGGACAGGCACCAAAGGACTCACACGGGGGAGAGGCCATATTCCTGTCC
This sequence comes from Lithobates clamitans, assembly GCA_037952925.1. Lineage (NCBI taxonomy): Eukaryota > Metazoa > Chordata > Amphibia > Anura > Ranidae > Lithobates > Lithobates clamitans. The sequence goes on from JBBGZY010001528.1 coordinate 357,962, forward strand.
CGAGTGCGGGAAAAGTTTTGCGCAGAAGTGCCATCTTACCAAGCACCAGAAAGACCATTCGAGTGAGAAGCCATATTCTTGCTCTGAGTGCGGGCAAAGCTTTTCGCAGAAGTTGCTACTGGACAGACATTACCGAACCCACTTGGGCGAGAAGCCGTATTCCTGTCCCGACTGCGGCAAATGCTTTCCCTTTAAGTCTTATGTCATCAGACATCAGAAGAGCCACAGAACCGTTAAGGTGCGTTAGTGCCCGCGTGGTCTCCTCTAATCTCCGTGGTCTCCTCTAATCTCCGCGGTCTCCTCTAATCTCCGTACTGTGAGAAAAACTTTATTAGATTACGAAACACATCAGAGTTCGCAAAGTTCTGTCTGGCTTATGCCCAGGGTGGGGCATGCAGTGGCGGCGGGTATTTTTTTCAATACTCCCATAGCTACCCTCCCCTCCTCCGGTCGGTCAGTTCATGGACGGCTCTCCCACCCCACCCCCCCCCAGGTCGGTCAGTCTGTAGTCGGGGGCCCCGCACCTTACCCCATCAATGGCTTCCTCGCTTCCCCTGCATCTCCTCCCTCTTCCTCCTGGCGGCCAATCCGATCGGATCTCCTTTCGGCCAATCGGGTGACGGGTCTCAGGACGCGCTTCCTGATTGACCGGGAGGAGAATCAGTGTGAAAATAGGGAATATTCATTCACTACTGGGTGGGCTTCGGGCGCAGTGCTCTGCGCCCCGAGCCCGCCTTATTTTGAAGCCTATTAGAGCCTCAGCCTCTAATCATGTGCTTAAAAAAAAAATCCCCCCTTAGGAATTCATGCGTCCGGCACCCTGCATGTAGATTAGGGGGGCAAGACGCATGGATAAGGGGGGCAGCACCCGTACGCCCCCTATGGATGGCATGTCATGGCTTGGTTAGTCTCTCTTGCAGCGTAGTCTGTTATCCAACTGCTTTTTAGGACAAGCTAGATATTTCTTGTGGATGAAGAGCAGGGAAGATCAGACTACACAGCAGCAGCACCTATTCAGTACAGCAGATATACCTTGAGCGTGCACAGGTAGCTGCGTTTTGCTTGGAGAGCGAAAAAGAGCTAAAAAAACATTTAAACCCATTTCATCCTTTGTAAGTTGAGTGATAAATGGGGTAAAGGAAACAGCAGAGGGCGCCAACTAAGTGCAGTGTATAGGAAAAGACTTTATTAAAAAAATAAAAGCTAAAAAGTCCATAGGTCCAAAAATATCAGTGGCAGCTCCTCAATGAGACTGAAGTGATCTCTGCAATATATAAAAGATACCAGAGGGCACCAACTAAGTGCAGTGTATAGGAAAAGACTATAAAAAAAAGTCCATAGGTCCAAAAATATCCATGGCAGCAAATCAATGAGCAATATATAAAAGAAACCAGAAGGTGCCAACTAATTACAGTGTATAGGAAAATACTTTATTAAAAAGATAAAAGCTGAAAGTCCAGAGGTCCAAAAATATCTGTGGCAGCTCCTCATTGAGACTGAAGTAATCTCTGCAATATATAAAAGAAACAAGAGGGCGCAGTCTAAGTGCAGGGTATAGGAAAACACTTTTTTTTTAAATAAAAGCTAAAAAGTCCATAGGCCAAACAATGTCTGTGGCAACAAATCAATGAGACTGAAGTGATTTCTGCAATATATAAAAGAAGCCGGAGGGCGCCAACTAAGTGCAGGGTATAGGAAAATACTTTATTAAATATAAATGCTTAAAAGTCCATAAGTCCAAAATTATCCGTGGCAGTAAATCAATCAGACTGAAGTGACCTCTGGAATATATAAAAGAAACCAGAGGGCGCCAATTAAGTGCAGTGTATAGGAAAGGACTTTATTAAAAAAATAAAAGCTAAAAAGTCCATAGGTCCAAAAATATCTGTGGCAGCTCCTCATTGAGACTGAAGTAATCTCTACAATATATAAAAGAGACCAGGGGGCGCCATCTAAGTGCAGTGTATAGGAAAATACTTTTTTTTAATAAAACCTTAAAAGTCCATAGGCCAAAAAATATCTGTGGCAACAAATCAATGAGAATGAAGTGATTTATGCAATATATAAAAGAAACCAGAAGGTGTCAACTCTTAGCAGTGTATAGGAAAATACTATTAAAAAGATAAAAGCTGAAAGTCCATAGGTCCAAAAATATCTGTGTCAGATCCTCAATGAGACTGAAGTAATCTCTGCAATATATAAAAGAAACCAGGGGGCGCCATCTAAGTGCAGTGTATAGGAAAATACTTAAAAATAACAAGTGGCAACTCACAAGGTGTATAAGGATTTTTTTTTAATAAAAGCTAAAAAGTCCATAGATCAAAAAATATCTGTGTCAACAAATCAATGAGACTGAAGTGATTTCTGCAATATATAAAATAAACCAGAGGGCGCCAACTAAGTGCAGTATAGGAAAAGACTTAAAAATAACAAGTGGCAACTCACAAGGTGTATAAGGATAGGAGCATGTCACCCACCCGGTGCGGTTAGCTGTTGAGCCTCGGTGTGTCTTCAGAAGCCAGGAAGCAGATGCCGTTGTCAGGAGCTGAGTAGGACACCAGACTCGAAACCGGCAACCCTGGAGACGCCTTGGAGGGCATGGACTGCACAAGACTGGAAGTGACATCATACACCGTGGAGGGCCCCAACGTGGGGAGCGTGGCTACCTGTCTCCTTTTTCAAGCAGTTACTCTTGGAAACATGTAGCCACGCTCCCCACGTTTCGGCCCTCCCAGGTGTGACGTCACTTCCGGTCCTGGGTGGGTCCAGGATTTCCAGTTTTGGTTATGGTGTCCTACTCAGCACCTGACAGCGGCATCTGCTTTCTGGCTTCTGAAGACACACCGAGGCTCAACAGCTAACCGTATTCGGTGGATGACTTGCTCTTACCCTTTGTACCTTGCGAGTGGCCGCTTGTTATTTTTAATGAAGTCTTTTCCTATATACTGTACTTAGTTGGCGCCCTCTGCGATTTCCTTTATACTGTATGTTGTAGAGATCCCTTCAGTCCCCTTGAGGAGCTGCCATGGATATTTGTGGATTTATGGACTTTTTGGTATAGTCCTACACCCCCCACAGCACATATAAGTGTATGATTATGTTGTAGCTCAGCTGTATCCCTACCTGCTCCATTCTCGATCATTCCTAAAATGCCTTCAGATTGTGATTAAATTTTTTTTTTATTGTATTCTTTTGTCTGAGTGTTTTTGTTTTGTAGCTTTTGAATGAGCCAACTCTCCCCCTTCTCATAAATCTCTCACGACGTCTGTAGTAGACTCCAACGATAAGTCCATCAGTTCATAGACCCATCTATCATTCCACCCGTAATTCCTCGTCCGCACCATCACCACCTCCAACCACAAGAACATCTTTCTTCCTCACTTTCAGATCACATCTAACCTAGAGAAACCCCCCTCCATCTTTTCTAAGGGCCGTGTCCTAAACAAGAGGCTCAGCAGGAATACAAACAGCCCAGTCTTGTGAGGAGTCAAGCCGTGTTTCTGGAACACCGACCACATGTCCAACCACAAGATCCTCTTTCTTCCTCACTTTCACATTACATCTAACATCGAGAAACCCCCTTCCATCTTTTCTAAGGGCCGTGTCCTTCTAAACAAGAGGCTCAGCATGAATACAAACAGCCCAGTCTTGTGAGGAGTCAAGCCGTGTTTCTGGAACACCGACCACATGTCCAACCACAAGATCCTCTTTCTTCCTCACTTTCACATTACATCTAACATCGAGAAACCCCCCTCCATCTTTTTTACGTCCCGTTTTGCTCTGAACAAGAGGATCAGCATGAATACAGACAGCCCTGTCTTGTGAGGAGTCAAGCCGTGTTTCTGGAAGACCAACCAAATGATGGCTGTCACATACCTGACTGTGGAGCTTGAGATGACGAGGGTGGCCTCTTGCGCTATTCCTGTCTAAGCATCCCTGGTAGTGGAGACAGGGACTGCTAGGGCAGCGGAAGGGTGCAAATGCCAGGAAGCTGGAGCACTGGACTTGACCTTTGAGACACAGGGATCCACTTAATTGCAGTACAGAGTCAAGTCACAAGTTGTGTTTGGCAGCAACCAGGCAGACAGCTACAGAATCACGATCAGGTTAAAGGTCAGGGACAGGCAGGTGATGGCAACATGCGGGCAGTGAGGTACCAAATCAGGAGGCAGAATCATGATCACAAGTCCAGGCTGGGATCAATAATACAGATGAGCAGCAGGCAAGGCAAATCAAAAGGGAAGTGTCAGGCGCAAATGGGTCAGTACAAGGTTAGAAGGTTTTCAGAAGCATGGAATATAGGAATCAGCGTGAAGGAAATCCAGCAATTAGACTACGCAGACCTCAGGTTGAAATAGGCTACCGGGTGCCAAGAACTGAATGCCTCTAATTATATAGGGCAACCTTTCTCGACCTGAGGAACCAATAAAATAATTTTCAGAACTTGGAGAACCTTGAATAAAACCAATTCATCGGGGGGACAAGGGGGGAAAAATGCAATTTACATTGGTGGTTAGTAGAAAGAATGCAACCCTTGCTGGTTTTGCCAAGAGCTGTTGACCCTAGAACTATGGAGGCAACATCGAATGAGAGGTCAATCAAGCACTGCCCAAGGAACCCAAGCAACCTTCTCCAAATGATAAAATTCCTCATATGTTCACTATGGAGATGGACCCTCTCCAAGTGATGGAACGCCTCATCTGTTCAATATGGAGATGGACGTTCTCCAAATGGTGAAACTCCTCATCTGTTCAGTATGAAGATGGACCTTCTTCAAATTAGGAAACTCCTCATCTGTTCAATATGGAGATGGACATTCTCCAAATGATGAAACTCCTCATCTGTTCAGTATGGAGATGGACCTTCTCCAAATGATGAAACTCCTTGTTTGTTCAGTATGGAGATAAATGTGGACCTACTCCAATTTATGGAATTCTTCATCTGTTCAGTATGGAGAAAGACCTTCTCCAAATTATGAAACTCCTGATCTACTCAGTATGGAAATGAACCTTCTCCAAATTATGAAACTTCTCATCTGTTTAGTATGGAGATGGACCTTTTGCAAATGATAAAACTCCTTATATGTTCAGTATGGAGATGGACCTTCTCCAAATTATGAAACTTCTCATCTGTTCAGTGTGGAGATGGCCCTTCTCTAAATGATGAAACTCCTAATCTGTTCAGCATGGACATGGACCTTCACCAAATGATGAAACTCCTCATCTGTTCAATTTGGAGATGACCTTCTCCTTATTATGAAACTCCTCATTTGTTCATTATGGTGATTAATGTGGACCTACTCCAATTTTTGGAATTCTTCATCTGTTCAGTATGGAGAAAGACCTTCTCCAAATTATGAAACTCCTCATCTATTCAGTATGGAAATGGACCTTCTTTAAGTTATGAAACTCCTAATCTGTTAAGTAGTTATGGAACTCCTTATCTGTCTAATTTTAGATGTTGGTCCTTTCCCCCAGTTCTGGAACTCATCGATTCAGTGGTTTTCATATGGACCATATCCAAGGAAAATGCAAGCAGCAAAATGTTGTGAAACCATTTGAAATAGACTAAAACCTTCTGTTATGAATATTACAAAAACTGTAGAACATTATCCTAAAAAAAAAAGATCAAACTGGTAAATAATATACCACTGTCACATTAAAAGAGTCTCTACACCATCTGTAAGACTTTTGTCCACCTGTCCCTAGAAAGGGGCATTACATGTTGAAACAGAAAGGGGACAAACTGCTTATAAGTTGGGTGTGCTCAAGTGAAAGGAACTTTTTCATAAATCGTAATTCTCTTCCCCATGTGCACTGTCATTATGTCAGGTAGCCTATACTACAGAATAAAAAAATTCAACAGCACAGAAAAGTCAAGAAACTTATTATCAGCAGCAGGGAGTATGGTTTGTTAAAATAAATCCATTTCCAACAGCAGTAAGTTTATGCAGTTTATACACTGCAGGCCATGGAGATGGAAACAACAAAAAGGAGCAAATTTCAAATATTGTTTGGTCAACCAGTCATGTGGCAGATACAGAGGTCAGAAACTTGAAGTCTACATCAAATACCAGAATAGGGAACCATTTATTCAACTGTCCATCCAGAGCCTCTGGTTTATAGACCAGATACATCCTAAATATACAGTCAGGTCCATAAATATTGGGACATCGACACAATTCTAATCTTTTTGGCTCTATACACCACCACAGACTTTTAGCTTTAATTTGAGGGTATTTAACATCCAAATCAGGTGAACGGTGTAGGAATTACAACAGTTTGTATATTTGCCTCCCACTTTTTAAGGGACCAAAAGTAATGGGACAATTGGCTGCTCAGCTGTTCCATGGCCAGGTGTGTGTTATTCCCTCATTATCCCATTTACAAGGAGCAGATAAAAGGTCCAGAGTTTATTTCAAGTGTGCTATTTGCATTTGGAATCAGTTGCTGTCAACTCTCAATACGAGATCCAAAGAGCTGTCACTATCAGTGAAGCAAGCCATCATTAGGCTGAAAAAACAAAACAAACCCATCAGAGAGATAGCAAAAACATTAGGTGTGGCCCAATCAACTGTTTGGAACATCCTTAAAAAGAAAGAACGCACCGGTGAGCTCAGCAACACCAAAAGATCCGGAAGACCATGGAAAACAACCGTGGTGGATGACCGAAGAATTCTTTCCCTGGTGAAGAAAACACCCTTCACAACAGTTGGCCAGATCAAGAACACTCTCCAGGAGGTAGGTGTATGTGTGTCAAAGTCAACAATCAATTGAAGACTTCACCAGAGTAAATACAGAGGGTTCACCACAAGATGTAAACCATTGGTGAGCCTCAAAAACAGGAAGGCCAGATTAGAGTTTGCCAAACAACATCTAAAAAAGCCTTCACAGTTCTGGAACAACATCCTATGGACAGATGAGACCAAGATCAACTTGTACCAGAGTGATGGGAAGAGAAGAATATGGAGAAGGAAAGGAACTGCTCATGATCCAAAGCATACCACCTCATCAGTGAAGCATGGTGGTGGTAGTGCCATGGCGTGGGCATGTATGGCTGCCAATGGAACTGGTTCTCTTGTATTTATTGATGATGTGACTGCTGACAAAAGCAGCAGGATGAATTCTGAAGTGTTTCGGGAAATATTATCTGCTCATATTCAGCAAAATGCTTCAGAACTCATTGGACGGCGCTTCACAGTGCAGATGGACAATGACCCAAAGCATACTGCGAAAGCAACCAAAGGGAAAGAAGTGGAATGTTATGCAATGGCCAAGTCAATCACCTGACCTGAATCTGATTGAGCATGCATTTCACTTGCTGAAGACAAAACTGAAGGGAAAATGCCCAAAGAACAAGCAGGAAATGAAGACAGTTGCAGTAGAGGCCTGGCAGAGCATCACCAGGGATGAAACCCAGCGTCTGGTGATGTCTATGTGTTCCAGACTTCAGGCTGTAATTGACTGCAAAGGATTTGCAACCAAGTATTAAAAAGTGAAAGTTTGATGGATGATTGTTAATCTGTCCCATTACTTTTGGTCCCTTAAAAAGTGGGAGGCACATATACAAACTGTTGTAATTCCTACACCGTTCACCTGATTTGGATGTAAATACCCTCAAATAAAGCTGAAAGTCTGCAGTTAAAGCACATCTTGTTCATTTCATTTCAAATCCATTGTGGTGATGTATAGAGCCAAAAAGATTAGAATTGTGTCGATGTTCCAATATTTATGGGCCTGACTGTAGAACCACTTATCCAAACCAGAGCCTCTGGTTTACAGGAAGAGGAGGACCAGAGCCAAGTCCATGAAATAAAAATAAACCTCACCCTGGAGATCATCTACCTGCTGACCGGAGAGGTGAGGAGGATTCTGGGAGGTCACATGACATCACTCTTATCTCTATTAATAAAACACAGACCTGACCGGAGAGGTGAGGAGGATTCTGGGAGGTCACATGACATCACTCTTATCTCTATTAATAAAACACAGACCTGACCGGAGAGGTGAGGAGGATTCTGGGATGTCACTTTAATATTATTGTTTTTTTCAATACAGGGTTTTCCTCCTAGGAGGTCTGGTGACTAAATGAACATCACAGTGACTCCACCTCATTCCCTGACACCCAAGATGCACAATATAAAGAGAATTCTGGAAGTTATTAAGAAGATCTCCATCGAGCTGCTGACAGGAGAGGTGAGCGGTGCCGGGAATTCTGGGACATTATCCAGTAACAGACAAGGGATGTGTCTGGATGGTGACTGTATCATTGTGTGTCAGGTTCCTATAAGGTGTCAGGATGTCACTGTCTATTTCTCCATGGAGGAGTGGGAGTATTTAGAAGGACACAAGGATCTCTACAAGGACGTCATGATGGAGGATCAGCCGGCCTTCGGTGATCTTACAACTGGAACAAAAATATTTCACTTGAAAAAGATGATATTGAACCTCATTCTTGAGATTCTTAAACTGCTGATTGGTCAGGTGAGAAATGCTGAGATGTAGCCTCACTTTTAACTTTGAGGACCAGAGAAGTGGGAGGATTCTCGGATTTTAAATCTATTATTTTATTACACAGGATTGTATAGTAGAGAAAAGGCCATCTGCAGAGCATAACATAACAAGGAGAAATCACTGTTTGCCACCGAACTTGAGCAACAGCCTGATCCCTATTACTGAGCCTTCTACTTTGATGCCTGAGATACAAAATTAGCAAAAAGTTCTAGACCTTACCAAGAAGATGATGGAGCTGCTGACAGGAGAGGTGAGCGGTGCCGGGAATTCTGGGTCATTATCCAGTAACAGACAAGGGATGTGTCTGGATGGTGACTGTATCATTGTGTGTGTCAGGTTCCTATAAGGTGTCAGGATGTCACTGTCTATTTCTCCATGGAGGAGTGGGAGTATTTAGAAGGACACAAGGATCTCTACAAGGACCTCATGATGGAGAATCAGCAGACTTTAGGTTTTGTGAAGATTGTAAGTAAGAATTTCTGAGGAATGAGACAATCTTGAACCTCACCCTGGAGATCATCATTCTGCTGACTGGAGAGGTGAGTGTAATGAAGGGGTTAAATCTGATCCATGGGTAACATTTACTGATCGGTCAGTGAGCCTTACTAGTGAAACATTTGAGACTCTATTATATGACTTCTAGAAGGCGCTGTAAATCTGACCACATTGTAATCATATCATTAGATGGAGATGTCTGTCCAACGCTGAGTTGGGCACATTGTGGCCAGTCCCTGGAGAATAAATCTAGAGCTCACCATAGAGGTGAGGGATTATGGGAGAGTGATATTTATCTTTGTATAACACAGAACTGTACAGTAGTAACAAAGAAATCTACAGAAAATGCCACAAGATCCTCGATAATCCAGAATCCCATCACCATCCCACCACCTCCATCCTTGATCCCTACAAGACACAACATGCAGAAGATTTTAAAAGTCACCAAGAAGATGATGGAGCTGCTGACAGGAGAGGTGAGCGGTGCTGGGAATTCTGGGACATTATCCAGTAACAGACAAGGGATGTGTCTGGATGGTGACTGTATCATTGTGTGTGTCAGGTTCCTATAAGGTGTCAGGATGTCACTGTCTATTTCTCCATGGAGGAGTGGGAGTATTTAGAAGGACACAAGGATCTCTACAAGGACGTCATGATGGAGAATCAGCCGCCCCTCACATCACCGGGTAAGAGGAGAGTTTATTGTAAAGGAGAGAGCAGTACGGAGGGTCCACCTAGATCCCCCATCATCTGATAAACACATAGAAACAATGTATTCAGTCAGTGTGTGTGTTTCCTACAGATGGATCCAGTAATGGGAACCCACCAGAGAAATGATCTGGTCCATGTTATTTTTCAGTATAATGTCATGGTTACAACTATGTAACATGGTTCCAAATTATGAGGTGTCCATATTGTACATGCACATTCTTTGATACAATGCCAGATACTGTACACCATAAAAAAAGGTCCATCTCCATTTCTCAATGTATCGTCATGTTCCCAACAAATGAGGAGGAGATACTGTACACCATATGAAAGGTCCATCTCCATTCCCAATTTTATGCCAGAGCCCCATGGAAGACCAGGGTACATGACTTGTGACTAGAAATGATAAATGTACATGCTTATAATGGCAACATTTTCCTTCCAGCAAATGGGCATGATGTCCATAGGGAGACACAGAAAGGGGAGAATCCATATTCATGTGAAGCGGGCAGGAAAGGTTTTCCAGGAAGAGTGCCTTCATCAGGCACCAGCATGTTCACACCAATGAGGGTCTTATTTCCTGTCCAGACTGGGGCAAGTGCTTTAACCAAAAATCACGTCTGATGCATCATCGGAAACTTCACTTGGCTAAAAATGGTTTGTTGTCCTGCTTGGAGTGCGGCAAAGGGTTTAAAACAAAATATGAACTTCAAGTCCATTGGAGGGTTCACAGGGGTCAGGAGACCTTTTCGTGCTCGGAGTGCGACAAATCTTTCTTATTCAAATCAGAACTTCGTAGACACCAGATAAGTCACACGGGTGAACGCAGTTTCCCATGTTCAGAGTGCGGCAAATCTTTCTCATGGAAATCACAACTTCTTGAACATCAGAGAAATCACACGGGTGAGCATCCTTTCCTATGTTCAGATTGCGGCAAATCTTTTTCGTACAAGTCAGAACTTCTTAGACACCAGAGAAGTCACACGGGTGCACTCCCTTTTCCATGTTCAGAATGCGGCAAATCTTTCTCATGGAAATCACTACTTGAACATCAAAGAAATCACACAGGTGAACGTCCATTCTCATGTTCAGAATGCTGGCAAATCCTTCTTGAAAAAAACACATCTTCTTAGTCACCAGAGAATTCACACCAGTGAGTGCCCTTTTTCGTGTTCGGAGTACAGCAGATCTTTCTTACGCAAAGAATACCTTGTTATCCACCAGAGAAGTCACATCGGGGAGCTTCCTTTTTCCTGTTCAGAGTGCGGAAAATCGTTCAAACAAAAAGAATACCTTCTTACACACAAAAAAAGACACATGGGTGAGCGTCCTTTTCCCTGTTCTGAGTGCGGGAAAAATTTAATTCAGAAGGTGCACCTTAATTTGCACCAGAAGAGTCATGAGGACAAGCATTCTTTTTTTTGTCCAGCGTGTCCGAAGTCCTTCAAAACTGAACCTCAACTCCTCCTGCACCAGAGAGTTCACACCGGTGAGCGGGTCTTCTCCTGCACGGAGTGCGAGAAGTTGTTCACTAGCAAGTAGAAACGTACTCAGCACCATGTAGTTCACACCGGTGAAAAGCCCTTTTCCTGCCCCGAGTGTGGAAAACATTTTACACAAAAAAGAAACCTGCAGTATCATCAGTAGATCCACATCGGTGAGAGACCGTTTTGCTGCTCAGAGTGCGGGAAATGTTTCATAGAGAAATACAAGCTAGCTAAACACCAGAGAACACACATCCTTAAAAGCAAATGTTAACCAATCTATTGTGGACCGAATTGTTATTTTCATAAAACAGATCAGCTAAAGATACACTTTATAGGGCCAGTTCATTTAAAATTGATATTCCACTCCATGGCGTTGTGTAGTGGACACCTTGAGTCACCTTTTTACATTCCTTGGCACTCCTTGGGTGTTTCCATTTCTTGTCTTGCATTCTTTCCAACATGAGATAGATTGCTCTTCACCGCAAACACCTGAACTCAATCATTTGGAGGAAGGGGCATAAAGTGTTTGTGCAAATTGGACCCTATCCTGTATCAGAGGCTTTGATATCCTTTTGCTTGTTTAGTGTTCTGAAATTAACCAACTTGTCAAACACTGAAGAACCCCAGCATCTAGAAGCTGTACCTGTGTTCAGAGTCTATAAAGAGGACTATGTATATTAAACAAAATCTGAAACAAATAAGGTCGAGATTCTGTAAAGCGTATGGAAGGTCCATCTCCATTTCTCAATGTAATGTCTGTTCCCAACAAATGAGGAAGAGATACTGTACACCATATGAAAGGTCCATCTCCATTCCTCATTATAATGTCATGTTCCCAACAAATGAGGAGGAGATACTGTACACCATATGAAAAGTCCATCTCTGTTCCTCAATATAACGTCATGTTCCCAACAAATTAGGAAGAGATACTGTACACCATATGAAAAGTCCATCTCCCTTCCTCAATATAATGTCATGTTCCCAACAAATGAGGAGGAGATACTGTACACCATATGAAAGGTCCATTTCTGTTTCTCAATATAACGTCATGTTCCCAACAAATAAGGTGGAGATACTGTACACCATATGAAAGGTCCATCTCCATTCCTCAATAAAAAAATTTTAAATATAGGCACCATATCGGCTTTCCACCAATTCAGTGGTGCTACACCAGTCATTAAAGATTCTCTAAAACATTGAAATGATGGTTTAGATATAACAGAGCTTAATTCACCAAGCTTTATTCACCTTTAACAGAGCTCAACTCTTTGAGGACACATGGGTGTAAGCCATCTGGTTCAGGTGCTTTACTCACCTTTACAGAGCTCAACTCTTTAAGAACACATGGGTGTAAGACATCTGGTCCAGGTGCTGTCATTTGTTTTTAATTTCTTTGGCCTTCATTTCCTTTTTACATATTGTTATAGTCTTTGTGACTTTTAAACAATGATAGTGTTCCTATTGTCCTATTATTTATTATAGCATTTTTATTTACTTTGGCTATAAGCCAAATAGGTTTTATTTTTAGCCTAATAAACGTATTTCCCTTGGGAATGAATTTTGCATTGTGTTTGAATACAGTCGATTTGAAGAATTCTGCTTCTGTTCTGTGTTCTTTAATGCCAATATTCCCTCCCGGTCTAAGTCCTGGGGAGCAGCCCTCAGCCTTGGAAAATACAACAAAAATACCACTAGACTGGTCATTGAGGAAATGTGTCAAAGAGCCTGGGTGCCTGGCTGCGAGGATAGTGGGAAACCTGGACAGTATCCTCGCGGCTCCTATGGGAGTAGCAATATATTTATAATACAGTCCATGATGTGGTGTGACAGATTGAGTCACCTTTTTATACTCCTTGGGACTGCCTTGGTGTTTCCATTTTTTGTCTTGCATTCCTCAATATAATGTCCTGTTCCCAGAAAATGAGGAGGAGATACTGTACACCATATGAAAGGTCCATCTCCATTCCTCAATATAATGTCATGTTCCCAACAAATGAGGAGGAGATACCGTACACCATATGAAAGGTCCATCTCCATTCCTCAATATAACGTCATGTTCCCAACAAATGAGGAGATACTGTACACCATATGAAAGGTCCATCTCCATTCCTCAATATAACCTCATGTTCCCAACAAATGAGGAGGAGATACCGTACACCATATGAAAGGTCCATCTCCATTCCTCAATATAACCTCATGTTCCCAACAAATGAGGTGGAGATACTGTACACCATATGAAAGGTCCATCTCCATTCCTCAATATAACGTCATGTTCCCAACAAATGAGGAGAAGATACTGTACACCATATGAAAGGTCCATCTCCATTCCTCAATATAACATCATGTTCCCAACAAATGAGGAGGAGATACTGTACACCATATGAAAGGTCCATCTCCATTCCTCAATATAAAGTCATGTTCCCAACAAATGAGGAGAAGATACTGTACACCATATGAAAGGTCCATCTCCATTCCTCAATATAATGTCATGTTACCAACAAATGAGGAGTAGTTACCATACAACATATAAAAGGTTCATCTCCATTCCTCAATATAATGTCATGTTCCTAACAAATGAGGAGGAGATACTGTAACCATATGAAACGTCTGTCTCCACATTCCTCAGTATAACGTCATAGTTACATAATTCGGTTGGAAAAAAGACACAATCCATCTAGCTCAACCAATAGAAAAAAAACAAATTAAAAAACTCTCTTTTGTACATATTGTTATAGTCCTTGTAACTTTTGAATGATGGTAGTGTTTCTCTTTTCCTATTATTTGCCGCTTTTTTATCTTTGGCTATGAGCTGAATAGGTTTTATTTTTGGCCTTATAAGCTTATTGCCCATGGGAATGCATTTTGCATTGTGTTAAAATACAGTCGATTTGCAGCATTCCATTTGTGCTTGTGTTCATCTATGCCAATTTTCCCTCCCATTCTTCACCTTGGAGAGCAGCCCTTAACCTTTTAAAGGCTTATTGGCACCCCAAATGCGGTGCGACTTTTCCTGCGAGTTCCCACTATGCGCAGTGTGAATGGAACCTAAATGAGATCATGTTATGGTCACTGTCACGCAGATGTTCTTATATAATGAACATTTGAGCTCTGCAATGCTTGAGATGTTCAGGAGCACATTACACACAAGGTTCTGGAGTGCAGTACTCACAGAATGAAGGTTTTAAGAGTGCATTACATACAAGGTGTGGGTTCAGGATTGTCTACGCATAGAGAGTAGGATTCAGCAGTGCATTACACACAGGGTGCAAGGGTCAGGAGTGCATTACGCACAGCATGCAGGGTTGAGTAGTGCACTATGTGCAGCGTGTACAGTTCTGGATTGCACAGAGTTCAGGAGTATGCTACACATGGGGTGTAGGGTTCTAAATTGCGCTATGCACGAAGTTCAGGAGTATGCTACACACAGGGTGTAGGGTTCTGGATTGCACTATGCATGAAGTTCAGGAGTATGCTACACACAGGGTGTAGGGTTCTGGATTGCACTATGCACGGAGTTCAGGAGTATGCTACACACAGGGAGTAGGGTTCTGGATTGCGCAATGCACGTAGTTCAGGAGTATGCTACACGCAGGGTGTAGGGTTCTGGAGTGCGCTATGCATGGAGTTCAGGAATATGCTACACGCAGGGTGTGTGGTTCTGGATTGCGCTACGTACAGGTTTCAGAATTCAGGAGTGCATTACAAACAGAGTGCAGGGGCCAGGAGTGCATTGTGCATAAAGAGAAAGGTTCAGACATGCGTGACTCACAAGGAGCATGGTTAAGGGGTGCATTACACACCGGGTGTAGGGTTCAGGAGTGTATGACGCACAGGGTGCAACGTTCAGGAGTGCTTTTAATACAAGGTGTAGGGTTTTCAAGAGTGAATTATGTACATGTTTCTGGGTACGTATTACTTACAGGGGGCTTTTAAGAGTGCAGTACCCACAGGGTGCAGGGTTTAGTAGCAAATTACACAAAGAGTTTAGGGTTAAGTAGTTCATTACACACAGGACTCGGACCTCAGAAGTCCATTGCGCACATGGTCCAGGATTCAGGAGTGCATTACACACAGAATGCAAGGTTTAACAGTGCATTCCATAGATGGTTCAGGAGTGCTTTATACACAGAGTTCAGGGTTACGTGGTGCATTAAACAAGCGGTGCAGGGCTCAGGATTGCATTATGCACAGGGTTTATGGTCTGGAAGTGCACCACACATAGTGTGCTGGGTTCAGGGTTGCGCTATATGTAGAGTGCAGGGTTCAGGAGGGTGCTATGCACAGAGGGCAGATTTCAGTCTTTTTTCAAAGCTCCTTACTCTGCATTCCCCCTTCACATCTCACCCCTTATCAGCTCTGACCTCTGCATACACCCCCTCCACTGCCTTCACCCCCCCCCTCCCTTCATAGCTACACTATCTTCCCCATGTTTAACTCCCATGACCACCACTTTTTTTCCAGTTCTACCTCTTGCTCAGCCAGGAAAGTGATGGCGATCATGGAGGGGGCATCTCGCCACGAAATGCTCCCCTCCCACCCATGAACACACTGCCTGTGCAGCTCTTATGTCCTGAGTACCGGTCTCCTTCATTATACAGGACCGTTAGGGTGTATCCTCTGGCCCTGGTGATGGAGTATAATGTTCTGGCTCACTTGACGCATGTTCTTAGGATGTCAAACGGTAAGCTTGCCTTGGTGCATGAGCTACAGTTGGAATACACTGGCAGGCACTGGGCAAGCTGGGGGCATCTTGTTGGCATCTAAGGTCTGGTAGTGACACATGGGCAGGCAGGAGGAACCACAGAGCATGGCAGGGGACAAAGACACCCAACAAACCCAAAAGAATATCAAATGTTAAGATCCCTCAGCCAGCATAGACCCAAAGCAGATAGAAGATTCCGGGAGGGAGCACTGTACCAGGTAAGGATAAACTCTTCCTTTACAGAAATTTTTTGTCTTCATTTTTTGTTCAGTAACACCTAAAAAAGTAATAGAAGAGATATTAAAACCAGGATTTTGATCAATTTTCTGTGCACATTTCCAAAAATAAAACCACGACGTCCTATTAATTTAGCAAACACTTTATTTCCATAGATCAGAATTTTCTCAATTTAAAAACTTGGGGAAATTTAAAAAAAATTTCAAGCCAGTGTGGTTATTAATTAAAAATAAGAGTGCATTAAACAGAACTGTAAGCAGAGGACGGAAGCATTGCCTATGCTGCAGAAATGAAGTCCGCCACAAGGTGGCAATTGCAAATACTTTACGTGGAACGCAAAAACAGGACGTGATGTCAGGTACAGACAGGAAGTGATGTCAGATATAAATAGGAATTTCCAGGTCAGAGGTGACTCTAGTGGAAGTAAAAAGAAGACGTTGCTGGGACTTGCAGTAGAGGAGGTAATAAGATATTATTTTATATTTACACCCAGTAACCCCCCCGTAATGACTTAAATATAGAGCCATTTATCCAACTGTCCTTCCAGAGCCTCTAGTTTATAGACCAGATGCATCCTAAATATAGAACCATTTATCCAACTGTCCATCCAGAGCCTCTAGTTTATAGACCAGATACATCCTAAATATAGAGCCATTTATCCAACTGTCCATCCAGAGCCTCTAGTTTATAGACCAGATGCATCCTAAATATAGAACCATTTATCCAACTGTCCATCCAGAGCCTCTGGTTTATAGACCAGATGCATCCTAAATATAGAACCATTTATCCAACTGTCCATCCAGAGCCTCTGGTTTATAGACCAGATACATCCTAAATATAGAGCCATTTATCCAACTGTCCATCCAGAGCCTCTAGTTTATAGACCAGATACATCCTAAATATAGAGCCATTTATCCAACTGTCCATCCAGAGCCTCTGGTTTATAGACCAGATGCATCCTAAATATAGAACCATTTATCCAACTGTCCATTCAGAGCCTCTGGTTTATAGTCCAGATACATCCTAAATATAGAACCATTTATCCAACTGTCCATCCAGAACCTCTGGTTTTTAGACCAGATACATCCTAAATATATAGTCATTTATCCAACTGTCCATCCAGTGCCTCGGATTTATACACCAGATACATCCTAAATATAGAACCATCATCCAACTATGCATTTAGGGTCCACCTCTGATAAACACATAGAAACAATGTATTCAGTCAGTGTGTGTGTTTCCTACAGATGGATCCAGTAATGGGAACCCACCAGAGAGATGTCCCCGTCCTCTGTATTCCCAGGATTCTACACAGGAAGATCACATAATTCCTCACCTTCATCAGCTAGATGATTAACAAGCTCTGGTAGTTATGATTTATATGTAGCACCCCCCTTGCGTAGGATGTTAGGTAAATTTTGCTTTTGGCTTCTTCTGCAATCAAGGAAGCAGTAATTATTTGTTCTAGCCTGTTCGGGGTCTCAAAGGCTGGGAGATTGATTTCTTCCCCCTGCCTCTGAAAGAAGCTTCCAGAGCTCAGGCGGGAGATCCAAATCAACCAGCCTGAATATTTATCGGGTTCTAGCCAATCCTTGGAGAGGAGTATCTAGTACGGGGCTTGGATGGAGATAAAGAATCTGAGACACTGAAGGGTAGGGTTCATTTTCCCCAGGAGGGTTCCAGAGGTTCAGGGCTGCTGCTGCCAAGCAATCCATGGACTATACAGCTGCTTTAGGAGGCTTCAGAAGTCCCAGGATAAAGAGGGCTTTGCTTAGAACTAGCTGCAGAACCGCAACACCAGGGATCTGGTCCTGAGATGCGCCATTTCACTCAGTGGGATGTGTCGGAAAGGAAGCTGTCCTGAGAACTTGTGAGTAGTGACCTTAAGACTCTGTGCTGGAGAACTGTGCTGGGTACCAATCGTTGTGCTATGCGCAAAATAACCAGATGCCTAAAAAACATGCCCCATGACTAAACTGTGGAGCCTTAGACTGTTCAGCAACCTTAACTACCAAGGAGAGCATTTACTGTTAAAGAGATCTCCCTCATGGTCCCCAGCTGTGAGGTTTTAGATTGCTATGAGACTTGTCTCATGGTCCCCAGCTGTGAGGTTTTAGATTGCTATGAGACTTGCCCCATGGTCCCCAGCTGTGAGGTTTTAGATTGCTATGAGACTTGCCCCATGGTCCCCAGCTGTGAGGTTTTAGATTGTTATGAGACTTGTCTCATGGTCCCCAGCTGTGAGGTTTTAGATTACTATGAGACTTGCCCCATGGTCCCCAGCTGTGAGGTTTTAGATTGCTATGAGACTTGCCTCATGGTCCCCAGGTCCCCAGCTGTGAGGTTTTAGATTGCTATGAGACTTGCCCCATGGTCCCCAGCTGTGAGGTTTTAGATTGGTATGAGACTTGCCCCATGGTCCCCAGCTGTGAGATTTTAGATTGCTATGAGACTTGTCTCATGGTCCCCAGCTGTGAGGTTTTAGATTGGTATGAGACTTGCCCCATGGTCCCCAGCTGTGAGATTTTAGATTGCTATGAGACTTGTCTCATGGTCCCCAGCTGTGAGGTTTTAGATTGCTATGAGACTTGCCCCATGGTCCCCAGCTGTGAGGTTTTAGATTGCTATGAGACTTGTCTCATGGTCCCCAGCTGTGAGGTTTTAGATTACTATGAGACTTGCCCCATGGTCCCCAACTGTGAGGTTTTAGATTGCTATGAGACTTGTCTTATGGTCCCCAGCTGTGAGGTTTTAGATTACTATGAGACTGGCCCCATGGTCCCCAACTGTGAGGTTTTAGATTGCTATGAGACTTGCTCCATGGTCCCCAGCTGTGAGGTTTTAGATTGCTATGAGACTTGCCCCATGGTCCCCAGCTGTGAGGTTTTAGATTGCTATGAGACTTGCCTCATGGTCCCCAGCTGTGAGGTTTTAGATTGCTATGAGACTTGTCTTATGGTCCCCAGCTGTGAGGTTTTAGATTACTATGAGACTGGCCCCATGGTCCCCAACTGTGAGGTTTTAGATTGCTATGAGACTTGCTCCATGGTCCCCAGCTGTGAGGTTTTAGATTGCTATGAGACTTGCCCCATGGTCCCCAGCTGTGAGATTTTAGATTGCTATGAGACTTGTCTCATGGTCCCCAGCTGTGAGGTTTTAGATTGCTATGAGACTTGCCTCATGATCACCAGCTGTGAGGTTTTAGATTGCTATGAAACTTGCCTCATGGTCCCCAGCTGTGAGGGTTTGCCACAAGGAATAGAGCCGCTAGGGATACAGCTGAGCTGCAAATAATCACAGATGTATATGTGATCCTGGGGGTGTAGGACTATACTAGAAAGCCCATAGGTCCAAAAATATCCCTGGCATCACCTCATACAGTGGAGGGTGCCAACTAAGTGCAGTATATAGGAAAACACTTTATTCAAAATAACAAGTGGGAAGTCACAAGGCGCATCCACCCAGTTTGTCAGCTGTTGAGCCTCAGTGTGTCTTCAGGAGCCAGGAAGCCACGCTCCCAACATTGCGGCCCTTCAAGGTGTGACAACACTTCCAGTCTTGTGTAATATGGTGCAGCTGTGCATGGTAGCCAATTAGCTTCTAACTTCAGCTTGTTCAATGAAGCTTTGACAAAAAAAAAACTGGATTCTGATTGGTTTCTGTTCAGAGCTGCACCCAGTTCTACACTCTCTAGTTTAAGTAAATCAATCCCAGTGTGTATTTTCCTATATACTGCACTTGGTTGGCACCTTAGTTGGAACTGTTCCTTTCACTGACATCAACAATGGGACACTATTCCTTCCACTGACACCAACAATGGGACACTATTCCTTCCACTGACACCAACAATGGGACACTATTCCTTTCACTGACATCAATAATGGGACACTATTCATTCCACTGATACCAACGATGGGGCATTATTCCTTCCACTGACACCAAGGATGGGACACTGTTCCACTGACACCAACTATGGGACACTATTCCTTTCACTAACACCAACAATGGGACACTATTCATTCCACTTATACCAACAATGGGACACTATTCATTCCATTGATACCCATAATGGGACACTATTCCTTCCACTGTCACCAACGATGGGGCATTTTTCCTTCCACTGACACCAAGGATGGGGCATTATTCCTTCCACTGACACCAATGATGGGGCATTATTCCTTCCACTGACACCAACGATGGGACACTATTCCACTGACACTAACGATGGGACACTATTCCTTTCATTGACACCAGCAATGGGACACTATTCATTCCACTGATACCAATGATGGGACATTATTCCTTCTACTGACACCAACAATGTGACGCTGTTCCACTGACACCAACAATGGGACACTATTCCTTTCACTAACACCAACAATGGGACACTATTCATTCCACTTATACCAACAATGGGACACTATTCATTCCATTGATACCCATAATGGGACACTATTCCTTCCACTGTCACCAACGATGGGGCATTTTTCCTTCCACTGACACCAAGGATGGGGCATTATTCCTTCCACTGACACCAATGATGGGGCATTATTCCTTCCACTGACACCAACGATGGGACACTATTCCACTGACACTAACGATGGGACACTATTCCTTTCATTGACACCAGCAATGGGACACTATTCATTCCACTGATACCAATGATGGGACATTATTCCTTCTACTGACACCAACAATGTGACGCTGTTCCACTGACACCAACAATGGGACACTATTCCTTCCACTGACACCAACAATGGGGCACTATTTCTCCCTCAGACACCATCGATGGGGAATTATTTCTCCCACTAACACCAATGATGGGACACTGTTCCACTGACCCCAACAACACCAAGCCCCATGCGCGTCGGGACCCTTCGGGAGTAAGGCCGCGCTATATTAAGATTCCTCTCAACCCAACTCAACTCAACAATGGGACACTATTCCTTCCACTGACACCAAGGATGGAGCACTTTTCATTCAACTGACACCAATGATGTGACACTATTCCTTCCATTAACTCTTAACAATGGGGCACAATTTCTTCCTCTAACGCCAACGATGAGGCATTATTCCTTCCACTGACGCCAACAATGGAACAATATTCCTTCGACTGACGCCAACGTTGGGGTAGTATTCTTTCCACTGACACCAACGATGGGACACAATTCCTCCCACTGACACAAATGATTGAACACTATTCCTTCCACTGACACCATTAATTTGACACTATTCCTCCCACTGACACCAACGATGGGGCACTCCTCCCACTGATGCTAGGGCATTTTCTACCCCCACTGGCCACAGTGCTGCCCCCCCCCTGAAGCCTGAAGTAAACTGGCCCTTGGTTTATAAAATTTAAAGACCAAGACTGTTCATTGGAGCCATTGTGAATGTACTGTTGCTTGGGGCGAATGGTGGCCTCTGCACTGTCCGCAAAATAATCCGTTAAAATCAGAGGCCCTTGCGGGGGTAGCGCTACATATATACAAGCTTGTTTGTTACAATTAATCTTTTATTATATATTTAGAGTGGAATCCTCGGGGATAATATTTTGGTGCTAAAGAAGAATTTAAAGTGGAAGACGAGACGTATGGTGAGATGAAGGAGCTTTCTGAAGAACACAAGGATCCCCACAAGGACATTACGATGGAGCCATCTGATAAAAGCAACTCACAACAGGGAAGTCCCCAGCCTCTGGATTCCCAGGATTCCACACGGGAAGATCACACCATCCCTCCCCAGCATCAGGTAGATGAATTTGGAGCAAGTCCAACTCAATAACATTTCAGCCTGTATGAGATAATCATGTTAGAGGTCTCCAGGTATTCGTGCTCACGTTTTGTGGATATTTCTTTTTATCATTTTGTGGTTTTAGGGTGAAGAACAGGTAGATATAAATGCTGAGGTGAAGGAGGAAGAAGAAAAGACATATGTGATGGCTGATCACCAGAGTACAAAGGAGGATGTGGTTAGGGTTACAATCAAAGAGGAGGAATCTTCTCCAGATATCAGTTCAGGCAAGTAATGGGCAGAAACTCTTCACATTTTACAAGTTTAACGTATAGAACCTCACTATTTGGGGGGCTAGAGCTGATTAAGCATAAAATACAAAAAATACTGAAATATACACCATATGAAAGGTCCATCTCCATTCCTCAATATAATGTCATGTTCCCAACAAATGAGGAGGAGATACTGTACACCATATGAAAGGTCCATCTCCATTCCTCAATATAAGGTTATGTTCCCAACAAATGAGGAGGAGATACTGTACACCATATGAAAAGTCCATCTCAATTCCTCAATATAACGTCATGTTCCCAACAATTGAGGAGGAGATACTGTACACCATATGAAAGGTCCATCTCCATTCCTCAATATAATGTCATGTTCCCAACAAATGAGATGGAGATACTCTACACCATATGAAAGGTCCATCTCCATTCCTCAATATAACGTCATGTTCCCAACAAATGAGGAGGAGATACTGTACACCATATGAAAGGTCCATCTCCATTCCTCAATATAATGTCATGTTCCCAACAAATGAGGAGGATATACTGTACACCATATGAAAAGTCCATCTCAATTCCTCAATATAACGTCATGTTCCCAACAATTGAGGAGGAGATACTGTACACCATATGAAAGGTCCATCTCCATTCCTCAATATATCCTCATGTTCCCAACAAATGAGAAGATACTGTACACCATATGAAAGGTCCATCTCCATTCCTCAATATAATGTCATGTTCCCAACAAATGAGATGGAGATACTGTACACCATATGAAAGGTCCATCTTTATTCCCCAATATAACGTCATGTTCCCAACCAATGAGGAGGAGATACTGTACACCATATGAAAGGTCCATCTCCATTCCTCAATATAACGTCATGTTCCCAACAAATGAGGAGGAGATACTGTACACCATATGAAAGGTCCATCTCCATTCCTCAATATAACGTCATGTTCCCAACAAATGAGGAGGAGATACTGTACACCATATGAAAGGTCCATCTCCATTCCTCAATATAACGTCATGTTCCCAACAAATGAGGAGGAGATACTGTACACCATATGAAAGGTCCATCTCCATTCCTCAATATAACGTCATGTTCCCAACAAATGAGGAGGAGATACTGAACACCATATGAAAGGTCCATCTCCATTCCTCAATATAACGTCATGTTCCCAACAAATGAGATACTGTACACCATATGAAAGGTCCATCTCCATTCCTCAATATAACGTCATGTTCCCAACAAATGAGGAGGAGATACTGTACACCATATGAAAGGTCCATCTCCATTCCTCAAAAGAACAACTTTCCCAACAAATGAGATACTGTACACCATATGAAAGGTCCATCTCCATTCCTCAATATAATGTCATGTTCCCAACAAATGAGGTGCAAATACTGTACATCATAAGAAAGGTCCATCTCCATTGCCAATTCTTTGCCAGAGCCCCATGGAAGACCAGAATACATAAATTGTGACTAGAGATTATAAATGTACATGCTTATAATGACAAACGTTTCCTTCCAGCAGATGGACGAAATGCCCATGGGAAGACACAGAAAGGGGAGAATACATATTCATGTGAAGATTGCGGCAAAAGTTTTACATGGAAGAGTGCCTTCATCAGGCATAAGCAGATTCACAACAATGACGGTCTTTTTTCCTGTCCAGATTGTGGCAAGTGCTTTAACCAAAAAGCATCCCTTGCGCATCATCGGAAATTTCACTTAGATAAAGGTTTGTTGTCCTGCTCGGAGTGCGGCAAAGAGTTTAAGACAAAATATGAACTTCAAGTCCATTGGAGGGTTCACACGGGCCGGGAGATCTTCTCGTGCTCGGATTGTGACAAATGCTTCTCACAGAAAGGACACCTTCTTCGACACCAGAGAAGCCACACGGGCGAACGTCCTTTCCCGTGTTCGGTTTGCGGCAAATCCTTCTCAAGGAAAACGCATCTCCTTCGACACCAGAGAGGTCACACCGACGAACAGCCTTTTCCATGTTCCGAGTGCGGAAAATCTTTCTTGCGGGAAGCTCAACTTCTTAGACACCAGAAAAGTCACAGGAGTGAACGTCGTTTCCTATGTTCAGATTGCGGCAAATCTTTCTCGCGGAAAACGGATCTTATTATCCATCAGAGAAGTCACACGGGGGAACGCCCTTTTCTATGTTCAGAGTGCGGGAAATCCTTCTTACGGAAAACACAACTTCTTAGACACCAGAGAAGTCACACCAGGGAGCGGCCCTTTTCCTGCTTAGAGTGTGGGAAATCTTTCTCGCGGAAAGAATACGTTCTCATACACCAGAGGAGCCACACCGGCGAGCGCCCTTTCTCCTGCATAGAGTGCGGGAAAAGCTTCACCCTAAAGGCGAGCCTTATCGCTCACCGGAAAAGTCACGAAGACGAGCATTTTTTTTATTGCCTGGAGTGCCCGAAGTCCTTCAAGACTGAACCTCAGCTTGTCTTACACCAGAAAGTTCACGCCGGCAAGCGGGTCTTCTCCTGCCCGGAGTGCGAGAAGTTGTTCTGTAGCAAGTCGAAACTCGTTGCACACCAGCGGGTTCACACCGGCGAAAGGCCCTTTTCCTGTTCCGAGTGCGGGAAACTTTTTGCGCAAAAGAAAAACCTGCAGTCTCATCAGAAGATCCATGCTGGAGAGAAGCCGTTCGGCTGCTTGGAGTGCGGAAAATGTTTCATACGCAAACAACATCTAGTTAAACACCAGAGAACGCACAACCGTCAAAACAAATCTTAGCCAACCTTTTTTTGTAGACTGAATTCTAATTTTCATAGATGGGTTCTATCAACAGAAGATCAACTTTAGAGGGTCAGTTCTAAAAGATAAACTTTAGAGGGTCAGTTCATCTAAAATTTATATTCCAGTCCATGGGGTGGTGTGACGGATTGAATCATCTTTTTATACTTTTTTTGGGGACTCCCTGGGTGATCTCATTCCTTGCCTTGCATTCTCACCCAACATAACATAAATTACCCTTCAATGCAAATACCTGAACAGACGTCGGTACAATCCAAAAGGTATCCGACGCGTTTCGGCAGGGAGCACCCCCTTCATCAGGACTTGACCGACAAGCTGATGGCAAAGTCTGAACTTGTGGGAAAAATACCACTGTGGGTCCCGTTCACTTCTGGTTTCTTCACATTGTTGTCAGTCAAGCCCTGGTGAAAGAAGGTGCTTGACTGACCACAATGTGAACAAACCAGAAGTGAATCCAGAAAGTATGAGACGAGTTTCGGCGGTCCAGGAGCACTCCCCTTCATCAGGACTTGACTGATGGCTGCTGATAAGGTCTGTGCTTGTGATTTACAGTGGGAAAAATGCTAGTCATTTTTTTATAGTTCTTGGGGGCTCCTTGGGTGTTTCCATTCCTTGTCTTCTCCCTAACATAAGATATATTACTCTTCAATGCAAATACATGAACAGATGTTGGTACAATCCAAAAAGTATCAAACGCGTTTCGGCAGGGAGCACCCCCTTCATCAGGACTTGACCGACAAGCTGATGGCAAAGTCTGAACTTGTGGGAAAAATACCACTGTGGGTCCCGTTCACTTCTGGTTTCTTCACATTGTTGTCAGTCAAGCCCTGGTGAAAGGGGGTTCTTGACTGACCGCAATGTGAACAAACCAGAAGTGAATCCAGAAAGTATGAGACGCGTTTCGGCGGTCCAGGAGCACTCCCCTTCATCAGGACTTGACTGATGGCTGC
Source organism: Lithobates clamitans (assembly GCA_037952925.1). NCBI lineage: Eukaryota > Metazoa > Chordata > Amphibia > Anura > Ranidae > Lithobates > Lithobates clamitans. The sequence continues at coordinate 383,856 of JBBGZY010001528.1, forward strand.
TGACAAGGTCTGTGCTTGTGATTTACAGTGGGAAAAATGCCAGTCATTTTTTTATAGTTCTTGGGCGCTCCTTGGGTGTTTCCATTCCTTGTCTTCTCCCTAACATAAGATATATTACTCTTCAATGCAAATACCTGAAGGTACAATCCAAAAAGTATCAAACGTGTTTCGGCAGGGAGCACCCCCTTCATCAGGACTTGACCGACAAGCTGATGACAAAGTCTGAGCTTGTAATTCACACCGGGGAAAAATACCACTGTGGGTCCCGTTCACTTCTAGTTTCTTCACATTGTTGTCAGTCAAGCCCTGGTGAAAGGGGTTTGCTTGACTGACCGCAATGTGAACAAACCAGAAGTGAATCCAGAAAGCATGAGACGCGTTTTGGCGGTCCAGGAGCACTCCCCTTCATCAGGATTTGACTGACAAGCTGCTGACAAAGTCTGTGCTTGTAATTTACAGTGGGAAAAATGCCAGTCATTTTTTTTTTGTAGTTCTTGGGCGCTCCTTGGGTGTTTCCATTCCTTGTCTTCTCCCTAACATAAGATATATTACTCTTCAATGCAAAAACCTGAATAGATGTCGGAACAGAGGTATAAAATAAAGCAGGGGGGGTAAATTTGGGACTTTAAATGAAATTACGGCCTGGTAAGGCCGTGTCTTTCTATCCCTATCAATTGACGAAAAAGAGAGCAAGCGAGCAACCAAGCAGGCAAGCAAACAACAAGAAGACGGGACTTTAAATGAAGCACATGCTTGCAAATCAATAAATTGGTGGATGAATAAAATATTTGAATAATTCATATACAATGTTTAGTAGATTTTATACATTGAATAACATACAATTGACTAATGTCAATATTCAAAGAGATTGAAAATGGTAATAACACTGGTAACCTATAACATTACTAAAAGTACAAGTCCACCAATGAAATATTGAGGTACACATTTTTGCAAGGTAGTGCCTGCATGATCTCTGACCTCGATGTTCCTGTCATGGAGGGTAAGTCATAAGGTATGAAGTGTAGGTATATAAGGGCAGCATTGACTAGCTCGACGCGTTTCGTGGCTCTGGACCACTTATCAGGAACAGGCTTGCAGTAATTCTGAAATTAGAGATATATAAATGATCAAATAAAATCAACATGGATGCAGAAGGCGTAAATGAACCCCCCCCCCCCCCCCGGAATGCATGTTTACTCACTATAAACCATAAGTTAGTGGTCCAAGGCCAAGAGTGGTAGGCGATCTGGGAACGTTGCCACCAGGAGCTGAGGCGGGTGGCCCAGCAGCGGCAACCAGCACAGGCACCATCCAGGGAGACACAGAATCGCAGGGCACTCATGAGGGAATAGGTGAACCAACCAAGTGGGGTATCTGGGGAAAAATTAATAATAGATGATGATTGGTGGCTGTATGTGGTTAAGGGAAGTGTGGGGGGTGAAAAAACAAACAAATTTGAAAACTAATCAAAATAATTGGCAAAAAATATGGGGGTAATTTAAGGGAATATGAATAAGTGCCAATTATGTTACTAAAACCAAATTCTGAGGGGTAATGCAATGAAGTGAAGGTGACTAATGATGTGTAAAGTTACCTGGTGCTGGAAGGGGAGGACAGGATCCATGGCAATGCACCGAGTCCAATGTGTGGAGTGCCCCAGTTGCCGAACCCCCCCTGGGAGAAAGGACCCCAATATAGGCGCGGCCGCGGGAAAACCTGCGTACGTCACATACGCACAGCAAGCGGGAGGGAGGAACCACAGACCGTCGCCCACACTGCTCGCGAGCATGGAAACAACCGCGTAGCGGGTGGAGTGACGTCGATGCGCAAGAACGGCTCCCGCCCCCCCCATGTGCTTCATCTAAAGTCCCGTCTCCTTGTTGTTTGCTTGGTTGCTCGCTTTTTGGGGAACAGAGGTATAAAAATGAAATCAGGGACCGAGGACGTGGATTTAGGATCGTTACCAGTCAAGGATAATTATTATAAAGAACAGTATCTCACTTTGGGCCGAGATGAAGCAAGTCGAGAGGGAAACATGTAACCTACGTCGACTCATTACCCTCCTCCCATCAGGAGAGAGAGGGAGACACGTAACCAACGCCTTCTCCTCCCATCGGCAGAGACAAAGCCGTTACCCGACTTAGTTGGGGAAAGTGGAAAGAAAGCGATGGACCCCGTAGGGTTGTCTTGCTTGTATTGTTATCTTTACGTATTGATGTTGGTGTAAATGATCTGATTCCTAGGCTGGTGGCTTCTACACCCCAAAGGTTCTCCAGAGTCTCCTTGGCTTGTAGAGTAGAGTAGAGTAGAGCTACAACTTTATCCCATTGGAAGTCAAGTATACAATCCGGCTTAATTAATATGATAAGAAACAATGTGATCACAGTAATTTTTTAATCTGTTTTCCAATAATGATAAAATGAATGTCTTCCTAATGAGCGACCTTTAGGGAATGTCAAGTTGAATTTCCGTGTGGTACTACATTAATATGAGCTCATTAACCCTTTTGCTGATGGAACCCATTTTTCCTTTTTTTTTATTTGGCATAAAACCCCAAATCCATATATTTTCTGAAAGCAGACACCCTAGAGAATAAGATAGTAGTAGTTCCATTTTTTTTACGTTACACGATATAAGCGCCAAAGTCTAGAAAACACCAAATTTTAGTAAAAAAAATACCCTAAAGTTAAATCTTTCACACAGGCAATAAATTACCAAGTTTTTTTTGGTATGATGTAACAAAAATGAGGTTGCGCTGAGTAAATAAATACTGTACCCAACATGTCAAACAATTGTGTGCACCCGTAAAAATGAAGATAAACGTAATACCCTTTACTTGCCATAGGTGACGCTGTAAAAAAGTCTACAAGATCATCAGTTTAGCATTTCGGGGGAGCTCGAGTGCTAAATTGATTGCTCTCACTCCGGCATGCGTGGCGATATGTGACGTGTGTATCGCAATCAACATTTTCATGCATAGGCACCCTGATGTGTGTGTTTTTACATTTGTACATGCATGTATGTGGGGGTGGGGTCCTTCCATTTTTTTTTGGGGGGGGGGGTTTATGTGCTTGGGTGTAACGTTTTAATTTTTTACAATTAATTTTTTTTTTGCTGGCTTGGGAGCAAGTTAGGATAGGTGAAACGCGTCGAGAAAGGTTGGATCTTGGGAGGAGACAATGCTGTATGCAGTCATTTCATTGACTATTGAAAAATATGGTAAGAGGAACTAAGCGCAGTGTGGCTGATATTCTTTCACATTTTCAATGGAGAGCGGAGATGAACTATAGTGACCAGCACCCAATTTATTCCCGTAGAAGAGAGGCCAGAGCGGAGCTATGGAACTGTATATGTTTCTGAAATCTGTCTTTTTTTCTAAAAATTGAGAGGAGTTTTTGAGGTATCTTTGTAAATTTTAATAGCAATGACAATAAATCTTATCCATCTATCACTGTATCTTGTTCAAGCCGGTTTACTTCAGCTGTTGGAGAATGTAGTGTGGATGTTGGAGGAGAGCTGTTGGAGAATGTAGTGTGGATGGTGGAGGAGAACTGTCGGAGAATGTAGTGTGGATGGTGGAGGAGAGCTGTTGGAGAATGTAGTGTGGATGGTGGAGGAGAACTGTCGGAGAATGTAGTGTGGATGGTGGAGGAGATCTGTCGGAGAATGTAGTGTAGATGGTGGGAGGAGAGCTGTCGGAGAATGTAGTGTGGATGGTGGAGGAGAGATGTCAGAGAATGTAGTGTAGATGGTGGAGGAGAGCTGTCGGAGAATGTAGTGTGGATGGTGGAGGAGATCTGTCGGAGAATGTAGTGTGGATGGTGGAGGAGATCTGTCGGAGAATGTAGTGTGGATGGTGGAGGAGAGCTGTCGGAGAATGTAGTGTGGATGGTGGAGGAGAGCTGTCGGAGAATGTAGTGTGGATGGTGGGAGGAGATCTGTCGGAGAATGTAGTGTGGATGGTGGGAGGAGAGCTGTCGTAGAATGTAGTGTGGATGGTGGAGGAGAACTGTCGGAGAATGTAGTGTGGATGGTGGGAGGAGAGCTGTCGGAGAATTTAGTGTGGATGGTGGGAGGAGATCTGTCGGAGAATGTAGTGTGGATGGTGGAGGAGATCTGTCGGAGAATGTAGTGTGGATGGTGGAGGAGAGCTGTCGGAGAATGTAGTGTGGATGGTGGGAGGAGATCTGTTGGAGAATGTAGTGTGGATGGTGGAGGAGATCTGTTGGAGAATGTAGTGTGGATGGTGGGAGGAGAAATGTTGGAGAATGTAGTGTGGATGGTGGGAGGAGATCTGTTGGAGAATGTACTGTGGCTGGTGGGAGGAGAAATGTTGGAGAATGTAGTGTGAAAGTTGGAGGAGAGCTGTCGGAGAATGTAGTGTGGATGGTGGAGGAGAACTGTCGGAGAATGTAGTGTGGATGGTGGGAGGAGATCTGTCGGAGAATGTAGTGTGGATGGTGGGAGGAGATCTGTTGGAGAATGTAGTGTGGATGGTGGGAGGAGATCTGTCGGAGAATGTAGTGTGGATGGTGGGAGGAGATCTGTCGGAGAATGTAGTGTGGATGGTGGAGAGCTGTCGGAGAATGTAGTGTGGATGGTGGAGGAGAGCTGTCAGAGAATGTAGTGTGGATGGTGGAGGAGAGCTGTCAGAGAATGTAGTGTGGATGGTGGAGGAGAGCTGTCGGAGAATGTAGTGTGGATGGTGGAGGAGATCTGTCAGAGAATGTAGTGTGGATGGTGGGAGGAGAGCTGTCGGAGAATGTAGTGTGGATAGTGGAGGAGATCTGTCGGAGAATGTAGTGTGGATGGTGGAGGAGATCTGTCGGAGAATGTAGTGTGGATGGTGGAGGAGAGCTGTCGGAGAATGTAGTGTGGATGGTGGGAGGAGATCTGTTGGAGAATGTAGTGTGGATGGTGGGAGGAGATCTGTCGGAGAATGTAGTGTGGATGGTGGGAGGAGATCTGTCGGAGAATGTAGTGTGGATGGTGGAGAGCTGTCGGAGAATGTAGTGTGGATGGTGGAGGAGAGCTGTCAGAGAATGTAGTGTGGATGGTGGAGGAGAGCTGTCAGAGAATGTAGTGTGGATGGTGGAGGAGAGCTGTCGGAGAATGTAGTGTGGATGGTGGAGGAGATCTGTCAGAGAATGTAGTGTGGATGGTGGGAGGAGAGCTGTCTGAGAATATAGTGTGGATGGTGGAGGAGATCTGTCGGAGAATGTAGTGTGGATGGTGGAGGAGAGCTGTCTGAGAATATAGTGTGGATGGTGGAGGAGATCTGTCGGAGAATGTAGTGTAGATGGTGGGAGGAGAGCTGTCGGAGAATGTAGTGTGGATGGTGGAGGAGATCTGTCGGAGAATGTGGTGTGGATAGTGGGAGGAGAGCTGTCAGAGAATGTAGTGTGGATGGTGGAGGGGAGCTGTCGGAGAATGTAGTGTAGATGGTGGGAGGAGATCTGTTGGAGAATGTAGTTTGGATGGTGGAGGAGATCTGTTGGAGAATGTAGTGTGGATGGTGGAGGAGAAATGTTGGAGAATGTAGTGTGGATGGTGGAGGAGATCTGTCGGAGAATGTAATGGGGATGGTGGAGGAGATCTGTCGGAGAATGTAGTGTGGATGGTGGAGGAGATCTGTCGGAGAATGTAGTGTGGATGGTGGAGGAGATCTGTCGGAGAATGTAGTGTGGATGGTGGAGGAGATCTGTCGGAGAATGTAGTGTGGATGGTGGAGGAGAACTGTCGGAGAATGTAGTGTGGATGGTGGAGGAGAGCTGTCGGAGAATGTAGTGTGGATGGTGGGAGGAGAGCTGTCGGAGAATGTAGTGTGGATGGGGGAGGAGAGCTGTCAGGGAATGTAGTGTGGATGGTGGAGGAGAGCTGTCGGAGAATGTAGTGTGGATGGTGGGAGGAGAGCTGTCGGAGAATGTAGTGTGGATGGTGGAGGAGAGCTGTCGGAGAATGTAGTGTGGATGGTGGGAGGAGAGCTGTCAGAGAATGTAGTGTGGATGGTGGGAGGAGATCTGTCGGAGAATGTAGTGTGGATGGTGGGAGGAGAGCTGTCGGAGAATGTAGTGTGGATGGTGGGAGGAGAGCTGTCAGAGAATGTAGTGTGGATGGTGGGAGGAGATCTGTCGGAGAATGTAGTGTGGATGGTGGGAGGAGATCTGTCGGAGAATGTAGTGTGGATGGTGGGAGGAGAGCTGTCAGAGAATGTAGTGTGGATGGTGGGAGGAGATCTGTCGGAGAATGTAGTGTGGATGGTGGGAGGAGAGCTGTCGGAGAATGTAGTGTGGATGGTGGAGGAGAGCTGTCAGAGAATGTAGTGTGGATGGTGGAGGAGATCTGTCGGAGAATGTAGTGTGGATGGTGGAGGAGATCTGTCGGAGAATGTAGTGTGGATGGTGGGAGGAGAGCTGTCGGAGAATGTAGTGTGGATGGTGGAGGAGAGCTGTCGGAGAATGTAGTGTGGATGGTGGAGGAGAGCTGTCGGAGAATGTAGTGTGGATGGTGGAGGAGAGCTGTCGGAGAATGTAGTGTGGATGGTGGAGGAGAGCTGTCGGAGAATGTAGTGTGGATGGTGGAGGAGAGCTGTCGGAGAATGTAGTGTGGATGGTGCAGGAGAGCTGTCGGAGAATGTAGTGTGGATGGTGGAGGAGATCTGTCGGAGAATGTAGTGTGGATGGTGGGAGGAGAGCTGTCGGAGAATGTAGTGTGGATGGTGGGAGGAGAGCTGTCGGAGAATGTAGTGTGGATGGTGGGAGGAGAGCTGTCGGAGAATGTAGTGTGGATGGGGGAGGAGAGCTGTCAGGGAATGTAGTGTGGATGGTGGAGGAGATCTGTTGGAGAATGTAGTGTGGATGGTGGGAGGAGATCTGTTGGAGAATGTAGTGTGGATGGTGGAGGAGATCTGTCGGAGAATGTAGTGTGGATGGTGGAGGAGAGCTGTCGGAGAATGTAGTGTGGATGGTGGAGGGGATCTGTCGGAGAATGTAGTGTGGATGGTGGAGGAGAGCTGTCGGAGAATGTAGTGTGGATGGTGGGGAGGAGATCTGTCGGAGAATGTAGTGTGGATGGTGGAGGAGATCTGTCGGAGAATGTAGTGTGGTTGGTGGGAGGAGATCTGTCGGAGAATGTAGTGTGGATGGTGGAGGAGAGCTGTCAGAAAATGTAGTGTGGATGGTGGAGGAGAGCTGTCGGAGAATGTAGTGTGGATGGTGGAGGAGATCTGTCGGAGAATGTAGTGTGGATGATGGAGGAGATCTGTCGGAGAATGTAGTGTGGATGGTGGAGGAGATCTGTCGGAGAATGTAGTGTGGATGGTGGAGGAGAGCTGTTGGAGAATGTAGTGTGGATGGTGGAGGAGAGCTGTCGGAGAATGTAGTGTGGATGGTGGAGGAGATCTGTCGCAGAATGTAGTGTGGATGGTGGAGGAGATCTGTCGGAGAATGTAGTGTGGATGGTGGGAGGAGAGCTGTTGGAGAATGTAGTGTGGATGGTGGAGGAGAGCTGTCGGAGAATGTAGTGTGGGTGGTGGGAGGAGAGCTGTCAGAGAATGTAGTGTGGATTAAAAACAAAAAAAATGTGCTATAAAGTGATATAAACAATAATGAAAAAGTAAAGTCCCATATGCAATCTGTGTAGTCCCTTATAGACGTCCCAGACAGAAGAAGGTAAGTCTATCATAGGTGAATAACGTGAAATTCATCCAAAAAAGATAAGTGATGAGAAAACATTTAACTGGAACACACCAAGATATTGCGCTTACCAGAAGTAAGCCCAATAGGGGCAAGTGGCTTAAACCCAGCCTGGGCCTTTAGATGGACGATCCAGGTGGGGCAGGATCACCGCACTCGTCCCGTGTATGCAGTCCACAGAGATTTATCCAAAAATATATGACAAAAACATAGCGTAATACTGATAATATAGAGCACTCCAAAAAAACAAATAATAAGTGCAACACTCAACCTAAACCTAAATCATAAGTTATCATATAACATCCAGTGTCCGTACAACGACTAGGATGATAGGTGAGTGTCATGCAATCATGCAAAAATAAATAATGTGGTGAATAGGTAAAGAACGATACCCAGAATCTGCTTACCAGATATAGGGAGAAAGCGAGCATATACCAATCACCCAGATAAAGACATGAAAGGAGATCCCTCTAGGTGCAGCAAACCACACGTACAAACTGCTTACCAGATGGCAAACCGTTGTGAGCAAACTCCATACAGCCCAAGACTGATCACCATATATAGAATATAAACTGCAGCGAACCTTAGGGAAATCCTGCTTACCAGACTTTAAACAAGGTGGGCAGATGTGATAGAGCACAAACGGACGCTTGACAGAAACGGCGTGGATTCGTCCTGGCCAATTGGACCCGAGCTCAGCAATGCATATATGGTAAAAAGGCAGCCAATAGTGTGGTGTGATATTGTATAAAACTGGTTTTATTAAAATAGAGTAACACTTACACTTAGATGAAGGTAAAAAGCGAAGGAATAAAAATGAAGCCGGCCGGCACTCAGACACACTCCTGTCCTCAACAGGGCAATGTGGTGACGTCAGCACGTCCCTCCCAGACGCGTTTGGGAGGGATCTCCCAAACTTAACAACATAGCAACAGTAGCTGAAGCGTCACTCTGAAATGCCTTTCTAATGCCTTTCTATAGCGCGGGCGGGAGGAGCAGAGTGAAAGTATTTGGCAGGCTATGCAGCGGGCGCTGCCTGTCCATTACACTTGATCGAGTGGCAGTGACACCCTTAGAGCAGTGGTTCCCAGTGTGAGTGGCACCCCTGGCAGCGCCCCCCCCCCCCAGATGCGTCACCCAGGGCAGGCCCCGCCCCCCTAGTTTCGCATAGTTGCCAACATTGTAAAAAAATAGTGTGGTTAGAGTCTGAGATGAATGAGAGATGGAGAAAGAAAGGGGAAAAGAGGGAAGGAGAGAGAAAGAAGGAGGGAAGGAGAGAGAAGGAAGGAAAGAGGGATGGAGGGACAGCAGGCCCAGATCCTACACCACAATAGAAATGTGTATTCCAGAGTTTAACAAATCAGCAGATAAAGATACTCCAGACACCTGGTGTTAACGCTTTAATCATCCCAGCACCATGGTTGTTGTGGTGTCAGCATGATTGAAGCAGATTATTACTATTATTACATTGTAATATAGAATGAAATCATTCAACTCATCATAATCCAGAATCAGTGGGAGCCCTGAGCGTGTCACCTGCCACGTCACCTGTCACCAGATGCCATCAGGTACCTCCAGCAGAGTCCGTCCTTGCATCAGGTACCCCCAGCAGAGTCCGTCCTTGCTTCAGGTGCCCCCAGCAGAGTCTGGTCTTACATCAGGTCCCCCCAGAAGCAGAGGCCCTCCTTACAGATCTGTGTCCCTGGCCGCGGAGCCCCTCCTTACATCTGGTGTCCCCGACAGCGGAGCCATCCTTTAAATTTGGTTTCCCCGGCAGCGGAGCCCTCCTTTACATCTGGTGTCCCCGACAGCGGAGCCATCCTTTAAATTTGGTGTCCCCGGCAGCAAAGCCCTCCTTTACATCTGGTGTCCCCCAGCAACGGAGCCCTCCTTTACAGCTGGTGTCCCCGGCAGTGGAGCCCTCCTTTAAATCTGGTGTCTCCCAGCAGTGGAGCCCTCCTTTAAATCTGGTGTCTCCCAGCAGTGGAGCCCTCATTTACATCTGGTGTCCCCCAGCAGTGGAGCCCTCCTTTAAATCTGGTGTCACCCAGCAGTGAAGCCCTCATTTACATCTGGTGTCCCCCAGCAGCGGAGCCCTCCTTACAGATCTGTGTCCCCAAGCAACAGAGCCCTCCTTACTTCAGTGTCCCCAGCAGCTGGCAGCAGCGGAGCCCTCCTTACAGTGCGATCTGTGTCACCAAGCAACAGAGCTCGCCTTACTTCAGTGTCCCTGGCAGCAGCAGCGGAGCCCTCCTTACAGAGCGATCTGTGTCCCCCAGCAGCGCGGCAGCTACAGTTCCCGGTGTTCTGTCAAGAAATGCCCCCTATCGAATAATGCACGATCATCAGGAGCGTGTGGCACAATGTCAGCTATTGTGCGCAGGCGCCATCTACAGCTGATCGTAAATTTCGATGTTCGGAGGTTTTCGACGGCTCCGTACTGCGGAAGCGCTGCGTATGTGCAGTACCGGGTGGGTATTATTCGACAGGGGGCATTTCTCGACAGGACACCGGCAGTTCCCGGCTTTCTCGTGTGTGTGTTCAGTGGAGAGGGGAGAAGCTGATTGGCTGCCCCTCCCCTCTCCACTGAACACAAGAGGAAATAATCCTCGTGACGGCGGCCATCTTTCTGTAGCCCGCCGGCCGTTTTTTTCCTAAAACATTCCCGATTTTCCCGGGACAATGGCAAAATCCCAGGAAATTATTCGGAACGAGCTCCGATCGGGACGAGGGTCCCAAAATCGGGATTGTCCCGGGAAAATCGGGACTGTTGGCAAGTATGAGTTTCGGCCCTGACTGTATTGGAAGAAGGCAAGGCATTGGAGGCAGTGTGATGCTTTGTCTAGTATGTAGAGTACATTCCTCAATGGGTCTGGGTTTTTGGGGGGCAAAAGGGGAACCTACTCAATATTAGATGGGTGCTCATAATTTTTTGGCCATCTGGTGTACATCAGCATGATGCATACTTGTATAACCTCAAAAGTAAACAAAAAAAAAAAAAAAAAAAAAAATGATATGCATAAAAAATATTCAATAAGATGATCCAGTCATATTGCTAAAATAACGATCCTTCTACTTGTAATAAAGGTTTATAAATTAAGCCTTGTATGCTGTATACTGATTTTCACATTTAAAAGATATGAAAACTCTTTCAAAATTGTTGTTTTTATTTTATTTTCCATTTTCTGGATTTGATGTGAGGGATAACCTGCATGTGTGTGTGTTATCATCGATGTAACCTAATGGAAGAATGGACCACGAGCCAGCATGAAAAAAAAAATATAACGTAGATTGCGGTATATATATTCAACACAAGGCGGCGATCTCACACGTATTGTCAGTGGAACGCAAAAAAACAGGAAGTGATGTCAGGTGCCGAAAGGAAGTGAAGTCAGGTGCTGACAGGAAGTTCCGGGTGAGAGGTGAGTTGGGAGGGAGTAGAGAGAAGACATTGTTGGACCTGGCAGCAGAGGAGGTAATAAGATCTTATTTTCTATTTACACCCAGTAACCCCCTGTCATGTCCGTCCTCTTCCTCCATAGTCACTGTGATGTCTTTTATCTCCAGCAGATGATGATGCACACAATGTTGGTAATATGTTGAATGTGTCATTGTGTGTGTCAGGTTCCTATAAGGTGTCAGGATGTCACTGTCTATTTCTCCATGGAGGAGTGGGAGTATTTAGAAGGACACAAGGATCTCTACAAGGACGTCATGATGGACAATCAGCCGCCCCTCACATCACCGGGTAAGAGGAGACTTTATTGTAAAGGAGAGAGCAGTACGGAGGGTCCACCTAGATCCCCCATCATCTGATAAACACATAGAAACAATGCATTCAGTCAGTGTGTGTGTTTCCTACAGATGGATCCAGTAATGGGAACCCACCAGAGAGATGTCCCCGTCCTCTGTATTCCCGGGATTCCACACAGGAAGGTCACACCATCCCTCACCATCATCAGGTAGATGAGGAACAATCACTGGTAGTTAGGATTCATACGCAAGCATGTTTGTTATAATGAATGTCTTCGAACTATTTAGGATGACAACCTCAGAGAATATAATATTGTTGTTAAAGAAGAGTTTAAAGAAGAGGATGAGCATTATGGTGTGATTAAGGAGCGTTCTGAAGGACACAAGGGTTTCTACAAGGTCGTTGTGGTGGAGCCATCTATCAACAAAAACCCACCAGAGAGATGTCCTCCTCCTCTGTATTCCCGGGATTCCACACAGGACGGTCACACCATCCCCCACCATCATCAGGTAGGCGAAGCTGTAGCACTGACAGCTTTAAAATGATTCCAAACGGTATGAAATATTCATCTCTGTAGTCTTCGGATATTCAAGATTATGATTTAAGGATGTTGCTATTTTATTATGTGGTTTTAGAGTGAAGAACTGATCGATATAAAAGTTGAGGTGAAGAAGGAAGAAGAGGAGGCACATCTTATGGGTGCTCAGCAGGGTACAGAGGAGGATGTGGTTATGGTGGCAATCAAAGAGGAGGAATCTTCTGTAGATATCAGTTTAGGTATGTAATGAGTGGAAACCTTTCACATTTACTTCTATACATTTAAAGTATGGAAATAGAAAGCAATGGGGACTCAGGAGATCTTCAGAGCCATAAATAAAATGAGATGGGATTTAAAATGGTAGACCAACAAAGCAGAAATCCACATTTCATTTTTAAACATAACATCATCCTTATGCATAATAGACTTCAGTGGTCTTCATTTGTTCAACTCATCTCTTTTACAAATGTTGATATCATCAAAAGACATACTTCCTAAGACTCAATAAGCACCAAATTGAGATGAACAAGCAGTTTAACTCCTAAGGGAAACTCAGAAGCAGATTTCAACATAGTTTATTATATCCTGGCATATTACAGAGGACAAATGAGGTGGAGATACTGTACTCCATATGAAAGGTCCATCTCCATTCCTCAATATAATGTCATGTTCCCAACAAATGAGGAGGAGATACTGTATACCATATGAAAGGTCCATCTCCAATCTTCAATATAATGTCATGTTCCCAACAAATGAGGAGGAGATACTGTACTCCATATGAAAGGTCCATCTCCATTCCTCAATATAATGTCATGTTCCCAACAAATGAGGAGGAGATACTGTACTCCATATGAAAGGTCCATCTCCATTCCTCAATATAATGTCATGTTCCCAACAAATGAGGAGGAGATACTGTACACCATATGAAAGGTCCATCTCCATTCCTCAATATAATGTCATGTTCCCAACAAATGAGGAGGAGATACTGTACTCCATATGAAAGGTCCATCTCCATTCCTCAATATAATGTCATGTTCCCAACAAATGAGGAGGAGATACTGTACTCCATATGAAAGGTCCATCTCCATTCCTCAATATAACGTCATGTTCCCAAAAAATGAGGTGGAGATACTGTACACCATATGAAAGGTCCATCTCCATTCCTCAATATAACGTCATGTTCCCAACAAATGAGGAGGAGATACTGTACACCAAATGAAAGGTCCATCTCCATTCCTCAATATAACGTCATGTTCCCAACAAATGAGGTGGAGATACTGTACACCATATGAAAGGTCCACCTCTATTCCTCAATATAATGTCATGTTCCCAACAAATGAGGAGGAGATGCTGTACACCATATGAAAGGTCCATCTCCATTCCTCAATATAATGTCATGTTCCCAACAAATGAGGAGGAGATACTGTATACCATATGAAAGGTCCATCTCCATTCCTCAATATAACGTCATGTTCCCAACAAATGAGGAGGAGATACTGTACACCATATGAAAGGTCCATCTCCATTCCTCAATAGAACGTCATGTCCCCAACAAATGAGGAGGAGATACTGTACACCATATGAAAGGTCCATCTCCATTCCTCAATATAACGTCATGTTCCCAACAAATGAGGAGGAGATACTGTACACCATATGAAAGGTCCATCTCCATTCCTCAATATAACGTCATGTTCCCAACAAATGAGGAGATACTGTACACCATATGAAAGGTCCATCTCCATTCCTCAATATAACATCATGTTCCCAACAAATGAGGAGGAGATACTGTACACCATATGAAAGGTCCATCTCCATTCCTCAATATAATGTCATGTTCCCAACAAATAAACTATTCTTCCTTATAACCAATATCTCTAGTGTATGTACACTATTATCCAGTGTGTCATGATTGGTCTTGCCGCTTTATCTGAATTTTTTTCTGCATTGGAATTATGACTGTTCACAATTCCATTGCAGAGCTTCACGAAAGACCAGGATACATTATGAATTTAGATTACAAATATACATGCTTATAATATTAAATCACAAAAATTTGCTTCCAGCAGATGGACATAATTCCCATATTAAGACACACAAAGGGGAGAATCCATATTCATGTGAGGAGTGCGGGGAAGGTTTCACATTGAAGATCGCCCTCATCGATCACCAGCAGACTCACACCGGGGAACGTCCTTTCTCTTGTCCAGACTGTGACAAAGGCTTCAGCCAAAAATCTTCTCTTACTCAGCATCGGAAACTTCACTCAGATGAGAATCCGTTGTCCTGCTTGGAGTGCGGCAAAGCGTTTAAAACAAAATATGAACTCCGAGTACATCGGAGGCTTCACACGGGTCAGGAGATCTTCTCGTGCTCGGAGTGTGACAAATGTTTTTCACGGAAAGCACACCTTCTTGTCCACCAGAGAAGTCACACGGGCGAACGTCCTTTTCCATGTTCAGAGTGCGGAAAATCTTTCTCGCGGAAAGGAAACCTCCTTATCCACCAGAGGAGTCACACCGGTGAGCGTCCTTTTTCCTGTTCCGAGTGCGGGAAAACTTTCGGGAAAAGCTCCACCCTGAAGGCACACCTTATGACGCATCAGAAAAGGCGGGAAAGCCAACATTCTTTTTCTTGTCCGGAGTGCCAGAAGTCCTTCAAATCCAAATCCAAACTCCTCCTACACCAAAGCGGTCACACCGGCGAGCAGGTCTTCTCCTGCCTGGAGTGCGACAGGTCATTCCGTACCAAGTGGCAACTAGCTGAGCACCAGAGAGTTCACACCGGTGAAAAGCCCTTTGCCTGCTCCGAGTGCAGAATACGTTTTTCACACAAAAAAACCCTGACAACTCATCAGAAGATCCACACCGGTGAGAGGCCCTTTTCCTGCTCAGAGTGCGGGAAATGTTTCACAAGGAAAGAACATCTAACTAAACACCAGAAAACGCACAACCGCTGAAGCAAATGTTATGTAAACCTTTTGTGGGCTAAATTGTTATTTTCCTAGAGCAGTTTTATCGTAAAGATACATTTTATGCTGTTGTGTGATGAATTATGTCACCTTTTTATATGTCATAGGACTCCTAGGTGTTCCCACTCCTCGTCTTGCATTCTCGCTAACAAAAAGATAAATTACCCTTCAGTGGAAATACCTGAACTCAATCATTTGGAAGGGGGGGGGGTCATATCTCTTATCAAAAGCTTTGCACGTCTCTTTGCAGGTTTGGGAGGCAGAAACCAGCCAACTCGTCAAACACGGTAGAACCCCAATATATATACCAGTCCCACCTTTGTTTAAAGTCTAAAAAAAAGGCATTGTATGTTAATTAAAATCTAAAGCAAACAACAAATGGAGGGGCGGGGATTCTGTACACCATATGAAAGGTCCATCTCCATTCCTCAATATAATGTCATGTTCCCAACAAATGAGGAGGAGATACTGTACATCATATGAAAGGTCCATCTCCATTCCTCAATATAACGTCATGTTCCAACAAATGAGGAGGAGATACTGTACACCATATGAAAGGTCCATCTCCATTCCTCAATATAACGTCATGTTCCTCACAAATGAGGAGGAGATACTGTACACCATATGAAAGGTCCATCTCCATTCCTCAATATAACGTCATGTTCCCAACAAATGAGGAGGAGATACTGTACACCATATGAAAGGTCCATCTCCATTCCTCAATATAACGTCATGTTCCCAACAAATGAGGAGGAGATACTGTACACCATATGAAAGGTCCATCTCCATTCCTCAATATAACGTTGTGTTCCCAACAAATGAGGAGGAGATACTGTACACCATATGAAAGGTCCATCTCCGTTCCTCAATAGAACATCATGTTCCCAACAAATGAGGAGGAGATACTGTACATCATATGAAAGGTCCATCTCCATTCCTCAATATAACGTCATGTTCCCAACAAATGAGGAGGAGATACTGTACACCATATGAAAGGTCCATCTCCGTTCCTCAATAGAACATCATGTTCCCAACAAATGAGGAGGAGATACTGTACACCATATGAAAGGTCCATCTCCATTCCTCAATATAATGTCATGTTCCCAACAAATGAGGAGGAGATACTGTACACCATATGAAAGGTCCATCTCCATTCCTCAATATAACGTCATGTTCCCAACAAATAAGGAGGAGATACTGTACATCATATGAAAGGACCATCTCCATTCCTCAATATAACGTCATGTTCTCCATTCCTTACTCTGTAGTGAACTCGGTCTATTGCATTTTTTTGGTTTTTTTTCTTAACAATGTGCCTTAATAGATGCAAAGTATAATGTAAAAATACAGTCTGCAGTTCACTTGTTTTTTTTTTTCACATAATTATAATAGGTCCCGTTGCAGTAGTCGGGATGTATTGATTTCTTTTAATAAAAACAAGGGTTATTCCCTACATTCTGTGTTACATTGTATTTATTTTTGAAAACCCCTTATCATTTTACTTCCACTTCACAATTATGGGCCACTTTGTGTTGGTCTATCACATAAAATCCCAATAATATACATTTACGTTTTTGGTCGTAACATGACAAAATGTGGAAAATCTCAAGGGGTATGAATACTTTTTCAAGGCACTGTATATCCCGAAGAAGGATTGTCCACACAATAAATCAATTTGCTGCACTTTATTGGTGTTGTCCAGGGAATGGCAAGACAGTCACATCACAAGGACGTACATTCCAGAGTTACTGGTCACATATAGTCGATCACATATAGTGGACGGTCCGCAGTAGTCACAGGTGAAAGCACGTGCAGCACCTCACAGCCATCTCCCTACTGTCTCTCCTCTGCCAACGGGTCATCCGTATTCACAGGACTGTGTTCTCTAGACATGTTCAGAACGGAAAATATTTGTTTCGTTTTGATTCGCCATTTATTTTTGTTTAGTTAAATTCGTTCCATTTATTCGTTTTCAAATTCGATTCAAATTTTCCAAAACCCAATAGGCATTTATTCTATTCGAAACTCAAATTTCTGAAGCCGATTATATTCTTTCTATTTTATTCTATTCTATTGATTTTTTTCTATTCTCTTATTTTCTATTCTAAGCCATTCTATTCTATTCAAATTTATTTTATTTGAAATTTGAATTTCAGAAGATGGTTATATTCTTTCTATTTCATTCTATTGATTTTTTTTTCAATTCTTTTCTTTTTATTTCTATCCTATTCTATTCAAATTAAATTTTATTCTGTTAGAATATAACCATCTTTCAAAATATATAATTTCATTCTATTTTATTGTTTTTTCTATTCTATTATTTTCTATTCTATTTTATTCCATTCTATTCATATTCAAATTTATTCTATTTGAAATTTGAGTTTCAGAAGATGGTTATTTATATTTTATTCTATTTTTTTTTTTTTTCTATTCTATTTCTATTCTATTCTATTGCTTTATTTTCTATTCTATTTTATCCCATTCTATTTACATTCAAATTAATTCTATTTGAAATTCGTATTTCAGAAGATGGTTATTATATTTTATTCCATTTTTTTTTGTTTTGTTTTTTCTATTCTATTATTTTCTATTCTGTTCTTTTGCTTTATTTTCTATTCTATTTTATCCCATTCTATTCATATTCAAATTAATTCTATTTGAAATTTGAATTTCAGAAGATGGTTATTTATATTTTATTCCATTTTTTATTTTCTATTCTATTATTTTAAATTCTATTTTTTTCTATTCTTGTCTATTTTCGTTTCTATTCTATTCCTTTCTTTTCTATTCCTTTTTGTTTTCTATTCTATTTTACTATATTCTGTTCTGTTTTGCTCTATTCAATTATTTTCTATTCTTTCCTATTCAGTTCATTTATTTTTTATAGAATTTTATTATATTCTGGTTTTTAAAATTGAATCAAATTGAATTTGAATGAAACTCGAAAAGAAATTGAATTTGAAGACAAGAATAGAATAAAACTAAATAGAAAATACAGGAATAAAACACATTATATATTTATATATATATATATATATATATATATATATATATATATATATATATGAGTGTATTTCCTAAAACACCACAAAAAGTTCACTTTGCTCCAAATGATGATATACTGTTAGCCTCCTTGTAATAAAGTTACATGAAAAATAAAAAGAGTACACAAATAAATTATGGTAACAAAATAAATGTAAGAAAAACTAAAAGCACCCGTCACTCCAAAAAAAAAATTGCAATTGCCATATTTTTCTTCTACAGAGCCTTTGCTGTCAGAAAATATAATCCGGGGGGGATGTTTTTAAAACATTTTTAAAAGTTGCTGTTGAGCAAAAACACCATGAGTATCCAGCACAGGGCATAAAGATAGAGAAAACATATTTATCGTTAATTAAGTTTGAACTGAAGTATAATGTGCGTGTGTCATAATATATGAAATATAACCGAAGAATGCGCTACAGAGGGCGAAATATAAAAATATAATGTAGGATGCAGTTATTAAAACCACCACAAGATGGCGATTTCACTTAAAACGAGTGGCCCGCTTACGCAGGAAGTGATGTAAGTAAGGACAGGAAGTGACTTAAAATAGGAACAGGAAATGATGTAGGACAAAAAAAATGGCGTTTTAGAAGGTAATTTAGAGGAAGTTTTGGGAGAGAGAAGAACGATGACGAGAGGAGACATCACTGGATTACACAGAGGAGGTAATAAGATATTATTTTATATTTACACCCATTAATCCCCCCGTCATGTCCGTCCTCTTCCTCCATAGTCACTGTGATGTCTTTTATCTCCAACATCCACTACTACAGACATATCACATCCTGTATATTGGAGTTATTTTATAATATGTGCCCAGATACATCCTAAATATGGAACCATTTATCCAACTGTCCATCCAGAGCCTCTGGTTTATAGACCAGATACATCCTAATTATAGAGCCATTTATCCAACTGTCCATCCAGAGCCTCTGGTCTATAGACCGGATATATCCTAAATATAGAGCCATTTATCCAACTGTCCATCCAGAGCCTCTGGTTTATAGACCGGATACATCCTAAATATAGAACCATTTATCCAACTGTCCATCCAGAGCCTCTGGTTTATAGACCGGATACATCCTAAATATAGAACCATTTATCCAACTGTCCATCCAGAGCCTCTGGTTTATAGACCGGATACATCCTAAATATAGAACCATTTATCCAACTGTCCATCCAGAGCCTCTGGTTTATAGCCTGGATACATCCTAAATATAAAGCCATTTATCCAACTGTCCATCCAGAGCCTCTGGTTTATAGACCAGATACATCCTAAATATAGAGCCATTTATCCAACTGTCCATCCAGAGCCTCTGGTTTATAGACCAGATACATCCTAAATATAGAGCCATTTATCCAACTGTCCATCCAGAGCCTCTGGTTTATAGACCAGATACATCCTAAATATAGAACCATTTCTCCAACTGTCCATCTAGAGCCTCTGGTTTATAGACCAGATACATCCTAAATATAGAACCATTTCTCCAACTGTCCATCTAGAGCCTCTGGTTTATAGACCAGATACATCCTAAATATAGAGCCATTTATCCAACTGTCCATCCAGAGCCTCTGGTTTATAGACCAGATACATCCTAAATATAGAGCCATTTATCCAACTGTCTGTCCAGAGCCTCTGGTTTATAGACCAGATACATCCTAAATATAGAGCCAATCATCCAACTATGCAGAGCCTCTGGTTTATAGACCAAATACATCTCTAATATCGAAAGTCAGGTCTATGATTTATTAATAGAGATAGGAGTGATGTCATATGACCTCAGAGGTGAGGAGGATTCTGGGAACCTACTTAGTGATAATTTAATTGTATACAGGATTAATGAAGTAGTGAAGAGAACATTTGAGCAATTGAAAAACAGCTGTCAATTCCATGATCCATCTTCAGAAGGACACAAGGATCTCTACAAGGACGTCATGATGGAGAATCAGCCGCCCCTCACATCACCGGGTAAGAGGAGACTTTATTGTAAAGGAGAGAGCAGTACGGAGGCTCCACCTAGATCCCCCATCATCTGATAAACACATAGAAACAATGTATTCAGTCAGTGTGTGTGTTTCCTACAGATGGATCCAGTAATGGGAACCCACCAGAGAGATGTCCCCGTACTCTGTATTCCCGGGATTCTACACAGGAAGATCACACCATCCCTCACCATCATCAGGTAGGTGGAGTTGGAGCATCTGACTGTATTCCAAACTGTATGAGATCATCATCTTTGAGGTCTCCATGTATTAGTGCTCATGTTTTGAGGATGGCCATTTTTATTATTTTGTGGTTTTAGGGTGAAGAACTGGTTGATATAAAAGTTGAGGTGAAGAAGGAAGAAGAAGAGACGTATGTGATATGTGATCAGCAATCTGTGAAGGAGGATGAGGTTATGGATCCCATTAAAGAGGAGGATCCTTCTATGTATATCAGCTCAGGTAAATAATAATCAGAAAACTGATCACATTTTACTTCTACAGTTGTAGGCCACAAATGTCACTATAAGCAAAAGCCATGCTTCTTTAGAACCAGTTACCACCCCAGTGCTGAATTCACAAGATCCACAGGCAGTTTAACTGGAAGCAAACACTTCCTATTGGTCCAACATTGCAAAGGTCTGTTTCCATTCTTTAGTACAGTGGTCTCCAAACTGCGGCCCTGGGGTCGGTTGCAGCCCTTTGCTTGCCTTTATCCGGCCCTTGAGGCATTATTCCTGCCACTGACACCAACAATGGGGCATAATTCTTGCTACTGACAACAATGGGGCACTATTTCTTCCACTCGCCAATGATGGGGCATAATTCCTTCCACGGACAACAAAAAGGGTGTACTAGTCATTCCACTGACACCAACTATTTATCCACCTAATATCAAAGATGGGGCATTGTTTATTCCCACTGGGCACAGTTCGGCCTCTCTAAAGCCTGAAGGACAGTAAACTGGCCCTTCGATTAGAAAGTTTGGAGACCCCTGCTTTAATAATGTCATATTTCCAACAAAGACTTTGAAGGAAGATCCACCTCCATTCCTCCAGAAAACATCTTGTTCCTATCAAATGAGGAGGAGATACTGTACACCATATGAAAGGTCCATCTCCATTCCTCAATATAATGTCATGTTCCCAACAAATGAGGAGGAGATACTGTACACCATATGAAAGGTCCATCTCCATTCCTCAATATAACGTCATGTTCCCAACAAATGAGGAGGAGATACTGTACACCATATGAAAGGTCCATCTCCATTCCTCAATATAACGTCATGTACCCAACAAATGAGAAGGAGATACTGTACACCATATGAAAGGTCCATCTCCATTCCTCAATATAACGTCATGTTCCCAACAAATGAGGTGGAGATACTGTACACTATATGAAAGGTCCATCTCCATTCCTCAATATAACGTCATGTTCCCAACAAATGAGGTGGAGATACTGTACACTATATGAAAGGTCCATCTCCATTCCTCAATATAATGTCATGTTCCCAACAAATGAGGAGGAGATACTGTACACCATATGAAAGGTCCATCTCCATTCCTCAATATAACACCACGTTCCCAACAAATGAGGTGGAGATACTGTACACTATATGAAAGGTCCATCTCCATTCCTCAATATAACGTCATGTTCCCAACAAATGAGGAGGAGATACTGTACACCATATGAAAGGTCCATCTCAATTCCTCAATATAATGTCATGATCCCAACAAATGGGGAGGAGATACTGTACACCATATGAAAGGTCCATCTCTATTCCTCAATATAACGTCATGTTCTCAACAAATGAGGAGGAGATACTGTACACCATATGAAAGGTCCATCTCCATTCCTCAATATAACGTCATGTACCCAACAAATGAGAAGGAGATACTGTACACCATATGAAAGGTCCATCTCCATTCCTCAATATAATGTCATGTTCCCAACAAATGAGGAGGAGATATGAAAGGTTCGTTTCACCAAAATAATATTCTCAATGCACACATACTGTTGCCTAATACGGTTTGGGTGTAACATCTGGTCTGGTTTGTATTAATAGTTTCCTGTTAAGATTGTACCCAATTCAATGTCAGAGCTCTGGGAAAGTTGTGAATGCTGAACTGATATATATGACTCCGGAATACAAGGTGTATAAAGCCAAACATAACATATTGAAAAAATTCCTTCCAACAGATGGACAGTATTCTTCAAAGATCAACTCATGTGAGAGACGTCTTATTAAATCTCCAGTTTGCACTGCAGAAGACAGTGACGTGGCACAATCTCCTACAAAAGTAACACTTTACTGGTTGGTAAGACCAATGAATCGTTCTCATCCCGAAGCTTCTTCTGATAAATTCCATACTATGGCTTCAGATGACCATCTAAGATCAATGGATTCTTCTAATCCTGAGGAACCTTCTGAGAAATCCCATACTATGACTTCAGATGACCATCTAAGATCAATGGATCCTTCTAATCCTGAGGAATCTTCTGATCAATCCCATACTATGACTTCAGATGTCCATCTAAGTTCTCACAGTGCTGACAGATCTGCAGGTCCATCCAATCCCCAGAAATCCTCTTCAACCCACGAGGGAGCTCACACAGGAGGGAGCTCATTCCCATGTTTGGTGTGCGGGAAAACATTCACTCATGAAATAGCACTTCTTAACCACCAGAAATCTCACAAGGCTGAGCGTCCTTATTCATGTTCAGAGTGCAGGAAATGTTTTTCTACGAAACAAGGACTTCTTAGGCACCAGAGAATACACACAGGTAAGCGTCCCTTTTCCTGTTCGGAGTGCGGAAAGTGTTTTTATGAGAAACAACACCTTCTTATACACCAGAGAACTCATACAGGTGTACGTCCCTTTTCCTGTTCAGAGTGCGAAAAATGTTTTTATGAGAAACCGCACCTTCTAATACACCAGAGAGTTCATACAGGGGAGCGTCCTTTTTCCTGTTCACAATGCGAAAAATGTTTTTCTAATAAAGGATGCCTTCGTAAACACGAGAAACTTCATAAGGGTGAGCATTGCTTTTCCTGTTCAAAGTGCGGAAAGGGTTTTTCTGACCAAGGATCCTTGCGTGATCACCGGAAAATTCATGGTGCGAATCCCTTTTCCTGTACGGAGTGTGGACGTTTTTTTTCTAATAAAGTAAACCTTGTTGTACACCAGAGGATTCACACTGGCGAGCGTCCCTTTTGCTGTTTAGAGTGCGGAAAATGTTTTTCTGAAAAAGGAAGCCTTCATAAACACCAGAAAACTCATACGGGTGAGCGTCTCTTCATCTGTTCAAAGTGCGGGAAATCTCTTTCTAGTAAAGGAACCCTTCGTACACACCAGAGAATTCATACGGGTGAGCGTCCCTTTACCTGTTCGGAGTGCGGAAAATGTTTTTCTGACCAAGGAAACCTTCTGAAACACCAGAGAATTCATACGGGTGAGCGTCCCTTTTCCTGTTCGGAGTGCGGAAAAGGGTATTGTGACCGGACAAACCTTCGCAGACACCAAAAAAAAAACCACTGATGATGGTCCATATTTATGTTCGAAATGTGGAAAACATTTTTCCAAGAAAGAACCGCTTCTTATATACAGAGAATTCCCTTAGGTGAGCATCCTAGTTCATGCTGAGTGTGTGGGAAATGTTTAGACAAAAAAGGAGCCCTTGTTATACACTAGGTGGATTAACGCTATCAGCAGTAAGCATGCTTGTCAGGTATTTGTTATTTTACTAGTAATAATAAAAAAAAAATATGTATTACTCGTAAAAAGTCCAATGAGATTTGAGAACTCCAGCCACATGGCTAAAATGACCTTCTACTTGCATTAAAGCTGTGTGAATTCAGCCTCATATGTTGTGTTTCATTGTTCGGTTTTGTTTCCCATGCTATGGTTTCAAATTTATAAATAATAAAACTCTATCAATCTGTCGTTGATTTTTGCATTGTCCCAATTTGATGTGATATATAATCTGTGTGTGCAATCATCGATGTTATCTAAGTGGAGAATGGACCACAAGGCAGGGTGTCAAGACCTGGATCACCTACTGGTGGCACTGTGCTTTCTAGAGCGAGAGATTGTAGTTCCTTTGTCTACCAGCGGGTGTCTTCCAGCAGCCATCAGATCCCAGTAATCAGTTTCCACCTGATGCTGGCTGCTGGTAGGGTATTTACTGTAGGTCCTCCCTTACTAGTGCCTCTCACTCTAGTATTTTGCTCTACAACCAGAGACCACGTACCATAATGTCATAAGGTCCATCTCCATTCCTCAATATAATGTCATGTTCCCAACAAATGAGGAGGAGATACTGTACACCATATGAAAGGTTCATCTCTATTTCTCAATATAATGTCATGTTCCCAGCAAATGAAGTGGAGATACTGTACACCATATGAAAGGTCCATCTCCATTCCTCAATATAATGTCATCTTCCCAACAAATGAGGTGGAGATACTGTACACCATATGAAAGGTCCATCTCCATTCCTCAATATAACGTCATGTTCCCAACAAATGAGGAGGAGATACTGTACACCATATGAAAGGTCCATCTCCATTTCTCAATATAACGTCATGTTCCCAACAAATGAGGTGGAGATACTGTACACCATATGAAAGGTCCATCTCCATTCCTCAATATAATGTCATCTTCCCAACAAATGAGGTGGAGATACTGTACACCATATGAAAGGTCCATCTCTATTCCTCAATATAATGTCATCTTCCCAACAAATGAGGTGGAGATACTGTACACCATATGAAAGCTCTATCTCCATTCCTTAATAGAGTTGGGCGAACGGTTCGAGCCAAGCAAAAGTTCGGCCCGAACACCTGAATTTGCTGGGCATTCGGCAGGTGTTCGCCTGCCAAACGCCCTGAAATGCACTGCACGCTACACAGCGCATTCTAATCCCTAATTGGGCAAAGCTTTGCCCAATCAGGGTGCAGTGAATAGCCGGTTAAGGAGTGGGGTCGGGGAAGCCAGCTGTAGCATCCTTAACAACCGATTAATCATCAGCTGTCTATGTTCCCCATACTCATTCACATAAGGGGGGCTGAGATCTGGGGACCCCCTTGTTAAAGGAGGCTTCCAGATTCCGATGACCCCCACAATCACCGGTCAGGGTTGTGGGGATAAGTCTCTTGTCCCCATCAACATGAGGACAAGGTACTTTGGGGTGGGGGGGAGCAGAGTCCCCCTCTGCCCCAAAGCACCCACACCCCCATGTTGAGAGCACGTCCCCCCCTTTCCTGACCTGCCGGGCTGCATGCTCATATAAAGGTCTGGTATGGATTTTGGGGGGGACCCCATGCCAAAATTTAAAACAAAAACGGAGTAGGGTCCCCCCCAAAATCCATACCAGACCCTTATATGAGCCGGCCCCACTCCCTAACAACCAGCTATTCACTGCGTCCTAAATGGGCAAAGCTTTGCACAATCAGGACTTAGAATGCACCGTGCAGTGTGCAGTACATTGCAGGGCGAACAGGCGATGTTTGGGCTAATCTTTTGCTTGGCCTGAACTATTCGCCCAACTCTATTTCTCAATATAACGTCATGTTCCCAACAAATGAGGAGGAGATACTGTACACCATATGACAGATCCATCTCCATTCCTCAATATAAAGTCATGTTCCCAACAAATGGGGAGGAGATACTGTACACCATATGAAAGGTCCATCTCCATTCCTCAATATAACATCATGTTCTCAACAAATGAGGAGGAGATACTGTACACCATATGAAAGGTCCATCTCCATTCCTCAATATAACGTCATGTTCCCAATCAATGATGAGAAGATACTGTACACCATATGAAAGGTCCTTCTCCATTCCTCAATATAATGTCATGTTCCCAATCAATGATGAGAAGATACTGTACACCATATGAAAGGTCCTTCTCCATTCCTCAATATAATGTCATGTTCCCAATCAATGATGAGAAGATACTGTACACCATATGAAAGGTCCATCTCCATTCCTCAATATAACATCATGTTCTCAACAAATGAGGAGGAGATACTGCACACCATATGAAAGGTCCATCTCCATTCCTCAATATAATGTCATGTTCCCAACAAATGAAGAGGAGATACTGTACACCACATCAAAGGTCCATCTCCATTCCTCAATATAAAGTCATGTTCCCAGCAAATGAGGAGGAGAAACTGTACAACATATGAAAGCTCCATCTCCATCCCTCAATATAATGTCATGTTCCCAACAAATGAGGAGGAGATACTGTACACCATATGAAAGGTCCATCTCCATTCCTCAATATAACGTCATGTTCCCAACAAATGAGGAGGAGATACTGTACACCATATGAAAGGTCCATCTCCATTCCTCAATATAACGTCATGTTCCCAACAAATGAGGAGGAGATACTGTACACCATATGAAAGGTCCATCTCCACTCCTCACTATAATGTCCTGTTCCCAACCAATGAGGAGGAGATACTGTACACCATATGAAAGGTCCATCTCCATTCCTCAATTTAATGTCATGTTCCCAACAAATGAGGAGGAGATACTGTACACCATATGAAAGGTCCATCTCCACTCCTCACTATAATGTCCTGTTCCCAACCAATGAGGAGGAGATACTGTACACCATATGAAAGGTCCATCTCCATTACTCATTATAATGTCATGTTCTCAACAAATGAGGTGACAATACTGCTACCAAATTAGATTGCCTCTTTGAACGTGTCTGGTACATCCAAAAAGTGAAGAGGTTGAAACAAGCTCATGACTGCAGTAGCAGCAGCTGTGAGCTTTTTTATTTTTTTTTGCCAGACTCTGGCTTTACTGTAGAACCACCCAATCACCTGACCCCTGCCATCCATTGCTCCTCTGTGCCTCTCCGGCTCTGGAGACCCCGGGACTACTACAAACAACTTTTTAATGGTGAGTGGGAAGAAGAGATGGAGGAACATCCATTTCCCGATTTCTCCTCTCTGGAAATGTGTGAACCGTAAACATGTTCCAGAACTATCAAAATCCTGACAACAGTCTGATTGGGCACACTCCCGTGCTTGGTCTGCTGGAGCCGAGGGCAAGGGACACATTAGGGGCTCAAAAGACCCCTGCTGTCTCCAAAAGGAGAACCTGTCACCTGCCCAATCCTATCACATATGGGGGTTTGTTAGCCCGTTAGCTCCTTTGTATTAGCAATGCAGTTAAAAATAAAGTTAGAAATACACTTACAATTAGAAAAAAAAAAACTTAAAAGGGTAAAAAATAAATATGATAACTTAAATAAATCTAAAAAATACAAATTTCAATGCCCCCTTGTCACCCCTCCCACACAAGTAAACATCAAATGCGCATGTGTATGTAAACAGCAATTTCACCACACATGTTAGATATCATTACGAATCTTGGAGTGCGATTAATATTTTTGTGTCTCTCATTTGCTCTTAACACCAGAAATTTTGGATTCTATTTTGTGTGTTCCCTTAAACTTATTTTAGTGTATTTATTTTTCTAAAAAAATTAGCTTGATAAACATCCGTCGTGCAATATAAAGAATTACAACTACCACCATGGTATTGTAGAGGGCCTCTGCTTTCAGAAAACATGTAAGACTCAGGGGGAGTTCATATTTTATATTATTATTTAACATGATTTCATATTATTTTACATTTACATTATATTTTTTTTTCCTGCTACAACTGGAGATTTTAAAATGTGCACGCAAATAAAAAAAATGCTCTAGAGCCAAAAAACACATCAGTATCCTATAGAGCACATAAAAATAAAGATAAAATACTTATTAATGATTCACTTTTAACTAAACAATGACGTGCCTGTCTCATAACGTATGAAATATGATCGAAGGATGAGCTTCAGGGCAGAGGGCAAAATCTTATAACATAACGTAGGATGCAGTTATTAATATCACCACGAGATGGCGATATCAATTACTGCGCGTAGAACGCTCAGACAGGAAGTGATGAAAATTAGGAACAGGAAGTGATGTAAGAAAAAGACAAGGAGTTCTGTAAATGAAGTTCTGGGAGAGAGAAGAATGAGGTGGAGAGGAGACATTGCTGGATTACACAGAGGAGGTAATCAGATATTATTTTATATTTACACCCAGTAACCCCCCGTCATGTCCGTCCTCTTCCTCCATAGTCACTGTGACGTCTTTTATCTCCAACATCCTCTACTACAGACATATCACATCCTATATATTGGAGTTATTTTATAATATATGTCCAGATACATCCTAAATATAGAACCATTTATCCAACTGTCCATCCAGAGCCTCTGGTTTATAGACCAGATACATCCTAAATATAGAACCATTTATCCAACTGTCCATCCAGAGCCTCTGGTTTATAGATCGGATATATCCTAAATATAGAACCATTTATCCAACTGTCCTTCCAGAGCCTCTGGTTTATAGACCAGATACATCCTAAATTTAGAACCATTTATCCAACTGTCCATCCAGAGCCTCTGGTTTATAGACCAGATACATCCTAAATTTAGAACCATTTATCCAACTGTCCATCCAGAGCCTCTGGTTTATAGACTGGATACATCCTAAATATAGAACCATTTATCCAACTGTCCTTCCAGAGCCTCTGGTTTATAGACCAGATACATCCTAAATTTAGAACCATTTATCCAACTGTCCATCCAGAGCCTCTGGTTTATAGACCAGATACATCCTAAATTTAGAACCATTTATCCAACTGTCCATCCAGAGCCTCTGGTTTATAGACTGGATACATCCTAAATATAGAACCATTTATCCAACTGTCCATTCAGAGCCTCTGGTTTATAGACCGGATACATCCTAAATATAGAACCATTTATCCAACTGTCCATCCAGAGCCTCTGGTTTATAGACCGGATGCATCCTAAATATAGAACCTTTTATCCAACTGTCCATCCAGAGCCTCTGGTTTATAGACCGGATACATCCTAAATATAGAACCATTTATCCAACTGTCCATCCAGAGCCTCTGGTTTATAGACCGGATACATCCTAAATATAGAGCCATTTATCCAACTGTCCATCCAGAGCCTCTGGTTTATTGACTGGATACATCCTAAATATAGAACCATTTATCCAACTGTCCATCCAGAGCCTCTGGTTTATAGATCGGATACATCCTAAATATAGAACCATTTATCCAACTGGCCATCCAGAGCCTCTGGTTTATAGACTGGATACATCCTAAATATAGAACCATTTATCCAACTGTCCATCCAGAGCCTCTGGTTTATAGACCAGATAGATACATCCTAAATATAGAACCATTTATCCAAATCACATGACCACATATATAAGGACTGCTGTCAAGTGAATGAAAAGATATTATGGAAATTTTAGATGAATGCTCTGCACACTGCTATACAATGGAATTTTGGAATTCTTGCAATACGTGTTCAAGCTGACCAACTGCAGCAAAGTAATCCCTCTCTGCCCAGTCCCGACTCTACACAAAATGCAAATACATGTCTGCCTACTGCATACTTTATTATAGTGCCCATGTGGGGCAGACAGACACAGTTGAAGGGTATTAAACCTGACCGGAGAGGTGAGGAGGATTCTGGGAGGTCACATGACATCACTCTTATCTCTATTAATAAAACACAGACCTGACCGGAGAGGTGAGGAGGATTCTGGGAGGTCACATGACATCACTCTTATCTCTATTAATAAAACACAGACCTGACCGGAGAGGTGAGGAGGATTCTGGGAGGTCACATGATGTCACTCTTATCTCTAATAATAAAACACTGACCTGACTGGAGAGGTGAGGAAGATTCTGTGAATGTACTTAGTGATAATTTAATTGTGCACAGGATAAATGCCAATTCCATGATCCATCTTTAGAAGGACACAAGGATCTCTACAAGGACATCATGATGGAGAATCAGCCGCCCCTCACATCACCGGGTAAGAGGAGACTTTATTGTAAAGGAGAGAGCAGTACGGAGGGTCCACCTAGATCCCCCATCATCTGATAAACACATAGAAACAATGTATTCAGTCAGTGTGTGTGTTTCCTACAGATGGATCCAGTAATGGGAACCCACCAGAGAGATGTCCTCGTCCTCTGTATTCCACACAGGAAGGTCATACCATCCCTCACCATCATCAGGTAGGTGGAGTTGCAGAATCTGCGGCTTTAAAATAATTCCTGACTGCATGAGATAATCATCTTTGAGGTCTCCGGATTTTTGTGCTTATGGTTTGAGGATGGTCATGTTTATCATTTTGTGGTTTTAGGGTGAAGAACTGATTGATATAAAAGCCGAGGTGAAGAAGGAAGAAGAAGAGACGTATGTGATGGCTGATCAGCAATGTATGAAGGAGGATGAGGTTATGAATCCCAATGAAGAGGAGGAATCTTCTCTGTATATCAGCTCAAGTGAGTAATGAGCAGAAACTGATTACATTTAACCTTTTCTGTTGAATTCCACTTATGTTGCTATAATCCAAAGCTATGCTTCTTGAGAATCTGTTAGCACCCAAGTGCTGACTTAGCAGTATCCATAGACAGTTTAACTGAAAGCAAACACTTACTGCTGCACGAACATGACAAATGTCCATTTCCATTCTTCAGTATAATGTTATATTTCCAAGAAAGAGTTTAAAGGAAGGTCCACCTCCATTCCCCACAATAACAAAGACATCAATGTCCTACACTATAACTCAGTGTGCCATGACAGGATTGCTTATTTTGTCCATTTTATTAAATGTTTTGTTCTTCTGCATTAGTTTTACAATTGTTTGCTAATTCATGAAAACCTCCATTTTATTCATTGCATTATGATCCAAAAATGAGGTGGGGATATTGTACACCATCCTAGTCTCCTAGGAACCAATGATGCGTACGACCTGCCCAACGTGAAGTTGTCATTCAGTTGCAGTAGCAATATCATTACCAACCGAATGACCAGAGCCAGAAGGCAGGCGAACAGTCCAAATCTGGCTGATTGGTTTGCTTATTTTGTAAACATCGAGAACTAGAGTTGGAAACAAAGCCTGCATTGTCCCAAACTTGAATCTTCTCCCTATTGTACACCATATGAAAGGTTCTCCTCCATTCTGACACACAACCTCATGTTACCAACAGCTGTGGTGGAAGCACTGAGAGGCCCATCTCCATTCCTCAGTAGAATGTCATGTTCTCTACAAATGAGGTGGAGATACTGTACACCATATGAAAGGTCCATCTCCATTCCTCAATATAACGTCATGTTCTCAACAAATGAGGAGGAGATACTGTACACCATATGAAAGGTCCATCCCCAAACCTCAATATAATGTCATGTTCCCAACAAATGAGGAGGAGATACTGTACACCATATGAAAGGTCCATCTCCATTCCTCAATATAACGTCATGTTCCCAACAAATGAGGAGGAGATACTGTACACCATATGAAAGGTCCATCTCCATTCCTCAATATAACATCATGTTCCAAACAAATGAGGAGGAGATACTGTACACCATATGAAAGGTCCATCTCCATTCCTCAATATAACGTCATGTTCTCAACAAATAAGGAGGAGATACTGTACACCATATGAAAGGTCCATCTCCATTCCTCAATATAACGTCATGTTCCCAACAAATGAGGTGGAGATACTGTACACCATATGAAAGGTCCATCTCCATTCCTCAATATAACGTCATGTTCTCAACAAATGAGGAGGAGATACTGTACACCATATGAAAGGTCCATCTCCATTCCTCAATATAACGTCATGTTCCAAACAAATGAGGAGGAGATACTGTACACCATATAAAAGGTCCATCTCCATTCCTCAATATGACATTTATTGGGATTTTATGTGATAGACCAACACAAAATGGCACATAATTGTGAAGTGGAAGAAAAATGATAAATGGTTTTCAACATTTTTTACAAATAAATATGTGAAAAGTGTGGCGTGCATTTGTATTCAGCCCCCTTTACTCTGATAACCCTAACTAAAATCTAGTGGAACCAATTGCCTTCAGAAGTCACCTGATTTGAAATTAGAGTCCACCTGTGTGTAATTTAATCTCAGTATAAACACAGCTGTTCTGTGAAGCCCTGAGAGGTTTGTTAGAGAACCTTAGTGAACAAACAGCAATATGAAGGCCAAGGAACACACCAGACAGGTCAGGGATAAAGTTGTGGAGAAGTATAAAGCAGGGTTAGGTTATAAAAAAATCTCCCAAGCTTTGAACATCTCCCGGAGCTCTGTTCAATCCATCATCCTAAAATGGAAAGAGTATGGCACAACTGCAAACCTACCAAGACATGACCGTCCACCTAAACTGACCGGCCGGGCAAGGAGAGCATTCATCAGAGAAGCAGCCAAGAGGTCCATGGTAACTCTGGAGGAGCTGCAGAGATCCACAGCTCAGGTGGGAGAATCTGTCCACAGGACAACTATTAGTCGTGTTCTCCACAAATCTGCCCTTTATGGAAGAGTGACAAGAAGAAAGACATTGGTGAAAGAAAGACATAAGAAGTCCTGTTTGTAGTTTGTGAGAAGCCACATCAAACATGTGGAAGAAGGTGATCTGGTCAGATGAGACCAAAATTGAACTTTTCAGTCTGAAACCAAAACTTTATGTGTGGAGGAAAACTAACACTGCACATCACCCTGAACACACCACCCCCACCGTGAAACATGGTGGTGGCAGCATCATGTGGTGGGGATGCGTTTCTTCAGCAGGGACAGAGAAGCTAGTCAGAGTTGATAGGAAGATGGATGGAGCCAAATACAGGACAATCTTAGAAGAAAACCTGTTAGAGTCTGCAAAAGACTTGAGACTGGGGCGGAGGTTCACCTTCCAGCAGGACAACGACCCTAAACATACAGCCAGAGCTACAATGGAATGGTTTAGATCAAAGCATATTCATGTGTTAGAATGGCCCAGTCACAGTCCAGACTTAAATCACATTGAGAATCTGTGGCAATGCTTGAAAATTGCTGTTCACAGACGCTCTCCATCCAATCCGACAGAGCTTGAGGGATTTTACAAAGAAGAATGGGCAGAAATGTCACTTTCGAGATGTTCAAAGCTGGTAGAGACATCCTCAAAAAGACTTGCAGCTGTAATTGCAGAGAAAGGGGGTTCTACAAAGTATTGACTCCGGGGGGCGCCATACAAATGTACCCCACACTTTTCACATATTTATTTGTAAAAAATTTGAAAACCATTTATCATTTTCCTCCCACTTTACAATTATGTGCCACTTTGTGTTGGTCTATCGCATAAAATCCCAATAAAACACATTTACATTTTTGGTTGTAACCTGACAAAATGTGGAAAATGTCAAGGGGTATGAATACTTTTTCAAGGCACTGTATATGAATTCTGAATACAAGGAGTAGAAAAACAAACGTAACATATTTAAAAATTTCCTTCCAATAGATGGACAGTATTTTTCGAACAGCAATACATGTGAGAGTCATCTTACTACATCTCCAGGTGGCACTGCAGAAGACAGTGACATTACAGAATCTCCTACAAAAGTAACATTTTACTGGTTGGTAAAACCATTGAATCGTTCTCATCCTGAGGAATCTTCTGATAAATCCCATACTATGCCCTCAGATCTTCAGCTAAAATCAATTGTTCCTTCTGTTCCTGGGGAATTTACTAATAACGCCTGTACTATGATTTCAGATGTCCATCTAAGATCATTGAATCCTTCTAATCCTGAGGAATCTTCTCATAAATCCCATACTATGGCTTCAGATGTCCATCTAAGATCAATGGATCCTTCTAATCCTGAGGAATCTTCTCATAAATCCCATACTATGATTTCAGATGTCCATCTAAGATCAATGGATCCTTCTAATCCTGAGGAACCTTCTGATAAATCCCATACTATGACTTCAGATGTCCATCTAAGATCAATGGATCCTTCTAATCCTGAGGAATATTCTCATAAATCCCATACTATGACTTCAGATGTCCATCTAAGATCAATGGATCCTTCTAATCCTGAGGAATCTTCTCATAAATCCCATACTATGACTTCAGATGTCCATCTAAGTTCTCACAGTGCTGCTAGCTCAACAGATCCATCCGATCCCCAGAAATCCTCTTCAAGCCGTAAGGGAGCTCACATGGGAGGGAGCTCACTGCCATGCTTAGTGTGTGGGAAATCATTCACTAGGAAAACCGCACTTGCTAACCACCTGAAGTCTCACAAGGCTGAGCGTCCTTATTCGTGTTCGGAGTGCGGAAAATGTTTCCCTAAGAAACAAAGACTTATTAAACACCAGAGAAGTCACTCGAGTGAGCGTCCCTTTTCCTGTTCAGAGTGCAGAAAATGTTTTAATGAGAAACACGTCCTTCTTACACACCAGAGAATGCACACGGGTGAGCGTCCCTTTTCCTGTTCAGAATGCGGGAAATGTTTTTCTAATAAAGGATGCCTTCGCAAACACGAGAGAATTCATTCGGGTGACCGTCGCTTTTCCTGTTCAGAGTGCGATAAATGTTTTTCTAACCAAGGAACCTTTCGCGATCACCAGAGAATTCATGGCGAGAATCCCTTTTCCTGTCCGGAGTGCGGGAAAGTTTTTTCTAAGAAAGAAAACCTGGTTATACACCAGAGGATTCACACTGGCGAGCGTCCCTTTTGCTGTTTAGAGTGCGGAAAATGTTTTTCTGAAAAAGGAACCCTTCGTAAACACCAGAGAACTCATACGGGTGAGCGTCTCTTTACCTGTTCGGAGTGCGGGAAATCTCTTTCCAGTAAAGGAAACCTTCGCACACACCAGAGAATTCATACGGGTGAGCGTCCCTTTTCCTGTGTAGAGTGCGGAAAATGTTTTTCGGACCAAGGATACCTTCTTAAACACCAGAGAGTTCATACGGGTGAGCGCCCCTTTTCTTGTTTGAAGTGCGGAAAAAAGTATTGTGACCAAACAAACCTTCGCAGACACCAAAAAAAAGGATGCTGCTGAACCGTCCATATTTATGTTCAAAGTGTGGAGAATATTTTTCCAAGAAAAATTCCTTCTTATACGCCAGAGAATTCCTTCAAGTAAGCATTATTGTTCATGTTCAGACGCGTTTCGTCAAATGCACGATGGCTTTTATCGGGTGGAACAGTTGAGTCCATAGAACACCTGGAGAATAAAAAAAAATAGTTTATAATGGGGTACATCCTGGCAATAGTCCTGTTTTTATTTATAGGTGGAGCTTTTTAGGATGAGTCTTCTGTTGGCTTCTTCTGTTTCTCGCAAAACTCCTGAAAAGACACAGCTCAGAGCATCCGAACAACTTTCACACTGCGGTAAATATTGTACAGATCACATAAGTCTAATCAGAGAGAAGACGCCTGCTGACGTGTTTCGTCAAATGTACGCTGGCTTTTATCGGGTGGAACTCTTCAGTCCATAGAACACCTGGAGGATAAAAAATGAATTTATAACGGGGTACATCCTGGCAATAGTCCTGTTTTTATTTATAGGTGGAGCTTTTTAGGATGAGTCTTCTGTTGGCTTCTTCTGTTGTTCGAAAAACTCCTGAAAAGACACAGCCCAGAGCATCTGAACAACTTTCAGACTGCGGTAAAAATGTTGTACAGATCACATAAGTCTAATCGGAGAGAAGATGCCTGCTGACGCGTTTCGTCAAATGCACGATGGCTTTTATCGGGTGGAACTGTTCAGTCCATAGAACACCTGGAGGATAAAAAAATGAATTTATAACGGGGTACATCCTGGCAATAGTCCTGTTTTTATTTATAGGTGGAGTTTTTTAGGATGAGTCTTCTGTTGGCTTCTTCTGTTTCTCAAAAACTCCTGAAAAGACACAGCCTAGAGCATCCGAACAACTTTCAGACTGCGGTATATGTTGTACAGATCACATAAGTCTAATCGGAGAGAAGACGCCTGCTGATGCGTTTCGTCAAATGTACGATGGCTTTTATTGGGTGGAACTGTTCAGTCCATAGAACACCTGGAGGATAAAAAAATGAGTTTATAATGGGGTAAATCCGGACAATAGTCCTGTTTTTATTTATGGGTGGAGCTTATTAGGATGAGTCTTCTTTTGGCTTCTTCTGTTTATCTGAAAACTCCTGAAAAGACACAGCCCAGAGCTTCCGAACAACTTTCAGACTGTGGTAAATGTGGTACGGATCACATAAGTCTAATCGGAGAGAAGACGCCTGCTGACGTGTTTCTTCAAATGTACGATGGCTTTTATCGGGTGGAACTGTTCAGTCCATAGAACATCTGGAGGATAAAAAAATTAGTTTATAATGGGGGACATCATGGCAAAAGTCCTGTTTATATTTATAGGTGGCGCTTTTTAGGATGAGTCTTCTGTTGGCTTCTTCTGTTTCTCAAAAACTCCTGTAAAGACACAGCCCAGAGCATCCGAACAACTTTCAGACTGCGGTAAATGTTGTACAGAACGCATAAGTTTAATCGGAGAGAAGACGCCTGCTGACGCGTTTCGTCAAATGGCTTTTATCGGGTGGAACTGTTCAGTCCATAGAACACCTGGAGGATAAAAAAAAAGAAAACATCTGAACAAAATATATGGACATGTAGGACTTGGTTTTTCCATCACAATGATGGCGGTAACTGTAGAGGACTACAAAGTAAGGAAGATGATGACGGACTACTGTAGGTACCGTGCATGCCCGGTAGGTGCTATTCTCTATCAGCATTGACCGTGCTTGTCGACTATTTGTTATTTTACTAGTAATAATAAAGAAAAATATATGAAAAAAAAAAGTCCAATGAGGTTTTAAAATTCCAGCCACATGGCTAAAATAACGACTCTTCTACTTGTATTAAAGCTTCGTGAATTGGGCCTCATATGTTGTATTTCAATGTTTAGTTTGTTTTCCATTCTATAGTTTCACATTTATAAAAATATTAAAGCTCTATCAATCTGTTGTTTTTCATTTTATTTTTTGCATTGTCTGGATTTGATGTGAGGTATAATCTGTGTGTGCAATCATCGATGTAACCTAATAGAAGAATGAACCATGATGAGGCAGGGTGTCAGGACCTGGATCATCTGCTGGTGGCACTGTGCTTCTCAGAGCGGAATGTTGTAGTTCCTGTGTCTACCAGCGGGTGTCTCCCAGCAGATCCCAGTAATCCATCTGATGCTGGCTGCTGGTAGGGTATTTAGGTCCTCCCGACTAGTGTCTCTCGCTCCAGTGATTTTTGTGCTGGGAGAGGGGATTTGGGGGAGGAGATAGAGAAGATTTTGTACCAGAAGGGGATAATTGGGGGGATTGTGTTAGAAGGGGGGGATTTGTGCTGGAAGGGGTGTTAATGGGGGGAGAAATAGATTGGTAGTGAAAGGCCAATTTGGGCAGGGGGTTTATGCTGGAAGGGGAAGAGGATTTGTGCTGGGAGGGGGATGGAGAAGATTTGTGTTCAGAAGGGGAGTTTGGAAAGGAAGAGGATTCATACTAGAAGAGGGACTGGGGGGGGGGGGCTTTTGTGCTACAAGGAGGATTTTTTGGGGGGAGGGTTGGTTGGAGCAAAACAATTTTC
The DNA here is from genome assembly GCA_037952925.1 of Lithobates clamitans. Classification (NCBI taxonomy): domain Eukaryota; kingdom Metazoa; phylum Chordata; class Amphibia; order Anura; family Ranidae; genus Lithobates; species Lithobates clamitans. The sequence continues at coordinate 421,362 of JBBGZY010001528.1, forward strand.
TGCTAGAAGGGGGATTTAGGGGGATTTTTGCTGAAAGGGTGAAATGGGGAGAATATTGCTCGCAAGGGGAATTTTGCCCCTCTGGCCCCCAATGTTTTGTACTCCTGACCCTTCTCTGTAGTGAAAAGGGGACACCACCCTGCAGGAGAAATGAGAAGCCATGTGTATAGAGGGCAGGACACTGTGTACAGTGGGTGAATTTGGTATACTTTCCAGGTTGTGTTTATTTGTCATTTCTAATTAATTAAACCACATCTAATATTTACCATGATTTAACCACGCCAACTTTTTCCCCTGGCGCATTTAGGTCATGTATCCCTGAGATGTCCTTTTATTCTCAAGTTCTAAAATTGGGAGGTTTGTGATGTTATGTAGCAGGGCAGCTTGTATACATTTCTAACTATCTCAAGCTCAGCAGTGGATGGTGCGCTATGGCTCATGGGAATCCTTTAACATGGGCCTTCATGGTTTCACACTTGGGATGGCCCTCTGCTAGTTCTTTCCCATCTAGAACCCTCTAAAGGCAGCCAAACCTGGCTTGACCAGTAGGGATGAGCTTGTTCGAATTATATATATATATATATATATATACCCCCAAAGCACCTTGCCCCCATGTTGATGGGGACAAGGGCCTCATCTCCACAACCCTTTAACAAGGGGGCCCCAGATCCCAACCCCCCCCCCCCCCCCATGTGCATGGGTATGGGGTACATTGTACCCCTACCCATTCACCAAAAAAAGTAAAAACAACAGCAGACAGTTTTTGACAATTCCTTTATAAAAAATAAAAATAAAAAAGTGTCCCACAATGTCCATCCATCTTCAATCACGGCACCGATGGTCCCAAGAAGAAAAAAAATGAAAAAACTCTGCAGCCTTTTCACGGTGAGAGCTGTTATATAGCCAAGAGCAGGGCCACGTAGTGACGTAACACGGTGACCCCGCCCCTTCTGATGTCATGTCACATCAGAGGGGGCCGGGGTCACCTGTTGACTTCACCGGGTGGCCCTGCCCTTGGCTATATAACAGCTGTCACTGCTCTCTCACCCCCCCTTTTCCTGCGGCCTGCCAGGTTGCATGTGTGGATAAGTGTCTGGTATGGATTTTGGGGGAGACCCCCAGGCCATTTTTTTTTATTTGGTGCGGGGTTCCCCTTAAAATCTATACAAGACCTGAAGGGCCTGGTATGGATTTTGGGGGGATGCGCCATTTAAAAAAAAAAATTTGGCAAGAAATTCCCCTTAATATCCATACCAGACCCGAAGCGCCTGGTAATGGACTGGGGGGGGAAACCAAGCTGTTTTTTTTAAATGATTTTTTTATCTATATTGCCGGGATCCGACAATACATTACAGCCGTGAGCAATTTTAAATGACATTTTTTCCTTTAGAAAAGTCATTTTGCTGTGGTACTGTTATAAACATGGGAAAGAGGCACTACTTTACAGGCATACTAAGGGGACACCCCAGGCACAATATTTAAAGGAATATTTCATTTTTATTGTTTCAATTTAAGTATTATTAAAATCACTGCTCTTGAAAAAACATCCGCATTAAAAACTTTTTTTTTGCATTGATACATGTCCCCTGGGGCAGGACCCGGGTCCCCAAACACTTTTTAAGCTAATAACTTGCATATAAGCCTTTAAAATTAGCACTTTTGATTTTTCACATTCGTGTCCCATAGACTTTGATGGCGTTTGCCCAAATTTGTTGTCTGTTCGCATGTTCTGCTGCAAACCGAACCGGGAGGGGGGGGGGGTGTTAGGCTCATCCCTGTTGACCAGTATCCCATGGCATATCGGACTCTGCTAGGGACCCCACATTTATGAAGTTGACAGGAAAGTACCATGGGAAGTTAATCAAGAATAATGCAATGACTTTTTTTTTTTATTACTTTACTAAACAATTCAAACAAATAAGGTTCTATACATTCACCCACTCCCCAGGTGGTGGCAAAATAGCCTGATAACATTGCACAAACAGAGTTACACAAAAGTCTTTAGAGAGACAGACCTGTGGCCTGGCCCACTGGGATAAAGTCCAGGTGTCCCCTAGCATAAGGTATGCCCCCCGTCTTACCTTGTCTTACCCTCATCCTACCAACCTTCTCAGCTTCTGGATGGAGAGGTGACCATATGAAAGGTCTATCTCAATTATTTGATATAATGTCATGGTACCAACAAATGAGGAGGAGATACTGTACACCATATGAAAGGTCCATCTCCATTCCTCAATATAATGTCATGATCCCAACAAATGAGGAGGAGATACTGTACACCATATGAAAGGTCCATCTCCATTCCTCAATATAATGTCATGTTCCCAACAAATGAGGAGGAGATACTGTACACCATATGAAAGGTCCATCTCCATTGTTCAATATAACGTCATGTTCCCAACAAATGAGGAGGAGATACTGTACACCATATGAAAGGTCCATCTCCATTCCTCAATATAATGTCATGTTCCCAACAAATGAGGAGGAGATACTGTACACCATATGAAAGGCCCATCTCCATTCCTCAATATAATGTCATGTTCCCAACAAATGAGGAGGAGATACTGTACACCATATGAAAAGTCTATCTCCATTCCTCAATATAATGTCATGTTCCCAACAAATGAGGAGGAGATACTGTACACCATATGAAAGGTTCATCTCCATTCCTCAATATAACGTCATGTTCCCAACAAATGAGGCGGAGATACTGTACACCATATGAAAGGTCCATCTCCACTCCTCAATATAATGTCATGTTCCCAACAAATAAGAAGGAGATACTGTACATCATATGAAAGGTCCATCTCCATTCCTCAATATAATGTCATGTTCCCAACAAATGAGGTGGAGATACTGAACACCATATGAAAGGTCCATCTCCATTCCTCAATATAACATCATGTTCCCAACAAATGAGGAGGAGATACTGTACACCATATGAAAGGTCCATCTCCATTACTCAATATAATGTCATGTTCCCAAAAAATGAGGCGGAGATACTGTACACCATATGAAAGGTCCATCTCCATCTCTCATTCATCTCTCAAAACATAACGTAAGATGCAGTTATTAAAACCACCACAAGATGGCCATATCACTTACTGTGTGTGGAACGCTCAAACAGGAAGTGATGTACAGTGGGAAAAGGAAGTGGTGTGAGAAAAAAACAAGGCGTTTATATAAGGTAAACACAGGAAGTTCTGAGGGATAGAAGAACGAGGATGAGAGGAGATATCGCTGGATTACACAGAGGAGGTAATAAGATATTATTTTCTATGTACACCCAGTAACCCCCTCCCCCACCGTCATGTCCGTCCTCTTCCTCCATAGTCTCTGTGACGTATTTTATCTCCAACATCCACTACTACAGACATATCACATCCTGTATATTGGAGTTATATTATAATATGTGTCTAGATACATCCTAAATATAGAGCCATTTATCCAACTGTCCATCCAGAGCCTCTGGTTTATAGACCGGATACATCCTAAATATAGAACCATTTATCCAACTGTCCATCCAGAGCCTCTGGTTTATAGACCGGATACATCCTAAATATAGAACCATTTATCCAACTGTCCATCCAGAGCCTCTGGTTTTAGACCAGATACATTCTAAATATAGAGCCATTTAGAGCCATTTATCCAACTGTCCATTCAAAGCCTCTGGTTTATAGAGCACATGACCACATAGTTAAGGACCGCTGTCAGGTGAATGAAAGGATATTATGAAAATTGTAGATGAATGCTCTGCACACTGCTATACACTCTTAAAATATTTCTATATTTTGGAATTCTTGCAATACGTGTTCAAACTGGCCAACTGCATCAAAGTAATCCCTCTCTGGCCAGTCCCGACTCTACACAAAATCCAAATCCAAATACATATCTGCTTGCAGAATACTTTAAAATAGTGCCAATATGGGTCAGACAGACACAGCTGGAGGGTATTAAACCTGACCGGATAGGTGAGGAGGATTCTGGGAATGTACTTAGTGATAATTTACTTGTGCACAGAATAAATGAAGTAGTGAAGAGGACATCTGAGCAGTTGAAGAACAGATGCTGATCCCATGAACCATCTTGAGAAGGACACAAGGATCTCTACAAGGACGTCATGATGGACAATCAGCCGCCCCTCACATCACCGGGTAAGAGGAGACTTTATTGTAAAGGAGAGAGCAGTACAGAGGCTCCACCTAGATCCCCCATCATCTGATAAACACATAGAAACAATGTATTCAGTCAGTGTGTGTGTTTCCTACAGATGGATCCAGTAATGGGAACCCACCAGAGAGATGTCCCAGTCCTCTGTATTCCCGGGATTCCACACAGGTAGGTCACACCATCCCTCACCATCATCAGGTAGGTGGAGTTGGAGATTCCATGACTTTTAATTATTTAAAATTTTAATTATTAAAAAATGTATGAGCTATTCATCTCTGAGGTCTCCGCGTATTAGTGCTCATGTTTTGAGAATATTCCTTTTTATCATTTTGTGGATTTAGAGTGAGGAACTCATTGATTTTAAATCCGAGGTGAAGGAGGAAGAAGAAGAGGCGAATGTGATGGGTGATCAACAGAGTTTGAAGGATGAGGATATGAATCCCAATAAAGTGGAAGAATCCTCTCTGAATATTAGCGCCAGTGAGTAATGAGCAGAAACTGTTCACATTTTACTTCTAAAGTTTAAGGCCACAAATGTTTCTATAATTCAAAGCCATCCTTCTTGAGAACCAGTTAGCACCCCAGTGCTGACTTACCAAGATCCACAGGCAGTTTAACTGGAAGCATCAACATCACAAAGGCCCATTGCCATTCTTCAGTATAATGTGATATTTAGAAACAAAGAGCTTGAAGGAAGGTCCACCTCCATTCATTTTATTAAGGAAGACATTAATGTTCGTACATCATCACACTGTGTGCCATGGTTGGTTTGCTCATTTTGTCCATTTTACTAAATATTTTGGTTTTCTTTATTATTTTTACAATTGGTTGCTTTTTCATGATATGGTCTATGTCATTCCTCACATTATGATCCAAAAATTAGGTAGGGATATTGTACACCACCCTAGTGTCCTAGAAACCAATAATACTTATGGCCTGACCGGCGAGAAGTTGTCATTCAGTGGCAGGCGAACATGCAAATTTAGCCGCTTGTTTTGCTTATTCTGTAAACCATGAAGGACTAGATTTTAAAGCAAAGCATGCATTGCCCAAAACTTGAACCTCATATCTGCTTTGCACCATATGAAAGGTTCTCCATTCTTCCACACAACCTCATATTACCAACTACTGTGGTGAAAGCACTCCATATCATGTAAGAGGTCCAGCTTTATTGCTCCATAGAATGTCATGTTTCAGACAAATGAGGAGGAGATACTGTACACCATATGAAAGGTCCATCTCCATTCCTCAATATAATGTCATGCTCCCAACAAGTGAGGAGGAGATACTGTACATCATATGAGAAATCTATCTTAATCCCTCAATATAAAGTCATGTTCCCAACAAATGAGGTGGAGATACTGTACACCATAAAAAGGGTCCATCTCCATTCCTCTAGATAGCGTTATGTACCTAACAAATGAGGAGATACTGTACACCATATAAAAGGTCCATCTTCATTCCTCAATATCACTCTATGCTCCCAACAAATGAGGAGGAGATACTGTACACCATATGAAAGGTCCATCTCCATTCCTCAATATAACGTCATGTTCCCAACACATGAGGTAGAGATACTGTACACCATATGAAAGGTCCATCTCCATTCCTCAATATAACGTCATGTTCCCAAAAAATGAGGAGGAGGAGGAGATACTGTACTCCATATGAAAGGTCCATCTCCATTCCTCAATATAACGTCATGTTCCCAACAAATGAGGAGGAGATACTGTTCACCACATGAAAGGTCCATCTCCATTCCTCAATATAACGTCATGTTCCCAACAAATGAGGAGGAGATACTGTACACCATATGAAAGGTCCATCTCCATTCCTCAATATAACGTCATGTTCCCAACAAATGAGTAGGAGATACTGTACACCATATGAAAGGTCCATCTCCATTCCTCAATATAACGTCATGTTCACAACAAATGAGGAGGAGATACTGTACACCATTTGAAAGGTCCATCTTCATTCCTCAATATCACTCTATGCTCCCAACAAATGAGAATGAGATACTGTACACCATATGAGAGATCCATCTCCATTCCTCACAATAATGTCATGTTTTCAACAAATGAGGAGATACTGTACACCATATGAAAGGTTTGTTTCACCATAACAATGTCCATAATGCACACATACTGTTGCCTAGTATGGTTTGGGTGTACTGTCTAGTTTTGTCTAGGCTTGTATTGACAATTCGCTGTTATGATTGCACTCTATTCAGTACCAGAGCTCTGGGAAAGTTTAGAATGATGAACTGATATATATGTCTCCTGAATACAAGGTGTATAAAAACCAAACATAATATATTAAAACATTTCCTTCCAACAGATGGACAGTATCATTCAGAGACCAATACATGTGAGAAACGTCTTATGACATCTCCAGGTTGCACTGCAGGAGATGGAGACATTGCACAATCTCCCAGAATTGTAACATTTTACTGGTTGGTAAGACCAGTGAATCGTTCTAATCCTGAGAAATCTGATAAATCCCATACTATGACTTCAGAAGTCCATCTAAGATCAATGGGTCCTTCGAAACTTGAGGAACCTTCTGATAAATCCCATACTATGACTTCAGATGTCCATCTAAGATCAATGGATCCTTCGAAACTTGAGGAATCTTCTGATAAATCCCATACTATGACTTCAGATGTCCATCTAAGATCAAGGGATCCTTCGAAACTTGAGGAATCTTCTGATAAATCCCATACTATGACTTCAGATGTCCATCTAAGATCAACGGATCCTTCGAAACTTGAGGAATCTTCTGATAAATCCCATACTATGACTTCAGATGTCCATCTAAAATCAACGGATCCTTCGAAACTTGAGGAATCTTCTGATAAATCCCATACTATGACTTCAGATGTCCATCTAAGATCAAGGGATCCTTCGAAACTTGAGGAATCTTCTGATAAATCCCATACTATGACTTCAGATGTCCATCTAAGATCAAGGGATCCTTCGAAACTTGAGGAATCTTCTGATAAATCCCATACTATGACTTCAGATGTCCATCTAAGATCAAGGGATCCTTCGAAACTTGAGGAATCTTCTGATAAATCCCATACTATGACTTCAGATGTCCATCTAAGATCAACAGTTCCTTCGAAACTTGAGGAATCTTCTGATAAATCCCATACTATGACTTCAGATGTCCATCTAAGATCAACGGATCCTTCGAAACTTGAGGAATCTTCTGATAAATCCCATTCTATGACTTCAGATGTCCATCTAAGATCAAGGGATCCTTCGAAACTTGAGGAATCTTCTGATAAATCCCATACTATGACTTCAGATGTCCATCTAAGATCAACGGATCCTTCGAGTCTTGAGGAATCTTCTGATAAATCCCATACTATGACTTCAGATGTCCATCTACGTTCTCACAGTGCTGACAGATCAACAGATGCATCCAATCCCCAGAAATCCTCTTCAAACCATGAGGGAGTTCACACTGAAGGGAGCTCATTGTCATGTTTGGTGTGCGTAAAATCATTCACTGAGAAAAAAGAACTTCTTAAACACCAGAAAATTCAAGAGGTTGAGCGTCCTTATTCGTGTTCAGAATGTTATAAATGTTATTCTCACAAAAGAAACCTTGTTATACACCAGAGAAGTCACACCGGTGAGCGTCCCTTTTGCTGTTCAGAGTGCGGAAAATGTTTTTCTGATAAAGGAAACTTGCTGAAACACCAGAGAACCCATACGGGTGAGCGTCCCTTTTCCTGTTCAGACTGCGGAAAATGTTTTTCTGAAAGTGGAAATCTGATGAAACACCAGAGAACACACACCGGTGAGCGTCCCTTTTCCTGTTCCGACTGCGGAAAATGTTTTTCTGAAAAAGGAAACTTGCTGAAACACCACAGAATTCACACGGGTGAGCGTCCCTTTTGCTGTTCAGAGTGCGGGAAATGTTTTCTTTTAAAGGGACACTTTCTGAAACACCAGAAAATACACAGGCGTGAGGGTCCCTTTTCCTGTTCAGAGTGTGGAAAATATTTTTCTAAGAAAAAAGAAAGCTTTTGTAAACACCTGAGAACTCATATGGGGGAGAGCGGAAAAGGCTTTTCTGACCAGACAAACCATCACAGACACAAAAAAAAGTCACACTGATGACGTATTTAAGTGTGGGAAATATTTTACCAAGAAATAACCCCTTGTGATAGACTCACCTGGGACAGAGGCTTTTGGAGGGGACTGAATGCTAGCCTATTGCCTGCCAACTATGGGCCCTGGCATTTGAGGGAACTACAAGCATTTAGGAAGATTTTTTGTTATGTAATGCAAAAGGACATTATTAAAATGGCCATGGTGGTCTCTGCCAGCTTGGGACTCATAGCAGATGCTGATGTCATCAGCAAGCCACCTGTCTGGGGCCCCCTGTCATAATGTGTTTATTGTAAGTAGGTCTGCTATTGTGTGAAGGTGTCCTGTGTTTATATTTATGATAATGTGCATTGTGTCTTCTGAGCTAGAAGACAGCAAGTCTGACCTGAAAGGTCAAACCTCTGACTCACCTAGGTTGGTTAAATGACTAGTTAATTAGCTCATGTTAATTTATGTTTCTGGTTACAGTTTGTATTGCTAGGGTAATATGATAGGGAGGGGCGAACCTCCTTGTCAAGTGTATAAAAGCCTGTATTCTTGTTCAAATAAAGAGTTCCAGCTTTGCAGCCAAACGAGTCCTGCCTAGTTCTTGATTGTAATATGCGGCTATAATATCTAATATCTACATTCAGACTGGGAGGAAGCGGTATATGACAAAAGCACTCAATCGGAGTGTGGGACGTTCCATTACATTGGTGGCAAGCAGTGGAATGCTTCCTGCAGTCTGGGACATACAAACCTCCACCTGGATCCAAGGTCCGGATACCAGGAGAGGTACAGATACCAGCCGCCATGGAAGAGGAATTCGGAAGGAGGTTGCGAGAGATGCAGATATAGCACAGAGGACCAATGTCAGAGCAGGTCTTATACATCAAAGAATTCCCTCATGTAAGCATCCTACGGGAAATGTTTCAACAAAAAAAGGGAGCCCTTGTTAGACACCAGAGAATTCACACGGGTGGGAGTCCTTATTCATGTACAGAGTGTGGCAAATCTTTGATCTTGGATAGGAGAACTTGTTCTCAACCAGAAAAGTCACACAGGTGAGCATCCTTATTCATGTTCATAGTGCAGGAAATGTTTCACTAGCAAAGAAACTGTCATGAGTCAGGTGTGACCAGAACTGCGTGGACAACAACAGAGGAAATCAAACGTATGTAAAGTGAGATAATGTAATTTATTTAAGGTAAGTGAATATAGATACAAACACCTCCAATACAACACAGTGCTCAACAAACCAACTACCAGACAGAGACCCACAAATAACAACAGTCAACAGGTATATACAATAGATGGGGAAGACCAGAATCGTAAATGTAGCCAGGCCAGGGTCATCAACGGGAGATCAGCAGATGGGGGCAAGGAGCAAACAGGACAGCGAGAAGGTGGACGGATCAGGCTGCAGGGCAAGGGTAAAGGTAACATGGTCACAGGAGGGACAGGTTCCAGGTACAGGTTCAGGTTTCAGGTGCAGAGGATCGCAGGTGCAGGTCAGGGCTCAAGGACAATACCAAGGCAAGTGTGTGAGTGCTTGCCAGGTATCAATACGCATCTCCTGCAATCAGCCTCAGCTAGGGATGAGCTTCGCGTTCGAGTCGAACCCATGTTCGACTCGAACATCGTGTGTTCGGTCGTTCGCCGAATTATGAACGATATGGGCCGTTCTCAACAAATACGAGTGGCGCGTCACGGCCCATAATTCACTGCGGCAGCGCAGTGCATTGCTGGCTGATAATTGGCCAAACATGACCCGCATGCTTGGCCAATCACAGCGCTGTGTGTACAGAGAGCCGTAATTGGCCAAAGCCAGGGAGGCTTTGGCCAATTAAGGCTCAGGGGGTTTAGTACACACCCCACACTATATAAGGCCGCCTGCACGTCGGCCCTGTGTAGTGTGTTCCGGCTTGAGAGAGAGATAGACAGAGAGAGAGAGACAGAGACAGTGTCATTTGATTTAAGTTAGATAGAGCAGGCAGGTCGAGTCAGTTAGCTGCACTTACAGTGTATTGTGTATATATATATATATATGCATCCAAGGTGTTGTGTATATATATATATATATATATATATATATATATATACACTTTATTTAGTTTAGCTAGATCCTGTTCTTCTCTTCCTAATATACTGACAGGCAGGCAGGTGTTTTTACAGTATTTCCAGTTACTGTACTGTGTACCCTGCACAGTTGCACCTACAGTATAGCTACCTGCAGCCAGGTGCTTGTGTAGGCTCTTGAAGTATTTCCAGTTACTGTACTGTGTACCCCGCACAGTTGCACCTACAGTATAGCTACCTGCAGCCAGGTGCTTGTGTAGGCTCTTTGAAGTATTTCCAGTTACTGTACTGTGTACCCCGCACAGTTGCACCTACAGTAAAGCTACCTGCAGCCAGGTGCTTGTGTAGGCTTTTTGAAGTATTTGCAGTTACTGTACTGTGTACCCCGCACAGTAGCACCTACAGTATAGCTACCTGCAGCCAGGTGCTTGTGTAGGCTCTTTGAAGTGTTTCCAGTTACTGTACTGTGTACCCCGCACAGTTGCACCTACAGTATAGCTACCTGCAGCCAGGTGCTTGTGTAGGCTCTTGAAGTATTTCCAGTTACTGTACTGTGTACCCTACACATTTGCATCTACAGGTTAGCTACCTGAAGACAAGTGCAGGTGTTATCATACTAATAATACTACAGGCAGGCAGTTGATTCTGCTAGCTGCAGTATAATCGATATATACATATATATATATATCCCAGTTTTGTGCAGCTACATCTCACTGCCGGCCAATAGTATGTCTGGAAGGCCAACAAGGAGAGGAAGGAGAGGCAGGCAGTCACAAGCCAATAAAAGAGGGCAAGCAGGCTCTGTGTCTAGAGGCAACAGTGCTGGTCGTGGACACGGTGCATCCTCATCAGCACGTGGCCGTGGGACACGCTTGGCCTTTTTTTCGGCAGCTGGCCATGATGAGCCGCAACATGCGGAAGACTTGGTCGAGTGGATGACCAAGCCGTCCACATCATCCTAATCCTCTCTCACCCAGACTCAGGGTACTTTGTCTGGCAAAGCAGCTGCCAATGCGGCCTCTTCCCTCGGCTCAATGGCATCAGTGACTCCTTCCCTAGCCCCACCATGTTCTCCTGAGGAGTCCCTCGAACTGTTTGACCACAGTGTTGGGTACATGCTCCAGGAGGATGCCCAGCGTTTTGAAGGATCCGATGATGGTACTCAGCTAGAGGAAGGCAGTAACGTGAGCCCAGACAGAGGGGGTGCCCAAGAAGGACAGCAATCGGGCAGTCATGTTCCCCCTGCTGCAGCATAGTGCCAGGTTTGCTCCAGTGATGAGGAGGGAGGGGATGATGAGGTCACTGACTCCACGTGGATGCCTGATAGGAGAGAGGAGGAGGAGGCACATCACCAACGAGGCAGGATGCCCTCCAGGGGCCAGCCTAAGGGCAGCACACTGACTGCATCACACCGCAGAGCTCCGCATGTGCAGGGCGCTGCTGTCTCTGCGCGTTATTCCAAAAGTTCTTTGGTGTGGGCCTTCTTTGAGACGAGTGCATCAGATCCCACCGCTGCTATTTGCAACATATGTCTCAAGCGTATCTCGCGTGGCCAAAACATCTCCCGCTTGGGCACCACATGCTTGACCAGACATATGTTGACCTGCCATGCAGTTCATTGGCAAGCATACCTAAAAGTCCCACACCAAAGAACAAAGAGGACCTCTCCTTGCTCCTCATCAGCTGGGATCTCCAACCCCACTATACCTTCAGTCCTCTCTGAGACCTGCACTGAGAGGAATAAAGGTGTAGAATTAGGTGTGTCACAGCCATGTACTTGCGGACATTCTACTATCGGTACACCGACGTCAGATTGTACCAGGCAAATTTCCCTGCCCCAGCTGCTGCACCGCAGAAAGAAGTTCGCTCCCAGCCATCCACATGCCCAGCGGTTGAATGCTAGCTTGGCAAAATTGCTAGCACTTCAACTGCTACCTTTTCAGTTGGTAGACTCTGCCCCCTTCCGTGAGTTTGAGAAATGTGCGGTCCCTCAGTGGCAGGTTCCCAAACTCCACTTTTTCTCACAGAAGGCAATTCCGGCTCTCTACTGGCATGTGGAAGACAATGTCTTGGCCTCGCTGGACAGGGCGGTCAGCGGTAAGGTGCATATTACCGCTGACTCATGGTCCAGCAGGTATGGACAGGGACGTTACCTAAGTTTCACAGCGCATTGGGTGAATCTGCTGGCAGCTGGGAAGGATGCAGGACAAGGTGCAGTAGTGTTGGAGGTTGTTCCACCACCACGCCTCCAAAATGCCAGTACTGGTGATTCTGACACACCTCTCTCCTCCACCCCCTCCTCTTCTTCTCCCTCCATGGCCTCTTCCTGTGCTTTGTCCTCAGAACCAGCGGTGCTCCGTAGGCGTTCAAGGGGCTACGCAAGTACGCAGGCCAAAAGATGCCATGCGGTGCTTGAGCTGGTGTGCTTGGGGGGCAGGAGGCACACTGGGGCAGAGATTCTGTCAGCTCTGCAGGGGCAGGTTCAGAGGTGGTTGACACCACGCCAACTTAAGGCAGAAATGGTGGTTTGCGACAATGGCACCAACCTCCTCTCCGCCCTCCGACAGGGACAACTGACCCATGTGCCCTGTTAGCTCACGTCCTTAACTTGGTGGTGCAGTGGTTCTTGGGCAGGTACCCGGGCTTACAGGATGTCCTGAGGCAGGCCAGGAAAGTCTGCGTGCATTTTCGCCGGTCATATAATGCCAGTGCTTGGCTGGCAGACCTCCAAAAGGAATTTAACCTGTCCAAGAACTGCCTAATCTGTGACATGTCCACCAGGTGGAACTCAAGGTTGGCCATGCTGCAGTGGCTGCACACGCAGCAGAGGGCCATCAATGAGTACCTGTGCCACTATGGCATCAGGACGGGGTCAGGGGAGCTTGGTTTTTTTTCCCCACGCCAGTGGGCCATGATCAGGGATTCATGCACTGTCCTGTCACTATTTGAGGAGGCCACGAGGATGGTGAGCAGTGACAGTGCATGCATCAGTGACACTGTCTCCCTTGTCCACCTGTTGGAGCACACGCTATGTGGAATAATGGACAGGGCACTTGAGGCAGAACAGAGGCAGGAAGAGGAGGACTTCCTTAGCTCTCAAGGCCCCTTTATCCAGACAGTGTTCCTGCGTGCCCGCCGATCACACAGGAAGAGGACGAGGAGGAGGAGGAGGATTGTGTCAGCATGGAGGTGGAGCCTGGCACTCAGCATCAGCAGCAGTCTTTAAGGGATCAGTTACAGTCCCAAGAAACCCATGGACTTGTACGTGGTTGGGAGGAGGTGTCTGCGGATCATGTCGTCCTTAGTGACCCAGAAGACTCCGGACCAAATGCCTCAGCAAACCTACACTGCATGGCCTCCCTGATCCTGCAAAGCCTGCGGAAGGATCCTCGTATTCGTGGTATCAAGGAGAGGGATCAATACTGGCTGGCAACCCTCCTTGATCCACGTTACAAGGGTAAGGTTGCGGACCTTATCTTGCCATCGCAGAGGGAGCAGAGGATGAAACATCTTCGGGAGGCCTTGCAGAAATGTCTGTGCAACGCGTTCCCAGAGACTGGGAGGTTACAAACTCCTGTTCCTGGACAACGTGTTGCTGAGGCTTCGGTCAGTCAAAGAAGGAGCGGTAGAGAAGGTGGCCGTCTGACCGATGCGTTCAGACAATTTTTTAGTCCGCAGCCCCAAGGTATGATCAGTTCCAGCAACCATCGCCAGCGTCTGTTTTACATGGTGCAGGAATACCTAGGGGCAATATCTGACTTGGACACCTTTCCCACCGAAAATCCTCTGGGTTACTGGGTCTTGAGGATGGATCACTGGCCAGAGCTTGCACAGTATGCAATCGAGCTACTGGCCTGTCCTGCATCCAGCGTTCTTTCGGAACGCACATTCAGTGCTGTTGGAGGCTTTGTAATCGATCACAGGGTGCGTCTGTCCACCGACTCGGTCGATCGACTGACCTTCATAATAATGAATCAGTCTTGGATCACCACCAGCTACCAAGCACCTGATGCTGATGTAACCGAATAATTTTTTTTGAAATGTCAGATCCCTTCAAGACTGCCTATGCTGATGCTAAGTGACTATCCTGTTATGCTGAGTGATTATCCTCTTCCTCCTCAATGATCATGCTGATAGCTTGTAAGAACATTTTTGGTTCTGGGCGCCGCCACCAGTGGCTAAGGCCCAATTTTTACAGGGGCATGTAATTACAATTTTTGATGCAATATTTTGCAGGGGGGCTCGTTCCTGCGTTCCACCAAGAGAAACTGTGAGGACTTACAGTGTTGTGGCACCAGCACCACCACCATCACCAAAGGCCCAATTTTTCTGCCCCTGTTCAACAGGGGCATGTAATTACAGTTCTTGATCTAATATTTCACAACACCAACACCTAAGGCCCAAATTTCTGCAGAGAATATAGGGCAGGCCCCTACTTTTAAACATCCAACTTACAAACGACTCCTACTTGCAAAAGGAAGGAGACAACAGGAAGTGAGATGAAATCTACCCCTAGGAAGGGAAATTCTCTCCTGTAATGCCCCGTACACACGGTCGGACTTTGTTCGGACATTCCGACAACAAAATCCTAGGATTTTTTCCGATGGATGTTGGCTCAAACTTGTCTTGCATACACACGGTCACACAAAGTTGTCGGAAAATCCGATCATTCTGAACGCGGTGACGTAAAACATGTACGTCAGGACTATAAATGGGGCAGTGGCCAATAGCTTTCATCTCTTTATTTATTCTGAGCATGCGTGGCATTTTGTCCGTCGGATTTGTGTACACATGATCGGAATTTCCGACAACGGATTTTGTTGTCGGAAAATTTTATATCCTGCTCTCAAACGTTGTGTGTCGGAAAATCCGATGGAAAATGTGTGATGGAGCCTACACACGGTCGGAATTTCCGACAACAAGGTCCTATGACACATTTTCCGTCTGAAAATCCGACCGTGTGTATGGGGCATAAGAGTTAATATTGGAAAAAAGTTTCTCCTTTCCACTGATGCTTTATCACCAATCCTTGTTTCACTAAAAACCCCAAATTTTCTAAAAACATTTGTCATTGGGACAGAAAGTGAGGTGAAATCTTCTGAAGAGGAGCACAGACAGCAAAACAAATGTCACAGGGGTGATAACCCTTCCCTATGTTTTCCAAAAAGCTTAAAATAGATTTTTTTGCTGGAGCTAAACACGTTAAAAATGTACCCGTTCAAAATTACAAACAGATTCTACTTAACAACAAACCTACAGTCCCTGTCTTGTTTGCACCGCCTGTATACTGCAGTTTAGAGTATATAGGGCCTGGTGGCCCCACGCCTTTCCTTTTTTTTATTTGGGTGCGGGGTTCCCCTTAATATCCATACAAGACCCAAAGGACCTGGTAATGGACTGGGGGAGGGGGGGTACCAATGCCGTTTGTCTCACTGATTTTCATCCATATTGCCAGGACCCGACATTACATTAAAGCCGCAAGCAGTTTTAAATGACTTTAATTCCTTTAAAAATGTCACTTTGTGCAGGAACTGTTCTAAGCACAGGAAACACGCGCCACTTTACAGTCATACTATAGACACCCCCCAGGTAAGATATTTAAAGGAATATTTTACTTTTTTTTTTACTTTAAGCATCATTAAAATCACTGCTCCCGTAAAAACAGCCGTTTTTAAAACTTTTTTTTGCATTGATACATGTCCCCTGGGGCAGGACCTGGGTCCCCAAACCCTTTATAGGACAATACCATGCAAATTAGCCTTTAAAATTAGCACTTTTGACTTCAAACGTTCGATTCCTATAGGCGTCAATGGGGTTCTAATGTTCGTGCAAATTTTCGGTCCGTTCGCAGGTTCTGGTGCGAACCGAACCGGGGGGGGTGTTCGGCTCATCCCTAGCCTCAGTTGACACCTGATCGCAGGAGATAATGTCGGCTCCACACTGCTGGGAGACACCCGCTGGTGGACATCACTACTGTGGCCCAAGAACCAGAAAGTGCCACCAGCAGGTGAAACCTTTCATGACAGTTCCAGACTGCTGGTGGACACCAGTACTGCAAGCCAAAGGTCTGACAGCTTCCACCAGCAGGTGAAACCTTTCCTGACAGAAACCCTTGTTTCTCGCCAGAAAATTCACTCAGATCAGCATCCCAATTCATGTTCAGTGTGAGAAATGTTTCACTCAGAAAAGGGAACTTTTTACTCACCAGAAAAATGTCCTAAATATGGATCCCTATTTTTGTACAGAATGCAGGAAATGTTTCACTGAGAAACACTCCCTTCTTGCACACAGGACAAGACACAGCTCAGAGCATCCGAACAACTTTCAAACTATGATATAAATTTTTCGCATAACATAAGCCTAAGTATAGAGGACAACAAAGAATGGAAGATGGTGGCGAATTAATGTGGGTACCGTACATGCTCATTAGGCACAATTCTCAGCTTGTCAAGTATTTAATTGTTCCTTTGCTAGTAATAGTGTAAAAAAATGTAAAAAATTCCAATGAGATTTGAAAACTTCATTCACATGGCTAAAGTAACAATCCTTCCACTTGTATTAACGTTTTGTGAATTCAGCCTCATATGTTGTATTTCATTGATCAGTTTGTTTCTCATTCTATAAATATTAAAATTCTATCAAATTGTTGTTTTTTTTATTTTCTGGCTCTGATGTGAGGTATAATCTGTGTGTAATCATCGATGTAACCTGATAGAAGAATGGACCACGAGTCAGAGGGCAAAATGATAAAGCATATTTTAGGCTGCAGAATTTATATATATCATATCTCCCAACCATCCCGGGTCCCCAACACCACAATAATCCATTCTACAGCAGCTGACATTTTCCCAAAAGAAGAGGTGGAGATACTGTACACCATATGAAAGGTCCATCTCCATTCCTCAATATAACATCATGTTCCCAACAAATGAGGAGGAGATACTGTACACCATATGAAAGGTCCATCTCCATTCCTCAATATAACATCATGTTCCCAACAAATGAGGAGGAGATACTGTACACCATATGAAAGGTCCATCTCCATTCCTCAATATAATGTCATGTTCCCAACAAATGAGGAGGAGATACTGTACACCATATGAAAGGTCCATCTCCATTCCTCAATATAACGTCATGTTCCCAACAAATGATTAGGGGATACTGTACACCATATGAAAGGTCCATCTCCATTCCTCAATATAACGTCATGTTCCCAACAAATGAGGAGGAGATACTGTACACCATACGAAAGGTCCATCTCCATTCCTCAATATAATGTCATGTTCCCAACAAATGATCAGGGGAAACTGTACACCATATGAAAGGTCCATCTCCGTTCCTCAATATAACGTCATGTTCAAAACAAATGATCAGGGGATACTGTACACCATATGAAAGGTCCATCTCCATTCCTCAATATAACGTCATGTTCCCAACAAATGAGGAGGAGATACTGTACACCATATGAAAGTTCCATCTCCATTCCTCAATATAATGTCATGTCCCCAACAAATGAGGAGGAGATACTGTACACCATATGAAAGGTCCATCTCCATTCCTCAATATAATGTCATGTTCCCAACAAATGATCAGGGGAAACTGTACACCATATGAAAGGTCCATCTCCGTTCCTCAATATAACGTCATGTTCAAAACAAATGATCAGGGGATACTGTACACCATATGAAAGTTCCATCTCCATTCCTCAATATAATGTCATGTCCCCAACAAATGAGGAGGAGATACTGTACACCATATGAAAGGTCCATCTCCATTCCTCAATATAATGTCATG
This sequence comes from Lithobates clamitans, assembly GCA_037952925.1. Lineage (NCBI taxonomy): Eukaryota > Metazoa > Chordata > Amphibia > Anura > Ranidae > Lithobates > Lithobates clamitans. The sequence continues at coordinate 439,508 of JBBGZY010001528.1, forward strand.
TTCTCACCAAATGAGGAGGAGATACTGTACACCATATGAAAGGTCCATCTCCATGTCTCAATATATTGTCACATCCCCAACAAATGAGGAGATACTGAACACCATATGAAATATCTGTCTCTATTTTATAAATATAATATAATGCAGTTAACTCTAATCTGCGGCAACCATGCAACATAAAAAATTGCACCCACAGTTGTATTTCAGAGGACCTCTGTTTTCAGAAAACATATAATAATCTGGAGGAATTTATATTTTATTATTATTATTTTTTTTAAATTTTATATTGCATTTGCAATATTTCTAGCCCAAAATGCAGATTTTAATAGTGCAAAAAAAAAAAGAAACGAAAAAAAATTCTACAGCCAAAAAACATCAGGAGCCTGCAGAGCATGTAAAAATACAGATAAAATCCCTTTATTGATTCAGTTTTAACTAAACTATGATGTGCGTGTATCATAATGTGTGAAATAAAACTGAAGAATGAGCTACAGAGGACAAAATATTAAGACATAACGTTGGATGCAGTTTTTAAAACTACCACAAGATGGCGATATCACTTACTGAGCGTGGAATACTCAGACAGGAAGTGATGAAAAATAGAAACAGGAAGTGATGTAAGAAAAAGAAAAGGTGATATAAAAGGAAAAACAGGAAGTTCTGAGAGAGAGAAGACCGAGGTTGAGAGGAGACATCGCTGGATTACACAGAGGAGGTAATGAGATATTATTTTATATTTACACCCAGTAACCCCCCCGTCATGTCCGTCCTTTTCCTCCATAGTCACTGTGATGTCTTTTATCTCCAACATCCACTACTACAGACATATCACATCCTGTATATTGGAGTTATTTTATATTATGTGTCCAGATACATCCTAAATATAGATCCATTTATCCAACTGTCTATCCAGAGCCTCTGGTTTATAGACCAGATACATCCTAAATATAGATCCATTTATCCAACTGTCCATCCAGAGCCTCTGGTTTATAGACCAGATAGATCAAATGACCACATAGATAATGATAGAAACCAAACACCGTCAAGTGAATGAAAGTATATTATGAAAATTCTAGATGAATGCTCTGCACACGGCTATAAACTTTTAAATATTTATGTATTTTGGGAATTTTAGAATTCTTACAATACGTGTTCAAATTGGCCAACTGCATCAAAGTAATCCCTCTCTGGCCAGTCCTGACTCTACTCAAAATGCAAATACATATCTGCTTACTGCATACTTTAATGGACATTAAATAGTGCCAGTATGGGGCAGACAGATACAGCTGGAGGGTATTAAACCTGACCGGAGAGGTGAGGAGGATTCTGGGAAAGTACTTAGTAATAATTTAATTGTGCACAGGATAAATGAAGTAGTGAAGAGAATATCTGAGCAGTTGAAGAACAGATGCTGATGCCATGATCCATCTTTAGAAGGACACAAGGATCTCTACAAGAACGTCATGATGGACAATCAGCCGCCCCTCACATCACCGGGTAAGAGGAGACTTTATTGTAAAGGAGAGAGCAGTACGGAGGGTCCACCTAGATCCCCCATCATCTGATAAACACATAGAAACAATGTATTCAGTCAGTGTGTGTGTTTCCTACAGATGGATCCAGTAACGGGAACCCACCAGAGAGATGTCCCTGTCCTCTGTATTCCCGGGATTCTACACAGGAAGGTCACATCATCCCTCACCATCATCAGGTAGATGAGGAACAATCCCCTGTGAATATTTTTAAACAATTATGTTTGTTACAGTGTGTGTTTTATTATATATTCAGAGTGGAAACCCCGGGGATGATAATATTGATGTTAAAGAAGAGTATAAAGAGGAGGATGAGGAGGAGTTTTCAAAAGGACACAAGGATATGACGAAGCCACCTAATACCAGGAACCCACCAGAGAGATGTCCCCGTCCTCTGTATTCCCGGGATTCCACACAGGAAGGTCACACCATCCCTCACCATCATCAGGTAGGTGGAGTTGATGCATCTACGACTTGAAAATGATTCCAAAATGTATGAGATAATCATCTCCGGGAATTAGTGCTTTATGTTTTGAGGATGTTCCTTTTTATCATGTTCTGGTTTTAGGGTGAGGAACTTATTGATATAAAAGCCGAGGTGAAGGAGGAAGAAGAAGAGACGTATGTGATGGGTGATCAGCAGAGTATGAAGGAGGAAAAGGAGGAATCTGCTCTGAATATCAGCTCAAGTGAGTAGAAACTGATCACAATTTACTCTTACAGTTTAGGTCCACAAATGCCACTATAATTCAAAGCTATGCTTCTTGAGAACCAGTTCGCACCTATGTGCTGACTGAACGAGATCCACAGTCAGTTTCATTGTAAACAAACACTTACTAATAGACCAACGTGTTAAAGGTCCATTTTCATTCTTCTGAATAATGTAATCATTCCAACAAAGGCTTCGAAGGAAGGTCTATTTCCATTCCTTTCAATAACCAAGACATCAATGTCCGTACACTATCACCCAGTGTGCCATGGTTGGTTTGCTTATTTTGTCCATTTTTTTAAACAGTTTTGATTTTCTGCTTTCGTTTTACAATTGTTTGCTATTTCATTAAAAGGTCCATGTCATTCCTCACTGTCATGATTCAGAAATTAGGTAGGGATATTGCACACCATCCCAGTGTCCTAGGAACCAATGATGCTTATTGCCTACCCAGCATGAAGTTGTCATTCAGTGCCAATAGCAATATCGCCACCAAGCAAATGACCAGAGCCAGAGGGCGGGTGAACATGACAAATCTGGCAGCTTGGTTTGCTTATTTTGTAAAGTAAACCATGAAGGACTAGAGTTTGAAGCAAAGCCTGCATTTCCCCAAACCTGAACCTCATCCCTATTGTACACCATATAAAGGTTATCCTCCATAATTCCATAAGACCTCATGTTACCAACAACTGCGGTGGAAGCACTGTCTACCATATGAAAGGTCCATCTGCATTCCTCAATATAACGTCTTGTCCCCAACAAATGAGGAGGAGATACTGTACACCATATGAAAGGTCCATCTCCATTCCTCAATATAATGTCATGTTCCCAACCAATGAGGAGGAGATACTGTACACCATATGAAAGGTCCATCACCATTCCTCAATATAATGTCATGTTCCCAACAAATGAGGAGGAGATACTGTACACCATATGAAAGGTCCATCTCCATTCCTCAATATAATGTCATGTTCCCAACCAATGAGGAGGAGATACTGTACACCATATGAAAGGTCCATCACCATTCCTCAATATAATGTCATGTTCCCAACAAATGAGGAGGAGATACTGTACACCATATGAAAGGTCCATCTCCATTCCTCAATATAACGTCATGTTCCCAACAAATGAGGAGGAGATACTGTACACCATATGAAAGGTCCATCTCCATTCCTCAATATAATGTCATGTTCCCAACAAATGAGGAGGAGATACTGTACACCATATGAAAGGTCCATCTCCATTCCTCAATATAACGTCATGTTCCCAACAAATGAGGTGGAGATACTGTACACCATATGAAAGGTCCATCTCCATTCCTCACTATAACGTCATGTTCCCAACAAATGAGGAGATACTGTACATCATATGAAAGGTCCATCTCCATTCCTCAATATAACGTCATGTTCCCAACAAATGAGGAGGAGATACTGTACGCCATATGAAAGGTTTGTTTCATCATAACAATGTAATCAGTGCACAAATAATGATGCCTAGTATGGTTTGGGTGTACCATCTGGTCTGGTTTGTATTTATAGTTCGCTGTTAGGATTGTATCCAATTCAGTTCCAGAGCTCTGAGAAAGTTTAGAATGTTGAACTGATATATATGTCTCCGGAATACAAGGTGTAAAAAAATAAACAAAATATATTTTAAAATTTCCTTCCAACAGATGGACGGTATCGTTCAGAGATCAATACATCGGAGAGAAGTCGTATTACGTCTCCTGGTAGTAGTGCAAAATCTCCTACAAAAGTAACATTTTACTATTTGGTCAGACCAATGGATCCTTCTAATCCTGAGGAACCTTCTGATAAATCCCATACTATGACTTCAGATGTCCATCTAAGATCAACGGATCCTTCTAATCCTGAGGAACCTTCTGATAAATCCCATACTATGACTTCAGATGTCCATCTAAGATCAACGGATCCTTCTAATCCTGAGGAACCTTCTGATAAATGCCATACTATGACTTCAGATGTCCATCTAAGTTCCCACAGTGCTGACAGATCAACAGATCCATCCAATCCCCAGAAACCCTCTTCAACCCACGAGGGAGCTCACACAGGAGGGAGCTCATTGTCATGTTTGGTGTGCGGGAAACCATTCACTAAGCAAAATGCACTTGTCAACCAAAAGAAACCTCACAAGCCTGAGAGTTCTTATTCATGTTCGGAGTGCGGAAAAAGTTTCGCTAAGAAACAAAACCTTCGTATACACCAGCGAACGCACACTGGTGAGCGTCCCTTTTCCTGCTCCGAGTGCGGAAAATGTTTTTATGAGAAACAACACCTTCGTATACACCTTAGAACTCACACTGGTGAGCGTCCCTTTCCTTGTCCAGAGTGCGGAAAACGTTTTTCGGAAAAGCGAAACCTTCACAAACACCAGAAAACTCACGCGAGCGAGCTTCCTTATTCCTGTTCAGAGTGCGGAAAAGGTTTTCCTACCAAACAAAACCTTGTGAAACACCAGAGAATACATACGGGGGTGCGCCCCTTTTCCTGTTCAGAGTGCGGAAAATGTTTTTCTACCAAAGAAAATCTTGTTATACACCAGAGGATTCACACGGGCGAGCGTCCCTTTAGCTGTTCAGAGTGCGGAAAATCTTTTTCTGAAAAGGGGAGCCTTCGTAAGCACGAGAGAACTCATACGGGGGAGCGCCCCTATGACTGTTTAGAGTGCGGGAAGTCCCTTTCTAGTAAAAGATGCCTTCATAAGCACCAGAGAACTCACACGGGGGAGCGTCCCTTTTCCTGCTCCGAGTGCGGAAAATGTTTTTCTGACCAAGGGTTCCTTCTTAAACACCAGGGAGTTCATACGGGCGAGCGTCCCTTTTCCTGCTCGGAGTGCGGAAAAAGTTATTGTGACCAGACAAGACTTCGCAGACATCAGAATAAAGAACACTGTTGAGCATCCGTATAATAAAGAAATGATTGGCGCTGTTCTCTATTAGCAGTGAGCGTGCTCTTGAGGTTTTTAATTGTTACTTTGCTAGTAATCGTGTACTGTAAAAATAAAAAAAAATAAATGAATAAAAAGTCCAATGAGATTTGAAAATTCCAGTCACATGATTAAAATAATGACCCTTCTACTTGTGTTAAAGCTTTGTGAATTCAGCCGCATATGTTGTATTTCAATGTACAGTTTTTTTTTTTTTTTTTTAGTTTTAAAACTGAAATTGTTGTTTTTTCATTTTATTTGTGTTTTTTGTCTGGATTTGATGTAGACTTGTACATGACGAAAATAATTGTTTCTATTCATTAATCTAGTTATTTATTTTTGTTAAATTCCGTAGATTCGTTCAATTCGTGTTCGGAATTCGTATTTGGAATTTTTCTAATTTTCTTCGCATTTACCGATTTTTATTTTTTTTTTTTCGGTTCAAAACGTTCGAATAGATAAATTTTGAATGGGTCGAATCGAAAACGTTTAGCTGGAATGCGGCAAAGTGAACAAACAAAAGAAAAATCTTCGTTAAATGATTACATTGACTCTTTAACCACTTGAGATCGGCGCTATAGCTGAATGACGGCTACAGCGCGGACCTGCTTTGCTGGGACTACGTCCATTGACTTCGTCCCGCGCACGAGCGGCCTGCGCGGCCCCTGCAGGGCGCGTGCGTCGCGCTCTGTGATCAACGAGTCTATGAGCGAGTCCATTCTTCCCGACAACCCTGGCCGTTGGGTGTCGGGGTCTGTGGGCTGGGGGCTTATCGGAATCCGGGAGCCCCCTTTAATAAGAGGGCCCCCAGATCCCGGCCCCCCACCCTATGTGAATAAGTATGGGGTACATCATACCCCTACCCATCCACCTAGGGAAAAAGTGTCAATAAAAAAAACACACTAGACAGGTTTTTAAAGTAATTTATTAGACAGCTCCGGGGGTCTTCTTCCGACTTCGGGGGTCTCCTCGGCCTCTTCTCCCGATGTCCGGTTCTTCTCCGCTCTCTCTGGCGTCTTCTCCCGATGTCCGGTTCTTCTCTCCTGCGTCTTCTCCCGATGTCCGGTTCTTCTCCGCTCTCTCTGGCGTCTTCTCCCGATGTCCGGTTCTTCTCCGCTCTCTCTGGCGTCTTCTCCCGATGTCCGGGTCTTCTCTCCTGCGTCTTCTCCCGATGTCCGGTTCTTCTCCGCTCTCTCTGGCGTCTTCTCCCGATGTCCGGTTCTTCTCCGCTCTCTCTGGCGTCTTCTCCTGATGTCCGGTTCTTCTCCGCTCTCTCTGGCGTCTTCTCCCAATGTCCGGTTCTTCTCCGCTCTCTCCGGCGTCTTCTCCTGATGTCCGGTTCTTCTCTGCTCTCTCCTGCGTCTTCTCCCGATGTCCGGTTCCTCTCCGCTCTCTGGTCACCGGGTGATGTTGACCACGGCCCTCTTATGACCTCACAGTCCCAGCATGCCCAGGGACTGTGACGTTATAAGGGGGCGCGGTCACCGCCTATATAAGTCATCGCGCACCGCTCACACACCATTACAGCAGGAGAGAGCGTCGTGTCAACATCAGAAGAAGAGAAGAGGAGAAAACGACGCAGAAGTCCGGGCCACCGCTAGCAAAAGAGCGGCAAATGAGCAGAAGATAGCGGAGGAGCCCGGCAGAAAAACCGGAGAGCGGGAGAAGAGGCCGAAGACCGGGTGAAGAACCGAACATCGGGAGAAGAGGCCGGAGAGAGCGGAGAAGAATTGGACATCGGGAGAAGATGCCGGAGAGACCCCCGAAGTCGGAAGAAGACCCCCGGAGCTGTCTAATAAATTACTTTAAAAACCTGTCTAGTGTGTTTTTTTTTATTGACGCTTTTTCCCTAGGTGAATGGGTAGGGGTACAATGTACCCCATACTCATTCACATAGGGTGGGGGGCCGGGATCTTGGGGCCCCCTTATTAAAGGGGGCTCCCGGATTCCGATAAGCCCGCAGACTCCGACAACCAACAGCCAGGGTTGTCGGGAAGAGGCCCTTGTCCTCATCAACATGGGGAGAAGGTGCTTTGGGGTGGGGGGGCCCGCAGAGTGCTCCCCTCCCCCAAAGCAACCACCTCCCCATGTTAAGGGCATGCGGCCTGGTACGATTCAGGAGGGGGGCGCTGGCTCGTCCCCACCCCCTTTCCTGACCGGCCGGGCTACGCGCTCGGATAGGGGTCTGGTGGGGATTTTGGGGGGACCCCATGCCGTTTTTTCGACGTAGGGGGTTCCCCTTAAAACCCATACCAGACCTAAGGGCTTGGTATGACCCGTGACGGGGCTCGCAAGGTGTCAATCTCGCCGATAAAAGTGGCGAGATTGACTTCCTTTTCTAGTCCCGTTGTACCCGAGTCACGTTCAAAATGAACAGACTTGTTCGTGTGTGGGCAAGTCCGTTCATTTGGAAAGTCCGCCGTAACTCCGTCGGGAAATAGGTCCGCCGGAAAGTCCGGTCGTGTGTAGGCAAGGCTGTTCGTAAAAAAAGTCCGGCCGAAGTCTGTCAAAAGTCCGTTGGACCAGTCCGGTCGAAAAGTCCGACCGTTTGTATGTTGCATAAGTGACACTTTTGACACTTTTTATTTTTTGCGCTATAAACAAAAAAAAGACAGACAATTTTGAAAAAAAAAACAATATTTTTTTACTTTTTTGCTATAATAAATATCCCCAAAAAATATATATAAAAAAAATTCTTCTTCCTCAGTTTAGGCCGATATGTATTCTTTTACATATTTTTGTTAAAAAAAAATCGCAATAAGTGTATATTGATTGGTTTGCGCAAAAGTTATAGCGTCTACAAAATAGGGGATATAGTTATGGCATTTTTATTATTATTTTTTTTTTTTTTACTAGTAATGGCAGTGATCTGCGTTTTTTTTAATCGGGACTGCGACATTGCGGCGGACACATCAGACACTTTTGACACTTTTTTGGGAACATTGACCTTTATACGGCGATCAGACCAAAAAAATAGCCACTGATTACTGTATAAATGTCACTGGCAGGGGAGGGGTTAACACTAGGGGTCGATCAAGGGGTTAACTGTGTGTTCCCTATGTGTGTTCTAACTGTAGGGGGGTGGCCGCACTAGAACATGACAGAGATCACTGTTCACGATGACAGGGAACAGAAGATCCCTATCATGTCACTAGGCGGACATCGAGTCTGTGGGCATGCTCCCACGGTGGGCGCTCCCCCGCTAGCCAGCTTTGAAGAAGGGACATATGGGTGCGCCCATTTGCCCACTCGTGCAATTCTGCCGACGCATATCGGCGCGCGGCAGTCGGGAAGTGGTTAAATCACTATTGGCTTAACTAAAACAGCATTATTTCGAAATGGTACTCTAATAACACACACAGACTTTGGTTTCAGCAATATGTGTACAGTTAGAATTCGACTGGAGATCGATGTAAAATTTGATCCGAATTTTCCAAAATTTGGACAAATTTTGTTTCGTTATTCGGAGCATTTGGTAAAATTTGTTTATATTGTAATTCCGGTATTCGGATATATCCAAAACTCTGAATAACTAAAACATTTGTCCAAATATTAATTTGGAATGGAACGAACCGCAAAAGGCTAATTTAATGTGAGGTATAATCTGTGTGTAGAATTATCAATGTAACCTAATAGAAGAATGGACCCCGAGGCAGGGTGTCAGGAACCACAAACCAGACCGAGACAGAAAATGCAGGTAAAAATCACACCTTTAATGAAACAGCAAAAATAACACAGCTCAGGAACGTAGTCAAAAGCAGAAGCCAGGGTTTGGAAGCCAGAGCGGGTAATCAGACGAGCCAGGATCAGGAAGCCAGGAGTCAGCGTTGTCAGAAGCCAAAAAAAAAAAAAAACTGGATCAGGAATCAGAAAAGACGTCAGCCAGGCCAAGTCATACCAGAAACACAGCAGAGACACACTGGAGATGTTGACCACGCATGGGGCACAGAGAGGCTGTAGACTGGAATAATGAGGCTGGTAATGGTAACCAGGTGAGTCGCTGTGGAAACAATGTGTGGCTGATAATTAACTGACAGCTTAGCAGCCTTGAGCACTGAGAAGAGAGCTGGTGCCAATAGCAGAAGCCCAGCCCTGACACCTGGATCACCTGCTGGTGGCACTGTGCTTCCCAGAGTGGAAGGTTGTAGTTTCTGTGTCTACCAGCGGGTGTCTCCCAGAAGCCAGCAGATCCCAGTAATCAGTTTCACAGCGACTCACCTGATGCTGGCTGCTGGTAGGGTATTTAGGTCCTCCCCTACTAGTGCCTCTTGCTCCAGTGTTTTACTCTGCTGACAGAGACCTGATCTTGTTCCTGCCCTGCATTCTATGCCCTACTTCCTCTTTTCTGCTCCTCTTGATCTCGATCTTAGTCCTGGTTCCTCCTTCGTATCTCTTTCTTGCATCTACAGTCTACTCGGTCTCCTAAGTATAGTTACACAGATTTGGCCATCCCTGCTGCTGATTCCTGACACAGAGGGCAAAATGATGAAACATATTGTAGGCTGCAGTATTTATATATCTCAAGGCGGTGTTGTCTTTCCCCCAACCTTCTTGGATTCTGCGGGACTGTCCTTAGATTTCAATGAAATCCCGGAGTCCTGCAGTCCCAGAACCCTTTGCCTGATAAAAAATGGGGCACTTGGCTCCAAAAACCAACCTCACAGGGATGCATTGGCACCTAGATTATGTGCCCTGAATCTCCTGCAGGGTGCACTGGGTTCCTGACACCATGATCACCCATTCTATGGACGCCAGCATCTTTCCCCACCAGCTGTTTGATACAATGTTACAGGGTCAGAGCTAAGAGAAGCCTCCTCTAGACCAGGGATCTCCAAACTACGGCCCTCCAGCTGTTGTGGAACTCCACGTCCCATGAGACACTGTAAAAATCTGACATTCACAGACATGACTAGGCATGATGGGAATAACTGGAGGGCCATAGTTTGGAGACCCCTGCTCTAGACTCTTCTTTAGTTTGTGACACCAGGGAAGCCCAGGACTCATGATCCAAGGAAGAAGGACTACCCCCTGGTTTTGAGCCATACTCGGTGAAGAGAGTGATGTGGAAGGAGGGATGGAAAAGAGCATTTGTGCTGGGGAGCAATTTGGGGGGCATGATATGTTCTAAAAGGGTGGTGGTGGTGAGGTATGGGGGATGGGAGGGAGTGTAAGGAGGATTTATGCAGGGAGGTGGAATATAGGGAGGATTTAATTGGGGAGATTGTGTTAGAAGGGGATAAGATGCTGGGAGTGGTGATTGGAGGAAACAGGTTTGTACTGGAAGGCCAATTTTGGTTGAGGGGGTCTGTGCTGGAAGGGGAAGCAAATATGTGCTGGGTGGGGGATTGGAGGAAAAGATTTGTGCTTGGAGGGGGAGGAAGAGTATTTGTACTAGCAGAAGGATGGGGTGGGGGATTTGTGCTAGAGGGACTAATTTGGGAGGGGGAGGAGGTGGCGAAATTAGGGGGGGGGGGGTGGAGATTAGTGCTGGAAGGTGGGATTATCACTGAAAGGGTAACGTGGGTAGCATATTGCTTGCAGGGGGAATTTTGAACTCTCTTGACCCTTACACTGTGTGTGTGTTACACACCCCTGGCTCCTGCACACTTTTATACTCCTGACCCCTCTGTGCAGGGAAAAGGGGACCCCACCCTGCAGGAGAAATGAGAAGCAGTGCATAGAGAGGGCGGAACAGTGCGTAGAATGGGTGCAATTCATTTGTTAAACCTTCCAGGTTGTGTTTTCTTTGTCATTTCTAATCAGACGATTAAGCCACACACAATATCGAGTGTAATTTACCACAGCAACATTTTTCAGTGGCGCACTTTGGTTAACCTTCTCCATGAGATGTCCATCATGTTCAAATTCTAAAGTTGGGAGGTTTGTGATGTTATGTAGCATGGTGACTTGTATCAATTTTAACCCTCGCCACCTTTGCAGTGGATGGTGCCCAGTGGTTCAGTAGAATTGTTTATGGTAGGGACTTCAGGGTTCCACTCTTAATATTGTCCTTCACTAGCTTTTTCCTATCTAGGAGCCCCTAAAGGCAGCACAACCTGGCTTGACCAGGATCCTATGACATATCTGACTGAATCCCCTGCTAGAGAACCCACATTTAAGAAAGGCACAGGAAAGTTCCATGGGGAGTTCTCGTTATTCAAGAATAATGCAATGTCTGGAATGATACATATCTTTTATATTACTTTACTAAATAATTCAAACAAAGTTATGTAGATTTGGCCACTTCCCAGGTGGTGGCACAATAGCTTGGTAACAGCACAAACAGAGTTACTCAAAATTCTTTACATAGAGATCTGTGTCCTACTGGGATGAAGTCCAGGTATCCCCTAGTATAAGGTATGCCCCCCTTCTTACCTTGTCTTACCCTCATCCAACCATCTTTCTCAGCTTCTGAATGTAAAGATGATCAAATGAAAGATCCATCTTCATTCCCCAATATAATGTCATGTTCTCAACAAATGAGATGGAGATACTGTACACCATATGAAAGGTCCATCTCCATTCTTCAATATAATGTCATGTTCCCAACAAATGAGGAGAAGATACTGTACACCATATGAAAGGTCCATCTCCATTCCTCAATATAACGTCATGTTCCCAACAAATGAGGAGGAGATACTGTACACCATATGAAAGGTCCATCTCCATTCCTCAATATAACGTCATGTTCCCAACAAATGAGGAGGAGATACTGTACACCATATCAAAGGTCCATCTCCATTCCTCAATATAACGTCATGTTCCCAACAAATGAGGAGGAGATACTGTACACCATATGAAAGGTCCATCTCCATTCCTCAATATAATGTCATGTTCCCTACAAATGAGATGGAGATACTGTACACCATATGAAAGGTCCATCTCCATTCCTCAATATAATGTCATGTTCCCAACAAATGAGATGGAGATACTGTACACCATATGAAAGGTCCATCTCCATTCCTCAATATAACTTCATGTTCCCAACAAATGAGGTGGAGATACTGTACACCATCTGAAAGGTCCATCTCCATTCATCAATATAACGTCATGTTCCCAACAAATGAGGAGGAGATACTGTACACCATATGAAAGGTCCATCTCCATTCCTCAATATAACGTCATGTTCCCAACAAATGAGGAGGAGATACTGTACACCATATGAAAGGTCCATCTCCATTCCTCAATATAATGTCATGTTCCCAACAAATGAGATGGAGATACTGTACACCATATGAAAGGTCCATCTCCATTCCTCAATATAACTTCATGTTCCCAACAAATGAGGTGGAGATACTGTACACCATCTGAAAGGTCCATCTCCATTCATCAATATAACGTCATGTTCCCAACAAATGAGGAGGAGATACTGTACACCATATGAAAGGTCCATCTCCATTCCTCAATATAACGTCATGTTCCCAACAAATGAGGAGGAGATACTGTACACCATATGAAAGGTCCATCTCCATTCCTCAATATAACGTCATGTTCCCAACAAATGAGGAGGAGATACTGTACACCATATGAAAGGTCCATCTCCATTCCTCAATATAACGTCATGTTCCCAACAAATGAGGAGGAGATACTGTACACCATATGAAAGGTCCATCTCCATTCCTCAATATAATGTCATGTTCCCAACAAATGAGGAGGAGATACTGTACACCATATGAAAGGTCCATCTCCATTCCTCAATATAATGTCATGTTCCCAACAAATGAGGAGGAGATCCTGTACACCATATGAAAGGTCCATCTCCATTCCTCAATATAATGTCATGTTCCCAACAAATGAGATGGAGATACTGTACACCATATGAAAGGTCCATCTGCATTCCTAAAAAAATTATCTCGAGCAGTATAATGTGCGTGTGTCATAAGCTATGAAATATAAACGAAGAATAAGCTACGAGGCAGAAAGCAAAGTAATAAAATGTAACATAGCGTGCAGTTATTAAAATCACCACAAGATGGCGATATCACTTACTGCGTGTGGAATGCTCAGACAGGAAGTGATGTAAAATAGGAACAGGAAGTGATGTAAAATAGATACAGGAAATAATGTTAGGTGAAAACAAGGCGTGATATAAGGGAAAGACAGGAATTTCTGGGAGAGAAGAACGAGGTGGAGAGGAGACATCGCTGGATTACACAGAGGAGGTAATAAGATATTATTTTATATTTACACCCAGTAACCTCCCCCCCATTCATGTCTGTTCTCCCAGTGGCAGCTGGTGCTCAAAATTTTTGGGGGGGCAGAAACAAACTGAAAAATACAGAAACTCCCCCCCTCCATCAATTGTAGCCTCACTGTGCGCATCAAACGCAGCCACTTGTGCCCGTCATATGCAGCCACTCTGCCCACCGACCCTCCCCCACTCACTCTGGCAGCACATCCAACCCCCCAACCCGCACGCGCGGCTCTGGCAGCACACCCCTGACACTTACCGCCAGGCAGCAGCTCCATGCACCAGAGCAGCGGCGACCTCCACTCCAGCACGTGTCTACTCCGCTCCAGGCATCCTATAGGGTGGCCTGGAGCTTTGGCCAATCAGGAAACAGGTCTGATGCCCTGCCTCCTGATTGGCGGGGAGGAAGGTTAGTGTGAAAATGGCGAAAATTCATTCGCTATCGTCACACAATTGGGTAGGATCAGGGCGCACTCTCTCTCACCCTATTTTGAAGCCTATTAGAGCCTCTGGCGTCATGCGTCCGGCGTCCTGAAGGGGGCCAGGGGCATGGATTTGGGGGGGGGGGGGCTGTGCGCCCACAGTGCACAGGCCGCCACTGCTTCCTCCATAGTCACTGTGACATCTTTTATCTCCAACATCCACTACTACAGACATATCACATCCTGTATATTGGAGTTATTTTATAATATGTGTCCAGATACATCCTAAATATAGAACCATTTATCCAACTGTCCATCCAGAGCCTCTGGTTTATAGACCGGATACATCCTAAATATAGAACCATTTATCCAACTGTCCATCCAGAGCCTCTGGTTTATAGACCGGATACATCCTAAATATAGAACCATTTATCCAACTGTCCATCCAGAGCCTCTGGTTTATAGACCGGATACATCCTAAATATAGAACCATTTATCCAAATCACACGACCTTCTAAAAAAGGACCACTGTCAAGTGAGTGAAAGGATATTACAGAGGTTGTAGGTGAACGCTCTGCACACTTCTATACACTCTTACATATTTCTATATTTCTATATTTGGAATTCTTGCAATACGTGTTCAAGCTGACCAACTGCATTAAAGTAATCCCTCTTTGGATTATTTAATTGTGCACAGGATAAAGGAAGTATTGAAGAGGAAATCTGGGCAGCTGAAAAAAAAAAATCTGCCAATCCCATGGTCCATCTTTAGAAGGACACAAGGATCTCTACAAGGACGTCATGATGGACAATCAGCCGCCCTTCACATCACCGGGTAAGAGGAGACTTTATTGTAAAGGAGAGAGCAGTACGGAGGCTCCACCTAGATCCCCCATCATCTGATAAACACATAGAAACAATGTATTCAGTCAGTGTGTGTGTTTCCTACAGATGGATCCAGTAATGGGAACCCACCAGAGAGATGTCCTCGTCCTCTGTATTCCCAGGATTGCACACAGGAGGATCACAACTACGCACACTGTTATCAGGTTGGTTGGAGCATCTAGAACATGAATGTGACTCAACTATACAATACAGTTTGTGAACCCTACAAAATACTTTATTTGTGGTCTTGTATCATTAAACCTTATATTTGCCAACCATTTCCTTGGTTTAGGGTGACAATCTGAGATCTATAAAAGTCAAAATTAAAACAGAAGAAGAAACATATGTGACAGGCGATCACTCAATGGTAGAGGGTTCCGCGACGATGCCAATTAAAGAGGAGCAATCTTTCCATATCATGATGGAGAATCAGCCGCCCCTCACATCACCGGGTAAGAGGAGACTTTATTGTAAAGGAGAGAGCAGTACGGAGGGTCCACCTAGATCCCCCATCATCTGATAAACACAAAGAAACAATGTATTCAGTCAGTGTGTGTTTCCTACAGATGGATCCAGTAATGGGAACCCACCAGAGAGTTGTCCCCGTCCTCTGTATTCCCGGGATTCCACACAGGAAGTTCACACCATCCCTCACCATCATCAGGTAGATGAGGAACAATCACTGATAGTATCATTAGGATCTGTACATTATCTGCATTGTTACAATCGATGTCATTTTTATTATATATTCAGAGTGGAAACCTGAGAGATTCTAAAGTTAAGCTTAAAGTGATAAAAGAGGAGGATGATGAGGATGGGGGGATGGAAGCGTTTCCTAAAAGACACAAAGATCTGTACCAGGACACTATGGTGGAGTCATCCAGCTACAGAAACCCACCAGAGAGATGTCCCCGCCCTCTGTATTCCTGGTATTCCACACAGGAAGGTCACATCCTCCCTTACCATCATCAGGTAGGTGGAGTTGCAATATCCGCGACTTAAAAATGATTCTAAATTGTATGAGGTAATCATCTCTGAGGTCTCCGGGTATTAGTGCTCATGTTTTGAGGCTGTTCCTTGTTATCATTTTGTGTTTTTAGGGTGAGGAACGCCTTAATATAAAAGAGGTGAAGAAGGAAGAAGAAGAGATGTACGTGATGGGTCATCAGCAATGTATAAAGGAGGATGAGGTTATGGATACCATTAAAGTGGAGGAATCTTCTCCAGAATTCCACTCAGGTGAGTAATGAGCAGAAACTGTTCAAATTTCACTTTCACCAGTTTAAGGCCACAAATGTCGCAAAAATCCAAGGCCATCCTTCTTTAGAACCAGTTAGCACCCAATTGTTGACTTAATAAGAGCTACAGGCAGTTTAAATCTCCATGAAGTCTCAGAAGCAAATTCCAATATACAGTATCTCACAAAAGTGAGTACACCCCTCACATTTTTGTAAATCTTTTCTTCTATCTTTTCATGTGACAACACTGAAGAAATGACACTTGTCTACAATGTAAAGTAGTGAGTGTACAGCTTGTATAACAGTGTAAATTTGCTGCCCCCTCAAAATAACTCAACACACAGCCATTAATGTCTAAACCGCTGGCAACAAAAGTGAGTACACCCCTAAGTGAAAATGTCCAAATTGGTCCCAAAGTGTCAATATTTTGTGTGGCCACCATTATTTTCCAGCACTGCCTTAACAATCCTGGGCATGGAGGTCACCAGAGCTTCACAGGTTGTCACTGGAGTCCTCTTCCACTCCTCCATGATGACATCATGGAGCTGGTGGATGTTAGAGACCTTGCGCTCCTCCACCTTCTGTTTGAGGATGTCCCACAGATGATCAATAGAGTTTAGGTCTGGAGACATGCTTGGCCAGTCCATCACCTTTACCCTCAGCTTCTTTAGCAAGGCAGTGGTCATTTTTGGGGTGTGTTTGGGGTTGTTATGTTGGAATACTGTCCTGCGGTCCAGTCTCTGAAGGGACATGTTGGCATTCATGGTTCCCTCAATGATCTGTAGCTCCCCAGTGCCGGCAGCACTCATGCAGCCCCAGACCATGACACTCCCACCACCATGCTTGACTGTAGACAAGACACACTTGTCTTTGTCCTCCTCACCTGGTTGCCCCCACACACACTTGACACCATCTGAACCAAATACGTTTATCTTGGTCTCATCAGACCACAGGACATGGTTCCAGTAATCCATGTCCTTAGTCTGCTTGTCTTCAGCAAACTGTTTGCAGGCTTTCTTGTGCATCATCTTTAGAAGAGTCTTTCTTCTGGGATGACAACCATGCAGACCAATTTGATGCAGTGTGCGGCGTATGGTCTGAGCACTGACAGGCTGCCCCCCCCCACCCCTTCAACCTCTGCAGCAATGCTGGCAGCACTCATACGTCTATTTCCCAAAGACAACCTCTGGATATGACGCTGAGCACGTGACCTCAACTTCTTTGGTGGACCATGGCGAGGCCTGTTTTGAGTGGAACCTGTCCTGTTATACCGCTGTATGGTCTTGGCCACCGTGCTGCAGCTCAGTTTCAGGGTCTTGGCAGTCTTCTTATAGCCTAGGCCATCTTTATGTAGAGCAGCAATTCTTTTTTTTTCAAATCCTCAGAGAGTTCTTTGCCATGAGGTGCCATGTTGAACTTCCAGTGACCAGTATGAAAGAGTGAGAGCGATAACACCAAATTTAACACACCTGCTCCCCATTCACACCTGAGACCTTGTAACACTAACGAGTCACATTACACTGGGGAGGGTAAATGGATAATTGGGCCCAATTTGGACATTTTCACTTAGGGGTGTACTCACTTTTGTTGCCAGCGGTTTAGACATTAATGGCTGTGTGTTGAGTTATTTTGAGGGGACAGCAAATTTACACTGTTATACAAGCTGTACACTCACTACTTTACATTGTAGCCAAGTGTCATTTCTTCAGTGTTGTCACATGAAATGATAGAAGAAAAGATTTACATAAATGTGAGGGGTGTACTTACTTTTGTGAGATGCTGTACTTCACTCTGGCACAATACAAAGGATGTTTCTCTTGGCCTTTCCAAGTGTAAAGTCATTATAAGCCTAACTCTTCAGAAGTAGCAATAATTAGAGGGCTGTACTAACTGGTAGTATAACAAAGATGGGGTGGAATCAAAGGAACATATCAAATACACAAAACATCCAATATTAAACAGCTGTGGAAGCAAACACTTACTGCTGGACCAACATGACAAAGTTCCATTTTCCATTCTTCAGTATATTGTAATATTTCCAAAAAAGAGTTTGAAGGAAGGTCCACCTCCATTCCTCACAATAACCAAGACATCAATGTCCGTACGATATCACCCAGTGTGCCATGGCTGGTTTGATTATTTTGCCCAATTCATTCAAAGTTTTGGTTTTCTTCATTCGTTTTACAATTGTTTACTATTTAACGAAAAGGTCCATATCATTAGAAGGTGTATAAAAACAAACATAACCTATTTCAAAAAATTTCATTCCAACAGATGGACGGTGTTTTTCAAAAATCAATACATTGGAGAGACGTCTTGTTATATCTCCAGGTTGCACTGCAAAAGATGGTGGCATTTCACAATCTTCTCCAAAAGTAACACTTATGTGGTTGATAAGACCAATGGATCCTTCTAATCCTGAGGAATCTTCTAAGCCGTACCATACTATGACTTCAGATGCCCATCTAAGACCAACGGATCCTTCTAATCCCAAGGAATCTGCTCATAAATCCCGTACTATGACTTCAGATGTCCATCTAAGATCAACAGATCCTTCTAATCCTGAGGAACCTTCTAATAAATTCCATACTATGACTTCAGATGTCCATCTAAGATCAATGTATCCTTCTAATCCTGAGGAATATTCTCATAAATACCATAATATGGCTTCAGATGTCCATCTAAGATCAATGGATCCTTCTAATCCTGAGGGATCTTCTCATAAATACCATACTATGGCTTCAGATGTCCATCTAAGATCAATGGATCCTTCTAATCCTGAGGGATCTTCTCATAAATCCCATACTATGACTTCAGATGACCATCTAAGATCAATGGATCCTTCTAATCCTGAGGGATCTTCTCATAAATACCATACTATGACTTCAGATGTCCACCTAAGTTCTCACTGTGCTGACAGACCAACTGATCCATCCGATCCCCATGAGGGAGCTCACACAGGAGGGAGCTCATGGTCATATTTGGTGTGCGGAAAAACATTAGATAATAAAAAAGGTCTTGAGAAACACCAGATATGTCACACGGCTGAGCGTCCTTATTCATGTTTAGAGTGTGGAAAATGTTATGCTAAGAGACAAAGCCTTGCTACACACCAGAGAATTCACACGGGTGAGCGTCCCTTTTCCTGTTCAGAGTGCGGAAATTGTTTTTCTGACAAAGAAAGCCTTCTCATACACCAGAGAACTCACACGGGTGAGCGTCCCTTTAGCTGTCCGGAGTGCGGAAACTGTTTTCATGACAAAGGAAGCCTTACTGAGCACATTGAGAAAGCTCATATTGGTTTTCCTGACCAAAGACAGGTTCATATACACCAGAGAGTTCACACTGGTGACCGCCCCTTTTCCTGTTCGGAGTGCGGAAAGTGTTTTTCTAGAAAAGAAACCCTCGTTGCACACCAGAGAATTCACACTGATGAGCGTCCCTTTTCCTGTTTGGAGTGCGGAAAAAGTTTTTCTAAGAAAGAAACCTTTGTTAACCACCAGAAAATTCACAATGGTGAGTGTCCCTTTAGCTGTCCAGGGTGTGGAAAACGTTTTCATGATAAGGGAAGCCTTCGTAAACACATTAGGAAAACTCATAGTGAACGCTCCTTTTCCTGTTCAGAGTGCGGAAAATGTTTTACCAGAAAAGACACGCTTGTTAGACACCAGAGAATTCACACGGGCGTGCGTCCCTTTAGCTGTCCAGAGTGCGGAAAAGGTTTTCATGATAAAGGAAACCTTGGTAGACACGTTCAGAAAGATCATATTGGTTTTCCTGACCAAAGAAGCCTTCCTAAGCACGAGAGAGTTTACCCTATTGAGCGTCCCTTTTCCTGTTCAGAGTGCGGAAATTGTTTTACTAGGAAAGACTCCCTTGTTATACACCAGAGAACTCACACGGGTGAGCGTCCCTTTAGCTGTCCGGAGTGCGGAAAATGTTTTTATGATAAGGGAAGCCTTAGTAAACACATTAAGAAAACTCATATTGGTGAACGCCCCTTTTCCTGTTCGGATGTGCAGTAAATGTTTTTTCGATCAGAAAGACCTTCGTAGACATGAAAAAAGATTACACTTGTGACCGGCCATATTTATGTTCAAAGTGTGGAAAATATTTTTCCGTGAAAGAACCCCCTTTTTTTTTTTTTTTAATTGGAAAAAAAAAAAAAACTTTATTTGGATGTAAACATGTTATACATTGGTACGTTCAGCATACATGCAGAGTTTTGTACATAGCATACTTTCAATAAACTTTTTTATACAATAACCATTTTTACCAAGAACCCCTTCTTATACACCAGAGAACTCCCTCAGGTGAGCGTCCTTATTCATGTTCAGAGTGCGGGAAATCTTTCGCTCCGAAAGGAGAACTTGTTACTGAAGGGGTTAAATCTGCTTAGACCTGGACAATCAGTAGAAGTCTTTCAGAGCTCCCAGGAGCATCCAATGCAGACAAGAGGGTCGTTCAATGAATGCTTGCTATTAATGGTAGGAATCTCATCTTTATACAAATTATGGACAAAGAATATTGCACAACTTAAAGAGAAAGGAGGGAGGGAGGGAGGACACAGTTCATCACATGACGCTTAATTCCTATACAAACATATAGCATCTCAGACATAATTTAAACTATTTAATGCTGACGTTCTGACTTTGTCTGAAGACATCATTTTTAAAGCAAGTTCTTACCCGACCTTATCTATGCTGTGGTCATCATGACAAACAAGACCCTAAAATAAGAGATTATTCCTCTGTCGGCTGTATTAAAGTTTTAGTCATGTTAACTCTTTCTCCTCCTTCAATCCCCTCCTATATCGCAGAAGTGATTTCACCATGATCACTCAATGTTTTCTGTGTGGGGTCATTTCGTTGCGTTGTATAATCGCAGATGCATTAAATAAGCTTGAACAATATATAACATATAAAGATTACACTTGTGACTGAACATATTTATGTTCAAAGTGTGGAAAATATTTTTCCGGGAAAGAACCCCCCTCTTCCTATACCCCAGGAAAATTCCCTCAGGTGAGCGCCCTTATTCATGTTCAGAGTGCAGGAAATCTTTCGCTCCGAAAGGAGAACTTGTTACTGAAGGGGTTAAATCTGCTTAGACCTGGACAATCAGTAGAAGTCTTTCGGAGCTCCCGGAAGCATCCAATGCAGACAAGAGAGTCGTTCATTGTATGCTTGCTTTTAATGGTAAGAATCGCATCTTTATAAAAATTATGGACAAAGAATATTGCACAACTTAAAGAGAAAGGAGGGAGGGAGGGAGGACAGAGTTCATCACATGGCGCATAATTCCTATACAAACATATAGCATCTCAGACATAATTTAAGCTATTTAATGCTGACGTCCTGACTTTGAAGACATCATTTCAAAGCAAGTTCTTACCCGACCTTATCTATGCTGTGGTCATCGTGACAAACAAGACCCTAAAATAAGAGATTATTCCTCTGTCGGCTATATTAAAGTTTTAGTCATGTTAACTCTTTCTCCTCCTTCAATCCCCTCTTATATCGCAGAAGTGATTTCACCATGATCACTCATTGTTTTCTGTGTGGGGTCATTTTGTTGCGTTGTAAAATCGCAGATGAATTTATTAAGCTTGAACAATATATAACATATAAAGATTACACTTGTGACCGAACATATTTATGTTCAAAGTGTGGAAAAAAATTTTCTGAGAAAGAAACCCCCCCCCCCACCTATACCCCAGAGAATTCCCTCAGGTGAGCGCCCTTATTCATGTTCAGAGTGCGGGAAATCTTTTGCTCCGAAAGAAGAACTTGTTACTGAAGGGGTTAAATCTGCTTAGACCTGGACAATCAGTAGAAGTCTTTCGGAGCTCCTGGAGGCATCCAATGCAGACAAGAGAGTCGTTCAATGTATGCTTGCTTTTAATGGTAAGAATCGCATCTTTATACAAATTATGGACAAAGAATATTTCACAACTTAAAGAGAAAGGAGGGAGGGAGGGAGGGAGGACACAGTTCATCACATGACGCATAATTCCTATACAAACATATAGCATCTCAGACATAATTTAAACTATTTAATGCTGATGTTCTGACTTTGTCTGAAGACATCATTTCAAAACAAGTT
Organism: Lithobates clamitans; assembly: GCA_037952925.1. NCBI lineage: Eukaryota > Metazoa > Chordata > Amphibia > Anura > Ranidae > Lithobates > Lithobates clamitans. Next base: position 461,536 of record JBBGZY010001528.1, read on the forward strand.
CTTACCAGACCTTGTCTATCCTGTGGTCATCGTCATTTCAAAACAAGTTCTTACGAAGCCTTGTCTATCCTGTGGTCATCGTCATTTCAAAACAAGTTCTTACGAAGCCTTGTCTATCCTGTGGTCATCGTCATTTCAAAACAAGTTCTTACCAGACCTTGTCTATCCTGTGGTCATCGTCATTTCAAAACAGGTTCTTACCAGACCTTGTCTATCCTGTGGTCATCGTCATTTCAAAACAGGTTCTTACCAGACCTTGTCTATCCTGTGGTCATCGTCATTTCAAAACAGGTTCTTACCAGACCTTGTCTATCCTGTGGTCATCGTCATTTCAAAACAGGTTCTTACCAGACCTTGTCTATCCTGTGGTCATCGTCATTTCAAAACAAGTTCTTACCAGACCTTGTCTATCCTGTGGTCATCGTCATTTCAAAACAAGTTCTTACCAGACCTTGTCTATCCTGTGGTCATCGTCATTTCAAAACAAGTTCTTACCAGACCTTGTCTATCCTGTGGTCATCGTCATTTCAAAACAAGTTCTTACCAGACCTTGTCTATCCTGTGGTCATCGTCATTTCAAAACAGGTTCTTACCAGACCTTGTCTATCCTGTGGTCATCGTCATTTCAAAACAGGTTCTTACCAGACCTTGTCTATCCTGTGGTCATCGTCATTTCAAAACAAGTTCTTACCAGACCTTGTCTATCCTGTGGTCATCGTCATTTCAAAACAAGTTCTTACCAGACCTTGTCTATCCTGTGGTCATCGTCATTTCAAAACAAGTTCTTACCAGACCTTGTCTATCCTGTGGTCATCGTGACAAACAAGACCCTAAAATAAGAGAGATTCCTCTGTCAGCTATTTTAAAGTTTTAGTCATGTTAACTCTTTCTCCTCCTTCAATCCCCTCTTATATCACAAAAGGGATTTCACCACGATCAATTAATGTTCTCTGTGTGGGGTCATTTCGTTGTATTTCGTTGTATAATTACAGATGCATTAAATAACCTTGAACAATATATAACAAGGATAAAAACCAGACACATTAAAATTTAACATTCCTGCCTGTCGGAACCAAGAGAAGATGGCACCAAAAAAAATCATTAAAACTTCCTAGTCCCTTTTTAAAGGGGTTCCACCCATCTTTGGCAATATCTCTCGCTTCAGCATGGAGGTTTGATACCTCCTTTTTGGTGTTTATAGATTTGATAGCTACTTCGTGCATATCTAGTTATTTACGAATAGCCCGTTGTTCAATACTTAACAGTTTGATGTCTACAGAATTTTTTTCCATAATTTCATCTAATTCAACTAATTTTGGAGTAGCTATTCAATCTTTTCATTATTTCTATTCCCCATCCTGTCCATGAGGGAAAACATGCCCAGGCTTGGTCTTTATCAGAAAACAACTCTCTTTTCTCTGTGTGTTTAAGAGGGTACCTGGGGGTATGCTCTAGCTCTCAAAAGATGTTGGAGCTTTCCTTTTTCATCCCCTATGATTGCCATCACTGTATTTAAATGGAAAGAGCAAGGAAAATGGACTTTATAGGCACCAAGGGTGCCTATAAAGTCCACCTTTCCTTGCTCTTTCCATTAAATAAATTTACATATAGGACACGGCACTGCTCTACCTAATAAATCCCCACAGCTCCATCCTGTGGTGGAATTTGGTATTTTTTTGATCAATTCCCATCACTGGAATCAATGAGGCCAAATAACACCACCCACGGGTACCAACCATATACATTCCCATAGACACACTCCTAAACCTTGTGGACAGTCTTCCTAGAAGAGTTGAAGCTGTTAGAGCTGCAAAAGGTGGGCCAACTCAATATTGAACCCTACGGACTAAGACAGGGATGACCTTTAAAGTACATGTGCGTGTAAAGGCAGGTGTCCCAATACTTTTGGTAATACAGTGTATTTATTCATGTTCAGCGTGCGAGAAACGTTTCAACAAAAAAGTAATCCTTGTTAGACAACAGTGAATTCCCTGAGGTGAGCGTCCCTATTTATGTACAGAGTGCGGGAGATGTTTCACTAATGCCGTGTACACACGACCGGACTTTTCGGCATCAAAGGTCTGACAGAACGAATCCGTCGGACAATTCGATCGTGTGTTGGCTTCAGCGGACCTTTTCTGTCTAAAAATCTGACAGACTTTAGAAATAGAACATATTTCAAATCTTTCTGACGGACTCGAGTCCTATCGAAAAAAACGTTTGTATGCTAGTCCGATGGACCGAAAATGAGGGCAGCTATTGGCTACTGGCTATGAACTTCCTTATTTGAGTCAGACGAAATAATTAGAGAAAGTCCTGGACAGCCGCACTCAAATTGATATGTTGCTTTTATTGAATAAAAGTCATAAAAGATACATGGCGCAGCAGAAAAATGCAGGAAACTGATGCGTTTCACACTGTGGTCAGTGCTTAATCGTAGCTATGATTAAGCACTGACCACAGTGTGAAACGCGTCAACTTTCCTGCATTTTTCTGCTGTGGCATGTTTCTTTTATGACTTTTATTCAATAAAGGCAGCATATCAATTTGAGTGCGGCTGTCTAGGACTTTCTGTAATTACTTCGTTATACTAGCATTGCCAGCACCTGTTGCTTCCAGCGTGGAGGAGATGTTTGTTTTCGATCGGCTTTCCTAGAGCTTCTGTAATCTTCTCTTTCCACTACCTATTGGAGTCCGGTCGTACGTCATCACTTTCGAAACTATTGGACTTTGGTGGAATCGGGTGTAGGCAAGTCCGTTTCCTCGGAACTCCGTTGAAAAGTCCTTCGGAGTTCAGGCGGACGAGAAGTCCGCTCGTGTGCACACGGCATAAAAAACACTCCCTTCTTGCACACATAATGAGACACAGCTCAGAGCATCCAAACAACTTTCAGACTGCAGTAAATGTTTTACGGATCACATAAGTCCAAATGTAGAGGACTACAAAGAGAGGAAGATGGTGGCGGATTATTGTGGGCACCGCGCATGCTCAGGACATTTCTCTATAAGCGGTTAGCGTGGTTGTTAGGTATTTTATTGTTATTTTTCTAGGAATAATGTCTAAAAGATGAATAAAAAAGTCCAATGGGTTTTGAAAATTCTAGTCACATGGCTAAAATAATGACCCTTCTACTTGTATTAAAGCTTTGTGAATTGAGCCTCATATATTGTGTTTTCAATGTACACGTTGTTTTTCATTCTGTAAATATTAAAATTCTATCAAATTATAGTTTTTCGTTTTATTTTTGCATTGCGTGGATGTGATGTGCACATTATTACTGTTAACTGATTGGTTGCTAGAGGCTACTACACATCCTTACCGATTCAATAATTGGTTGCAAGAGGTTAGTGCACATCATTACTGCTCAATGATTGGTTGCTAAAGGTTACAGCACATCATCTCCTCACTGCCTGCACACCCTGGACTGGGGAGGTGAGGGGACCCATCAATAGACAAAAAACTCCTAGGGGTCCTAGGACTCCAGGGATCAGTGGCAGTGCTGGGGGAGGAGGGTGTGATCAGTGGCAATGCTGGGGGGTTGATGGGATCAGTGGCAGTGGTGGTGGGGGGGGATTAATCATGTTGAGCTCCAAAGGGGATAATTGGGGGGATAGTGTTAAAAAGGGGGAATTTGTGCTGGGAGGAGTGATTGGAGGAAAAAAGAAGATTTGTACAGGAAGGCCAATTTAGGTAGAGGGGTTTATGCTAGCAGGGTGAAAAGGATTTATGCTGGGAGGGGGAATAGGAGGAGAATATTTATGCTTTGAGGGGGAAGGTTTGGGGAGGAAGAGGATATGTACTAGAGAAGGGATTGGGGTTGGGGGGTTGTGCAAGAAGGGAGGACATCATTTTTTCTGGGAGAAGGTGCGGGGAATTTGAGGTGGACAAAGATTTGTGCTGGATTTTTTTGGAAGGGGGGAGAAGGGATTTTTGCTGAAAGGGTAAAGCGGTGGGAGAATATTGCTTGCAGGGTGAATTTTGCCCCTCTTGACACCTACACTGTGTGTTACACACCCCTGACTCCTTCACTCTTTAGTTCTCCTGATCTCTGCAAGGAAAAGGAGACCCCACCCTGCAGGGGAAAAGAGAAGCAGTGTGTAGAGAGGGTGGGACAGTGTATACAGTGGGTGAATTTTGTATACTTCCCACGTTGTGTTTATATGTCATTTCTAATAGGACCATTATTAAGCCACATCTAATATTTAGTGCAATTTTGCCACACCAAATTTATTCTGTGGCGCACATTTGGTCATTTTCTCCCTGAGATGTCCTTCAGTCTCAAGTTCTAAAGTTGGGAGGTATGTGATGTTATGTAGCGGGGTAGCTTGTATACATTTTTAACCCTCTTGAGCTTGGCAGTGGGTGGTGCCCCATGGCTCACTGGAATCCTTTACCATGGGACTTTCCACTCCTTGGGATGGCCCTTTACAAGTTATTTTTCATCTAGAAGCTCTTATAGGCAGGCCAATCTGGCTTGACCAGGATTTCATGACATATCAATCTCTGGGGACCCCACATTTACGAATTGCACAGGAAAGCTCCATGGGAAGTTCTCGTTAGTCAGAAATAATGTCTCTAGACTGATGAATATCTTTTATATTACTTTGCTAAAATATTGAAACAAACAAGGTTCTGTACATTCAGCCACTCTCCAGGTGGTGGGACATAGCTTGGTAACAAAGCCTCTCAAGCTCAGCAGTGGATGGTTTCACTCCTTGGATTGACCTTGACTAGCTCTTAATATCTAGAAGGCCCTAAAGGCAGCCCAACCTGGCTTGACCAGGATCCCATTACATATTGCACTGCATCCACTGCTAGGGAACCCACATTCACGTAAAAGTTCCATGGGAAGTTCTCATTACTCAAGAATAATGCAATATCCAGAATGATGCATATCTTTTATATTACTTTACTAAATAATTTAAACAAAGTTCTGTACATTCGGCCACTTCCCAGGTGGTGGCACAATAGCTTGGTAACAGCACAGAGTTACACAAAATACTTTACATAGAGATTCTGTTTCCTACTGGGATGAAGTCCAGGTATCCCCTAGCATAAGGTATGCCCCCCATCTTACCTTGTCTTACCCTCATCCGACTATCTTTCTCAGCTTCTGAATGTAGAGATGACTATATGAAAGATCCATCCCCATTCCTCAATAAAATGTCATGTTCCCAACAAATGAGGAGGAGATACTGTACACCATATGAAAGGTCCATCTCCATCCCTCAATATAACGTCATGTTCCCAACAAATGAGGAGGAGATACTGTACACCATATGAAAGGTCCATCTCCAATCCTCAATTTAACGTCATGTTCCCAATAAATGAGGAGGAGATACTGTACACCATATGAAAGGTCCACCTCCATTCCTCAATATAATGTCATGTTCCCAACAAATGAGGAGGAGATACTGTACACCATATGAAAGGTCCATCTCCATTCCTCAATATAATGTCATGTTCCCAACAAATGAGGTGGAGATACTGTACACCTGTCAGGATGCACCCACCAGCAGAAGAATCCTGAGGCACAGAAGAGTGCGCATTCCTACTGCCTATAGGAATCGGGCTACTGCGCACAGAAGTGCGTATGCGCGAACTGGAGCGCAAACAGAAGCTGTCGCGCACCCTCAGGCGCGCCGGCGCTTGCCCGCACCCGTAACTGACGCTGGCGCCAAGTGAGTCTATTTGAATCCAACCAGTACCTAGCCCCAGTGCTGCCTTGTCTTCAGCTTCAGTGTATCCTGTTTCCTGAGAACCTGTATCTTAATCCCTGTTATCCATCCGGCTTGTCTTGACCATCCTTGAACTCTACCTGTACTGACCTCGGCTTGTCCTGTGACCAATCTCCTGTCTTCTCCTTGGCACCTCCACTTCTGATCCGGCTTGACCTGGCTTGTCTCCTGACCACGATCCTGCCTGAACCCTGTATTCGATTCTGCCAGCCGCGTATGACCATGCCTGCCTGACCTTGCTACTTGTTGCCTGCCTGTCGGTCACCTTGCTGAAGCTCTCCTGTGACTTCACCAGCTCCACTAGGACTAGCCGCCCTGCTGCCAGCAAAGACTTCTTGGAGCTCATGCGACTCTGTACTTTGGCGCCTTCTGTCTACACTATCAGGGGCCCTGAGTCAGAGTGGTAAGGGAGGCCTTGCTCGTCCATTCAGGCTCTTCTACCATGTACGTGATAACACCATATGAGAGGTCCTTCTTAATTCCTCAATATAATGTCATGTTCCCAACAAATGGGGAGGAGATACTGTACACCATATGAAAGGTCCATCTCCATTCCTCAATATAACGTCATGTTCCCAACAAATGAGGAGGAGATACTGTACACCATATGAAAGGTCCATCTTCATTCCTCAATATAATGTCATGTTCCCAACAAATGAGGAGGAGATACTGTACACCATATGAAAGATCCATCTCCATTCCTCAATATAATGTCATGTTCCCAACAAATGAGGAGATACTGTACACCATATGAAAGGTCCATCTCCATTCCTAAAAAAATTCTCTAGAGCAGTATAATGTGCGTGTGTCATTAGCTATGAAATATAAACAAAGAATAAACTACGAGGCAGAAAGCAAAATGATAAAACGTACCATAGCATGCAGTTATTAAAATCACTACAAGATGGCGATATCACTTCCTGCGTGTGGACTGCTCAGACAAGAAGTGATGTAAAATAGGAACAGGAAGTGATGTAAAGTAGGAACAGGAAATGATGTAAGGTGGGAGAGAAGAACAAGGTGGAGAGGAGACATCGCTGGATTACACAGAGGAGGTAATAAGATATTATTTTATATTTACACCCAGTAATCCCCCCGTCATGTCCGTCCTCTTCCTCCATAGTCACTGTGACGTCTTTTATCTCCAACATCCACTACTACAGACATATCACATCCTGTATATTGGAGTTATTTTATAATATGTGTCCAGATACATCCTAAATATAGATCCATTTATCCAACTGTCCATCCAGAGCCTCTAGTTTATAGATCGGATACATCCTAAATATAGAACCATTTATCCAAATCATATGACCTTCTAGATAAGGACCACTGTCAAGTGAATGAAATGATATTACATAAATTGTAAGTGAATGCTTTGCACACTTCTATACACTCTTACATATTTCTGCACAGGATAAAGGAAGTATTAAAGAGGAAATCTGGGCAGCTGAAAAAAAATCTGCCAATTCCATGATCCATCTTTAGAAGGACACAAGGATCTCTACAAGGACGCCATGATGGACAATCAGCCGCCCCTCACATCACCGGGTAAGAGGAGACTTTATTGTAAAGGAGAGAGCAGTACGGAGGGTCCACCTAGATCCCCCATCATCTGATAAACACATAGAAACAATGTATTCAGTCAGTGTGTGTGTTTCCTACAGATGGATCCAGTAATGGGAACCCACCAGAGAGATGTCCCCATCCTCTGTACTCCCGTGATTCCACACAGGATGATCACAACTGCGCACACTATTATCAGGTTGGTTGGGGCATCTAGAACATGAATGTGACTCAACTATACAATACAGTTTGTGAACCCTACAAAATATTTTATTTGTGGTCTTGCATCAGTAAACCTTATATTTGCCAACCATTGCTTGGTTTAGGGTGACAATCTGAGATCTATAAAAGTTGAGATTAAAACAGAAGAAGAAGAAACATATGTGACAGGCAATCACTCAATGGTAGAGGGTTCCGCGATGATGCCAATTAAAGAGGAGGAATCTTTCCATATCATGAAGGAGAATCAGCCGCCCCTCATATCACCGGGTAAGAGGAGACTTTATTGTAAAGGAGAGAACAGTATGGAGGATCCACCTAGATCCTCCATCATCTGATAAACACATAGAAACAATGTATTCAGTCAGTGTGTGTGTTTCCTACAGATGGGTCCAGTAATGGGAACCCACCAGAGAGATGTCCCCGTCCTCTGTATTCCTGGTATTCCACACAGGAAGGTCACATCATCCCTTACCATCATCAGGTAGGTGGAGTTGCAGTATCTCCGACTTAAAAATGATTCTAAATTGTATGAGGTAATCATCTCTGAGGTCTCCAGGTATTAGTGCTCATGTTTCGAGGCTGTTCCTTGTTATCATTTTGTGTTTTTAGGGTGAGGAACGCCTTAATATAAAAGAGGTGAAGAAGGAAGAAGAAGAAACGTATGTGATGGGTCATCACCAATGTATAAAGGAGGATGAGGTTATGGATACCATTAAAGTGGAGGAATCTTCTCCAGAATTCCACTCAGGTGAGTAATGAGCAAAAGTTGTGCAAATTTAACTTTTACCAGTTTAAGGCCACAAATGTCACAAAAATCCAAGGCCATCCTTCTTTAGAACCAGTTAGCACCCAATTGTTGACTTAATAAGAGCCACAGGCAGTTTAATTCTCCAAGAAGTCGTAGAAGCAAATTCCAATATACTTCACTCTGGCACAATGCAAAGGATGTTTCTCTTGGCCTTTCCAAGTGTAAAGTCATTCTAAGCCAAACTCTACAGAGGTAGCAATAATTAGAGGGCTGTACTATCTGGTAGTATAAAAAAGATGGGGTGGAATCAAAGGAACATATCAACATATCATGCACAAAACATCCAATATTAAACAGCTGTGGAAGCAAACACTTACTGCTGGACCAACATGACAAAGTTCCATTTTCCATTCTTTAGTATATTGTGATATTTCCAACAAAGAGTTTGAAGGAAGGTCCACCTCCATTCCTCACAATAACCAAGACATCAATGTCCGTACGATATCACCCAGTGTGCCATGGCTGGTTTGCTTATTTTGTCCAATTCATTTAATGTTTTGGTTTTCTTCATTCGTTTTACAATTGTTTGCTATTTAAGGAAAAGATCCAAATTATTACAAGGTGTATAAAAACAAACATGACTTATTTAAAAATCTCATTCCAACAGATGGAAGGCATTTTTCAAAAATCAATACATTGGAGAGACGTCTTGTCAAAGCTCCAGGTTGCACTGCAAAAGATGGTGGCATTTCACAATCTTCTCCAAAATTAACACTTTTCTGGTTGATAAGAGCAACGGATCCTTCTAATCCTGAGAAATCCTCTGATAAATCCCATACTATGGCTTCAGATGTCCATGTAAGATCCATGGATCCTTCTAATCCTGAGGAATCTGATAATAAATCCCATACTATGACTTTAGATGTCCACCTAAGACCAACGGATCCTTCTAATCCTGAGGAACCTTCTGATAAATCCCATACTGTGACTTCAGATGACCATCTAAGACCAACGGATCCTTCTAATCCTGAGGAACCTTCTGATAAATCCCATACTATGACTTCAGATGACCATCTAAGATCAATGGGTCCTTCTAATCCTGAGGAATCTTCTGATAAATCCTATACTATGACTTCAGATGACCATCTAAGACCAACGGATCCTTCTAATCCTGAGGAACCTTCTGATAAATCCCATACTATGACTTCAGATGACCATCTAAGATCCATAGATCCTTCTAATCCTGAGGAATCTTCTGATAAATCCTATACTATGACTTCAGATGACCATCTAAGATCCATAGATCCTTCTAATCCTGAGGAACCTTCTGATAAATCCCATACTATGACTTCAGATGACCATCTAAGATCCACAGATCCTTCTAATCCTGAGGAATCTTCTGATAAATCCCATACTATGACTTCAGATGACCATCTAAGTTCTCACTGTGCTGACAGATCAACAGATCCATCTGATCCCCATGAGGGAGCTCACACAGGAGGGAACTCATGGTCATGTTTGGTGCGCGGAAAATGTCATGACAAAGGAAGCCTTAGTAAACACATTAGGAAAACTCATAGGGGTAAACGCTCCTTTTCCTGTTCAGAGTGCGGAAAATATTTTACTAGAAAACACTCCCTTGTTATACACCAGAGAACTCACACGGGTGAGCGACCCTTTTCCTGTTCGGAGTGCGGAAAATGTTTTTCTAAGAAAGTAACCTTTGTTACCCACCAGAAAATTCACACGGGTGAGCGTCCCTTTAGCTGTCCGGAGTGCGGAAAATGTTTTCATGACAAAGGAAGCCTTAGTGAACACATTTGGAAAACTCATATTGGTTTTCCTGACCAAAGATCGGTTCCTATACACCAGAGAGTTCACACGGGTGACCGCCCCTTTTCCTGTTCGGAGTGCGGAAAGTGTTTTCCTAGAAAACACACCCTTGTTATACACCAGAGAGTTCACACGGGTGACCGCCCCTTTTCCTGTTCGGAGTGCGGAAAGTGTTTTTCTAAGAAAGAAACCTTTGTTAACCACCAGAGAATTCACACGGGTGACCGCCCCTTTTCCTGTTCGGAGTGCGGAAAGTGTTTTCCTAGAAAAGACACCCTTGTTAAACACCAGAGAATTCACACCGATGAGCGTCCCTTTTCCTGTTCGGAGTGCGGAAAGTGTTTTCCTAGAAAAGAAACCCTTGTTATACACCAGAGAATTCACACGGGTGAGCGTCCCTTTAGCTGTCCGGAGTGCGGAAAATGTTTTTCTGAGAAGGGAAGCCTTGGTAAACACGTTAAGCAAACTCATAGTGGTGACCACTCCTTTTCCTGTTCGGAGTGCGGAAAGTGTTTTCCTAGAAAAGACACCCTTGTTAAACACCAGAGAATTCACACTGATGAGCGTCCCTTTTCCTGTTCAGAGTGCGGAAAGTGTTTTCATAGAAAAGAAACCCTTGTTATACACCAGAGAATTCACACGGGTGAGCGTCCCTTTCGCTGTCCGGAGTGCGGAAAATGTTTTAATCAGAAGGGAATCCTTGGTAAACACGTTAAGCAAACTCATAGTGGTGAACGCCCCTTTTCCTGTTCAGAGTGCGGAAAGTGTTTTTCTATAAAAGACTCCCTTGTTAAACACCAGAGAATTCACACGGGTGAGCCTCCCTTTAGCTCTACGGAGTGCGGAAAAGGTTTCCATGATAAAGGAAACCTTAGTAAACACATTAAGAAAGATCACATTGGCGAACGCTCCTTTTCCTGCTAAGAGTGCGGAAAGTGTTATACGAGAAAAGTCACCCTTGTTAGTCACCAGAGAACTCACACGGGCGAGCGTCCCTTTAGCTGTCCGGAGTGCGGAAAATGTTTTTATGATAAGGGAAGCCTTCGTAAACACATTAAGAAAACTCATATTGGTGAACGCCCCTTTTCCTGTTTGGAGTGCGGAAAATGTTTTTCTGATCAGACAAACCTTCGTAGACATGAAAAAAGATTACACTTGTGACCGGCCATATTTATGTTCGAAGTGTGGAAAAGAAACCCCCCCCCCCCCCCGTTCCTATACACCAGAGAATTCCCTCGGGTGAGCGTTCCTTATTCATGTTCAGAGTGCGGGAAATCTTTCGCTCCGCAAGGAGAACTTGTTACCCACCAGACAAGCCACTCAGGTGAGCATACACTATATCACCAAAAGTATTGGGACGCCAGCCTTAACACTCACATGAACTTTAATGGCATCCCAGTCTTAGTCCGTAGGGTTCAATATTGAGTTGGCCCACCCATTGCAGCTATAACAGCTTCAACTCTTCTGGGAAGGCTGTCCACAAGGTTTAGGAGTGTGTCTATGGGAATGTTTGACCATTCTTCCAGAAGAGCATTTGTGAGGTCAGGCATGAGAAGGCCTGGCTTCCAGTCCCGATTCTAATTTATCCCGAAGTGTTCTATTAGGTTGAGGTCAGGACTCTGTGTAGGCCAGTCAAGTTCCTCCACCCCAAACTCGCTCATCCATGTCTTTATGGACTTTGGTTTGTGCACTGGTACAAATCTTTTGATGGAAGGGGGGATTATGGTGGGGGGTTGTTTTTCAGGGGTTGGGTTTGGCCCCTTAGTTCCAGTGAAGGGAAATCTTAAGGCATCAGCATACCAAGACATTTTGGACAATTTCATGCTCCCAACTTTGTGGGAACAGTTTGGGGATGGCCCCTTCCTGTTCCAACATGACTGCGCACCAGTGCACAAAGCAAGGTCCATAAAGACATGGATGAGCGAGTTTGGGGTGGAGGAACTTGACTGGCCTTACTTCAACCCGATAGAACACAGATGAGATGATTGAGTTTAGAGACTGTGAGCCAGGCCTTCGGGTCCATCGTCAGTGCCTGACCTCACAAATGCGCTTCTGGAAGAATGGTCAAACATTCCCATAGACACACTCCTAAACCTTGTGGATGGCCTTCCCATAAGAATTGAAGCTGTTATAGCTGCAAAGGGTGGGTCAAGTCAATATTGAACACAAAGGTGTTCTATCGGTTTGAGGTCAGGCCAGTCAAGTTCCTCCACCCCAAACTCGCTCTTCCATGTCTTTATGGATCTTGATTTGTGCACTGGTCCAAATCATTTGGTGGAGGGGGGATTATGGTGGGCGGGGTTGTTTTTCAGGGGTTGGGCTTGGCCCCTTAGTTCCAGTGAAGGGAACTCTTAAGAAAGAAAGATGGCGGTGGATTATTGTGGGCACCGCGCATGCTCGACACATTTCTCTATAAGCGGTGAGTGTGGTTGTTAAGTATTTTATTGTTACTTTTCTAGGAATAATGTATAAAAGATAAATAAAGAAGTCCTATGGGTTTTGAAAATTCTAGTCACATGGCTAAATATAACGACCCTTCTACTTGTATTAAAGCTTTGTGAATTGAGCCTCCATATATTGTGTTTTCAATGTTCATGTTGTTTTTCATTCTGTAAATATTAAAACTCGATCAAATTATGGTTTTTCATTTTATTTTTGTATTGTGTGATTGTGATGTGAGGTATAATCTGTGTGTGTAATCATCGATGTATCCTAATAGAAGAATGGACCACGGTGCAAATGATGAAACATAATGTAGCCTGCATTATTTGCTGTATATATCCCAAGGTGGTGATGTCATACCTCCCAACCGTCCCAGACTTCACGGGACTGTCCATGGGTTTCATCAAAATCCCGGAGTCCTGCAGTGCAAGATCCCGGTGCCAGAACAAAAGTTCAGGCATTTGGCTCAAATAATGTACCCATGTGATATGCACTTCATCTCCTGCAGGGTGCCCCACGTCCTCAACACCATCATGCCGCCAGTACCTCCCTGGCCATGTAATACCCTCCAACTGTCCCATAGTCTCTGTTTCCGGATTCCAACAAAACTGCAGTCCAACAACAATTTCAGGCACTTGGCTCCAATAATGAACTTTGCAGGGGCACGCAGGAACCCGGCACCCAGGTATGTGCCCTTCATCTCCTGCAGGGTGCCCGGGGTTCCTGACCCTATGATCATCCATTCTACGGCATCTCTCCCCGCCAGCTGCCTGTCACAAGGATACACGGTCAAAGCTGAGGGAAGTTTCCTTCAGGCTTCTCCTCAGCTCTGATGTGTCTCACAACCCAGGGAAGTTCAGGAAGAAGGACTCCTGAGCTCAGGAAGAAGGGCTACCCCCTGGCAATAAGCCACACTCAGTTTAGGGAGTGATGCAGAAGAGGGGATAGAGTAATATGATTTTTGCTGGGGGGGGATTTATTCACAGTGGGGGGCAGGGCCATCTTTATTATTGATTGGACCCTGGACAAACATTTTCTCCCCCCATGCAATTTCGTTCTCTACCTGCTCTGAGACATACAAAAAATAGCAGTTTACTGAGTCAGATCAGGCAGTGATTGCGATTGGTTGACAGAGGTTACAGTGTATCATTACCGCTCACTGACTGGCTGCTAGAGGTTACGGCACACATTATGGCTCACTGATTATTTGCTAGAGGTTACAGCACATGATGTCTGCTTGTTGATTGGTTGCTAGAGATTACTGTACATCAATACTGCTAACTGGTTGCTAGAGATTACTGTACATCAATACTGCTAACTCATTGATTGCTAGAGGTTACTGCACATTATTACTGCTCACTGATTAGTTGCTAGAGGTTAGTGCACATTATTACTGCTCACTGATTAGTTGCTAGAGGTTAGTGCACCTTATTACTGCTCACTGATTTGTTGCTAGAGGCTACTACACATCCTTAACGCTGAATAATTGGTTGCAAGAGGTTAGTGCACATCATTACTGCTCACTGATTGGTTGCTAAAGGTTACAGCCCATCATCTCCTCACTGCCTGCACACCATGGACTAGGGAGGTGAGGGGACCCATCAATAGACAGAAAACTCCTAGGGATCCTAGGACTCCTGGGATCAGTGGCATTCCTGGGGGAGGAGGGTGTGACCAGTGGCAATTCTGGGGGGTTGATGGGATCACTGGTGGTGGGGTGGGATTAGTTAGGAGGCAGTACACTGTGGCAAATTCTGAATCATGTAGAGCTCCAAAGGGGATAATTGGGGGGATAGTGTTAAAAGGGGGGAATTTGTGCTCGGGGGGAGTGATTGGAGGAAAAAAGAAGATTTGTACTGAAAGGCTAATTTGGGATTCACCCCCTATATAACCCCTCCCACACCGGGAGTACCTCAGTTTTTTCGCCAGTGTCTAAGGTGTTGGTCACGATCGAAGATGTGCTCTGAGAGCTCCGCTGGCAGGATCCTTTACTGGATCAAACAGCTTCCACAGACCGGATCCATCCAAAGTGCTACTGAGGCCAAAGTGGATGGTACCCGGGCCTTGTGTAGGAAGAACGAGGTTTTGCCTGTAACGCTTCTCCTTGGAGGGCTGGACCCTGGCATCCAGTACTTTGGTCAGGCATCCATTACCATAAAGTTTTCTGGCAGGGTGCTATACAGGTCCAAGGGAGTGGACCCCCGATAAAAAGGGAACCGGTCCTTGAAGGTTTTTTAAAACACAGCCCGCCGTGATGGGTGAAGATTGGGTCTGTCTGATATCAGCAGAATCCTGCGGTGGGGATAAGGTAAGTGAAGAATCCTAGGAACTTTTAAGTCCACCTATGGATTTCTTCTGTGAGTAAATGTCATGCCTAATTTCTCCTAGAGGGTGTAAAATGCACATACCTTTTTTACATGCTCATCAGATCTCGCCCTGTGTCAGCAGCAGACACCATGCTTAGTCTCAGCCACCAGGATGATATTACAGGGGGGATTCTTGGATACGCCATGAAAGTTAGCACCTTACTAGAGCTCCCCCCCCCCCAGGGGAGCAAGGGTGTTGGAGGCTACAACAGATAGCTTGTGCCCCCCCCCTCGGGGGCTCGGTGGCTCCCCGTATTTCTTCCTATAAGTTTCCCCTTCTGTCATCTCCCCTCACGCCGGATCTACCAAATGCCAGATCCGAACGGCGCCCCCACGCACGCGGGAATGGTCAATTTTAAAAAAGTAGGGAGGGCGTGTTAGGGGACGGAAGGGGGCGTGGCATAGCACAACACCGTGTGCGGGACGCGGCGTCCACGTGTATCACACGGCGCAGGCGCAGGGCTGCCAAGCCCATAAGATAGACTCTTGTCAACTGCAATCTGGAAGCCGGTGATCAGGCTGAGCAATACAGACACAGGAGCGGTGGGGGCACGTAAGCTGATGCATGCAGCTATTCCCAAAACAACAGATTTACTTAGCATCAGGCTGAGCATTACTAGCAGCATTTTTATTTGCCAGGCTATAGCTCAGCAAGTGGTGCGTTTGTTTAGTACCTCTGCTTTTGTGCTTAGGACTATGCATTCCAGAAGGGGGGTGCAAACACCTCAAAGAGGGGACCTAGGGCATCACCTTCGGGCACTGAGGATTCTAATCAAGCCTCCACAATGCCATTTCCCCGGAAGGACCAGAAGTGGCTGGCCAGGGTGAGCCATTGGGACCAGTGGGTGTTGCAGCTGCTTCCAACATTTCAGCCCCTGTCTATGTAACTGAGGACGTGGGGTTAGAGGAAAGGTTAGCTGCTTTAATCGTGTCTTCTATCCAGAGTGGGAAAAAACGCAATAGATCCCCCTCCCCCGCCCAGGGCCCTCTAACTGGGGAACAGTGGACGGAGGAAAATGTGTTACCCTCGGGACATCAGGAAGAGAGAGAGATTGATGATTCCTCTTCTGAGGAATCAACTGTGGAAGAACCCTTTTCAGCCTCGCAATCTGAAAAATTGCTGGTGCAATCCCTACAGAAATGGTCCGTTCTGCTTTCAAGCTGCCCTTAACTGTGTCAGCCGAAAGTCCCATTTCTTCCTTGGGTTCTCTAAAACCTCCTCAGGCTTCGCATGCCTTTCCTATCCATGCATTACTGGAACAACTTATTTATGCTGAGTGGGATCACCCAGATAAGCATTATCTCCCTCCTAAAAGGTTTTCAGTTCTTTATCCCATGGAGGAAAAATTCACCAAAAGATGGAATATACCAGCAGTTGATGCTGCTATATCCTGTGTGAATAAAAGATTAACTAGACAGTAAACAATGCTCAAATGCTTAGGGATCCAACAGATAAGAGATTGGAATTCATGTTGAAATCCTCTTATTCTTTGACAGGTGCAGTAACTCAGCCTGCAGTGGCTGCAATAGGCATTTGCCAATCCCTAAAGGACCAGTTTAAAAAGGCCCTCAAGGTGATCCTTGTTCAACAGGCCCGAGACTTAGCCGAACTGCCAAGGGCATTATGATTTGCTTTTGACGCCAATAAGGATTCTTTTCACCAAACGTCATGCCTTGCGCTTGTGCTAGTGCATATGTGTAGGATCCTATGGTTGAAAAATTGGTCAGCCGAAACACCATGTAAAAAGCTCCTGGCTGGGTTTCCTTTTCATGGGGATCGGCTATTTGGGGATGATTTGGACAAGTACATCCAAAAGATTTCAAGTGGGAAAAGTACCCTTTTGCCAGTAAAAAGAAGGAGTAAACATTATCCATTTAAACAGGCCTTTTCTCCAGGGTCGGGGGCATCAGCCCCTAGGCAGGGTCTAGAGGTAAACCTCAAGGTCAAGCCCAGGGACAATAGAAGTCCTGGGGGCGCAAGCCTACAAAACAGAATTCTAAGGCCTCATTATGAAGGGGCGCCCCCCCGCACGCTCGGGTGGGGGGAAGACTTCTGCAGTTCTCAGAAGTCTGGCAGTAAGAGGTTCAGGACAGATGGGTCATCTTCGCAATAGCTCTAGGGTACAAACTAGAGTTCCGAGAGTTCCCATCACCTCGTTTACTGAGGTCAAATGTTCCCAAAGATCCAGGGAAAAGGCAATCTCTGTTTCTGGCATTAGACCGATTGTTGTCTCAAGGGGTGATCATGGAGATCCCCACTGAGGAGCAAGGTTTGGGGTTTTATTCAAACCTCTTCACGGTGCCAAAACCAAATGGAGATGTCAGACCCATTCTAGATCTCAAAAATCTGAATCAGTTCCTGAATGTCCGCTCTTTTCGCATGGAGTCGATCAGGTTGGTGGTTTCCATCCTTCAAGGAGGGGAACTTCTGTCATCTATCGACATCAAAGATGCATATTTGCATGTGCCTATATTCCCCGCTCACCAGAAATTGCTGCGTTTCGAGGTAGAACATCACCATTTTCAGTTTGTAGCCTTGTCCTCCGGGCTAGCTACTGCACCCCGGGTATTTACAAAGGTTCTGGCCAGACTAAGGGTGCAGGGTATAACAGTCATGGCATACCTGGACGACCTATTGCTGGTAAAACGGTCAGTTGCTCGCTTGGAACAAAGCGTGGTCAGCACAGTCAAATACCTGGAAAGCCTAGGTTGGATTCTCGACCTAGAGAAGTCTTCCTTAAAACCACTAAAATTGCTGGAGTACTTGGGTCTGATTCTAGACACAGCCCAGAAAAAGGTGTTTTTGCCCCAGGCAAAGATCAGCGCCATAAGGGAGCTGGTGCAGGTGGTCAGGACGAAGAAAGATCCCTCCATTCGCCTTTGCATGAGGTTGTTAGGAAAGACGGCGGCTTTATTCAAAGTGGTTCCCTATGCCCAGTTCCATTCAAGACTGTTGCAAAACAGTATTCTGTGTGCTTGGAACAAAAAGGTCCAAGCTGTAGATTTTCCAATGCATCTGACCCCAAAGGTGTACCAGAGCCTCAGTTGGTGGTGGAAAACCAAGAATCTGCAGAAGGGAAAATCCTTCATACCAGTTACCTGGAAAGTGGTAATGACAGATGCTAGCCTTTCAGGTTGGGGGGCAGTACTGGAAAAGGCAACTGTCCAGGGACAGTTGTCCAGAACCAAAAGGGCCTTGCCCATCAACATTCTAGAGATTCGGGCAGCACGCTTGGCTCTGAAGGCCTGGACGTTCAGGTTGCGAGATTGTCCTGTCAGGATCCAATCCGACAATGCCACAGCTGTGGCCTATATCAATCACCAACGGGGCACCAGAAGTCACGCAGCCCAGAGAGAGGTGAACCATATTCTAGCTTGGGCAGAAAAGCATGTACCTTGCCTATCAGCAATCTTCATTCCAGGGATAGAGAATTGGCAGGCAGACTATTTGAGTCGCCAGCAGCTGTTCCCAGGGGAATGGTCCCTTCACCCCGATATCTTCCTGGCTATATGCCAAAGATGGGGGATCCCGGACTCAGATCTTTTGGCGTCTAGGTTCAACAAGAAGTTGGACATCTTTGTGTCAAGGACAAGGGATCCACTTGCATGCGAATCAGATGCATTGGTGACCCCATGGGATCAGTTCTCACTGATTTATGCATTCCCCCCTATTCAGTTGCTGCCACGGCTTCTTTGCAGGTTCAAGCTGGAAAGAAAACAAGTGTTTCTTGTAGCCCCAGCATGGCCCAGAAATTCCTGGTTTGCAGAAATCGTAAAGATGGCGGTAAGGGACCCATGGACCCTTCCACCACGTCCAGACCTACTCTCGCAGGGGTCAATATTCCATCCTACTCTATTGAAGCCCACATTCTGAAGAAGCGTGGGCTCTCCGGGTCAGTAGTTTCTACCTTGATTATTGCAAGGAAACAGGCTTCCAGAATCATATATTATACAGTCTGGAGGGCGTATGTTTCCTGGTGTGAATCCAAGAGTTGACACCCTTGGAAATATAGCATAGGTAGAATTCCTGCCTTTCTACAGTTAGGGGTAGAGATGAAGCTGGCCTTGCATACTATCAAGGGTCAAGTCTCGGCTTTATCGGTATTATTTCAAAGACCACTTGCTTTGCATTCTTTGGTCCGGGGTTTTATGCAGGAAGTAACGCGGCTTAATCCGCCAGTTAGATCACCTTTGAACCCTTAGGACTTAAACTTAGTTTTGTTGGTATTGCAAAAATAGCCTTTTGAACCGATACAGTATACTCCCTTGGTCCTTCTGACATGGAAATCAGTGTTTCTGGTTGCTATATCCTCTGCAAGAAGAGTATCAGAGTTGGCTGCTCTTTCCTGTAAAGAACCATATTTAATTATTCACAAGGACAAGGTCGTGTTGCGTCCTCATCCAAGTTTTCTGCCTAAAGTGGTGTCAGGTTTTTACCTGATCCAAGATTCCTACTATCATTTCTTTCCAGAACCCTGTTCTAGGGAAGAGAAGTCACAACATTGTCTTGATGTAGTGAGAGCAGTCAAGGTCTATTTAAAGACGACTGCTCAGATCCGGAAGACTGATGTCTTATTTGTGCTGCCACAGGGTCCTAAGAAAGGACAGGCTCTACAAATCTACTATTACTAATGCTGCGTACACGCAACCAGACTTTCCAGCAGAAAAGATCAGATGGAATCATTCCATCGGACGTTTCGATCGTATGTGGGCTTCATCTGACTTTTTCTTTCGAAAATTCCGACAGACCTAGAAATAGAACATGTTTCAAATCTTTCCGAAGAATTCAGTTCCTATCGGGAAAACCACTCGTCTGTATGCTATTCCGGCGGACCAAAAACAACGCAAGAGCAGCTATTGGCTACTGGCTATTGAACTTCCTTTTTCTAGTCCCGTCGTACGTCATTGCGTTCTAAACAATCAGACTTTGGTGTGATCGTGTGTAGGCAAGTCTGTTTCAGCGGAACTCCGTCGAAAAAACCGTCAGACTTCATTCCGACGGAAAGTCCGGTCATGTGTACGCGGCATAAGTGGATTCGGAAAGTTATAATTCAGGCCTATGGTTTAAAAGGTAAGAGTCCACCTTTTCAAGTCAAGGCGCACTCTACCAGAGCAGTTAGTGCTTCTTGGGCAGCCTATCACCAAGCCTCCATGGCTCAGATCTGCAAGGCTGCAACTTGTTCTTCGGTCCAAATATTCACCAGATTCTATCAGGTGGATGTAAAAAGGCATGAGGATATCGCCTTTGGGCGCAGTGTGCTGCAGGCAGCAGTATAGGTCCTCAAGTCTTTTGGCGCCCTGCTTGTTGTGTCTCCCTCCCCTCAAATAGCATTGCTCTGGGAGGTCCCACATAGTTATTACTATGCTGCTCTGTGTCCCATGATGTACGATAAAGAAAATAGGATTTTTATAACAGCTTACCTGTAAAATCCTTTTCTTGGAGTACATCACGGGACACAGAGGTCCCTCCCCTCTTTCTGGGATTTTAGTATATTGCTTTGCTACAAAAACTGAGGTACTCCCGGTGTAGGAGGGGTTATATAGGGAGTGAACTTCCTTTCTTGGTTTTGCCAGTGTCAATCACCTGAAGTGGCCTATATACCCACATAGTTATTACTATACTGCTCTGTGTCCCGTGATGTACTCTAAGAAAAGGATCTTACAGGTAAGCTGTTATAAAAATCCTAATTTTTGCCACAAGGTTTTGGAAATGCAGAAAAGAAGATCAAAATGTTTTTTTTACAAAAAGTTGTCAATTAATAAGATATTTCTCACACACATCATAGGCATACTTAGAATTACACCCAAAACATTCTGCTACTCCTCCTGAGTATCGTTATACCACATGTGTGAGACTTTTTCACAGCCTAGCCACACAGAGGGCTCCAAAATCCAAGGAGCACCTTCATATTCAGCCATGGTTTAAATTACGCATTTAATCTCTGCCTAGCACCTACAGTGTCTATACAGCTTCAGGGTGCTGGGATGATCGGCCCCTCTCCCCAGCAGCAGAATGAGCCCCAGAATGTTAAAAACCACCCAGGTGAAACGATGTCAGCTGGACAGAGAGTCAATGACCTCTGCCCCACACCTACTGATGACAACTATTCCTTGCAGCCAAGAATGGAGATCATGCAGAGTGTGAGTTCACTCCGCCCGAAAAAGGCATGTTCTGGCCAGGTGGAGGTCTAGGACCTTGCCAGTCAACTTTTGATGGGGGGGAAATGTGATAGACTCACCCACGACAGAAGCTTTTGGAGGGGACTGAATGCTATCCTCTTTCCTACCAACTATGGGCCCTGGCATTTGAGGGAGCTACAAGCATTTAGGAAGATGTTCTGTTATGTAATAAGGACATTAGTAAGGAGGCCATGATGGTCTCTGCAAGCTTTGGACTTAGTGGACAGATGTATGGGAAAGGAACGCTGGTTAATAAGATCTGGAAAGCCCTGGGCCTCCTGTTGTCTACTAGTCTTTCACCCATTGTTAATTGTGCTAATTAACACACGTGTTGTCTGCTAGCAAACTATTATTGATGGATGTGTTTATACTTGTAATAATGTGTATTGTACTTTGAGCTTGATTCCGGCAAGTCTGACCTGGAATGAGATCTCTGATTGTCCAGGTGGTTAGTTGTTTAATTAACGTAATGTTTATAGTATATGTTTATTGTTGTAATTATATTCCTGTGTACAGTTTGTATTGTTAGGGTAATATGATCAGGTGAGGGGATGTCCCCCTAGCATAAGGTATGCCCCCCATCTTGCCTTGTCTTACTCTCATCCGACCATCTTTCTCAGCTTCTGAATGTAGACATGACTATATGAAAGATCCATCTCCAAATGTCCTTCTCAATTACTCAATATAATGTCATGTTGCCAACAAATGAAGAAGAGATGCTGTATGCCATATGAAAGGTCCATCTCCATTCTTCAATATAACGTCATGTTCCCAACAAATGAGGAGGAGATACTGTACACCATATGAAAGGTCCATCTCCATTCCTCAATATAACTTGTGGGATATATTCTGTGTGAGTTTGTTCAATAAAAGTTCCAGTTTTGCAGCCAAACAAGTCCTGCCTAGTTCTTGTTTGCAATAGACGGCTATAATATCTGATATCTATGTTCAGACTGGAGGAAGCGGTATACTGACAGAAGCACTCAAGTGGAGTGTGGTAAGCGGTTCCATCACACCTCGTACACTCTGCGCTCCAGGGCCCAGCCAAAGCCCCCCCAAGTCCAAGGTGAGAAGTAGAACTGCAAGCCAATTAGAATTCAGGGTGCAAAGAGCAGTAGGCGGGACTACACACACTGCTGTCTCCCGCTGTGCTCAGTGTGCTGCCTGGTGTTAGACCTGTCTGCCTCAGCCCAACAAACTGGCCTGACGGTGTACCACAATGCATGTGCGGGTATACCTAATGATCTATTGCGGCTGCACTGCCTGTCACTGGTGCCATGTGCGGCTGCAGAGAAGGGACACCATGCATGTGATTTTTACCTCTAGGGGATTGAACACCCCTTATGCCCCCCCCCCCTATCTACGCCCCTGTTGTGATCAAGCTCAGTAGTGGATGGTTTCACTGCTTGGATTGACCTTGACTAGCTCTTTCCTATCTAGAAGCCCCTAAAGGCAGCCCAACCTGGCTTGACCAAGATCCCATTACATATTGTACTGCAGCCACTGCTAGGGAACCCACATTTACGAAGTTCACAGGAAAGTTCCATGGGAAGTTCTTATTACTCAAGAATAATGCAATATCCAGAATGATGCATATCTTTTATATTACTTTACTAAATAATTTAAACAAAGTTCTGTACATTCGGCCACTGGTGGCACAATAGCTTGGTAACAGCACAAATAGAGTTACACAACATTCTTTACATAGAGATCTGTGTCCTACTGGGATGAAGTCCAGGTATCTCCTAGCAAAAGGTATGCCCCCCATCTTGCCTTGTCTTATTCTCATCCGACCATCTTTCTCAGATTCTGAATGTAGAGATGCTATATGAAAGATCCATCTCCATTCCTCAATATAATATCATGTTCCCAACAAATGAGAAGGAGATACTGTACACCATGATAAAAGTCTATCTCCATTCTTCAATATAATGTCATGTTCCTAACAAATGAGGTGGAGATACTGTACACCATATGAAAGGTCCATCTCCATTCCTCAATATAATGTCATGTTCCCAACAAATGAAGAAGAGATGCTGTACGCCACATGAAAGGTCCATCTCCATTCCTCAATATAACGTCATGTTCCCAACAAATGAGGAGGAGATACTGTACACCATATGAAAGGTCCATCTCCATTCCTCAATATAACGTCATGTTCCCAACAAATGAGGAGGAGATACTGTACAACATATGAAAGGTCCATCTCCATTCCTCAATATAATGTCATGTTCCCAACAAATGAAGAAGAGATGCTGTAGGCCACATGAAAGGTCCATCTCCATTCTTCAATATAACGTCATGTTCCCAACAAATGAGGTGGAGATACTGTACACCATATGAAAGGTCCATCTCCATTCCTCAATATAACGTCATGTTCCCAACAAATGAGGTGGAGATACTGTACACCAGGGGTACCCAACCTTTTGAGGAGCGAAGGGCCACTTTATCGACTTGGTAACCGGTCGCGGGCCACAATGAGCATAAAGGGGGGATGGCAGTTCTGTGTCCACTCTGCATATGTAGAGCAGACACGGATGCAACCCGCTCTACCCTAAGGGCCCTCTGATCTGCCCAGACAGAAGGGGACAGATCCCTTTCTGTTTTTTTTAAGGAGATCGGATTGCAGATAGGCGGATGTAAACGGACACGAGTCCTTTTACATCTACCGCTCTATAGAGGTGAATGGAGAGGCCGTTTGAGTCCACCTGAAAAACAGAGAGGCGGACCCGATCGGACCGATCATGTGAAAGGGGCCTAAGGCCACTTTTTACACTGATGCACAGCAGTTTACCTGCTCCTCAACCACATTCTTCACTTCTTCCTCAGGATTCCTGCAGCTGGCTGGTACTGCTGGTGAGTACTGTTGGCTGGTACTGCTGGCTGGTACTGTTGGCTAGTACTGCTGGCGGGTACTGTTACTGCTGGCTGGTACTGGTACTGCTGGTGGGTACTGCTGACTGGTACTGCTGGCTAGTACTGCTGGTGGGTACTGGTACTGCTGGCTGGTACTGATGACTGGTACTGCTGGTGACTACTGGTACTGCTGGCTGGTACAGATACTGGTGGCTGGTACTGCTGGCGGGTACTGCTGGCTGTTACTGGTACTGCTGGTTTATACTGCTAGCTGGTACTGATGACTGGTATGGATGGTGGGTACTGATACTGGTGGCGGGTACTTCTGGCGGGTACTGGTACTGATGACTGATACTACTGGCTGGTACTGGTACTGCTGGTTGGTACTGGTACTGTTGGTACTGGTACTGTTGGTACTGGTACTGGTACTGCTGGTTGGTACTGGTAATTTTGGTTGGTACTGCTGGCTGGTAATGGTACTGCTGGTTGGTACTGGTACTGTTGGTTGGTACTGGTACTGCTGGCTGGTACTGGTACTGATACTGGTGGCTGGTACTGATACTGGTGGCTGGTACTGGTGGCTGCTGTCCCAGATTGCAGGTTCCTGTGTCCCAACCCGCCATCCCCGAGCAAAATTGTGACAGAAGCATGAAGCTGCAGTAAAGAGCAGAGCCGAGTACACAGGCGGAGTACATTTGGTATCACTCTGCCTATGAAGGAGCCGGCGCTATACAGGAAGCATTGGCTCTGCTTCCTCTAGCGGCGGCTCCGTTCTTCGCACTAATGCTCGGAGATGACGGGTCGGGAACCCGCGATCTGGGCTTGCCAAACCCGTCATTTCAGAGCAAGACATGGCGGGTCACATTGGGGAGTGCCGCGGGCCACATGTGGCCCGCGGGCCAGTGGTTGGGCACCCCTGCTGTACACCATATGAAAGGTCCCTCTCCATTCCTCAACATAACGTCATGCTCCCAACAAATGAGGAGGAGATACTGTACACCATATGAAAGGTCCCTCTCCATTCCTCAACATAACGTCATGTTCCCAACAAATGAGGAGGAGATACTGTACACCATATGAAAGGTCCATCTCCATTCCTCAATATAACGTCATGTTCCCAACAAATGAGGAGGAGATACTGTACACCATATGAAAGGTCCATCTCCATTCCTCAATATAACGTCATGTTCTCAACAAATGAGGAGGAGATACTGTACACCATATGAAAGGTCCATCTCCATTCCTCAATATAACGTCATGTTCCCAACAAATGAGGAGGAGATACTGTACACCATATGAAAGGTCCATCTCCATTCCTCAATATAACGTCATGTTCCCAACAAATGAGGAGGAGATACTGTACACCATATGAAAGGTCCATCTCCATTCCTAAAAAAATTCTCTCGAGCAGTATAATGTGTGTGTGTCATAAGCTATGAAATATAAGCGAAGAATAAGCTACGAGGCAGAAAGCAAAATAATAAAATGTAACAGAGCATGCAGTTATTAAAATCACCACAAGATGGCGATATCACTTACTGCGTGTGGAATTCTCAGACAGGAAGTGATGTAAAATAGGAACAGGAAGTGATGTAAGGTGAAACAAGACGTACTATAAAGGAAAGACAGGAATTTCTGGGAGAGAAGATCGAGGTGGAGAGGAGACATCGCTAGATTACACTCAGGAGGTAATAACTGTCCATCCAGAGCCTCTGGTTTATAGACCGGATATATCCTCAATATAGAGCCATTTATCTAACTGTCCATTCAGAGCCTCTGGTTTATAGACCGGATACATCCTAAATATAGAACCATTTATCCAACTGTCCATCCAGAGCCTCTGGTTTATAGACCAGATACATCCTAAATATAGAACCATTTATCCAAAACACATGACCTTCTAGATAAGGACCACTGTCAAGTGAATGAAAGGATATTACATAAATTGTAAGTGAACGCTCTTCTCATTTCTATACACTCTTACATATTTCTAGATTTTGGAATTCTTGCAATACGTGTTCAAGCTGACCAACTGCATTGAAGTAATCCCTCTTTGGATTATTTAATTGTGCACAGGATAAAGGAAGTATTGAAGAGGAAATCTGGGCAGCTAAAAAAAAATCTGCCAATTCCATGATCCATCTTTAGAAGGACACAAGGATCTCTACAAGGACGTCATGATGAACAATCAGACGCCCCTCACATCACCGGGTAAGAGGAGACTTTATTGTAAAGGAGAGAGCAGTACGGAGGGTCCACCTAGATCCCCCATCATCTGATAAACACATAGAAACAATGTATTCAGTCAGTGTGTGTGTTTCCTACAGATGGAACCAGTAATGGGAACCCACCAGAGAGATGTCCCCGTCGTCTGTATTCCATACAGGATGATCACAACTATGCACGCTGTTATAAGGTTGGTTGGAGCATCTAGAACATGAATGTGACTCAACTATACAATACAGTTTGTGAACCCTACAAAATATTTTATTTGTGGTCTTGCATCATTAAACCTTATATTTGCCAACCATTTCCTTGGTTTAGGGTGACAATCTGAGATCTATAAAAGTTGAGATTAAAACAGAAGAAGAAGAAACATATGTGACAGAGGATCACTCAATGGTAGAGGGTTCCGCGATGATGCCAATTAAAGAGGAGAAATCTTTCCATATCATGAAGGAGAATCAGCCGCCCCTCACATCACCGGGTAAGAGGGGACTTTACTGTAAAGGAGAGAGCAGTACGGAGGGTCCACCTAGATCCCCCATCATCTGATAAACACATAGAAACAATGTATTCAGTCAGTGTGTGTGTTTCCTACAGATGGATCCAGTAATGGGAACCCACCAGAGAGATGTCCCCGTCCTCTGTATTCCTGGTATTCCACACAGGAAGGTCACATCCTCCCTTACCATCATCATGTAGGTGGAGTTGCAATATCCGCGACTTAAAAATGATTCTAAATTATATGAGGTCATCTCTGAGGTCTCCGGGGATTAGTGCTCATGTTTTGAGGTTGTTCCTTGTTATCATTTTGTGTTTTTAGGGTGAGGAACGCCTTAATATAAAAGAGGTGAAGAAGGAAGAAGAAGAGACGTACGTGATGGGTCATCAGCAATGTATAAAGGAGGATGAGGTTATGGATACCATTAAAGTGGAGGAATCTTCTCCAGAATTCCACTCAGGTGAGTAATGAGCAGAAACTGTTCAAATTTCACTTTTACCAGTTTAAGGCCACAAATGTCGCAAAAATCCAAGGCCATCCTTCTTTAGAACCAGTTAGCACCCAATTGTTGACTTAATAAGAGCCACGGGCACTTCAATTCTCCAAGAAGTCTCAGAAGCAAATTCCAATATACTTCACTCTGGCACAATACAAAGGATGTTTCTCTTGGCCTTTCCAAGTGTAAAGTCATTCTAAGCCAAACTCTTCAGAGGTAGCAATAATTAGAGGGCTGCACTATCTGGTAGTATAACAAAGATGGGGTGGAATCAAAGGAACATATCAAATACACAAAACATACAATATTAAACAGCTGTGGAAGCAAACACTTACTGCTGGACCAACATGACAAAGTTCCATTTTCCATTCTTTAGTATATTGTGATATTTCCAACAAAGAGTTTGAAGGAAGGTCCACCTCCATTCCTCACAATAACCAAGACATCAATGTCCGTACGATATCACCCAGTGTGCCATGGCTGGTTTGCCTATTTTGCCCAATTCATGCAATGTTTTGGTTTTCTTCATTCGTTTTAGAACTGTTTGCTATTTAACGAAAAGGTCCATATCATTACAAGGTGTATAAAAACAAACATAACCTATTTAAAAAATTTCATTCCAACAGATGGGCGGTGTTTTTCAAAAACCAATACATTGGAGAGACGTCTTGTCATAGCTCCAGGTTGCACTGCAAAAGATGGTGGCATTTCACAATCTTCTCCAAAAGTAACACTTATGTGGTTGATAAGACCAATGGATCCTTCTAATCCTGAGGAATCTTCTAAGCCGTACCATACTATGACTTCAGATGTCCATCTAAGACCAACGTATCCTTCTAATCCCAAGGAATCTGCTCATAAATCCCATACTATGACTTCAGATGTCCATCTAAGATCAGTGGATCCTTCTAATCCTGAGGGATCTTCTCATAAATACCATACTATGACTTCAGATGGCCACCTAAGTTCTCACAGTGCTGACAGACCAACAGATCCATCCGATCCCCATGAGGGAGCTCACACAGGAGGGAGCTCATGGTCATGTTTGGTATGCGGAAAAACTTTAGCTAACAAAAAAGGACTTGAGAAACACCAGATATGCCACACGGCTGAGCGTCCTTATTCATGTTCGGAGTGTGGAAAATGTTTTACTAGGAAACAAAGCCTTATTATACACCTGAGGATTCACACGGGGGAGCGTCCCTTTTCCTGCGCTGTGTGCGCAAAAAGTTTTCACAAGAGTCAAAGCCTTGCCACGCACCAGAGAATTCACACGGGTGTGCGACCCTTTTCCTGTTCAGAGTGCGAAAAAAGTTTTTATGAGAAGCCGCACCTTCTCGCACACCAGAGAGTTCACACGGGGGAGCGCCCCTTTTGCTGCTCGGAGTGCGGAAAATGTTTTTCCGACAAAGGAGGCCTCAACAAGCACCAGAGAATTCACTCTGGTGAGCGCCTCCTTCCCTGTTCGGAGTGCGGAAAAGGTTTCACCGACCAAAGGCGCCTTCGCATACACCAGAGAGTTCACACTGGTGAGCGCCCCTTTACCTGTTCGGAGTGCGGAAATTGTTTTTCGAAAAAAGAAAGCCTCGTTATACACCAGAGAATTCACACGGGGGTGCGCCCCTTTAGCTGTCCGGAGTGCGAGAAATGTTTTCATGACAAAGGAAGCCTTACTAAACACGTTAAGAAATCTCATATTGGTGTTCCTGACCAAACACCAGTTCAAATACACCAGACAGTTCACACTGGTGAGCGCCCCTTTTCCTGTTCGGAGTGCGGAAAGTGTTTTTCTAAGAAAGAAACCTTTGCTAACCACCAGAGAATTCACACGGGTGAGCGCCCCTTTAGCTGTCCGGAGTGCGGGAAATGTTTCCGTGATAAAGGAAGCCTTAGTAAACACATTAAGAAAACTCACATTGGTGTTCCAAATCCTGACCAAAGCCACGTTCATACACCCCAGAGAGTTCACACTGGTGACCGTCCCTTTTCCTGTTCAGAGTGCGGAAAGTGTTTTTCTAGAAAAGAAACCCTCGTCGTACACAAGAGAATTCACACTGATGAGCGTCCCTTTAGCTGTACGGAGTGCGAAAAATGTTTTCACGATAAAGGAAACCTTAGTAGACACATTAAGAAAGATCATATTGGTTTGTCTGACCAAAGAAGCCTTCCTAAACACAAGAGAGTTCACACCGTTGAGCGTCCCTTTTCCTGCTCAGAGTGCGGACATCGTTTTACGAGAAAGGACACCCTTGTTATACACGAGAGAACTCACACGGGTGAGCGTCCCTTTAGCTGTCCGGAGTGCGGAAAATGTTTTTTTGATAAGGGAAGCCTTAGCAAGCACATTAAGAAAACTCATATTGGTGAACGCTCCTTTTCCTGTTCGGAGTGCGGAAAAAGTTTTTCTGATCAGACAAACCTTCGTCGACATGAAAAAAGATTACACATGTGACCGAACATATTTATGTTCGAAGTGTGGAAAATATTTTTTTACAAGAAAGAATCCCCCCTTCTTATACACCAGAGAATTCCCTCAGGTGAGCATGCCTTACTCATGTTCAGAGTGCGGGAAATCTTTCGCTCCGAAAGGAGAACTTGTTACCCACCAGAAAAGCCACTCAGGTGAGCATACACTATATCACCAAAAGTTTTGGGATGCCTGCCTTTACACACACATAAACTTTAATGGTATCCCAGTCTTAGTCCATAGGGTTCAATATTGAGATGGCTCCGCCCTTTACAGCTATAACAGCTTCAACTCCTCTGGGAAGGCCGTCCACAAGGTTTAGGAGTGTGTCTATAGGAATGTTTGACCATTCTTCCAGAAGCGCATTTGTGAGGTCAGGCACTGATGTTGGACAAGAAGGCCTGGCTCGCAGTCTCCACTCTCAATCATCTCAAAGATGTTCTATTGGGTTGAGGTCAGGACTCTGTGGAGGCCAGTCAAGTTCCTCCACCCCAAACTCGCTCATCCATGTCTCAATGGACCTTGCTTTGTGCACTGGTGGGCAGTCATGTTGGAACAGGAAGGGGCCATCCCCAAACTGTTCCCACAAAGTTGGGAGCATGAAATTGTCCAAAATGTCTTGGTATGCTGACGCCTTCAGAGTTCCCTTCACTGGAACTAAGGGGCCAAGCCCAACCCCTGAAAAACAACCCCCACACCATAATCCACCCTCCACCAAATGATTTGGACCAGTGCACAAAGCAAGGTCCATAAAAGACATGGATGAGCGAGTTTAGGGTGGAGGAACTTGACTGGCCTTACTTCAACCTGAGTGGAGACTGCAAGCCAGGCCTTCTAATCCTACATCAGTGCCTGACCTTACAAATGCTCTTCTGGAAGAATGGTCAAACATCCCCAAAGACACACTCCTAAACCTTGTGGACAGCCTTCCCAGAAGAGTTGAAGCTGTTATAGCTGCAAAGGGTGGGCCAACTGAATATTAAACCCTACGGACTAAGACTGGGATGCCATTAAAGTTCATGTGCGTGTAAAGGCAGGTGTCCCAATACTTTTGGTAATATAGTGTATCTATGTTCAGCGTGCGAGAAATGTTTCAACAAAAAACCCTTGTTAGGCAACAGTGAATTCCCTGAGGTGAGTGTCCCTATTTATGTACAGAGTGCAGGAAATGTTTCACTAAGAAACACTCCCTTCTTGCACACATGATGAGACACAGCTCAGAGCATCCAAACAACTTTCAGACTGCTGTAAATGTTTTACGGATCTCATAAGTCCAAATGTAGAGGACTACAAAAAAAGTAAGATGGCGGGGGATTTTTGTGGGCACCGCGCATGCTCTGCACATTTCTCTATAAGCAGTGAGCGTGGTTGTTAAGTATTTTATTGTTACTTTTCTAGGAATAATGTATAAAAGATGAATAAAAAAGTTCAATGAGTTTTGAAAATTTTAGTCACATGGCTAAAATAACGACCCTTCTACTTGTATTAAAGCTTTGTGAATTGAGCCTCCATATATTGTGTTTCAATGTTCATGTTGTTTTTCATTCTGTAAATATTAAAACTCGATCAAATTATTGTTTTTCGTTTTATTTTTGTATTGTGTAAATGTGATGGGAGGTAAAAACTGTGTGTGTAATCATCGATGTATCCTAATAGAAGAGTGGACCACGGTGCAAATGATGAAACATTATGTTGCCTGCATTATTTACTGTATATATATATCACAAGGTGGTAATGTCATACCTCGCAACCGTCCCGGATTACAAGGGACTGTCTATGGATGTCAACAAAATCCCGGAGTCCTGCAGTCCAAGATCCCGGTGCCAGAACAAGTTCAGGCATTTGGCTCCAATAATGTACCTCAGAAGGGCACCCAGCATCCATATGATATGCCCTTCATCTCCTGCAGGGTGCCCCACGTCCTCAACACCATCATCATCCATTCTATATCAACCGTCATCTCTCCCCACCGGCCATACCTTCCCGGCCATGTCATACCTTCCAACTGTCCTGTTTTCTGCGGGACTGTCTTCAGATTTTAACAAAACCCTCAATAATAATGTACCTTTTAGGGGTGCGCTGGCACCCAGATTACGTGCCCCTGCATCTCCTGAAGGGTGCCCCGGGTTCCTGATCCCATGATCATGCATTCTATGGCATATCTCCCCACCAGCTGTCTGTAACAATGACACACGGCCAAAGCTTAGAGGAAGTTTCCTTCAGGCTTCTCAGCTCTGATGTGTCTCATGACCCAGGGAAGTTCAGGAAGAAGGACTCTCTTCCTGAACTTCCCTGGGTTATGAGACACCTCAGAGCTCAGGAAGAAGGACTGCTCAGCCCAGGAAGAAGGGCTACTCCCTGGCATTAAGCCACACTCAGTGTAGGGAATGATGCAGAAGAGGAGATGGAATAATAGAATTTGTACTGGGGGGGGGGGTCATGTTGGGAGGGGGAATTTAGGGGGGGGGGAGAGGGTTTTTATCCAAAGGGGATAATTAGAGAGGATAGTGTTAGAAGGGGGGATTTGATCTGAGAGGAGTGATTGGGGAAAAAGAAGATTTGTACTGGAAGGCCAATTTGGGTACAGGGGTTTGTGCTGGAAGGGGAAAAGGATTTGTGTTGGGAGGGGGGATAGGGGAAGAATATTTATGCTTCAAGGGGGGAGGAGGAGGATAAGTACTAGAGAAGGGATCTGAGTGGGGGGGTTGTGCCAGAAGGGGGATCATAACTTGTTCTGGGAGAGCTCGGGGAGCTGTGAGGGGGGGCAAGTATTTGTGCTGGATTTTTTTGGAAGGGGGCAAAGGGATTTTTGCTGAAAGGGTAAAACGGGGGAGAATTTTGCTTGCATGGGGAATTTCGCCCCTCTTGACACCTACACTGTGTGTTACACACCCCTGACTCCTGCACTCTTTTGTACTCCTAAACTATCTCTGCAAGAAAAAGGGGACCCCACCCTGCAAGAGAAAAGAGAAGCAGTGTGTAGATGTCCTTCAGTCTCAAGTTCTAAAGTTGGGAGGTATGTGATGTTATGTAGCGGGGTGGCTTGTATACATTTTAAACCCTCTTGAGCTTGGCAGTGAGTGGTGCCCAATGGCTCACTGGAATCCTTTACCTTGGGGCCTTCAGGGTTCCACTCTCTGAGATGGTCCTTCCCTAGCTATTTTCCATCTAGAAGCTCTTAAAGGCAGCCCAACCTGGCTCAACCAGGATTTTATGACATATCGGACTCTGGGGACCCCACATTTACCAATTGCACAGGAAAGTTCCATGCAAGGTTCTTGTTTCTCAGAAATAATGCAATGTCCAGACTGATGGATATCTTTTATATTACTTTTCTAAAAAATTTAAACAAACAAGGTTCTGTACATTCAGCCACTCTCCAGGTGGTGGGAAAATAGCTTGGTAACAAAGCACAGAGTTACACAAAAGTTACTTCTCACACACATCATAGGCACACTTATAATTACACCCCAAAACATGTTCTGATACCCCTTCCGAGTATGGAGATACCAAATGTGTGAGACTTTTTCACAGCCTAGATGCATAGAGGGGCCCAACATCCAAGGAGTTTAAGGAGCATAAAGTACGCATCTAATTTCTTGGCTGCCTATCACATTTTTGGAGGCCCTGGTCCACCAGGAAAGCAGAAACACCCACAAAATTACTCCATTTTGGAAAGTAAACACCCAAAGGCATTTTCTGAACGGCACAGTTAGTCTTTAGAAAATGCAATTTTTTTGCCACAAGGTTTTGGAAATGAAGAAAAGAAGATCAAAATAATTTTTTTACACAAAGTTGTCAATTAATAGGATATTTCTCACACACTTCATAGGCATACTTAGATTTACACCCCAAAACATATTATGCTACTACTGAGTATCATGATACCACATGTGTGAGATTTTTCACAGCCTAGCCACACAGAGGGCTCCAAAATCCAAGGAGCACCTTCATATTCAGGCATACCAGAGGGCTCCAAAATCCAAGGAGCACCTTCATATTCAGGCATACCAGAGGGCTCCAAAATCCAAGGAGCACCTTCATATTCAGGCATACAATAAATTACGCATCTAAATTCTGGACTACCTATCACATTTGTGGAGGTCCTGGAGCACAGGACAGCAGAAACACCCACAAAATGACCCCATTTTGAAAAGCAAACACTCCAAGGTATTTTCTAAGAGGCTTAAAGAAATGGTGGGCTGGCAGCAGCCGCTGTTGTTTGTATGTAGCTGCTTGCAGTGCAGTTAGGTGCAGTTTGGGATAGAGGTTCAAGGTCCCTCATTTGCAGTTAACTCTAAACTGATAACCTGCAAGGGCATTTAAGGTTTTACCGAATGATCATTTTGGGTAGCGTCATTTTTCACCTTTTCATGTGCACATTTGACATATATTTATTTAACACAACCTCATCTTTTATTTTATAAAAAAAAAAGGATTCTATTTTGTGTGTGCACTAAAATTCATTTTAGTGTATTTTTTTTTTTTTTGAAAAATCCTGTGTAGAGGATGTACAAATAGAGATAAAATATGTTATTATTGATTTAACTGAAGAATAATCTACGTGTGTCATAATGTAAGAATTATAAC
This sequence comes from Lithobates clamitans, assembly GCA_037952925.1. Classification (NCBI taxonomy): domain Eukaryota; kingdom Metazoa; phylum Chordata; class Amphibia; order Anura; family Ranidae; genus Lithobates; species Lithobates clamitans. The sequence goes on from JBBGZY010001528.1 coordinate 495,766, forward strand.
CGAAGAATGAGCTACAGGGCAGAGGGCAAAATCTTACAACATAATGTAAGATGCAGTTATTAAAATCACCACAAGATGGCAATATAAATAAATGTGCGTGAAACGCTCAAACAGGAAGTGATGTAAAGTAGGAATGGGAAATCATGTAAGGTAAGACGTTATATAAGGAAAAGACAGAAGGATCTGGGAAAGAGAAGAACGAGGTGGAGAGGAGACATCGCTGGATTACACAGAGGAGGTAATAAGATATTATTTTATATTTACACCCAGTAATGTCCGTCCTCTTCCTCCATAGTCACTGTGATGTCTTTTATCTCCAACATTCACTACTACAGACATATCACATCCTGTATATTGGAGTTATTTTACAATATGTGTCCAGATACATCCTAATAATAGAACCATTTATCCAACTGTCCATCCAGAGCCTCTGGTTTATAGACCGGATACATCCTAAATATAGAAGCATTTATCCAACTGTCCATCCAGAGCCTCTGGTTTATAGACCGGATACATCCTAAATATAGAAGCATTTATCCAACTGTCCACTCAGAGCCTCTGGTTTATAGACCGGATACATCCTAAATATAGAACCATTTATCCAACTGTCCACTCAGAGCCTCTGGTTTATAGACCGGATACATCCTAAATATAGAACCAATCCAACTGTCCATCCAGAGCCTCTGGTTTATAGACCGGATACATCCTAAATATAGAACCATTTATCCAACTGTCCATCCAGAGCCTCTGGTTTATAGACCGGATACATCCTAAATATAGAACCATTTATCCAACTGTCCATCCAGAGCCTCTGGTTTATAGACCACATAGATCAAATGACATAAATAGGGACCACCATCAAGTGAAGGAAAGAATATTACAAAAATTCTAGATGAATGCTCTGCACAACGCTATTCACTCTTACATTTTTCTATATTTTGGGAATTTTGGAATTCTTACAATATGTGTTCAAATTGGCCAACTGCATCGAAGTAATCCCTCTCTGGCCAGTCCCGAATCTACTCAAAATGCAAATACTTATCTGTTTACAGCCTATAATGGAACTAACGTAGTGCCAATATGGGGCAGACAAACACAGCTGGAGGGTACTAAACCTGACAAGGTAGGTGAGGAGTATTCTGGGAATGTACTTAGTGATAATTTAATTGTATACAGGATAAAGGAAGTAGTGAAGAGGACATCTGTGCAGTTGAAAATCAGCTACCAATCGCATGATCCATCTTCAGAAGAACACAAGGATCTCTACAAGGACGTCATGATGGACAACCAGCCGCCCCTCACATCACCGGGTAAGAGGAGACTCTATTGTAAAGGAGAGAGCAGTACGGAGGGTCCACCTAGATCCCCCATCATCTGATAAACACATAGAAACAATGTATTCAGTCAGTGTGTGTGTTTCCTACAGATGGATCCAGTAATAGGAACCCACCAGAGAGATGTCCCCATCCTCTGTATTCCCGGGATTCCACACAGGAAGATCACACCATCCCCCACCATCATCAGGTAGATGAGGAACAATCACTGATAGTATCATTAGGATCTGTACATTATCTGCATTGTTACAATTGATGTCATTTTTATTATTATATATTCAGAGTGGAAACCTGAGAGATTCTAAAGTTGAAGTTAAGGAAGAGATAAAAGAGGAGGATGATGACAATGGGATGATGGAGGAGTCAGAATTTCCAAAACAACACAAAGATCTGTACCAGGAAACCATGGTGGAGTCATCCGGCTACAGAAACCAACCAGAGAGATGTCCCCATCCTCTGTATTCTGAGGATGCCACACAGGTCAATATTAAAGAAGAGATAAAAGAGGAGGATGATGAGGATAGTGTAATGGAGGAGACAGAGTTTCGAAAAGGACCCAAGAAGCAGTACCAGGACACCATGGTGGAGTCATCCAGCTACAGAAACCCACCACAGAGATGTCCCCCTCCTCTGTATTCCCGGGATTCCACACAGGAAGATCACACCATCCCTCACCATCATCAGGTAGGAGGAGGTAGAGTATATACAGCTTAAAAATTATTCCAAATTGTATGAGATAATCATCTCTGAGGTCTCCGGATATTTGTACTTGTATTTGTACTAGGTTTTGAGGATGGTCCTTTTTACCATTTTGTGGTTTTAGGGTGAGGAACTCATTAATATAAAAGCTGAGGTGAAGAAGGAAGAAGAAGAGACGTATGTGATGGGTGATCAGCAATGTACGAAGGAGGACGAGGTTATGGATCCCATTAAAGAAGAGGAATTTTCTCCAGATATCGGCTCAAGTGAGTAATGAGCAAGAATTGTTCACGTTTCACTTTTACAAGTTTAAGGCCACAAATGCCGCTAAAATCCAAATCCATGCTTCTTTAGAACCAGTTTGCACCCAAGTGCTGACTTAATAAGATCCACGGGCAGTTTTACTCTCCAAGAAGTCTCAGAAGCAAATTTCAATATACTTCATTATAGTCTGACACAATACAAGGGATGTTTTTCTCGGCCTTTCCAAGTGTAAAGACAATGGCATTCTAAGCCTAACTCTAGAAAAGTAGAAATTGTTAGAGGGCTGTACTAACTGGTAGTGAAACAAAGACTGGGTGGAACCAGAAAAACATCAAATACTTCAAATAATAGATTGTTGTGGAAGCAAACACTTACTGCTGGACCAACATGACAAAGGTCCATTTCTATAATGTGATATTTCCAACAAACAGTTTGAAGAAAGGTCCACCTCCATTCCTCAAAATAACCAAGACATCAATGTCCATACACTATCACCCAGTATGCATGTTTGCTTATTTTGCCCAATTCATTAAATGTTTTTTTTTCTGCATTCGTTTTACAATTGTATGCAGGCAGGGGCAGACTGACAACTCATGGGGCCCCCCAGGCAAAAGAAGATCATGGTACCCCCTGTGTCCCCACCCACACTTAAGCCCCACCTTCATATTGCACTACCCACATTAAATGCGTTTGTCACAGAACGGGGGTGGGAGAGAGAGGGGGGGTGAGAGAGAGATGGGGTGGGGGCAAGAGAGAGAAGGGGTTGAGATAGAGAGGGAGCGAGAGAGAAGAGGGTGGGGAAGGGTGAGAAAAAGAAAGGGGATGAGAGAGTGGGGGTTAGAGGGGGAGAGAGCAAAAGAAGGGGACAAGAGAGAGAGAAAGATGTGAGAGAAAGGGATGGGAAAGAGGTTGAGAGAGAGGGGGTTATAAAGAAAGAGAGGGGGTGAGTGAGAGAGGGGGAAAGAGAGAGGGGCAAGAGAGAGACAGGGTGGGAGAGGGGGTGAGAGAGAGGGTGGAAAGAGGGGGGTGAGAGAGGAAGGCGCAAGGGAGGGGGAAACAGAAGGGGCGAGAGAGAGGGCGAGGGGGTGAGAAGGAGAGGGATGAGAGAGAGAGAGTGAAAGAGGGGAGGGAAAGAGGGGGTGGGAATGAGAGGGGGGGTGAAAGGGGGTCAGACGGAGAGGGGGTGAGAGAGAGAGGGGGGAAAGAAGGGGGTGAGAGAGAGGGGGGTGAGGGGAGAGAGAGAGGTATGAGGGGGGTGATAAGAGGGATGAGAGATAGGGAGAGAAAGAGGGGAGGGGAGGGAACGAGGGGGGTGAGAATGAGAGGGGGGGTGAGACATAAAGGGGTGGGAGATAGGTTGAGAGAGGGGGTGAGAGAGAGACGGGTCTGAGGGGTGAGAAAGGTGTAAAAAGGGGTCAGAGAGAGAGTGAGGTGAGAGAGAGAGAGAGAGAGAGAGAGGGGGGGGGGTAGCGAGAGGGGGGAGGGGTCAGAGAGGGGGGTGAGGGAGAGGTGTGAGAGAGAGGGGGTGAGAGAAAGGGAGGTGAGAGAGAGGGGGATGAGAGGGAGAGGGGGTGAGAGAAAGTTAGGTGAGAGAGAGGGGGATGAGAGGGAGAGGGGGATGGAAGGGAGAGGGGGTGAGAGAAAGGGAGGTGAGAGAGAGGGGGTGAGAGGGAGAGGGGGTGAGAGAGAGAGGGGGGGTTAGAAAGAGAGATAAGGGTGAGAGAGAGGGGGAGAGAGAGAGAGGGAATGGGAGAGAGGTGAAAGGGTGGTGAGGGGGGGGTGACGGAGATAGGGGGTGAGAGAGGAGTGGGGTGTCTGCAGTCCCTCCCTCCTGTGTCCCAATCCTGTCCCAATCCATGTCTGTGGGTAGGTGTGTGTAATGCCCGGTTCCTGCTAGCAGTAGGACGTTCATGACCATCAACAGGCAGGGCCCGTTCTCATTCTGGTGGGAGGTGCTGTGCTGCGCTCCTTCCAGCGGATCCATTTAGTGTGATAGCTGGACTGTCCCAGCGTCCCCTGCACGTCCTCGTCTTTCGGGCCCCCTGTGAGCCTATCTTCCGGGCCCCCCCTTACTGCTCGCACTTCCTGTGGCCTCCGTCTTTGAGGCCGGCCACTCGCCAGTGGAGATTGTATTCAGAGATGGGTGCTGTCATCTTGCCTGTGCTCCGAAGGTCTTCGCTGCCCACTCCCTACCACCGGACCTGGACTCTCCATAATCGAGCCCCTACTAGCCCAGTGCCCGACTGCCATCATGATGTGAGGAAAGGTACATATCTTTCCTCACATCATGATTCAAAAAATTAGGTGGGGATATTGTACACCATCCTAGCATCCTAGGAACCAATGAAGCTTGTGGCCTGCCCAGCGTGAAGTGCCAATAGCAATATTGCCCACCAACTGAATGACCCGAGCTAGAGGGCGGGTGAACATGCCAACTCTGGCAAGTTTGGTTTGCATATTTTGTATACCAATGAATGACTAGAGTTGGGAGCAAAGCCTGCATTATTTCAAGCTTGAATCTCATCCCTATTGTATATCATATGAAATGTTCACCTCTGGTCTTTCATATAACTTCACACTACCAACAAATGTGGTGGAAGCACTACATATGAAAGGTCCATCTCCATTCCTTAACATAACGTCATGTTCCCAACAAATGAGGAGGAGATACTGTACACCATATGAAAGGTCCATCTCCATTCCTCAATATAACGCCATGTTCCCAACTAATGAGGAGGAGATACTGTACACTATATGAAAGGTCCATCTCCATTCCTCAATATAACGTCATGTTCCCAACTAATGAGGAGGAGATACTGTACACCATATGAAAGGTCCATCTCCATTCCTCAATATAACGTCATGTTCCCAACAAATGAGGAGGAGATACTGTACACCATATGAAAGGTCAATTTCCATTCTTTAATATGAGGTCATGTTCCCAGCAAATGAGGAGATACTTTACACCATATGAAAGGTCCATCTCCATTCCTCAATATAACGTCATGTTCCCAACAAATGAGGAGGAGATACTGTACACCATATGAAAGGTCCATCTCCATTCCTCAATATAATGTCATGTTCCCAACTATTGAGGAGGAGATACTGTACACCATATGAAAGGTCCATCTCTATTCCTCAATATAACGCCATGTTCCCAACATGTGGAGATACTGTACACCATATGAAAGGTCCATCTCCATTCCTCAATATAATGTCATGTTCCCAACAAATGAGGAGGAGATACTGTACACCATATGAAAGGTCCATCTCCATTCCTCAATATAACGTCATGTTCCCAACTATTAAGGAGGAGATACTATACACCATATGAAAGTTCCATCTCTATTCCTCAATATGAGGTTATGTTCCCAGCAAATGAGGAGATACTGTACACCATATGAAAGGTCCATCTCTATTCCTCAAGGTAATGTCATGTTCCCAACAAATGTGGGGGAGATACTGTACACCATATGAAAGGTCCATCTCCATTCCTCAATATAACGTCATGTTCCCAACAAATGAGGAGGAGGTACTGTACACCATATGAAAGGTCCATCTCCATTTCTCAATATAATGTCATGTTCCCAACAAATGAGGAGGAGATACTGTACACCATATGAAAGGTCCATCTCCATTCCTCAATATAATGTCATGTTCCCAACTATTGAGGAGGAGATACTGTACACCATATGAAAGGTCCATCTCCATCCCTCAGTATAACGTCATGATCTCAACAAGTAATGTCATCAATGCACACATACTGTTGCCAGAATAAGGTGTACAAAAACAAACATAACATGTTTAAAAATTTCATTCCAACAGATGAACAGTATTTTTCAAAGACGAATACATTGGAAAGACATCCTATTACATCTCCAGGTTGCAATACGGAAGATAGTGACTTGGCACAATTACCTCCAAAAGTAACACTTTGCTGGTTGATAAGAACAACGCATCCGTCTAATCCTGAGGAATCTTCTGATAAATCCCATACTATGACTTCAGATGTCCATCTAAGATCAATGGATCCTTCTAATCCTGAGGAATCGTCTGATCAATCCCATACTAGGACTTCAGATGTCCATCTAAGTTCTCACAGTGCTGACAGATCAACAGATCCATCCGATCCCCGGAAATCATCAAGCCTTCAGGAAGCTCACACAGGAGGGAGCTCCTTGTTATGTTTGGTGTGTGGGAAAACATTCACTAATAAAAAAGCACTTGTTAAACACCAGAAATCTCACAAGACCGAGCCTCCTTATTCATGTTCGGAGTGTGGAAAATCTTATACTAGCAAAGGAAGCCTTGTTATACACCAGAGAAGTCACACAGGGGAGCGTCCATTTACCTGTTCAGAGTGCGGAAAATGTTTTTCTGGCCAAGGCTGCTTACGTATGCATCAGAGAATTCACACAGGCGAGCGTCCCTTTTGCTGTTCAGAGTGTGGAAAATCTTTTTATAAAAACGAAATCTTTCTTAACCACCAGAGAATTCACACTGGCGCGCGTCCATTCAGCTGTCCAGAGTGCGGAAAATGTTTTCACTCAAATGGAAGCCTTGGTAAACACATTAAGAGAAACCATACAGGTGAAAGCCTTGTTGCCATTTGAGTGCGGAAAGTGTTTTTCTGACCAGACAAACCTTCGTAGACATGAAAAAAGATATGCGTCCCTATTTATGTACAGAAATTTTTCATTAAGAAACGCTCCCTACTTGAACATCCTAACAACGTTCAGACTGCAGTAAAAATATGTTTTACGGATGACATAAGTCTAAATGTAAAGGACTACATAGAAAGGAAGATGGTGGCGGATTAATGTGGGCGCCACGCATGCTCGGTAGGCACAATTCTCTATGAGCATTGAGCGTGCTTGTTAGGTTTTTGTTTTTTTATTTATTGTTACTTTTCTAGGAATAAAGTACAAATAAATGAATAAAAAAGTCCAATGAGATTTGAAAATTCTAGTCACATGACTAAAAATAACGGTTCTTCTGCTTGTAATATAGCTTTGTGAATTGAGCCTCATATGTTGTATTTCAATGTTCGCTTTGTTTTTCATTCTATAAATATTAAAATTCTATCAAATTGTTATCTTTCGTTTTAAATTTTTGTATTGTTTGGATGTGATGTGAGGTATAATCTGTGTGACTAATCGTCGATATATCTTAATAGAAAAATGGACTACGATGATCTGGATTTTTATGTCGTTTTTTATAGTATGTTGGTATTGGGTAGTTTTTTGGGTAATGCTAGAAAAAAAGTGGTGTACTATCTGAATTTTGGTAGTTTGATTTTCTGTTATTTTTTTTTTAAATCTTTGTTTTTATTTTAGGTTGTATATCAAAACTATGGATGGTTTATTAGCGTATAGTTTTAATGTAGTTTTACTCGGTACGAATTGCTGATATTGGCCTTTTTATTGTGTTATTGCGTCTTGTTCAGTTCAATTTTGTGATCTTGTGTTGTGTTTGTTGAATGTAACTGTTATTGTATCTTAGTCATTTCCCAGGTTATATGCCCTTTATCTCCCCTTCTGAGTGGAACCTGTCCTGTTATACCGCTGTATGGTCTTGGCCACCATGCTGCAGCTCAGTTTCAGGGTCTTGGCAATCTTCTTATAGCCTAGGCCAGTGATGGCGAACCTTGGCACCCCTAGATGTTTTGGAACTACATTTGCCATAATTCTCAACTACACCGCAGAGTACATGAGCATCATGGGAAATGTAGTTCCAAAACATCTGGGGGTGCCAAGGTTCGCCATCACTGGCCTAGGCCATCTTTATGTAGAGCAACAATTCTTTTTTTTTTTTTCAGATCCTCAGAGAGTTCTTTGCCATGAGGTGCCATGTTGAACTTCCAGTGACCAGTATGGGAGAGTGAGAGCGATAACACCAAATTTAACACACCTGCTCCCCATTCACACCTGAGACCTTGTAACACTAATGCCGTGTACACACGATCGCACATTCCGACAAGAAAATCAATGTTTTTTTTCCGACGGATGTTGGCTCAAACCTGTCTTGCATACACACTGTCACACAAAGTTGGTCAGAAATTCAGAATGTCAAGAACGCGGTGACGTACAACACTTACGACGAGCCGAGAAAAATGAAGTTCAATAGCCAGTGCTGCTCTTCTGCTGCTCTTCTGCTTGATTCCGAGCATGCGTGGAGCTTTGTGCGTCGGAATCGTGTACACACGATCGGAATTTCTGACACATTTTGTTGTCGGAAAATTTGAGAACCGGCTCTCAAATTTTGTGTGACGGAAATTCCGATGGAAAATGTCTGATGGAGCCTACACAAATGTCCGACAATAAGCTCCCATCGAACATTTTCCTTTGGAAAATCCAACCGTGTGTACGGCGCATTACGAGTCACATGACACTGGGGAGGGATAATGGCTAATTTGGGCCCAATTTGGACATTTTCACGTAGGGGTGTACTTACTTTTGTTGCCAGTGGTTTAGACATTAATGGCTGTGCGTTGAGTTATATTGAGGGGACAGCAAATTTACACTGTTATACAAGCTGTACACTCACTACTTTACATTGTAGCAAAGTGTCATTTCTTCAGTGTTGTCACATGAAAAGATAGAAGAAAATATTTACAAAAATGTGAGGGGTGTACTCACTTTTGTGAGATACTGTATTTATCACATGGTGGTGATGTCATACCTCCCAACCATCCCGGACTGCAGGGGACTGTCCGTGAATTTCAAAATCCCAGAGTCCTATAGTCCCAGATCAAGTTCAGGCACCTGACACCAATAATGTACCTCGCAGGGGAACACAGGCATCTGGCACCCAGGTTATGTGCCCTTTATTTCTTGCAGGGTGCCCCAGGTCCTCAACACCATGATCACCCATTCTGTGTCAACCAAAATCTTTCCCTGCCGGCCATACCTCCCTGGCCATGTCATGCCTTCCCACTCTCCTGTATTCTACAGATTTCAACAAAATCCTGCAGTCCAACAACAAGTTCAGGCACTTAGCATCAATAATGTACCTCGTAGGGGCACGCAGGCACCCGGCACCCAGGTATGTGCGCTTCATCTCCTGAAGGGTGCCCCAGGTCCTCAACACCATGATCACCCATTGTTTATCAACCGACATCTCTTCCTGCCGGCCATACCTTTCCGGTCATACCTTTCCGGCCATGTCATATCTTCCAACTGTCTCCAGATTTCAACAAAATCCCAGAGTCCAACAACAAGTTTGGGCACTTGGCATCAATAGTGTACCTCTCAGGGGTGTGCTGGTGCCACGACACCCAGATTATGGGCCCCTGCATCTTCTGAAGAGTTCCCCTGGTTTCCTCTGTGGCTCCTATGATAGACAGAACACTGGTCCAATGCCGGTGACGTCTATCCTAGGAGCTAGTCCAGGAGGACTGTGTGTGTCTGCGAGCGCTAAGTAAACAAGAGATCCTGGCTGTAATCCGGTGGTCCTCACCCCCTCCCCTTCCCCTCCGAGGCAGCCAGGTAAAATATTGGCATATAACACGCACACATGATTTGCCCTCTATTTTCAGGGGGAAAAAGTCTGTGTTATATGTCGTTAAATACAGTACTTATAATTACACTCCAAAACACATTCTGCTATGCCTCCTGTGAATGGAAATATCAAATCTGTGAGACTTTTTCACAGCCTAGATGCATAGAGGGGCCCAAAATCCAAGGATCACCTTTGGGCTATCAATAAGCATAAATTACACATAAATTACGCATATAATTTCTTGACTACCTGTCAAGGCCCTTGAGCACCAGGGCAGTAGAAACACCCACAAAATGACCCCATTTTGGAGCGCAAACACTCCATGGTATTTTTTAAGAGGCATAATAAAAATTTTTTAAATGACATTTTTTGTCACTAGTTTTAGGAAAACGCAGGAAAGAAAATGAAAATAGATTTTTGTTATACACAAAGTTGTTAATTAATAATATATCTTTAACACACATCATAGGCATATCTAGAATTGTTATTATTATACCTAGAATTACACCCCAAAACACATTCTGCTACTCCTCCCAAGTATGGAGATACCACATGTGACTTTTTCACAGCCTAGGCACACAGAGAGGCTCATAATCCAAGGAGCACCTTCAAGTATTCTAGGAGCATAAATTACACTTCTAATTTTCTAACTACCAATCACATTTTTTGGTGGCCTTGGAGCATCAAGACAGTGGAAACAGCCACAAACGGATGACATTATGGAAAGCAAACACTCCAAGGTATTTTCTGAAAGGTATAGTAAGTCTTTTGAAAATTTCATTTTTTTGTCACAAGTTTTAGGAAACTGCAGGGAAGAAAATGAAAAAAGTACCGTATTATATTTACACAAAGTTGTCAGTTAATAAAATATTTCTAACACATATCATGGCATACCTAAAATTACACCCCAAAACACATTCTGACACTCATCTAGAGTATGAGGATACCATATGTGTGAGACTTTTTAAAAGCCTAGCCACATAGAGAGACCCAAAATCCAAGAAGCACTTTCAGGCGTTTTAGGAGCATAAATTACACATCTAATTTTCTGACTACCAATAACATTTTATGGTGGCCTTGGAGCATGTCATGGTTATGCAATAGACTTTTCTCTGTCAGCTTACCTGTCTCCATGTGTTCATCTCTAAAGACCAGCTGCCTCTCACCTGACTGGTTTTATAACCTCTCCTCTAAGCATGGCCCCACCCCAGGCCCTATCAGGGAACCCTATATTAACCTGTGCACTGCAAGCCAGCAGTGCTGATCAACCATTGTGTGTTAGCCTTCGTGTGTACTTGCTGTGTTTCCTACGCCTGATTCCTGTTACAGACTTTGGCCTGTTCTCGACTCTTCCTGTCTGCTTGTTACCCTGACATTTGGCGTGTTATGTTTATCCTTGTCTGCTAGTCGCCCTGACCTTTGGCTTACCCCTTACTTCCTTGTCGTTCCAGCCTGCTGCCTCCTTCCTCTTCTCCTGTAGTCTACGGTGAGCGTGAGCTGTGAGACCCTGGGGGCCGCGACCTGGAGCCAGGCTGCAGCGCAGTCCATCCTCACCGCTAGAGGCTCTGGTGAACACCCGCTGGCTCTTAGACTCCGCGCCCTGGGGAATCTATGCTCTAGCACCCACTGGGATCCATATTAGTTATCCTGTAGACCTGCTTCCTGAACCTTCCAGGGTTCAATCCACAGCAGTCCTAGGGTCCACTACCTTAGCGGTGCACTTCTGACTCCTACAGAGTGCATCTGTCACCTGGTCCCAGGTGACCTGACAGAGCATCAGGACAGTGGAAACAAACACAAACTGATGACATTATGGAAAGCCAACACTCCAAGGTATTTTCTGAAAGGTATAGTGAGTCTTTTGAAAATGTCATTTTTTTTGTCACAAGTTTTTCGAAACTGCAGGAAAGAAAATGAAAAAAGTTTCATATTTACACAAAGTTGTCAATTAATAAGATATTTCTAACACATATCATAGGCATACTTAGAATTACACCCCAAAACACATTCTGCCACTCCTCGGAGTATGGGGATTCTACATGTGTGAGACTTTTTCAAAGCCTAGCCACATAGAAAGGCCCAAAATCCAAGGAGCACCTTCAGGTGTTCTAGGGGCATAAATTACAATCTATTATTAATCTAATTTTCTGACTACCAATCACATTTTTGGTGGCCTTGGAGCATCAGGACTGTAGAAACACCCACAAAATGATGACATTATGGAAAGCAAACACTCCAAGGTATATTCTTAAAGGCATGGTGAGTCTTTGGAAGACTTAATTTTTTTGCCACTAGTTTTTAGAAAATGCAGAATGAAAATGAAGATTACCGTATTTATCGGCATATAACACGCACTTTTTTTCCCTTAAAATCAGGGAAAATCGTGGGTGCGTGTTATAAGCCGAACCGCTGCGTCAGAGGGGAAGGAGGGAATGTGCGCTGCCAAAATAGACAGAGCCAAGTGTACTGTGTACTCGGCTAGGCTCCGCTCCGCTCGCAGTCATGCCCAGTCCTGCCTCCTAGCATTTACGTCCCGCCATAGGAGCCGGGCCAAAGGGCAGCACTGGGCAGGACTGCGAGACGAACTGAGAGGAGCCGAGTACACAGGACATCCGGCTCTGTCTATCTCGGCGGTGCTCGTTCCCTCCTAAATTGAGTACCAGTAAAAATTTAAAACCGATCATGCTGCAATTTTGGGCAAGGCTGCAGATGGACACTGTTAAGCAAGGCTGCAGATGGACACTGATCATTCTGCAATGATGGGCAAGGCTGCAGATGGACACTGATAAGGCTGCATTGATGGGCATTTAAAATGTAAGTTTTTTTTTTCCCCTTAAACTTCCCTCCTAAAAGTTTTTTTCCTTAAACTTCCCTCCTAAACTTGGGGTGCGTGTTATACGCCGATAAATACTGTAATTTTTTTTTTTTTTATACAAAGTCATCATAATAAGTGTAATAAGATATTTCTCACACACAGCAAGGGCATTCCAGAAGTGCAGGTGTCTGCAGGAGATGGCTGGGACTGGAGTCTCACAGGAACGTAGTCAGTTGGATGTGCAGATGGGTCAGTTCAGGTGCAGGCAGGGACATGGTCCAATAGAGCACCTTTGAGATGTGGTGGAATGGGAGATTGGCATCATGGATGTGCAGTTGACAAATCTGCAGGAACTGTGTAATGTTATCATGTCACTATGGAGCAAAATCTCTGAGGAATGTTTCCAACACCTTGTTGTAGCTATGCCACCAAGAATGAAGGCAAAAGGGGGTCCAACCCGCTACTAGCAAGGGGGACCTAATAAAGTGGCTGAGGAGTGTATATTTATTCACAAAACCTCATCTTTTATTTTATTTTTAAAAAAGAGGGATTTTATTTTGTGTGTGCACTAAAATTATTTTTTTGTTGAAAATATGGATAAACAGTCATGCAACATAAACAATTACAACCACCATTGTATTCTACAGGACCACTGCTTTCAGAAAACATATAATAATCTGGGGGAATTCATATTTGATATTATGGCTATTTTATATATTTCCAAGCCAAATTGCAAATTTTAAAAGTGTAAATAATATAGAACCCCCCCCCCCCCAAAAAAAAAAAAAACAACAAAAAATTGGTGCAGCAGTACATGGTAACCAGTCAGCTTCTAGCTTCAGCTTATTCAATTAAGGTTTGACAACAAAAAAAGAAAAAAACCTATGGAAGCTGATTGGTTTCTATGTCGAGCTGCACCAGAATTTGCACTCTCCAGTTTTAGTAAATTAACCCCCAATGTGTGAAACATAACCGAAAAATGAGCTACAGGGCAGAGGCCAAAATCTTTCAACATAACGTAGAATGCAGTTATTGAAATCACCACAAGATGGCGGTATCAATTACTGCTCGTGGAACGCTCAAACAGGAAGTGATGTAAAACAGGAACAGGAAATGATGTAAGGTGAAAACAAAGACGTTATATAAGGGAAAGACAGGAAGTTCCGGGTGAGAGAAGAATGAGGTGGAGAGGAGACATCATCGGATTACACAGAGGAGGTAATACGATATTATTTTATATTTACACCCAGTGACCCCCCGTCATGTCCGTCCTCTTCCTCCATAGTCACTGTGATGTCTTTTATCTTCAACATCCACTACTACAGACATATCACATCCTGTATATTGGAGTTATTTTATAATATGTGTCCAGATACATCCTAAATATAGAACCATTTATCCAACTGTCCATCCACCAGACCCGACCTCTGGTTTATAGACCAGATACATCCTAAATATAGAGCCATTTATCCAACTGTCCATCCAGAGCCTCTGGTTTATAGATCAGATACATCCTAAATATAGAGCCATTTATCCAACTGTCCATCCAGAGCCTCTGGTTTATAGACCAGATACATCCTAAATATAGAGCCATTCATCCAACTGTCCATCCAGAGCCTCTGGTTTATAGACCGGATACATCCTAAATATAGAACCATTTATCCAAATCACATGACCATATAGATAAGGACCACCGTCAAGTGAATGCAAAGATATTACAGAAATTGTAACTGAAACTGAATGCTCTGCACACTGCTATACACTTACTTTTTTCTATATTTCAGGAATTTGACATTCTTGCAATACGTGTTCAAGCTGACAACTGTATCAAAATAATCCCTCTCTGGATTGTTTATTTGTGTACAGGATAAAGAAAGTATTGAAGAGGAAATCTTGCAAGCTGAAGAATAGCTGCCAGTCCCATGATACATCTTCAGAAGGACACAAGGATCTCTACAAGGACGTCATGATGGACAATCAGCCGCCCCTCACATCACCGGGTAAGAGGAGACTTTATTGTAAAGGAGAGAGCAGTACGGAGGCTCCACCTAGATCCCCCATCATCTGATAAACACATAGAAACAATGTATTCAGTCAGTGTGTGTGTTTCCTACAGATGGATCCAGTAATGGGAACCCACCAGAGAGATGTCCCCGTCCTCTGTATTCCCGGGATTCAACACAGGAAGATCACATCATCCCCCACCATCATCAGGTAGATGAGGAACATTCACTGATAGTATCATCAGGATCTGTACATTATCTGCATTGTTACAATTGATGTCATTTTTATTATATATTCAGAGTGGAAACCTGAGAGATTCTAAAGTTGAGATTAAAGAAGAGATAAAAGAGGAGGATGATGAGGATGGGGGGATGGAGGCGTTTCCTAAAACACACAAAGATCTGTACCAGGACACCATGGTGGAGACATCCAGCTACAGAAACCCACCAGAGAGATGTCCCCGTCCTCTGTATTCCCGGGATTCCACACATGAAGATCACACCATCCCTCATCATCATCAGGTAGATGAGGAACAATTATTGGTAGTTATGATCTATACACAATCATGTTTGTTACAATGATTTATTTATTTTTTTATATATATTCAGAGTGGAAACATCGGAGATAATAATACTGATGTTAAAGAAGAATATAAAGAAGAGGATGAGGAGTATGGAGTGATGAAGGAGCATTCAGGAGGACACAAGGAGTCACCTAGTAGCAGTATCCCACCAGAGAGATGTCCTCTGCCTTCCCAGAATTCCACACAGGAAGATCACACCATCCCTCACCATCATCAGGTAGGTGGAATTGAAGTATCTACAGCTTCAAAATGATTCCAAACTGTATGAGATCATCATCTCTGAGGTCTCTGGATTTTAGTGCTTTTGTTTTGTGGGTGTTCTTTTTTTACCAATTTGTGATTTTAGGATAAGGAATTCATCAATATAAAAGCTGAGCCGAAGAAGGAAGAAGAAGAGACATATGTGATGGGTGATCAGCAATGTACAGAGAAGGATGAGGTTATGGATACCATTAAAAAGGAGGAATCTTCTCTGTATATCAGCTCAGGTGAGTAATGAGCAGAAACTGATCACATTTTACTTCTACAAGTTTAAGGCCACAAATGTCGCTATAATCCAAAGCCATTCTTCTTGAGAACCAGTTGGCATCCAAGCGTTGATTTGGCAGGATCCACAGGCAGTTTAACTCTCCAAGAAGTCTCAGACTCAAAGTCCAGTATACTTCATTATAGTCTGGCACAATACAAGGGATGTTTTTCTTGGCCTTTCCACGTGTAAAGACAATGACATTCTAAGACTAACTCTAAAGAAGTAGAATAAAATTAGAGGACTGTACTATTTATAATAGTGACACAATGACGGGGTGGATTCTGAGGGTAGGTTTGCCACCTGTCCGGGATTCACCCAGACAGTCCGGGTTTTGCATCATATGCCACGTTATTCAGCCTGGACTGTGGCTTCCCAGAATTTCCACATGTTTTTCATGTGTTCTTTCCACTCTTGTAGAATTTGCGCTCTCGTCGTAGAGCATGTTCACTATCTCTGACCATTTACTGTAGCAGATCCACAATCTCTGAAAGTTTTCTTTAGTAATAATTGAACCAAACATGCAACCCTTTAGTGATATCAGAAGACACCCCCCACTGCTGTACATCATATGAACGGTATATCTTCGTTCTTCAGTATGTTGCCATTTTTTCATGAAATTAGGTAAAGGAAGGTCCATCACTATTCTTCACCATAACAATGTCCTCAACACACAACTACTGTTGCCCCAATACAAGGAGTTAAAAAAAAAAAACATAACGTATTTTAAAAATTTCACTCCAACAGATGGACAGTATTTTTCAAAGGCCAATCCATTGGAGAAACATCCTATGAGATCTCCAGGTTGCACTGCAGAAGATGGTGACATTGCACAACACCCTCCAAAAGTACTTTACTGGTTGGTAAAACCAAGGGATCCACCTAATCCTGAGGCATCTTCTGGTAAATCCCATACTATGACTTCAGAAGTCCATCTAAGATCAATGGGTCCTTCTAATCCTGAGGAACCTTCTGGTAAATCCCATACCATGACTTCAGATGTCCATCTAAGATCAATGGGTCCTTCTAAACCTGAGGAACCTTCTGATCAATCCCATACTATGACTTCAGATGTCCATCTAAGAGCAATGAATCCTTCTAAACCTGAGGAACCTTCTGATCAATCCTATACTATGACTTCAGATGTCCATCTAAGATCAATGGATCCTTCTAAACCTGAGGAACCTTCTGATCAATCATATACTATGACTTCAACCATCCATCAAAGTTCTCACAGTACTGACGGATCAACAGATCCATCCAATCTCCAGAAATCTTCTTCAAGTCATGAGGGAGCTCAAACAGGAGGGAACTCATTGTCATGTTTGGTGTGCGGGAAACTGTTCACTAAGCCAAGAGCACTTCAAGCACACCAGAAAGCTCACAAGGCTAGGCCTCCATACTTATGTTTAGACTGTGGAAAATTGTTTGCTAAGAAACAAAGACTTGTGGTACACCAGAGAATGCACACGGGTGAGCGTCCCTTTCCCTGCACAGAGTGCGGGAGATGTTTTTCTGAGAAACAAAACCTTCTTGTACACCAGAGAATCCACACTGGCGAGCGTCCCTTTTGCTGTTCAGAGTGCGGAAAAACTTTTTCTGAGAAAGGAAGCCTTCACAAACACCAAAGAAGTCACACCGGCGAGCGACCCTATACATGTTCTGATTGCGGGAAATGTTTTTCTGTTAAGAAATTACTGCTTACGCACCAGAGAATTCATACCGGCGAGCGCCCCTTTTCTTGTCCGGAGTGCGGGAAAAGTTTTTCTGACTATGGAAACCTTCGTAAGCACCAGAGAGTTCATACCGGTGAGCGTCCCTTTTCATGCTTGCAGTGCGGAAAATCTTTTGCTGAACAAGGGAACCTTCGAAAACACGAAAAAAAATCACACTCGTGAGCCTTCATGTTCAGAGTGTGGAAAATGTTTTTTTTTTCCAAGAAAGAACCCCTTTCTTATACACCAGAGAATTCACTCGGGTGATCGTCCTTATTCATGTTCCATAAGGAACTTCGGCACCAAATGTACGGACATGTGACTTGATTTTTCCTTAACAATGGTGGCGGTAAATATAGAGGACTACAAAGAAAAGAAGATGGTGGCGGACTAATGTGGGTTCTACGCATGCCCGGTAGGGGCTCTTTTTTCATCAGCAGTGAGAATGCTTGCCAGGTATTTAATTGCTACTTTAGAAATAATGTGAAAAAATAAATCCATGAAATGAGTACAGCCACTTGGCTAAAATACCGACCCTTCTACTTGTAATAAAGATTTGTGATTGAGTCTAATATGTTGTATTTCAATGTTATATATATTTTTTTCATTATTAAATTTACCATTTATAAATAATAAAACTATTAAATTATTGTTTTTCTTTAAATTTTTATTATTTTGTGTGAATTTGATGTGAGGTAATCATCGATGTAACCCTTCTAGAAGAATAGACCACAAAGCAGCCGGAAAAATGATGAAACATGATGTAGATTGCAGCATTTACTGTATATATCACAAGGTGGTGACGTTATACCTCCCAACCGTCCCGGATTCTGCTGGACTGTCCATGGATATTAATAAAATTCCAGATTCCCGAAGCGTTGGAAGCCCAGGGCCGCAACAGGCTCGGGAACTTGGCTACAATAATGTATCTCTCAGGGGTGCCCTGCCTGCTTTGACCTGCTTCCTGTGATTGACCCTTTGCCATGCCTGACTTTATGATCCAGTCACTTGAAGGACCAGCTGCCCTCATTGTCTGGTTTCCATTCGCAGAAGTCCCACTGCTACAGCACTACTTGTCTCCAGAACAGTTGACAATACCTGCTTCTTTGGGCTTAGCATCCCCTGTTTACCATCCTTGTGGGGGTGGAGCACTTAGCCACAAGGAGAGCCCTCTTGTCATTTTGACCTCAAGACCAGGTATATGACAACATGTTGTGTTCCCAACAAATGGGGTGGAGATATTGTACACCATATGAAAGGTCCATCTCCATTCCTCAATATAATGTCATGTTCCCAACAAATGAGGAGGAGATACTGTACACCATATGAAAGGTCCATCTCCATTCCTCAATATAATGTCATGTTCCCAACAAATGAGGAGTAGGTACTGTACACCATATGAAAGGTCCATCTCCATTCCTCAATATAACGTCACGTTCCCAACAAATTAGGAGGAGATACTGTACACCATATGTACATGATAGGATGTTAATTCAGCAGAGCTTCCCCTGATTTCAGATCTTCCCCTCAGATTTACAGCAACTGCACTTCCAAGTGCACTTTCAAGTGAGCTTATAGTGCAGAGTGGATTTGCCTTTAGTAAATCAACCCCCCGATGTCTCCACAGGAGTCTGATGGACCCCTGCTGCCTTCATATGTGTCTGATGGACCCCTGATGTCTCCATAGGAGTCTGATGGAACCCAGATAGCTCAATAGGAGTCTGATGGACCCCTGATGCCTCCACAGGAGTCTGATGGACCCCTGCTGTCTTCATAGGTGTCTTATGTACCCCTGCCGTCTACATAGGAGTCTGATGGACCCCTGATGTCTCCATAGGAGTCTGATGGAACCCAGATGTCTCCACAGGAGTCTTATGGACCCCTGATGTCTACACAGGAGTCTGATGGACCCCTGATGTCTACATAAGAGTTTGATGGACCCCTGATGTCTCCACGGGAGTCTGATGGACCCCTGATGTCTCCACAGGAGTCTGATGGATCCCTGCTGTCTCCATGGGAATATGATGGACCCCTAATGTGTCTCCATAATTGTCTAATGGAACCCTGATGTCTGCATAGGAGTCTAATGGAACCCTCATGTCTCCACAGGAGTCTAATGGACCCCTGATGTCTTTACAGGAGTATGATGGACCCCTGATGTCTTCACAGGAGTCTGATGGACCCCTGATGTCTTCATAGGAGTCTGATGGACCCCTGATGTTTCAACAGGAGTCTGATGGACCCCTGCTGTCTCCATGGGAATATGATGGACCCCTAATGGCTCCATGGGAGTCTGATGGACCCGCTGATGTCTCCGTAGGAGTCTAATGGACCCCTGATTTCTCCATAGAAGTTCAATGCACCCCGATGTCTACACAGAAGTCTTATATACCTCTGATGTCTCCATAAAGAGAACCTGTCACCTGCCCCTGCACATGGAGGCTTGTTAGTAATAATGTGATAGCCAAGTAAAAACAAAAATGTGCATGCCCTCATCGCCCCACCCGCACAAGTGTGCACAAACACGAGCACAGGGTGTGTATGTGTATGTTAACGGTAATTCGGCTACACATTTTAGGTATCATCATAGACATCAGCGTGAGAGGAATAATTCTAGGCCCCTCATTTGTAGACAACATTTTGTGTATTGTGAATTTTTGCCAGTTAACAGACGCACACAGTTTTTAGTACTGATTCGTCTGAAATCTATTTACCCGAGGGGATAAAAAATATCTTATTTTTTACAGAAAAATTAGGAATTATGTTTGTGATTGTGTGCTCTAAAATTCTGTTTGGGGTATTTTTTCCTGAAAATCTAATAAACAGTTAAGCAAATAATGTGCAAAATAACAAATTTTAACTTCCATCTTCTTATATAATATTTTGGGGGTTAAATATATTTCTAGCGAAAAATGGAGATTTTAGCTCATGTACAAAACATGAAAAAAGAAAGGTGTAAGGCCTAAACACATCATGTGCCTGCAGAGGGAGTAAAAATAGAGACACCAATTATTTATTATTGTTTCAGTTTTAGGTGAAGTAAAATGTGCGTGTGGCGTAATGTATGAAATATAACCAAAGAACGAGCTACAGAGCAGAGAGCAAAATATAAAAACATAACACACGATGCAGTTGTGAAAATCACCAGAAGATGGCGATACCACTTACTGCACGTAGAACGCACAGACAGGAAGTGATGTAAAGTAGGAACAGGAAATGATGAAAGACAAAGATAAGACGTTATATAAGGTAAAGACAGGAAGTTCTGGGAAAGAGAAGAACGAGGTGGAGAGGAGACATCAGGATTACACAGAGGAGGTAATAAGATATTATTTTATATTTACACCCAGTAATCCACCGTCTTGTCTGTCCTCTTCCTCCATAGTGTGTGTCCAGATACATCCTAAATATAGAACCATTTATCCAACTGTCCATCCAGAGCCTCTGATTTATAGACCAGATACATCCTAAATATAGAGCCATTTATCCAACTGTCCATCAGGAGCCTCGGGTTTATAGACCGGATACGTCCTAAATATAGAACCATTTATCCAACTGTCCATCCAGAGCCTCTGGTTTATAGACCGGATACACCCTAAATATAGAACCATTTATCCAACTGCCCATCCAGAGCCTCTGGTTTATAGACCGGATATATCCTAAATATAGAACCATTTATCCAACTGTCCATCCAGAGCCTCTGGTTTATAGACCGGATACATCCTAAATATAGAACCATTTATCCAACTGTCCATCCAGAGCCTCTGGTTTATAGACCGGATACATCCTAAATATAGAACCATTTATCCAACTGTCCATCCAGAGCCTCTGGTTTATAGACCGGATACATCCTAAATATAGAACCATTTATCCAACTGTCCATCCAGAGCCTCTGGTTTATAGACTGGATACATTCTAAATATAGGGACATTTATCCAACTGTCCATCCAGAGCCTCTGGTTTAAAGACTGGATACGTCCTAAATATAGAGAGTATAATAATAGTAAGTGTTATGTGCATTTCTATGGTGATGGTGGAGGTTGAATTTGAGACTCCCCCACTGCTGTACATCCTATGTATATCTTCGTCCTTCAGTGGGTTGTCATGTTTTCATAAAATGAGGTGAAGGAAGGTCCATCAATCCATTCTCCTTTATAACAATGTCCTTAATGCATGTAGCACTACGCCCGTGGGAGTTGTTAGGTATCCTCCACTCCTGCACAGCCAGGCACACCGAATCAGAGAGAAGTTTGGAGCTTTGTTTTTGTTGTTTATTAGGGGGTTAACAACTTGGATGGGGATAGGGGATTATGGTATGCCCACTTGACTTGAACACCAACTTCCTTTTTACAGACTCTTGTATACAGCTTCCTATATACAGCTTCCACTTCTCTAGCCTACTACCTGCACACACTCGGTTCCTTTCTTCCTCTGCACAGCTCCTGCTGGTTCAGTCTTGGTGGAACTGACAGGCCTCTTGTTCAGCAGAAGCCCATTACAGACAAGAACTCAAAGTCCTTTTAAAAGTAAACAGCTTCCTTTGTGGCCACTGATCCCAGCACCACCTCTTCAGGCAATGCCAGTCGGGTAGACTAGTGTAGAGAAGCAAGCTGCTTCTCTACACCAGTCTACCCGACTGACTCTTCACCAGCCCCACCCGGCTGACCCTGTGGAGATCTCTCAGGGGGAAGGCAGAAGACTTAAGCCCACCGCTGTCTTCAAGGGAGACTGGTTACATGTGGCAGTCTCTACCCTTCGTTAGTCCCCAACAGTGTTGCACTACTCACTCTGTCCTCTCTTGCTCCCGTTCCTCCAGAAAAGCCTCCTCCCTTGGTGTTTTTGGCAGGATCCTTCCTGCACCCGAACCCAGGCCCAAGGCAGGTCACCCCCCACAGACTAGGGGGTACCCCTCGACGGCCACTGACAGCCTTCTCAATGCTGTATCTCCATCTTCCACCCGACTACCCCTGCTGGCATGATCCATGTCTATTTTTGGGGTTGTCTCAGCCTCCTGCTGGCTCACCTCTGGGAATTGGGTGAGGCCCCACAAATATTCATGGCAGCCCCTCCTAACCCTCACCCTCTAGTTTTAGAAGATTCTCTAACCTTCTAGACCAGGGGGAGGTACCAGAGAGAGCTGCTAGGATGAGTCACCCAGCCCTGACCTCTAATAACCCTGACCCAATTTCATGACTCAGGTTATTCCTGGCCAGCAATCTGCTTTTCTCCTACACTTACTCCTACCACACTAGAGGTTGCTATATGAACAACTACTGTTACCTAGTATGGCTTTTGTGTATCATCTGATCTGGTTTATTTTCGTTATTTGCTGGTATGATTATACCCAATTTAAAGCCAGAGCTCTGGAAAAGCGTTGAATGATAGACATGACTTCGGAATACAAGGTGTGTAAAAATTAACATAACATGTATTAAAAATTGTTTTTTCGGCAGATGGACAGTACTTATGGAATTTAAATGCATCAGAGAGATGTCTTATCATATCTCCAGATTATACTACGGAAGATCGTGATATTATACAATCTTTTCCAAAACTAACATTTTACTAGTTGGCAACATCAATGGATCCTTCTAATCCTGAGGAATCTTCTGATAAATTCCATACTATGGCTTCAGATGGCCATCTAACATCAATGGATACTTCTAATCCTGAGAAATCTTCTGATAAATCCGATACTATGACTTCAGATGGCCATCTAAGATCAATGGATCCTTCTAATCCTGAGGAATCTTCTGATAAATCCCATACTATGGCTTCAGATGGCCATCTAAGATCAATGGATCCTTCTAATCCTGAGGGATCTTCTGATAAATCCGATACTATGACTTCAGATGGCCATCTACGATCAATGGAACCTTCAAAACCTGAGGAACCTCCTGATAAATCTCATACTATGACTTCAGATGGCCATCTAAGATCAATGGATCCTTCTAATCCTGAGGAATCTTCTGATAAATCCAATACTATGACTTCAGATGGCCATTTACGATCAATGGATCCTTCTAAACCTGAGGAATCTTCTGATAAATTCCATACTATGGCTTCAGATGGCCATCTAAGATCAATGGATCCTTCTAATCCTGAGGAATCTTCTGATAAATCCCATACTATGACTTCAGATGGCCATCTACGATCAATGGATCCTTCTAAACCTGAGGAATCTTCTGATAAATCCCATACTATGACCTCAGATGTCCATCTAAGATCAATGGATCCTTCTAATCCTGAGGAATCTTCTGATCAATTCCATACTATGACTTCAGATGTCCATCTAAGATCAATGGATCCTTCTAATCCTGAGGAATCTTCTGATAAATCCCATACTATGGCTTCAGATGGCCATCTAAGATCAATGGATCCTTCTAATCCTGAGGAATCTTCTGATAAATCCCATACTATGACCTCAGATGGCCATCTAAGATCAATGGATCCTTCTAATCTTGAGGAACCTTCTGAGAAATCCCATACTATGACCTCAGATGTCCATCTAAGATCAATGGATCCTTCTAGTCCTGAGGCATCTTCTGATAAATCCCATACTATGACTTCAGATGTCCATCTAAGATCAATGGATCTTTCTAATCCCGAGGAACCTTCTGATAAATCCCATACTATGGCTTCAGATGACCAACTAAGTCCTCACAGTGCTGACAGATCAACAGATCCATCCAATCTCCAGAAACCGTCTCCAAGCCATGAGAGAGTTCACACAGGAGGGAGCTCATTGTCATGCTTGTTGTGCGGGAAATCATTCGCTAAGAAAAGTGCACTTCTAGCACACCTGAAATCTCACAAGGTTGAACGCCCTTATTCATGCTTGGAGTGTGGAAAATTTTTCCCTAAGAAATCTAGACTTGTTGTGCACCAGAGAATGCACACGGGAGAGCACCCCTTTTGCTGTTCAGAGTGTGGAAAATGTTTTCCTTACAAACATAACCTTGTTAGACACCAGAGAATTCATACAGGTGTCCGCCCCTTTTTCTGTTCAGAGTGTGGAAAGTGTTTTGCTGAAAAAGGAAAACTTCTGGAACACCAAAAAATTCACACTGGTGTGCGTCCTTATTCGTGTTCAGAGTGCGGAAAATGCTTCTCTAATAAACAGAAACTTGATATACACCAGAGAATTCACACGGGCGTGCGTCCCTTTTTCTGTTCAGAGTGTGGAAAATGTTTTTCTGACCAAGGAAACCTTTCTAAGCACCAGAGAGTTCATACAGGTGAGCGTCCCTTTTCGTGTTCAGAGTGCGGAAAATGCTTTTCTGAACAAGGAAACCTTCGTAAACATGAAAGACAACACACTGGTGAGCGTCCCCATTCATGTTCAGAGTGCGGAAAAAGTTTTTCCAGGAAAGAATACCTCCTTGTACACCAGAGAATTCACTCAGCATGTTCAGAGTGTGGAAAATCTTTCATTCATAAAGGAGAACTTGTTGCTCATCAGAGAATTCACTCAGGTGAGAGTGCCTATTCATGTTCAGTGTGCGGGAAACGTTTCATCACCAATGAACTCCTTGTTAAACACCAGAAAATCCACTCAGGTGAGAGTCCCTATTCATGTTCAGAGTGCGGGAAATGTTTCACTATCAAAGAAGTCCTTGTTTCTCACCAGAAAATCCACTCAGGTGAGCGCCCTTATTCATGTTCAGAGTGCGGGAAATCTTTCAGCCAAAAGGGAGGCCTTGTTAGACACCAGAGAATTCACACCGGTGAGCGTCCTTATTCATGTTCAGAGTGCGGGAAATGTTTCGCCACCAAAGAAGCCCACGTTAATCACCAGAGAATTCACTCAGGGGATCGTCCTTATTCATGTTCACCGTGCGGGAAACGTTTCACCAAAAAAGGATCCTTTGTTAGACACCAGAAACTGCACACAGATGAGCGCCCTTATTCGTGTTCAGAGTGCGGGAAATGTTTCCCTATCAAAGAAAGACTTCTTTCTCACCAGAGAATTCACTCAGGTGAGCGTCCCTATCTATGTACAGAGTGCGGGAAATGTTACGCTCAGAAACACTCCCTTCTCGCACACTTGAAAGTACACAGCTCAGAGCACCCAAACAACTTTCAGACTGTGATAAATGTCGTACAGATCACATAAGTCTAATCGGAGAGAAGACACCTACTGACGCGTTTCGTCAAATGTACGATGGCCTGTATCGGGTGGGACTGTTCAGTCCATAGAATACCTGGAGGATAAAAAAAATGATTATATAATGGGGGACATCCTGGCAAAAGTCATGTTTTATTTATAGGCGGAGCTTATCAGGATGAGTCTTCTGTTGTCTTCTTCTGGTGACTCCAAATGGTGGGATGTCCCTCCTATAACTGAGATATAATCTGCATGAGATAATAAAGAAATGGGTCTGTTATATAATAAAGATGATATCAGTCTTATAAATCTAGTTCCAGCCTCATATCCATATTACATCTCCGAAATAATCCTCTACATGTATGAATGCTATAAGTGGGTGGAGTTGCGTATATTTGAAGTTCTATACCTAGAAAATAAACCTGCAAAGTTCAATAAGAAACGTTGGCGCCAACAGACATGTGATGACTTGATTTTTCCATTACCATGGCGGTGGTAAATGTAGAGGACAACAAAGAAAGGAAGATGGTGGCGGAATACTGCGTATACCCAGTAGGTGCTCTTCTCTATCAGCAGTGAGCGTACTTTTCCAGGTGTTCGATTGTTACTTTTGTAATAATGTAAAAAATCTATCCATAAAATGTTCAATGAAATGGAAACAGTCACATGGTGTCAGAAACCATGAAATCAGACCGAGACAGAAGTACAGTTAAATCACACTTGTTTAATAATAATAAAAGTAAATAGAACAAACTTAGTCAAAACATAGCCAGAGTTCAGGAACCGGAAGGGATAGTCAGACAAGCCAAACGTCAGGGAGCCGGAGATGAGCGTAGAAAAACAGCAAGCAGGATCTGGAGCCAGAAGGGACGTCAGCCAAGCAAGTCTTTTAACAGGCATGCAGGAGAGCGACTCTGTGATGTTGACTAAGGCGAAGGCAGAGATCCTCTGGGCTAGACGGCTTAAGTAGGCAGGACTGACGAGCAGGATATCATCAACAGCTGAGTAACTGTGGAGAGAGATGGGAGCTGGCAATGAGCCGACAGCTGAGCGGCCAGCTCAGAAAAGGAAGGGCTGAGCCCTGACACATGGCTAGAATCCTGATCCTTCTACCTATATTAAAGCTTTGTGAATTAGGCCTAATATGTTATATATCAATGTGCTGTTTTTTTTTTCCCACTTTTTGGTTTCACATTAATAACTATTAAAACTTTTATTGTTTGGATCCGTGTGTGTAATCATGGATGTCACATATGAGAAGAATGGGCCACGAAGAAGCTGATAAAATGATGAAACAGTAAGTTATTTATATATCACAAGGTGGTGATGTCATACCTCCCAACCGTCCCGGAGTCCACGGGACTGTCCCCGGATTTCAACCAAGGTTCGGACCAAGTTACAAGTTAAAAACTGTTTTTTTTTTGCTAGAAAAGTACTTAAAACCCCCAAACGTTATACATTTTTTTTTTCTAACACCCTAGAGAATAAAATGGCGGTTGTTGCAATACTTTCTGTCACACTGTATTTGCACAGCGGTCTTACAAGCGCACTTTTTTTTGGAAAAAATACACTTTTTTGAATTAAATCACAAGACAACAGTGAAGTTAGCCCAATTTTTTTAATATATTGTGAAAGATAATGTTACGTAGAGTAAATTGATACCCAACATGTCACGTTTCAAAATTGCGCCCGCTCGTGGAATGGCGACAAACTTTTACCCTTAAAAATCTCCATAGGCGAAGTTTAAAAAATTCTGCAGGTTGCATGTTTTGAGTTACGGAGGAGGTCTAGGGCTAGAATTATTGCTCTTGCTCTACCGATCGCGGGGATACCTCACATGTGTGGCTTGAACACCGTTTTCCTATGCGGGCGCTACTCACGTATGCGTTCGCTTCTTCACGTGAGCTTGTCGGGAAGGGGCGCATTTAAAAAAAAAAAAAACTTTTTTCTTATTTATTTTACCTTTTATTTTCTATTTTTACACTGTTCTTTTAAAAAAAAATTGTGTCACTTTTATTCCTATTACAAGGAATAGAAAAAAAGCATGACAGGACCTCTTAAATATGAGATGTGGGTCAAAAAGACCTCACATCTCATATTTACACTAAAATGCAATAACAAAAAAAAATGTTGACATTTAAAAAAATGTAAAAAACAAAATGGCCCTTTAAGAGCTAAGGGCCGCAGTGACGTTTTGACGTCGCTTCCGCCCTGCAATGGTATGGAGACGGGTGGGGGCCTCATCTTCCCCTCACTCATCTCCATACCACAGAGGTGAAAGGATCTGATCGCCTCCACCGCTGCCGACGGCTCCGGTGAGCGGCGTAGGGTACCGGAGCACGGCAGGAGGGGGGGGCCTCTCCCGCGCCAATAAAAGTGATCTTGCGTGGAATCCGCCTCAGAGACCACTATTATCGGAAACTGGACCGACGGCCGAGCAAGAGGATACCGGGGTTATGGTAGCTAGCTGCTGCCATAACAACGATATTCCTCTTCAAAGTTAGGACGTATATCATCGTGCGGCGGTCCAGAAGTGGTTAAACAGGTACCCAGGGTTTACAGATCTTCTAAAGCAGGCCAGAAGAGTCTGTAGCCATTTCAGGCGGTCATACACAGCCAGTGTTCGGTTGGCTGAAATTCAGTGGGAATTCCACCTGCCCGTAAACCGCCTGATTTGTGACATGCCCACCAGGTGGAACTACACTTTGCAGCAGCTGCACATGCAGCAGAGGGCCATCAACGAGTACCTGTGTGAGTATGGCACAAGGACAGGCTCAGGGGAACTCTGCTTTTTTCCCCATGCCAATGGCTGCTGGTGAAGGATGCATGCACTGTACTGTCACCATTTACGGAAGGCGACAAGGCTGGTGAGCCATAACAATGCATGCATCAGTCACACAACCCCTGTTGTGTGCCTGATGGAGCATATTCTGCATGGCATTATGGACAGGGCACTCAAAGTAGAGCAGCGGGAGGATAAGGACTTGCTTTCTTCTCAAGACCTGCTTTCTGCAGACACCATTCTTGTGTCGCCACAAAACACACGAGAGGAGAAGGAGGATTTTGGTAGTTTTGGAGGCATAGAAGCAGAGGAAGACATACATAAAACCTTCAAGACATGGTTTTCAGTCCCCAGAAACCTTGGGACAAGTACATGGCTGGGAGGAGGCAGTTCTAGATACTGTAATCCTCAGTGACCCAGAGGACTCTGCTTCTCATGCCTCCACAAACTTGCGGTGCATGGGCTCGCTCATTCTTCAAAGCCTGCAAAAGGACCCAAGAATTTGTGGCATCAAAGTGATGGCTCACTATTGGTTGGCAACCCCTCCTTGACCACCGGTACAAGGGGAAAGTCTCAGAACTCATCCTGCCCTGGCAGAGGGAGCACAGGATGAAATATCTTGAGGACACCTTAAAGAGGAGTTTATGTAAGACCTTTCCAGACTCTGGTAGGTTACAGTCTCATGGAAAATGTAGTTTGGAGGCTTCTGTTGGTCAAAGGAGGAGCGGTGAAAAAGGGGGCCGTCTAAGTGATGCATTTCAAAATTTTTTTAGACATCAGCACCCAGGGCTGTCAGCTTCCACATCCCATTGGCAGCATCTGCATCATGTGGCGGAAGATTAAATAGGGACGAGGACAGACATGAAGAGCTTTCCAGTCGACCATCCACTGGGTTACTGGGTGATGAGACTAGACCACTGGTCAGAACTTGCCTAGTATGCAATTCAGTGCTGCTGGAAGTTTTGTGAAAGATGCAACAAAGTTTCAGATTTGCAGTCCCAAAGCCCGGTTCCAAAACAAGGGGCTCCGGACTTTACTATAAAAGTTATCTATGTAGCTGTAGGGCCACCTGATCATTTTTACGCGACTTTCACTGCTGTCCCATTCTCCAGCGTTTCCCCTTTGTAGTTCCTGGGCTCTCATGGGAGTAACTTTAGGAATAGCGAGCGGGAGGAGATCATGGAACATCCATCACCCAATCTCCTCCGCAAAAGTGCAAGCCATAAGCATAGTGCTCTGAGTATTTCCACTTCAGAGCTGTCAAAATCCTGGATTCGGGTCAGCTGGGGTAGAGGGCAGGGAAGACAAGAGGAGTCTGATGGACCCCTGATGTCTCCACAGGAGTCTGATGGACCCCTGATGTCTTCACAGGAGTCTGATGGACCCCTGATGTCTTCACAGGAGTCTGATGGACTCCTGATGTCTCCAAAGGAGTCTGATGGACCCCTGATGTCTTCACGGGTGACTGATGGACCCCTGATGTCTCCAAAGGAGTCTGATGGACCCCTGATGTCTTCACAGGAGTCTGATGGACCCCTGATATCTTCACAGGAGTCTGATGGACCCCTGATGTCTTCACAGGAGTCTGATGGACCCCTGATATCTCCACAGGAGTCTGATGGACCCCTGATGTCTTCACAGGAGTCTGATGGACCCCTGATGTCTCCAAAGGAGTCTGATGGACCCCTGATGTCTCCAAAGAAGTCTGATGGACCCCTGATGTCTCCACTGGAGTCTGGTGGGCCCAGATGTCTTCATAGGAGTCTGATGGACTGCTGATGATCTTCTTATTCTACAGGACCTTTAACTCGCCAAACATGAAAAAAATAGCTGTAGAGCCAAAACACATCATGTGCCTACAGAGTACAAATAGAGACACAAATTCTTTTTTATTGTTTCAGTTTTAAATGAAGTATAATGTGTGTGTGTCATAATGTGTGAAATACAATTGAAGAATGAGCTACAGGGCAGAGGGCAAAATATACAGACATAACTTAAAATGCAGTTAGTAAGCACACCACAAGATGGCGATATCACTTACTGCACGTGGAATGCTCAGACGGGAAGTGACGTAAGGACAGGAAGTGATGTAAGGACAGGAAGTAAAATAAAAGACATTATATAAGGGAAAGACCGGGAGTTCCTGGAGAGAGAACAATGAGATCGAGAGGAGACATTACTTAATTACACAGAGGAGGTAATAAGATATAATTTTATATTTAGTAACCCCCCGTCATGTCCATCCTCTTCCTCCATAGTCACTGTGATGTCTTTTATCCCCAACATCCACTACTACAGACATATCACATCCTGTATATTGGAGTTATTTTATAATATGTGTCCAGATACATCCTAAATATAGAACCATTTATCCAACTGTCCATCCAGAGCCTCTGGTTTATAGACCAGATACATCCTAAATATAGAGCCATTTATCCAACTGTCCATCCAGAGCCTCTGGTTTATAGACCGGATACATCCTAAATATAGAACCATTTATCCAACTGTCCATCCAGAGCCTCTGGTTTATAGACCGGATACATCCTAAATATAGAACCATTTATCCAACTGTTCATCCAGAGCCTCTGGTTTATAGACCAGATACATCCTAAATATAGAACCATTTATCCAACTGTTCATCCAGAGCCTCTGGTTTATAGACCAGATACATCCTAAATATAGAACCATTTATCCAACTGTCCATCCAGAGCCTCTGGTTTATAGACCGGATACATCCTAAATATAGAGCCATTTATCCAACTGTCCATCCAGAGCCTCTGGTTTATAGACTGGATACATCCTAAATATAGAACCATTTATCCAACTGTCCATCCAGAGCCTCTGGTCTATAGACCGGATACATCCTAAATATAGAGTGGGTGTTTTATCTGATCTGGTTTATATTAGACATGTGCAATTCGTTCCGGTCCGAATACAAATTTGGACAAATTTTTGGTTATTCGGATGTGTACGAATGAAATAGTAACGAATTTTGTTGAAATTTTGTTGTTTTCTAGCGAATTCCAACTTTTCAGAAGGAATCGAATTTGGATCAGTCGAAAAAAACGATCCACTGATTCTAATTCTGTGTGAAGAAATAGGTGGTTGTTAAGCAGCGGACTGGGAAGCCGGCCGCCTGCGTCCTTAGCAACCATTTGTCATCATCTGTCAGCGGGCTTCCCCACTGACAGATGAATGTTAAAGATAAAGAACGCCGGAATTTCCCAGCAATAGAAAAATTAAATTTCTAAAGAAAAAAAAATGAATGAAATGACATTTAAATTGCCAACAATACAATACCATTGCCGGCATTAGAAAATGTTTTAAATAAAATGGCGTGCCCCCCCCCCTCCCTGTCCATACCAGGCCCTTTGGGTCTGGTATGGATTTTAAAGGGAACCCCATGCCAAATGCTTTGCCTCTATAAGAGGCTACCCACCTTATGCTGTCTCTTTGCTTTGACAGCTCTTATATAGGCAAGGGGCAGGGCCACCCGCCCCATTCTGACATCATGTGACGTACCTGGATGGCCCGCCCCTTGCCTATATAAGAGCTGTCAAAGCGAAGAGACATGTCATTTTTTTTATTGCGGGCAATTGCCCGGCATTCTTTATCTTTAACACTCAACTCGGAAGCCAGCTGACAGATGATGACTCATGGTTGTTAAGGACGCGGGCGGCTGGCTTCCGGGCCCAGTGCTTAACAACCAGCTATTTCTTCATAGAGAATTCGAATCGGTGGATCGTTTTTCGACTGATCCAAATTCTAATTGTTCTGAAAAGTTGGGATTTGTTAGACAATTAATAAATGAAACAAATTTTAACGAAAACAAAACAAAGTTTAATGGAGACAAAATGAACTCTGTAACGAAACAAAATTAGTAACGTAATGAATCTATACGAAACAAAACGAATTTTTACGTTATGCACATGTCTAGTTTATATTCATTATTTGTTGTTGTGATTGTACTCAATTAAATGGCAGAGCTCTGGGAAAGTGTTGAATGATAGACATGACTTCTGAATACAAGTCCGATAAAAACTAACATGACGTATATTAAAAATGTGTTTTTCAGCAGATGGAGAGTATTTTTGGAATTTAAATACATCGGAGAGAAGTCTTATATCTCCAGATTGTAGTGATATTGCACAGTGTTCTCCTAAAGCAACATTCTACTGGTTGGCAAGATTAACAGATCCTTCTAATCCTGAGGAATTTCTGATAAATTCCATACTTTGACCTCAGATGTCTAAGATCAATGGATCCTTCTAATCCTGAGGAATCTTCTGGTAAATCCCATACTATGACTTCAGATGCCCATCTAAGATCAATGGATCCTTCTAATCCTGAGGAATCTTCTGGTAAATCCCATACTATGACTTCAGATGCCCATCTAAGATCAATGGATCCATCTGATCCTGAGGAATCTTCTGATCAATCCCATACTATGACTTCAGATGGCCATCTAAGATCAATGGATCCATCTGATCCTGAAGAATCTTCTGATCAATCCCATACTATGACTTCAGATGCCCATCTAAGATCAATGGATCCTTCTAATCCTGAGGAATCTTCTGGTAAATCCCATACTATGACTTCAGATGCTCATCTAAGATCAATGGATCTATCTGATCTTGAGGAATCTTCTGATCAATCCCATACTATGACTTCAGATGGCCATCTAATATCAATGGATCCATCTGATCCTGAGGGATCTTCTGGTAAATCCCATACTATGACTTCAGATGCCCATCTAAGATCAATGGATCCATCTGATCCTGAGGAATCTTCTGATAAATCCCATACTATGACTTCAGATGCTCATCTAAGATCAATGGATCTATCTGATCCTGAGGAATCTTCTGATCAATCCCATACTATGACTTCAGATGGCCATCTAATATCAATGGATCCATCTGATCCTGAGGGATCTTCTGGTAAATCCCATACTATGACTTTAGATGCCCATCTAAGATCAATGGATCCATCTGATCCCGAGGAATCTTCTGATCAATCCCATACTATGACTTCAGATGTCCATCTAAGGTCAATGGATCCTTCTGATTCTGAGGAATCTTCTGATAAATCTCATACTAAGACTTCAGGTGTTCACCTTCTTGTACACCAGAGAATCCACACGGGCGTGCGTCCCTTTTGCTGTTCAGAGTGCGGAAAATGTTTTACTGACCAACGAAACCTTCGTAAACACCACAGAGTTCATACAGGTGAGCGTCCCTTTTCATGTTCAGAGTGTGGAAAATGTTTTTCTGATCAAGCAAACCTTCGTAAACATGAAAGAAATCACACTGGTGACCGTCCCCATTCATGTTCGGAGTGTGGAAAAAGTTTTTCCAGGAAAGAAAACCTTCTTGGACACCAAAGAATTCACTCCGGTGAGCGCCCCTATTCATGTTCAGAATGCGGGAAATCTTTCGCTCGTAAAGGAAAACTTGTTAATCATCAGAGAACTCACTCAGGTGAGCGTTATTCATGTTCAGAGTGTGGAAAATGTTTCACTACCAAGGGAGCCCTTGCTCCTCACCAGAGAATTCATACTGGTGAGCGTCCCTTTTCCTGCTTAGAGTGTGGAAAATGTTTTTTTGAAAACAGACAGCTTCGGAAACACCGAAAAAGTCACACAGGTGAATGTACTTATTCATGTTTAGAGTGCGGAAAATGTTTTCCTAACAAAGCCAATCTTCTTGTACACCAGAGAATCCACACGGGTGTGCGACCCTTTTGCTGTTCAGAGTGCGGAAAATGTTTTACTAGCCAAGGAAACCTTCGTAAACACCAGAGAGTTCATACAGGTGAGCGTCCATTTTCATGTTCAGAGTGCGGAAAATGTTTTTCTGATCAAGCAAACCTTCGTAAACATGAAAGAAATCACACTGGTGACCGCCCCCATTCATGTTCGGAGTGTGGAAAAAGTTTTTCCAGGAAAGAAAACCTCCTTGAACACCAAAGAATTCACTCTGGTGAGCGTCCCTATTCATGTTCAGAATGCGGGAAATCTTTCGCTCGGAAAGGAAAACTTGTTACTCATCAGAGAACTCACTCAGGTGAGCGTCCTTATTCGTGTTCAGAGTGTGGGAAATGTTTCGCTACCAAAGGAGCCCTTGCTCCTCACCAGAGAATTCACTCAGGTGAGCGTCCCTATTTATGTACAGAGTGCGGGAAATGTTTCACTCAGAAGCACGCTCTTCTTGGACACATGACGACAAGACACAGCTCAGAGCATCCAAACAACTTTCAAACTGTGGTAAATGTTGTACAGATCACGTAAGTCTAATCGGAGAGAAGACGCCTGTTTACGCGTTTCGTCAAATCTACGAAGGCTTTTATCGGGTGGAACTGTTCAATCAATAGAACACCTGGAGGACAAAAAATGATTATATAACGGGGTACATCCTGGCAAAAGTCATGTTTCATTTATAGGTGGAGCTAATTAGGCTGAGTCCTCTGTAGGCTTCTTCTGGTTCTCGGAGACTCAAAATGGTGGGATGAGCCTCCTATAACTGAGATATAATCTGTGTTGGGTAATGAAGAATTTAGCCCATTGTACATTGAAGATAGTATCATAAATCTAATAAAAGAGAAATACAGGAAGCACAATGCTGCTCACGTTTCCCCCCTGTAGTTCCAGCTTCACATCCATATTACATCTCTGAAATAATCCTCTACATGTATGAATGCTGTAAGTGGGCGGAGTTACGTGTATTTGAAGTACTGTTCATAAAAAAATGAACTTGCAAAGTTCAATAAGGAACCTCTGAACAAAATGTACGGGCATCACAATGACGGCGGTAAACGTAGAGGACTACAAAAGAAAGGAATATGGTGGCGGATTACTGAGCATGCCCGGTAGTCGCTGTTCTCTATCAGCAGTGAGCGTGCTTCTCAGGTGTTTAATTGTTACCTTCGCTGTAATGTAAAAAATATACCCATAAAAAGTCCAATGAAATTAGTACAGTCACATGACTACAACCCCGGCCCTTTTACTTGTATTAAAGCTTTGTGAATTAGGCCTCATATGTTATATTTAAATGTGCTTTTTTTTTTTTTTACACTTTTTGGTTTCACATTTATAAATATTAAAAATATCAATTTGTTATTTGTTTTATTTTTTATTGTTTGGATCTGTGTGTGTGTGTAATCATGGATGTAACATAAATAAATGTGTTATCCCACGCTGTCTCCTTAAATGTGATCCTTTTGTTGCCTTCACACTACATGGGTTAAAAAATGCATGCATGTGCATCAATCCCCGAACCTTTTCACCACTGCGCTCACCTCAATGTTAGACCTGTACAGGTCCAATCTAAACCTTCCCCAACTGGGGTACAATCTGGGTCAATGAGACAGCTGTATACTTCTCCTTCTTTCTCTTCTGTGAGTTTTGCTAGATACTCTATGTAAGCTGTGTGAAGCAACCTCCTTATTCTTCCTTTTCCCCCTCGATCAAAGCAAACAAGCTCCCGTAGTGTAGTATTTAAAACCCACATAGAATTTAATAAAATATCCACTTACATTCAAGATAAAAGCAATGCGTTAGTTTCGCTATTTCCAGCAGGGCTTTGGCTCCCGTTTGCTGCCGATGCGCTGCATCACCCGACTCTGCCCAATGAGTGTAGTCTCTGCCCCTGAGGAAGTAACGTGGCAGTGATAATACGTGTTGGGCAGAGGCGGGTGACGTAGCGCATCGGCAGCACACGGGAGCCATAGCCCCACTGGAAATCAAAGAAATGCGTTTGTTTCCCTATTTCCAGAGGGGCTTTGGCTCCCGTTTGCTGCCGATGAGCTACGTCACCCGACTCTGCCCAACGCGTATCGCCGCTGCCCCTGAGGAAGTCACGTGGCAGTGACGATACACGTTTGGCAGAGGCGGGTGACGTAGCGCATCGGCAGCACACGGGAGCCATAGCCCCGCTGGAAATAAAAGCAATGCGTTTGTTTCCCTATTTCCAGCGGGGGCTTTAGTTCCGATGCACTATGTCACCCGACTCTACCCAACGCAAATATAGGGTTGCCACCTTTTCTTCAAGCCAAACCCGAACACTTTAGCGAAGCTTTATAGGATTGTAAAAGACCTAGGACACCTTTGTGTGCCCCAAGGAGAGTAGTAAGGCGGCGTGTGTAGTGTACTGGAACACACAAAAAGTAAGGCTGGCATGATTGTTAAAATTGCGCCACACTAAACTGCATGGTACTGCAGAACCAGCGCACACAGCAGACACACACAGGGCCAAGAGGAGGAGCGGGGACCCTGCAAAAACTGTCAGCCAATCTGCCCCAATCCAATCCGCCGGGGAAACTTCTCAGGGGGAGGGGGCAGAGAATCTGTTTGGTGATCTGTGCGGTGAATCAACAGTTGGCCCGGCTCTGTAGAAGGGACAGTCTAACTCCCGCTGACTGCGGGCGAGGGGTGTTTTATTACTATACCACAACATGGTGATGTCACCTCCCAACCACCACATGGTCCGCGGGACTGTCTCTGGTTTTCAACAAAGTTTTGGATCTACAATTCCAGAGCCCGGTGCCAAAACAAGTGGGCTGTGAATTTTACTGTAAAAGTTATCTATTTAGCTGTAGGGCCACCTGATCACCTTTACTTGACTCTCACTGCTGTCCCATTTTCCAGCTCTTCCCCTTTGTAGTTCCTGGGATCTCATGGGACTAACTTTAGGATGGCCAGGGGAGGATATCATGGAACATCCATCCACCGATCTCCTCAGTAGAAGTGGGAGTCAGAAGCATAGCACATTCCAGTTCAGAGCTGTCAAAATCCTGGATAGAAAGCCAGATGCACAGGTAATTGAGCACACTTTTGGGTTGGGTCAGCTGGGGCATAGGGCAGGGAATTCAATAAGAGTCTGATGGACCCTTGATGTCTCCATAGGAGTCTGATGGACCCTTAATGTCTCCATAGGATGATGGACACTTGATGTCTCCATAGGAGTCTGATGGACCCCTGATGTCTCTACAAGAGTCTGATGGACCCCTAATGTCTCCACAGGAGTCTGATGGACCCCTGATATCTCCACAGGAGTCTGATAGACCCCTGATGTCTTCACAGGACCCTGATGGATCCCTGATGTCTCCACAGGAGCCTGATGGACCCCTGTTCTCTCCACAGGAGCCTGATTGACCCCTGTTGTCTCCACAGGAGCCTGATGGACCCCTGATGTCACCACATGAGTCTGATGGACCCCTGATGTCACCACAGAAGTCTGATGGGCCCTGATGTCTACATAGAAGTCTGATGATCCCCTGATGTCTACATAGAAGTCTGGTGGACCCCTGATGTCTACATAGGAGTCTGATGGACTCTTATGTCTTCATATGATTCCAATGGACCCCTGATGTCTCCACAGGAGTCTGATGAACCCCTGATGTCTCTACAGAAGTTTGATGGACCCCTGATGTCTCCACAGGAGTCTGATGGACCCGTTGATGTCTCCATAGGAGTCTGATGGACCCCTGATGTCTCCACAGGAGTCTGATGGACCCCCGATGTCTTCACATGAGTCTGGTGGACCCCTGATATCTCCACAGGAGTCTGATGGACCACTGATAAATGTAAACAGCAATTTAGCTACACATGTAAGGTTTCATACCATGTGCCTACAGAGTACAAATAGAGAGACAAATGATTTATTATTGTTTCGGTTTTAGGTGAAGTATAATGTGCGTGTGTCATAATGTATGAAATAGAACCGAAGAATGAGCTACAGGGCAAAGGGCAAAATATACAGATATAACTTAAATTGCAGTTATTATACACACCACAAGATGGCGATATCACTTACTGCATGTGGAATGCTCAGACAAGAAGTTATGTAAGGACAGGAAGTGATGTAAGGACAGGAAGTGATGTAGGACAGGAAGTGATGTAAGACAGGAAGTGATGTAAAACAAAAACATTATATAAGGGGAAGACAGGAAGAGAGAACAACGAGGTAGAGAGGAGACATCACTGGATTACACAGAGGAGGTAATAAGATATTATTTTATATATACAGTATATACCCAGTAACCCCCCGTCATGTTTGTCCTCTTCCTTCAAAGTCACTGTGATGTCTTTTATCTCCAGCATCCACTACTACAGACATATCACATCCTGTATATTGGAGTTATTTTATAATATTTGTCCAGATACATCCTAAATATAGAACGATTTATCCAACTGTCCATCCAGAGCCTCTGGTTTATAGACCAGATACATCCTAAATATAGAGCCATTTATCCAACTGTCCATCCAGAGCCTCTGGTTTATAGACCAGATACATCCTAAATATAGAGCCATTTATCCAACTGTCCATCCAGAGCCTCTGGTTTATAGACCAGATACATCCTAAATATAGAGCCATTTATCCAACTGTCCATCCAGAGCCTCTGGTTTATAGACCAGATACATCCTAATTATAGAACCATTTATCCAACTGTCCATCCAGAGCCACTGGTTTATAGACCAGATACATCCTAATTATAGAACCATTTATCCAACTGTCCATCCAGAGCCTCTGGTTTATAGACCAGATACATCCTAATTATAGAACCATTTATCCAACTGTCCATCCAGAGCCTCTGGTTTACAGACCGGATACATCCTAAATATAGAGCCATTTATCCAACTGTCCATCCAGGGTTTATACTTCAGATACATACTACATATAGAGAGTATAATAATAGTATGTGTTATGTGCATTTCTATGGTGATGGCAGAGGTCGAACTTGGGACTCCCCATTTCCCCCCAGTGCTTTACATCATATGAACTTTATATCTTCGTTCATCAGTATGTTGTCATGTTTTCATGAAATGAGGTGAAGGAAGGTCCATCAATCCATTCTTTTTTTATATCATTGTCCTCAATGCACAAGTACTGTTACCTAGTATGGTTTGGGTGCATCATTTGAGCTGGTTTATATTAGACATGTGCAATTCCTTTCGGTCCGAATACAAGTTCGGACAAATTTTCGGTTATTCGGATGTATCCGAATCTCCGAATGAAATAGTAACGAATTTTGTTGACATCTGTTAAAATTTGTTTGGTTTATTGGTTTTTTAATGAATTCCAACTTTTCCGAATGATTAGAATTTGGATCGGTCAAAGAAATGATCGACCGATTCGAATTCCGTGTGAAGAAATAGCTGGTTGTTAAGCAGTGGACTAGGAAGCCAGCCACCCACCCACCTCCTTAACAACCATTTGTCATCATCTGTCAGCGGGCTCCCCCCCCGTTCCTGATCTGCCAGGCTCCATGCTCGGATAAGGGTCTGCTTTTGATTTTGGGGGGGACCCCACACTGTTTTTTTATTTTTATTTTGGCCCGCTGACAGATGATGACTCATGGTTGTTAAGGACGCGGGCGGCCGGCTTCCCGGCCTGCTGCTTATCAACCAGCTATTTCTTCACACGGAATTCAAATTGGTGGATCTTTTTTTCGACCGATCTAAATTCTAATTGTTCTGAAAAGTTGGAATTCGTTAGTTAATGAATGAAACAAATTTCCACGAAAACAAAACAAAATTTAATGGAAACTAAACATAACGAAACGAAATTAGTAACGTAACGAATCTATCCGAAACTAAACTAAGCAAATTTTTCTATTATGCACATGTCTAGTTTATATTCATTATTTGCTGTTATGATTGTACCGAATTCAATGACAGAGCTCTGGGAAAGTGTTGAATGATAGACATGACTTCGGAATACAAGTCCTAAAAAAACTAACATAACGTATATTAAAAATTGTTTTTCAACAGTATTTTTGGAATTGAAATACATCAGAGAGAAGTCTTATATCTCCAGATTGTAGTGATATTGCACAATGTTCTCCAAAAGTAACATTCTACTGCTTGGCAAGATCAACGGATCCTTCTAATCCTGAGGAATCTTCTGGTAAATCCCATACTATGTCTTCAGATGTCCATCTAAAATCAATGGATCCTTCTAGACCTGAGGAATATTCTGATAAATTCCATTCAATGACTTCAGATGTCCATCTTAGATCCATGGATCCTTCTAATCCTGAGGAATCTTCTAATAAATCCCATACTATGTCTTCAGATGTCCATCTAAAATCCATGGATCCTTCTAGACCTGGGGAATCATCTGGTAAATCCCATACTATGACTTCAGATGTCCATCTCAGATCAATGGATCCTTCTAATCCTGAGGAATCTTCTGGTAAATCCCATACTATGACTTCAGATGTCCATCTAAGATCAATGGATCCTTCTAATCCTGAGGAATCTTCTGGTAAATCCCATGCTATATCTTCAGATGTCCATCTAAGATCAATGGATCCATCTAACCCTGAGGAATCATCTGGTAAATCCCATACTATGACTTCAGATGTCCATCTTAGATCCATGGATCCTTGTAATCCTGAGGAACCTCCTGGTAAATCCCATACTATGACTTCAGATGTCCATCTAAGATCAATGGATCCTTCTAATCCTGAGGAATCTTCTGGTAAATCCCATACTATGACTTCAGATGTCCATCTAAGATCAATGGATCCTTCTAATCCTGAGGAATCTTCTGGTAAATCCCATACTATGACTTCAGATGTCCATCTAAGATCCATGGATCCTTCTAATCCTGAGGAACCTTCTGATAAATCCCATACTATGACTTCAGATGTCTATCTAACATCAATGGATCCTTCTAATCCTGAGGAATCTTCTGGTAAATCCCATGCTATGTCTTCAGATGTCCATCTAAGATCAATGAATCCTTCTAATCCTGAGGAATCTTCTGGTAAATCCCATACTATGACTTCAGATGTCCATCTAAGATCAATGGATCCTTCTAATCCTGAGGAATCTTCTGGTAAATCCCATGCTATATCTTCAGATGTCCATCTAAGATCAATGGATCCATCTAACCCTGAGGAATCATCTGGTAAATCCCATACTATGACTTCAGATGTCCATCTTAGATCCATGGATCCTTGTAATCCTGAGGAACCTCCTGGTAAATCCCATACTATGACTTCAGATGTCCATCTAAGATCAATGGATCCTTCTAATCCTGAGGAATCTTCTGGTAAATCCCATACTATGACTTCAGATGTCCATCTAAGATCAATGGATCCTTCTAATCCTGAGGAATCTTCTGGTAAATCCCATACTATGACTTCAGATGTCCATCTAAGATCCATGGATCCTTCTAATCCTGAGGAACCTTCTGATAAATCCCATACTATGACTTCAGATGTCTATCTAACATCAATGGATCCTTCTAATCCTGAGGAATCTTCTGGTAAATCCCATGCTATGTCTTCAGATGTCCATCTAAGATCAATGAATCCTTCTAATCCTGAGGAATCTTCTGGTAAATCCCATACTATGACTTCAGATGTCCATCTTAGATCCATGGATCCTTCTAATCCTGAAGAATCTTCCGATAAATCGTATGTTATGACTTCAGATGACCATCTAAGTTCCCACAGTGTTGACAGCTCAACCGATCCATCCAATCCCCAAAAATCCTCTTCAAGCCATGAGGGAGCTCACACAGGAGAGAGCTCATTGTCATGTTTGGTGTGTGGGAAAACATTCACTAAGAAAAAAACACTTCTTAAACACCAGGAATCTCACAAGGTTGAGCGCCCTTATTCATGTTTGGAGTGTGGAAAATGTTTCCCTAAGAAACATAGACTTGTTGTACACCAGAGAATGCACACTGGTGAGCGTCCCTTTTGCTGCTCAGAGTGTGGAAAATGTTTTCCTAACAAAAATAACCTTGTTATACACCAGAGAATTCACACTGGTGTGCGTCCCTTTTCCTGCTTGGAGTGTGGAAAATG
This sequence comes from Lithobates clamitans, assembly GCA_037952925.1. Lineage (NCBI taxonomy): Eukaryota > Metazoa > Chordata > Amphibia > Anura > Ranidae > Lithobates > Lithobates clamitans. The sequence continues at coordinate 537,913 of JBBGZY010001528.1, forward strand.
TTTTTCTGAAAATGGAAAGCTTCAGAAACACAGAAAAATTCACACTGGTGTTCGCCCTTATTCATGTTCAGAGTGCGGAAAATGTTTTCCTAACAGAGACAATCTTCTTGTACACCAGAGAATCCACACGGGCGTGCGGCCCTTTTGCTGTTCAGAGTGTGGAAAATGTTTTTCTAACCAAGGAAATCTTCGTAAACAACAGAGAATTCATACAGGTGAGCGTCCCTTTTCATGTTCAGAGTGCGGAAAATGTTTTTCGGAACAAGGAAACCTTCGTAAACATGAAAAAAATCACACTGGTGACCGTCCCCATTCATGTCCGGAGTGTGGAAAAAGTTTTTCCAGGAAAGAATACCTCCTTGTACACCAGAGAATTCACTCAGGTGAGCGTCCCTATTCATGTTCAGAGTGCGGGAAATGTTTCATTAATAAAGGACAACTTGTTGATCACCAGAGAATTCACTCAGGCGAGAGTCTTTATTCATGTTCAGCGTGCGGGAAATGTTTCAACAGAAAAGGACGCTTTGTTAGACATCAGAGAATTCATACGGGTGAGCGCCCTTATTCATGTTCAGAGTGCGGGAAAGGTTTTATTGCCAATGATTCCCTTGTTAAACACCAGAAAATTCACTCAGACGAGCGTCCTCATTTATGTTCGGAGTGCGGGAAATCTTTTGCTTGTGAAGGAGAACTTGTTACTCATCAGAGAGTTCACTCAGGTGAGAGTCCCTATTCATGTTCTGAGTGCGGGAAATCTTTCACTCATAAAGGAAAACTTGTTACTCATGGGAGAATTCACTCAGATGAGCGTCCTTATTCGTGTTCAGAGTGCTGGAAATGTTTTAACCAAAAAAGAAGGCCTTGTTAGACACCCCCCCCCCAGAAAAATCATTAGTAAGACCTCATCTGGAATGTGCAGGTCAGTTCGGGGCACCAGTTCTCAAAAAGGATATTCGGAAACTGGAGAAAATGCAGAGAAGGGCCAAACTGATAAGAGGCATGTAGGAGCTCAGCTATGAGGAAATATTAGAGGAACTGAATTTATTCTCTCTTGAGAAGAGGAGATTAAGGGGGGATATGATCACCATGTATAAATACATAAGAGGGATATGATCGACATGTACAAATACATAAGGGGGGATATGATCTCCATGTACAAATACATAAGGGGGGATATGATCTCCATGGGCAAATACATAAGTGGTCCATATAGTGAACTTTGTGTTGAGTTATTCACTTTAAGGCCATTACAGAGGACAAGGGGGCACTCTACGTCTAGAGGGAAAAATATTTAATCTCCAAATACACAGTAAGAGTATTTCACAGTAAGAGTTGTGAAAATGTGGGATAGACTCCCTCCAGAGGTGGTTCTGGCCAGCTCAGTAGATTGCTTTAAAAAAGGCCTGGATTCTTTCCTAAATGTACCCAATATAACTGGGTACTAATATTTATAGGTAAAGTTGATCCACAGAATATTCGATTGCCTCTTGGGGGATCATGGACCCTTGATGTCTCCACAGGAGTCTGATGGGCACCTAATTCTCCACAAGAGTCTGATGGACCCCTGATGTCTACACAGGGGTCTGATGTACCCTTAATGTCTCCATAGGAGTCTGATGGGCCCCTGATGTTTCCACGAGAGTCTGATGGACCCTTTCGGTCTCCATAGGAGTTTGATGGGCCCCTGGTGCCTCCACAGGAGTCTGATGGACCCCTGTTGTCTCCACAGGAGACTGATGGACCCCTGGTGTGTCCATAGGAGTCTGATGGACCCCTGATGTTTCCACGGGAGTCTGATGGGCCCTTGATGTCTCCACAGGAGTCTGGTGGACCCCTGATGTCTCCACAGGAGTCTGGTGGACCCCTGATGTCTCCACAGGAGTCTGGTGGACCCCTGATGTCTCCACAGGAGTCTGGTGGACCCCTGATGTCTCCACAGGAGTCTGATGGGCCCCTAATGTCTCCACAGGAGTCTGGTGGACCCCTGATGTCTCCACAGGAGTCTGATGGCCCCCTAATGTCTCCACAGGAGTCTGATGGGCCCCTGATGTCTCCACAGGAGTCTGATGGACCCCTGATGTCTCCACAGGAGTCCGATGGACCCCTGATGTCTCCACAGGAGTCTGATGGACCCTTAATGTATCCATAGGAGTCTGATGGGACCCAGATCTTTCCACAAGAGTCTGATGGACCCTTAAGCTCTCCATAGGAGTCTGGTGGGCCCCTCATGTCTCCACAGGAGTCTGATGGACCCCTGTTGTCTCCACAGGAGTCTGATGGACCCCTGATGTGTCCATAGGGGTCTGATGGACCCCTGATGTTTCCACAGGAGTTTGATGGACCCCTGATGTCTCCACATGAGCCCGATGGACCTCTGATGTCTTCACAGGAGCCTGATGGACCCCTGATGTCTCCATGGGAATCTGATGGACCCCTGATGTCGCCATGGGAGTCTGATTGACCCCTGATGTCTCCATAAGGGTATAGTGGACCCTGATGTCTCCATATGAATCTTATATATACCACTGATGTCTCTATAAAGAGAACCTGTCACCTGCTCAATGCTATCACATGGGGGCGTGTTAGAGCTAATGTGATAGCAAAGTAAAGTAATAATTAAAAATGTATAAAAAAAAAAAAGATTGCACCCTTACACTCTCATTGCTCCACCCAAAGTGTGCACAAACACGAGCACAGGGTGTGCATGTTTATGTAAACAGCAATTCGGCTGCACATGTTCGTTATCGTCACAGACATCAGAGTGAGATGAATAATTTTACAGACAACTTTAAAGGCATTTAAAACATCGCATCTATTAATAATTTTGTGTATTGTCAATTATTACCAATGAACAGACGCACACAGGGTTTTTGGTTCTGGAACATTTGATATCCAGTCACTTGAAAAAAAAAAAAAAGTATCTTTAATTTTTTTACAAAAACAATCAGGAACTATGTTTGTGTGTGTGTGATCTAAAATTCAGGTTGGTGTATTTTTACCAGTAAATAACGATTTATTAAACAGTTGAGCAATTAATGTGCAAAAAAACTATTTTCAACTGCCATTTTCTAGTTCTACAGGGCCTCTTCTATCATAAGTCATATAATATTCTGGGGGGGGGGTTAAATATATTTTATATATAAGGCACAAATCGAGATTTTAACATGTCTGCGAACAATTTAAACAATTGCTCTTTTGCCAAAACACATTAGATATCTGCAGAGGGTGTAAAAATAGAGACATAAATTATTTATTATTGTTTCATTTTTAGGTGAAGTACAATGTGTGTGTGTCATAATGTATGAAAAATAACAGAAGAATGCGGGCATAATATAAAAACATAATGTAAGATGCAGTTATTAAAATCGCCACAAGGTGGCGATATCACTTATTGCACGTGGAACGCACAGACAGGAAGTGATGTAAGAAAGAATGGGAAGTGATGTAATACAAAGACATTACAGAAGGAAAAGGCAAAAAGTTCTGGACGAGAGAAGAACGAGGTGGAGAGGAGACATCGCTAGATTACACAGAGGAGGTAATGAGATATTATTTTATATTTACACCCATTAACCCCTGTGACGAACGCGGGTGTCAGATCCCTGCCCTCCTCGCTAACTTGCAACGAAGGACCGGCCAACCTCACACCATGCTGTCACTTACGTAACAATGCCACTCTCAGCTGCGCCCAGCACAAAGATTTTCCAGCCTGCGGGACCACAATCTAGGTGCGAGCAGCCTGAGAGCGATTGTCACTGGGCTAATTACACAATTAAGCCTTTAACTGCCACCACCCCCGTTTAAAAGACCGAGCCGGGGGAGACTCGTAATTTTGGCAATACCATTTATAATTTTAGAATAAGTGTCTGCCACACACACACTGCCACCACAGACAGGTCTGCTCAGAGGTCTTACTCTACAACGGTAGCGCCCTTCAAGAGGCAGGTTCGTTTATAGCTTGCATTAAGTGCTTTGGAGACAAGGTTAACACTTTTCAACATAAGGGTTTATTATGAAAAGGTCAAAGTTGATGCAAATAAAACATTTACAGAAAAAAGATGTTTCAAAAAGATAAAGACAATATACAGCCACAAAGCAATAAGGTAGAATTGGGGAGGAAGAATACTTGCAATTAATGTCTGAGGGTTGATCAGAGTTCGATCGATGAGCTAGGTAATCGGTTCTCGACTTGGCAGATGTAGGAGAACTCACTATTGTCTTGGCATCTCCTCTTTTCTGTCAAATCAAAGGGGGTGTTGACAGCGACCAGTGACCAATCGTCTGGTCATCTTGTTTAGGGGTTGGTTGCTGGGAGGTGTCTACACTCATGACCACGTCCCAGGTAGATTTTGTGATACATATTCATATATCTGCATCTATAGTGTTTACAGACTGCAAATATCCATATTATTATTCAACGTGAGATTTCCTTCACAACAAGTCTAAACATGCCATATCTATAATGTATAGCCTGCTTAGGAGGAATAAGTGGTCCCAGGGGTTTCCCATATGACCTGACATAGGGGTGTCTGCACTTGAAACGTTACATATTATCTGAGGAAACTAAATATGTCCATATTATGGCTGTGCTACTACTAAGTCGGATGTTATGAAACATGCTGAAATTTCATACTTATCCCACTGAGGTGTATTCAGACATTTTACAACCGGGGCCTGTTGGGTCTCTGAATGGAGAGGGTGACAGTTTTACGACAGGCCTGAACACTCTGCCCTTTCAACAAGCTGTTTTTCTACTGACCTAGCCTGGTTCTGTTTTCTCTGTTGAGATAACCTTTTCTGTTGAACTTAAAAAGCTTTGAATTCCTAAGACGAGGTAGGAGGGAGTTCAGATTTCTCTGTAATGTTACACGGTTAGCCAAACTGTCATGGCTACTTCCACACAAGATGGCAGCTAGCTACAGCTTTTCATGTCCCGTACGTGATATCATTACAACCCCCGTCATGTCCGTCCTCTTCCTCCATAGTCACTGTGATGTCTTTTATCTCCAACATCCACTACTACAGACATATCACATCCTGTATATTGGTGTTATTTTATAATGTGTGTCCAGATACATCCTAATTATAGAGCCATTTATCCAACTGTCCATCCAGAGCCTCTGGTTTATAGACCGGATACATCCTAAATATAGAGCCATTTATCCAACTGTCCATCCAGAGCCTCTGGTTTATAGACAGGATACATCCTAAATATAGAGTCATTTATCCAACTGTCCATCCAGAGCCTCTGGTGTATAGACCAGATACATCCTAAATATAGAGCCATTTATCCAACTGTCCATCCAGAGCCTCTGGTTTATAGACCAGATACATCCTAAATATAGAACCATTTATCCAACTGTCCATCCAGAGCCTCTGGTTTATAGACCAGATACATCCTAAATATAGAGCCAATTGATCAAATTTTATTCCAGAGCCTCTGGTTGATAGTTCAGGTGCATCCTAACTATAGAGCCATTTTCCCACTGTCCATCCAGAGCCTCTGGTTTATAGACCGGATACATTCTAAATATAGAGCCATTTATCCAACTGTCCATCCAGAGCCTCTGGTTTACAGACCGCATACATCCTGAATATAGAGCCATTTATCCAACTGTCCATCCAGAGCCTCTGGTTTATAGACCAGATACATCCTAAATATAGAACCATTTATCCAACTGTCCATCCAGAGCCTCTGGTTTACAGACCGCATACATCCTGAATATAGAGCCATTTATCAAACTGTCCATCCAGAGCCTCTGGTTTATAGACCAGATACATCCTAAATATAGAGCCGTTTATCCAACTGTCCACCCAGAGCCTCTGGTTTATAGACCAGATGCATCCTAAATATAGAGCCATTTATCCAACTGTCCATCCAGAGCCTCTGGTTTATAGACCGGATACATGCTAAATATAGAGCCATTTATCCAACTGTCCATCCAGAGCCTCTGGTTTATAGACCAGATACATCCTAAATATAGAGCCGTTTATCCAACTGTCCACCCAGAGCCTCTGGTTTATAGACCAGATGCATCCTAAATATAGAGCCATTTATCCAACTGTCCATCCAGAGCCTCTGGTTTATAGACCGGATACATCCTCAATATAGAGCCATTTATCCAACTGTCAATCCAGAGCCTCTGGTTTATAGACCAGATACATCCTAAATATAAAGACATTTATCCAACTGTGATTTGAAAGAATAAATCACGTCTAATGTTGGGTGTCCTACCTGTGTGGACGTTTCTGCGTTTTGTAAAACTGTTATGCCCCGTACACATGGTCGGATTTTCCAACGGAAAATGTGTGATAGGACCTTGTTGTCGGAAATTCCGACCGTGTGTGGGCTCCATCACACATTTTCCATCGGACTTTCCGACACACAAAGTTTGAGAGCAGGATATAAAATTTTCCGACAACAAAATCTGTTGTCGGAAATTCCGATTGTGTGTACACAAATCCGACGGACAAAGTGCCACGCATGCTCAGAATAATGATGAAAGCGATTGGCCACTGCCCCCTTTATAGTCCCGACGTACGTGTTTTACGTCACCGCGTTCAGAATGATCGGATTTTCCGACAACTTTGTGTGACCGTGTGTATGCAAGACAAGTTTGAGCCAACATCCGTCAGAAAAAATCCTAGGATTTTGTTGTCGGAATGTCCGAACAAAGTCCGACCGTGTGTACGGGGCATTAGTTTTATTTTTTAGAATGGGATGCTTCGAAATTTTGCAGAATTGTAAAGGGCGCTGTGACTGCAGAAAAGGTTGAGAAATACTGTCCTATAGCATGCTCATTGATTTAGACCATCCATTGTAGTATGTTCACTGACCATTTTATGGAAGATGTTATACACTAAATATTGTGTGCATCTCTTTGGTGAAGTCAGAAGTCCAATTCGAGACTCCATCTTTCCCCCAATGCTGTACATCACATGAACTGTATATCCTCGTTCTTCAGTATGTAGTCATGTTATCAGGAAATGAGGTGAAGGAAGGTCCATCACTATTCTTCATTATAACAATGTCCTCAATGCACATCTACTGTCACCTAGAATGGCTTAGGTGTCTCATCTGATCTGGTTTATATCCGTTGCTTGCTGTTATGATTGTATCCAATTCAATGGCAGAGCTTTGGGAAAGTGTTGAATGATAAACTTGACTGCTGAATACACAGCTTATAAAAACAAACATAACATATATTCATTTTTTTTTGCAGATGGACTTTATTTTTAGATTTTAAATACATTGGAGAGACATCTTATTATGTTTCCAGGCTGTACTGCGGAAGATATTGCACAACGTTCTCTAAAAGTAACATTCTACTGGTTGGCAACATCAATGGATCTTCTAATCCTGAGGATTCTCCTGATAAATTCCATACTACGACTTCAGATGACCACCTAAGATCAATGGATCCTTCTAATCCTGAGGAATCTTCTGATAAATCCCATACTATGACTTCAGGTGTCCATCTAAGATCAATAGATCCCTCTAATCCTAAGGAATCTTCTGATAAATTCCATACTAGGACTTCAGATGATCATCTAAGATCAATGGGTCCTTCTAATCCTGAGGAATCTTCTGATAAATTCCATACTAGGACTTCAGATGACCATCTAAGATCAATGGATCCTTCTAATCCTGAGGAATCTTCTGATAAATTCCATACTAGGACTTCAGATGACCATCTAAGATCAATGGATCCTTCTAATCCTGAGGAATCTTCTGATAAATTCCATACTAGGACTTCAGATGACCATCTAAGATCAATGGATCCTTCTAATCCTGAGGAATCTTCTAAAAAATCCCATGCTATGACTTCAGATGACCATCTAAGTTCTTACAATGCCAACAGATCAACAGATCCATCCAGTCCCCAGAACTCCTCTTCAAGCCATGAGGGAGCTCACACAGGAGGGAGCTCATTGTCATATTTGGTGTGCGGGAAAACATTCACTAAGAAAAAAGTACCTCTTAAACACCAGAAATCTCACAAGATTAAACGTTCTTATTCATGTTCAGAGTGCGGGAAATGTTATTCTAGGAAAGGAAGCCTTGTTGTACACCAGAGAATTCACACTGGTGAGCGTCCCTTTTGCTGTTCAGAGTGCGGAAAATGTTTTTCTGATAAAGGCAGCCTTCTGAAACACCAAAGAATTCACACCGGTGAACGTCCCCATTCATGTTCAGAGTGTGGAAAACGTTTTCCTAAGAAACAAAAACTCGTTGCACACCAGAGAACTCACACTGGTGAGTGTCCCTTTTGCTGTTCGGAGTGCGGAAAACGTTTTTCTGACCAAGGAAACCTTCATAAACACCAGAAAATTCACACAGGTGAACGTCCCTTTTCATGTTCAGTGTGCGGAAGATGTTTTTCTGAACAAGGAAACCTTCGTAAACACGAAAGAAAACACACCGGTGAGTTTCCCTATTCATGCTCGGAGTGTGGAAAAAGTTTTCACCATAAAGAACCCCTTCTTGTACACCAGAGGATTCACTCAGGCGAACGTCCTTATTCATGTTCAGAGTGCTGGAAATGTTTCACTGCCAGGGAATCCCTTGTTAAACACCAGAGAATTCATTCAGGTGTGCGTCCTTATTCATGTTCAGAGTGTGGGAAATGTTTCACCATAAAAGGAGACCTTGTTAAACACCAGAGAATTCATACGGGTGAGCGTCCTTATTCTTGTTCAGCATGCGGGAAATGTTTCACAGTAAAAGGAAACCTTGTTGCTCACCAGAGAACTCACTCAGGTGAGCGTCCTTATTTATGTACGGAGTGCGGGAAGTGTTACGCTCAGAGACACTCCCTTCTTGCACACATAAAAAGACACAGCTCAGAGCATCCGAACAACTTTCAGACTGTGATAGATGTTGTACAGATCACATAAATCTAATCGGAAGGAAGACACCTACTGACGCGTTTCGACAAATGTACGATGGCTTTTATCGAGTGGAACGGTTCAGTCCCTAGAACACCTGGAGGATAATAAATGATTATATAATGGGGGACATCTTGGCAAATGGTGGTGATGTTCTACCTCCCAACCGCCCCGAATTCCACGGGACTGTCCCCATATTTCAACAAAGTTGCATGGCTAAATCCGACCCTTCTACTTGTATTAAAGCTTTGTGAATTAAGCCTCATATGTTCTATTTCATATTCAGTTTATTTTATTTTTTTCATTCTTTAGTTTCACTTTTATAAATATTAAAACTCTATCAAATTGTTATTTGTTTTATTTTTTGTTGTCTGAATCTGTGTGTTTAATCATGGAATGAGAAGAATGGACCTCTAAGAAGCTTGCAAAATGATGAAACAATAATTTATTTATATATCACAAGGTGGTGATGTTCTACCTCCCAACCATCCCGGATTACACGGGACTGTCCCCAGATTTCATCAAAGTCGCATGGCTAAATCCCGGAGCGGTGGCAGGTGGGTAATTACTCCTCCACTCCATCGGGTCGCAAAGGGGTCTGGCAGGTGCAGCCTCTTATTTTGTCTTCAGCTGCAGTACCCAGCGATTCGCCTCGTAGGGCTGGCAGTCTGTAAGGACTTGCTCTGAAGCCTGTAGATTCTCCCGGGGTTCATTGAGATGGTGGGCGGGGCAGGGGTGTTGCTGACTCCCACATACATTGGTGTCCTCTCTGGCTGAAAATGCACTGGACTGCACTGGGAGGAGGAGCGGAGATGGCAGCCCCGGGAATCTTCACCTGTAGCCATGAGGTGAGTGACTGACCCTGCAGGAGTTCCTTCTGTCTATAATGCTTCAGTTTCCTAACCTGCTCACAAACAGCAGGGAACTGCTCCCAGGGGTGCAAATTCATACTGCCCCCAGCACATACTGCCCCCACCACATACTGCCTCCAGTACATTCTGCCCCCCAGTACATACTGCCCACAGCACATACTGACTACCCTCACCACATACTGCCCCCACCACATATTTCCCCCACCACATACTACCCCCACCACCTACTGCCCCAAGCACCTACTACCCCCAGCACATACTGCCCCCAGTACATTCTGCCCCCAGTACATAGTGCCCTCACTACATACTGCCCTCAGTACATACTCTCCTCAATACGTGGAGTCCTAATGTCTCCATAGGAGTCCAAAGAACTCCTGATGTCTCCATATAAGTCTTATGGACCCCAATGTGTTCTATCACACAGCTCCCCTCCTGTCATTTTGTCCCCTTTGTCATACTGCCCCCCTCTCGTCACACTGCCCCCTCTTGTCACACTGCCCCCCTCCTTTCACACTTGCCAGGTATACTTCTCCTGTCATACTGCCCTCGTCACACTGCCCTCTCCCCCTGTCATACTCCTACACTCCTGTCACACTGCCCCCCTGTAATCACACTGCTTCCCCACGTCATATTTCCCCCCCTGCTGTCACAGTGCCCCTGTCATACTGCCCCATCTAATACCACTGCCCCCCCCTCTTGTCACCCTGCCCCCTCTTGTCACCCTGCCCCCTCTTGTCACTCTGCCCCCTCCTGTCATGCTTCCCCCTCCTGTCACACTGCCTCCCTCCTTTCACACTGTCACACTGACCCTCTTCTGTCACACTTCTCAGGTACCCTTCTCTTGTCATACTGCCACCCTCCTTTCATACTGCCCCCATCATACTTACCTTCCTCTTTATCACATAGCTCCCCTACTGTCATTTTGTCCCCTTTGCCATACTGCCCCCCTCTCGTCACACTGCCCCCCTCTTGTCACACTGCCCCCCTCCTTTCACACTTGCCAGGTATACTTCTCCTGTCAGACTGCCCTCGTCACACTGCCCTCTTCCCCTGTCATACTCCTACATTCCTGTCACACTGCCCCCCTCTAATCACACTGCTTCCCCACGTCATATCCCCCCCCTGCTGTCACAGTGCCGCTGTAATACTGCCCCATCTAATACCACTGCCCCCCCTCTTGTCACTCTGCCCCCTCTTGTCACTCTGCCCCCTCCTGTCATGCTTCCCCCTCCTGTCACACTGCCCCCCTCCTTTCACACTGTCACACTGACCCTCTTCTGTCACACTTCTCAGGTACCCTTCTCTTGTCATACTGCCACCCTCCTTTCATACTGCCCCCATCATACTTACCTTCCTCTTTATCACATAGCTCCCCTACTGTCATTTTGTCCCCTTTGTCATACTACCCCCCTCTCGTCACGCTGCCCCCCTCTTGTCACACTGCCCCTTCTCTTGTCACACTGCCCCCCTCTTATCACACTGCCCCCCTCCTTTCACACTTGCCAGGTACACTTCTCTTGTCACACTGCACCCCTCTTTTCACACTGCCCCCCCTCTTGTCATACTACCCCCCTTAGATGTGATGGCTGCATTAGATTTCTTTATTTCACTTTCCTTTATATTCATCTGGAGATCTGGCTAATAGGTCTGTTATTTAGCAAAATGCACTTTTGCTTGTGTAGACAAACATCTTTGCACCGGCCCTGTATCCAGGTTACTTATTTCCTGCTGCCCCTGAGCCCCTGTGTGCTCCCCTGCCCCCCCCTTCTCCTCTCTTACCAGCTACTGCGGGGGTTGCTTTCAGAATGGAGAGCAGCGGAAGAAGCTGGTAAATATGTAATTTACCAGCCCCTTCCTTTACTGAATGGACACAGTGAGTGATCATTATGACACTCACTGTGTCCTTCCCTAACTGATGCATAGTAAACTGTGTTTACTATGCTTCAGGCTGTGAATGAACGGGAAGCTTTGTGCAGAGCTATTCCTGTCCATTCATTCTATGCGGCTGAGGCTGCAGAGATGAAGGTTGAGGTCTGTGCCCTCATTCTCCTTTCTCTGTCTCAAAGGTGAAACATCAGAGGTCTGTTTAGACCCCCAATATCTCACCAAAGCCCCCCAACACGGCTCCTAACTAACTGTACAGGAACAGGAAGGGCGCCCGTTAAAGAAGGTGTGAAAGGAATCCATTGCATGGCTGTAATAAAGGCCCCCCCTCGATTGGAGTAAAGGACCCCAGGATCAGTGAGAAGGTCACTGGGCTTGGATGGAAGATCCCCTGCCAGGGTTGGGGCGTCAGTGGGACCCTGAATGTTCTAGTTCTGCCTCTGATCAGAAGCCTGTAAAAATAGACACAAATTCTTTATTACTGTTTCAGTTTTAGGTGAAGTATAATGTGTGTGTGTCATAATGTATGAAATATAACTGAAGAATGAGCTACAGGGCAGAGGGCAAAATATCAACACATAATGTAGGATTCAGTTATTAAAATCACCACAAGATGGCGATATCACTTACTGCACATGGAATGCTCAGACAGGAAGTGATGTAAAAAAAGACAGGAAGTGTTGTAAAGTAGGAACAGGAAATGATCATATCAGGTAAAGAAAGTTCTGGGAGAGAGAAGAACGAGGTGGAGAGGAGACATCACTAGATTACACAGAGGAGGTAATAAGATATTATTTTCTATTTACACCCAGTAATCCCCCCCGTCATGTCCGTCCTCTTCCTCCATAGTCACTGTGATGTCTTTTATCACCAGCATCCACTACTACAGACATATCACATCCTGTATATTGGAGTTATTTTATAATATGTGTCCAGATACATCCTAAATATAGATTCATTTATCCAACTGTCCATCCAGAGCCTCTGGTTTATAGACCAGATACATTCTAAATATAGATTCATTTATCCAACTGTCCATCCAGAGCCTCTGGTTTATAGACCAGATACATTCTAAATATAGAACCATTTATCCAACTGTCCATCCAGAGCCTCTGGTTTATAGACAGGATACATTCTAAATATAGAACCATTTATCCAACTGTCCATCCAGAGCCTCTGGTTTATAGACCGGATACATCCTAAATATAAAACCATTTATCCAACTGTCAATGTAGAGCCTCTGGTTTATAGACCAGATACATCCTAAATATAGAACCATTTATCCAACTGTCCATCCAGAGCCTCTGGTTTATAGACCAGATACATCCTAAATATAGAACCATTTATCCAACTGTACATCCAGAGCCTCTGGTTTATAGACCAGATACATCCTAAATATAGGACCATTTATCCAACTGTCCATCCAGAGCCTCTGGTTTATAGACCAGATACATCCTAAATATAGAACCATTTATCCAACTGTACATCCAGAGCCTCTGGTTTATAGACCAGATACATCCTAAATATAAAACCATTTATCCAACTGTCAATGTAGAGCCTCTGGTTTATAGACCAGATACATCCTAAATATAGAACCATTTATCCAACTGTCCATCCAGAGCCTCTGGTTTATAGACCAGATACATCCTAAATATAGAACCATTTATCCAACTGTCCATCCAGAGCCTCTGGTTTATAGACCAGATACATCCTAAATATAGAACCATTTATCCAACTGTACATCCAGAGCCTCTGGTTTATAGACCAGATACATCCTAAATATAGAACCATTTATCCAACTGTCCACCCAGAGCCTCTGGTTTATAGACCAGATACATCCTAAATATAGAACCATTTATCCAACTGTCCACCCAGAGCCTCTGGTTTATAGACCAGATACATCCTAAATATAGAACCATTTATCCAACTGTCCACCCAGAGCCTCTGGTTTATAGACCAGATACATCCTAAATATAAAGACACTTATCCAACTATGCTTTGAAAGAATAAATCACGTCTAATGTTGGGTGTCCTACCTGTGTGGACATTTCTGGGTTTTGTAAAACTGTTAGTTTTTAGAATGGGATGCTTTGAAATTGTGCAGAATTGTAAAGGGCGCTGTGACTGCAGAAAAGGTTGAGAAATACTGTCCTATAGCATGCTCATTGATTTAGACCATCCATTGTAGTATGTTCACTGACCATTTTATGGAAGATGTTATACACTAAATATTGTGTGCATCTCTTTGGTGAAGTCAGAAGTCCAATTCGAGACTCCACCCTTCCCCCAATGCTGTACATCACATGAACTGTATATCCTCATTCTTCAGTATGTAGTCATGTTATCAGGAAATTCTTCATTATAACAATGTCCTCAATGCACATCTACGATCACCTAGAATGGCTTAGGTGAATCATCTGATCTGGTTTATATTTGTTGTTTGCTGTTAATGATTGTACCTAATTCAATAGCAGAGCTCTGGGAAAGTGTTGAATGATAGACATGACTGCTGAATACAAGGTGTATAAAAACAAACTTAAAGTGGAGTTCCACCCACTTGTACAACTCTTCAGCATCCCTCACTAAACTGTGCACTGTAAACAAATTGGATATTTTTAATATTTTTTCTCAGCACCTACTGTATATCTGCTGTATTCATTTTTCACTTCCTCCTCCCTGGCCGCGGCCCATCGCATCATTTCCTGTTTGCAATGCCTTCTGGGAAGGGGCGGCAACTTCCTCTGACACTGCCGTTGCTATGGAAACCTGACCTGAAACCTATTACACTGCTTGTGCTGCACTGAGCATGTGCGAGATCTGCAAGGATGAGATCCAGGAAGAAATACAGTCTGGCTTCAGATGCCCACACTTAAGATGGCCGCAGCCTGCTGTAAGTTTATAAAATAACAAAACTACTGCTATAAACTAACACAACAGACCTTAGTTTACAGACTAACTTTACTAGAATACATTAAGCTTGTGTATTATAGGGGTATTTTTATTTAAAAAGTATCATTTCGGCCTAAACACCGCTTTAACATACATTACATATTCATTTTTTTTTTAGCAGATGGGAAGTATTTTTTAGAATTTAAACATTGGAGAGATGTCTTATTATATCTCTAGGCTGTACTGCGGAAGATCATGATATTGCACAATGTTCTCTAAAAGTAACATTCTACTGGTTGGCAACATTAATGGATCTTCTAATCCTGAGTCTTCTTCTGTTTCTTGGAAACTCGGAATGGTGGGATGTTCCTCCTATAACTGCGATTTTATCTTCATGAGATAATAAAGAAATGAGTCCGTTGTATATTGAAGATAATATCAGTCTTAGGAATCGAATTAACCACTTGCCAACCGCTCTACAGCGGAATGATGCCTACGGTTGTCCAGTTCTGGGAGGGCGTCTGTTTATATCCTACCCGAACCGCGCCCGCTACGGTGCACACTCTGAAATCCGGGCACAGAACCAATCACAGTGGCTCTTTACCACGTGATCAGCTGTGTCCAATCACAGCTGTTCACAATGTAAACACACTTTTGCAGCATAAGGTAAGGAGAGCTGGTAACCGGTAAGTGTGAAAGGGGACATCTACACTGACAGTGTCCTGATTATCAGTGCAGCCTCATCAGTGTACCCTCATCAATGCCCATCAGTGGTGCCCATCAGTGCACCCTCATCAATGCCCATCAGTGGTGCCCATCAGTGCAGCCTCATCAGTACCCATCAGTGCCGCCACATCAATGCCCATCAGTGCTGCCTATCAGTGCCGCCTTATCAATGCCCATCAGTGCACCCCCATCGGTGCTGCTCCATCAGTGCCGCCTCAGTGCAGCCCATTAATGCTGTCTGTGCCCATCAGTGCCGCCTCATCAGTGTACCCTCATCAATGCCCATCGGTGCTACTCCATCAGTGCCGCCTCAGTGCAGCCCATCAATGCTGTCTATTTGTGCCCATCAGTACCGCCTATCAGTGCAGCCTCATCAGTAACCCATCAGTGCAGCCTTTCAGTTCTGCCTATTAGTGCCCATCAGTGCAGCCTCAACAGTGTTGCCTCATCCGTGCTGCCTCGTCAGTGCAGCCTATCAGTGCTGCCTATTAGTGTCGCCTTATCAGTGCTGCCTATTAGTGCCCATTAGTACTACCTTATCAGTAACCATCAGTGTTGCATATCAGTGCTGCCTCATCAGTGCCCATTAGTGCTGCATATCAGTGCCCATCAGTTACATAGTTAGTCAGGTTGAAAAAAGACACAAGTCCATCTAGTTCAACCAATAAAAAAAAAAATACAATCCCTTGTACCACAGTTGATCCAGAGGAAGGCGGAAAACCCCAGCAAAGCATGATCCAATTTGCTACAGCAGGGGAAAAAATTCCTTCCTGATCCCCCGAGAGGCAATCAGATATTCCCTGGATCAACTTTACCTATAAATATTAGTACCCAATTATATTATGTACATTTAGGAAAGAATCCAGGTCTTTTTTTTTAAAGCAATCTACTGAGCTGGCCAGAACCACCTCTGGAGGGAGTCTATTCCACATTTTCACAGCTGTTACTGTGAAGAAATCTTTCCGTATTCAGAGAGGAAATCTTTTTTCCTCCAGACGTAAAGAGTGCCCCCTTGTCCTCTGTGATAACCGCAAAGTGAATAACTCAACACCAAGTTCACTATATGGACCTCTTATGTATTTGTACATGGGGATCATATCCCCCCTTATGTATTTGTACATGTTGATCATATCCCCCCTTATGTATTTGTACATGGTGATCATATCCCCCCTTAATCTCCACTTAAAAAGGGGGAATAGATTCAGTTCCTCTAATCTTTCCTCATAGCTGAGCTCCTCCATGCCTCTTATCAGTTTGGTTGCCCTTCTCTGCACTTTCTCCAGTTCCGTCAGTGCTGCCTTATTAGTGACCATCAGTGTTGCTGCCTCAGTGCCGCCTCATCAGTGCTGCCTATTATTGCCCATCAGTGCGGCCTCATCGGCGCACATCAATTAAGGACAAAAATGATCTATTTGCAAAATGTTACAAGAGAGACTAAATAAAAAACGTTTTATTTTTCACTTTTTTGGCCTTTTTTTTCATTTGTTTAGCAAAAAATAAAAAAACCCCAGTGGTGATTAAATACCGCCAAAAGAAAGCTCTATTTGTGTGAAAAAAAATGTCATATGGGTATAGTGTTGCATGACCGCGCAATTGTCTTTCAAAGTGCGACAGCTGAAAATTGGCCTGGGCAGGAAGGGGGTGGGAGTGCCCGGTAGGCAAGTGGTTAAAGAGAACTACAGGAAGCACAATGGCGCTCACGTTTCCCCCCAGTAGTTCCAGCCTCCCATCCATATTACATCTCATCCTCTACATGAATGAACGCTGTAAGTGGGCGGAGTTACGTGTATTTAACATTCTATACGTAGAAAATGAACCTGCAAAGTTCAATAAGAAACATCTGAACCAAATGGACGGACGTGCGTGACTCGATTTTTCCACCACAATGTCGGCGGTAAATGTAGAGGACTACAAAGAAAGGATGATGGTGGCGGATTACTATTGAGCGTGCCCGGCAGGCGCTCTTCTCTATCAGCAGTGTGCATACTTTTCCGGGTGTTTAATTGTTACTTTAGTATTAATTAAAAAAATATATCCATAAACTGTCCAATGAAATGAGTACAGCCACATGGCTAAAATCCCGACCCTTCGACTTGTATTAAAGCTTTGTGAATTCAGCCTCATATGTTGTATTTCAATGTTCGGTTCTTTTTTTGTTCGTCAGTTCCACATTTTATAAATATTAAAAGTCTATCAGATTTTTGTACCTTTGTTTATTTTTCCATTGTCTGAAAGGGAGGTATAATCTTTGTTTGTAATCATCGATGTAACCTAATAGATGAATTGGACCCCGAGGGAGCCAGCAAAATATCGGGAACATAATGGAAACTGCAGTATTTATTTCGCAATAAAAAGCAGTATACTCTGGGCTGAAGGAATGCACGCAGATCCCACGCACTATAGTTTTTGTGATCGATGAATACCAACCTTCCAGAAGAATCCACTTGGAAGCATGGGCACCTCTGCTGACCACACACTGGTGCCATTTTGGGGCATTATTATAAAAAAATATATCCATAAACTGTCCAATGAAATGAGTACAGCCACATGGCTAAAATCCTGACCCTTCGACTTGTATTAAAGCTTTGTGAATTCAGCCTCATATGTTGTATTTCAATGTTCAGTTCTTTTTTCGTTCGTCAGTTCCACATTTTATAAATATTAAAAGTCTATCAGATTTTTGTACCTTTGTTTGTTTATTTTTCCATTGTCTGAAAGGGAGGATAAATCTTTGTTTGTAATCATCGATGTAACCTGATAGAAGAATTGGACCCCGAGGGAGCCAGCAAAATATCTGGAACATAATGGAAACTGCAGTATTTATATCGCAATTAAAAGCAGTATACTCTGGGCTGAAGGAATGCACGCAGATCCCACGCACTATAGTTTTCGTGATCGATGAATACCAACCTTCCCAAAGAATCCACTTGGAAGCATGGGCGCCTCTGCTGACCACACACTGGTTCCATTTTGGGGCATTATTCTATCTACCATTATACTGTATACCACAAGGTGGTGATGTCATACCTCCCAACTGTCCCGAATGTGGCAGGACTGTCCCAAAACTTCAACAAAAACCTGCAATCCCAAAAGCTCAGTGCCAGAAAAAGGCACTTGGCTCAAGTAAAGGTATCTTGTAGGGGCACTGGCTTGGACGCAGATCTCTGAGTTGCTGCAATGTGGTCATTTTATGAAGCTCCTCAATAAAGTTTTTTTTTTTGAGTTTCTGTGCATCAGTATGCAGCCAGACCAGCACCTATTGCATGGATTTGGGGCTAGCCAGTAGGTGGTCTGACCTAGAGAGGAACATTGTGCTTGTTGAACCACAGCAGCCAACTTTAAGAAGGCGAGCTGGGGGAGATTATTCAACAACCATCTCCCGATGTCCTCCGCAGAAGTGTCAACTTCCATATCAGAGCAGTCATAATACTGGCTAGAAAGCCAGAGGCACAGGCAAATGAGCAAATTCTTGGGTTGGGTTGGCTGGGACAAAAGTCAGGGAAGACAATAAAATTCTAATGTAACCCTGATGTCTCCATAAAGAGAACTTGTCTCCTGCCCAGTGCTATCACATGGGGGCTTATTAGATTAGATTGTGATAGCAATAAAGTAAAGCAAAATATTAAATAAATATGAAATTAAATTAATATTAAATACAAAAGACTGGCACCCTGATGTCTCCACGGAAGTCTGATGGACCTCTGATGTCTGCACAGGGGTCTGATAGAACCCCCATGTCTCCACAGGAGTCTTATGGACTCCTGATGTCTCTACAGGAGTCTTATGGACTCCTGATGTCTCCACGGGGGTCTGATGGACTCCTGATGTCTCCATGGGGGTCTGATGGACCCCTGATATCTCCACAGGGGTCTGATGGACCCCTGATATCTCCACAGGAGTCTGATGGAACCCTCATGTCTCCACAGGAGTCTGATGGAACCCTGATGTCTCCACAGGAGTCTGATGGACCCCTGATGTCTCCACAGGAGTCTGATGGACCCCTGATGTCTCCACAGGAGTCTGATGGACCCCTGATGTCTCCACAGGAGTCTGATGGACCCCTGATGTCTCCACAGGAGTCTGATGGACCCCTGATGTCTCCACAGGAGTCTGATGGACCCCTGATGTCTCCACAGGAGTCTGATGGAACCCTGATGTCTCCACAGGAGTCTGATGGAACCCTGATGTCTCCACAGGAGTCTGATGGAACCCTGATGTCTCCACAGGAGTCTGATGGACCCCTGATGTCTCCACAGGAGTCTGATGGACCCCTGATGTCTCCACAGGAGTCTGATGGACCCCTGATGTCTCCACAGGAGGCTGATGGACCCCTGATGTCTCCACAGGAGTCTGATGGACCCCTGATGTCTCCACAGGAGTCTGATGGACCTCTGATGTCGCCACGGGAGTCTGATGGATCCATGATGTCTCCATAGGAGTCTAATGGAACCCTGATGTCTCCATAAAGAGAACCTGTCACCTGCCCAGTGAAATCACATAGAGGCTTATTAGAGATGATGTGATAGCAATAAAGTAAACAAATATATATTAAATAAATATTAAATTAAATGAATATTAAATAAAAAAATCTGATTGAACCCTGATATTTCCACAGGAGTCTGATGGACCTCCGATGTCTCCACAGGGGTCTGTTGGACCCTTGATGTCTGCACAGGAGTCTGATGGAACCCTCATGTCTCCACAGGTGTCTAATGGACTCCTGAAGTCTCCACAGGAATCTGATGGACCCCTTATGTCTCCATAGGAGTCTAACGGAACCCTGATGTCTTCACGGGTGTCTGGTGGACCCTTGATGTCTGCACAGGAGTCTGATGGAACCCTCATGTCTCCACAGGAGTCTGAGGGACCCCTGAAGTCTCCACAGGAGTCTGATGTCTCCATAAAGAGAACCTTTCACCTGCCCAGTGCTATCACATGAAGCCTTATTAGAGATAATGTGATAGCAATAAAGTAAAAAAAAAAAAAAAAATTGTGCACCTCCATAGCCCCACCTACATAATTAACCACTTGCCGACCAGCTGCCGTCATTATACTGTGGCAGGTCGGCATGATCCGCAAACCGTCCTAGCTGTACGTTGGCTCCTTTAAGCGGGATAGCAGGCGCGTGTGCGCCCACTGCATTGCGGGTGTGTCGATGCTAATGGCTGGCGGTCATCAATTTTGTTTGGGTACAGCGTGGCGCGACCGCGCAATTGTCAGTTAAAGTGACGCAGTGCAGAATCGCAAAAAATGGCCCGGTCATTGAGCAGCCAAATCTTCCCGGGGCTGAAGTGGTTAAACACAAACATCAAGAGCGCATGTGTATGTAGTCAGCAACTGCACTACACATATTAGGTATCATTGCAAACCTTACAGTAAGAGGAATAATTCTAGATATGTCATTTCTGGATAACTCTAAACTGATGACCTGCAAAGGCATTTATAGCATCACCTACTGATAATTCTGGGTATCGTCATTTTTCTCCAGTTCACAGGCACTCACAGTTTTTTGCGCCTGACATTTTTTAAAGGGTATTTACTCAACACAGCCTCATGTTTTATTGAAACAAAAATTGGGAAATATGTTGTGTTTGTTGTGCACTAATATTCACTTTGACGTATTTTTTCCAGAATATATGGATTTAATAAACAATGTGCAAAAAAAGTCTAGCCCGAAAATTGAGATTTTAATGTGTGTAGGAAAAAAAGAAAAGAGGGCTCTACAGGAAAAAAAACACTTCAGGAGCCTGCAGAGGACGTAAAATAGAAATGATTTGTTATTGATTAAGTTTTAAATAAAGTATAATGTGCGCGTGTGTCATAATGTATGAAATATAACCGAAGAATGAGCTACAGGGCGGAGGGCAAAATATTGAAACATAACGCAGGATGCAGTTATCGAAACCACCACAAGATGGCGATATCACTTACTGCACATGGAACGCTCAGACAGGAAGTGATGTAAAGTAGGAAGAGGAAGTGATGTAAGACAAAGGCAAGACGTTATATAAGGTGGAGACGGGAAATTCTGAGAGAGAGAGAGAGAGAGAGACGAGGAAGTAGAGAGGAGACATTGCTGGAACTGGCAGCAGAGGAGGTAAAAAGATCTTATTTTATATTTACACCCAGTAACCCTCCCGCCATGTCCGTCCTCTTCCTCCATAGTCACTGTGACGTCTTTTATCTCCAACATCCACTACTACAGACATATCACATCCTGTATATTGGAGTTATTTTTATAATATGTGTCCAGATACATCCTAAATATAGAACCATTTATCCAACTGTCCATCCAGAGCCTCTGGTTTATAGACCAGATACATCCTAAATATAGAACCATTTATCCAACTGTCCATCCAGAGCCTCTGGTTTATAGACCGGATACATCCTAAATATAAAGCCATTTATCCAACTGTCCATCCAGAGCCTCTGGTTTATAGACCAGATACATCCTAAATATAGAACCATTTATCCAGCTGTCCATCCAGAGCCTCTGGTTTATAGACTGGATACATCCTAAATATAGAACCATTTATCCAACTGTCCATCCAGAGCCTCTGGTTTATAGACCAGATACATCCTAAATTTAGAACAATTTATCCAACTGTCCATCCAGAGCCTCTGGTTTATAGACCAGATACATCCTAAATATAGAACCATTTATCCAACTGTCCATCCAGAGCCTCTGGTTTATAGACCGGATACATCCTAAATATAGAACCATTTATCCAACTGTCCATCCAGAGCCTCTGGTTTATAGACCGGATGCATCCTAAATATAGACCCATTTATCCAAATGTGCTTTGAAAGAATAAATCACGTCTAATGTTGGGTGTCCTATGTGTGTGGATGTTGCTGCATTTTGAAAAACTGTTAGTTTGTTCTTTTTACATTTTAGAACGGGGTGCAGAATTGTAATTGGTGCTGAGACTGCAAAAAAAAAAAGTTGAGAAATACTGTCCTATAGGATGCTCACTGTCTCTGACCATCCATTGTCAGTTTTCTGGAACATGTTATGCACTAAATAGTATGTGCATATCTTTGGTGATGGCATTGAGACTCCATCCTTCCTCTAATACTGTAAATCGTATGAACTGTATATCCTCGTTCTTCAGTAGGTTGTCATGTTTTCAGGAAATGAGGTGAAGGAAGGTCCATCACTATTCTTCATTATAGCAATGTCCTCAATACACAACTACTGTGACCTAGAATGGTTTGGGTGTATCATCTGATCTGGTTTATATTCCTTGTTTGCTGTTATGATTGTACCCAATTCAATGGCAGAGCTCTGGGAAAGTGTTGAATGATGGACATGACTTATGAATACAAGGTGTATAAAAACGAACATAACATATATTGAAATTGTTTTTCAGCAGATGGACAGTACTTAAATGCATGGAGAGAAGTCTTATTATATCTCCAGACTGTACTGCAGAAGATAGTGACATTGTATAATATTCTCCAAAAGGAACATTTTACTGGTTGGCAAGAAGAATGGATACGTCTAATCCTATGGAATCTTCTGATAAATCTCATACTATGACTTCAGATGTCCATCTAAGATCAATGGATCCTTCTACTTCCGAAGAATCTTCTGATAAATCACATACTGTGACCTTAGATGTCCATCTAAGATCAACAGATCCTTCAAATCCTGAGGAACCTTCTGATCAATCCCATACTATGACTTCAGATGACCATCTAAGATCAATGTGTCCTTCAAATCTTGAGGAATCTTCTGATAAATCCCATACTATGACCTCAGATGTCCATCTAAGATCAATGGACCCTTCTAATCCTGAGGAATCTTCTTATAAATCCCATAGTATGACTTCAGATGTCCATCTAAGATCAATGGATCCGTCTAATCCCAAGGAATCTTCTGATAAATCCCATAGTATGACTTCAAATGTCCAGCTAAGATCAATGGATCCTTCTAATTCTGAGGAATCTTCTGATAAATCACATACTGTGACCTCAGATGCCCATCTAATATCAATGTGTCCTTCAAATCCTGAGGAATCTTCTGATAAATCCCATACTATGACCTCAGATGTCCATCTAAGATCAATGGATCCTTCTAATCCTGAGGAATCTTCTGATAAATCCCATAGTATGACTTCAAATGTCCAGCTAAGATCAATGGATCCTTCTAATGCTGAGGACTCTTCTGATAAATCCCATACTATGACTTCAGATGTCCATCTAAGTTCTCACAATGCTGACAGATCAACAGATCCAACCAATTCCCAGAAACCCTCTTCACACCATGAGGGAGCTCACACAGGAGGGAGCTCATTTTCATGTTTGGTGTGTGGGAAAACATTCACTAAGAAAAATGGACTTCTTAAACACCAGAAATCTCACAAGATTGAGCGTCCTTCATGTCCGGAGTGTGGAAAAAGTTTTTCTAATAAAGAAAACCTTGTTGTACACCAGAGAATTCACACTGGTGAACGTCCCTTTTCCTGTTCGGAGTGCGGAAAACGTTTTTCTGAAAAAGGAAGCCTTCAGAAACATCTGAGAATTCATACGGGTGTGCGTCCCTTTTTATGTACAGAGTGTGGGAAATGTTTTTCCAGTAAAGGATGCCTGCGTAACCACCAGAGAACTCATACAGGTGAGCGTCCCTTTTCCTGTTTGGAATGCGGAAAATGTTTTTCTGACCAAGGATACCTTGTTAGACACCAGAGAACTCATACGGGTGAGCGCCCTTTTTCCTGCTTTGAGTGTGGAAAATGTTTTTCTGATCAAGGAAACCTTCGTAGACATGAAAGAAATCACACTGGTGAGAGTCCCTATTCATGTTCGGAGTGTGGAAAAAGTTTTTCCAGGAAAGAACTTCTTTGTATACACCAGAGAACTCACTCAGGGGAGCGTCCTTTTTCATGTTCAGAGTGCGGGAAATCTTTCTATTTTAAACCACAACTTGTTACTCATCAGAGAAATCACTCAGGCGAGCGTCCTTATTCGTGTTCAGAGTGCGGGAAAAATTTCAACAGAAAAGGAGGCCTTATTAGACACCAGAGAATTCATACGGGTGAGCGTCCTTTTTCATGTTCAGAGTGTGGGAAATGTTTCACTGCAAAGGAAACTCTTGTTGCTCACCAAAAAATTCACTCGGGCGAGCGTCCTTTTTTATGTTTACAGTGCGGAAAATGTTTCGCTCGGAGAGGAGACCTTGCAAAACACCAGAAGAGTCACTCAGGCGAGCGTCCTTATGCATGTTCAGAGTGCGGGAAATGTTTCGCTACGAAAGGAAAACTTACTACTCACCGGAAAATTCACTCGGGCGAGCGTCCTTATTTATGCTCAGAGTGCGGGAAATGTTTCACTGTGAAGCAATCCCTTCTTGCGCACATGACAAAACACAGCTCAGAGCATCCGAACAACTTTCAGACTGTGATAGATGTTGTACAGATCACATAAGTCTAATCGGAGTGAAGACGCCTACCAGCGCGTTTCGTCAAATGTACGATGGCTTTTATCGGGTGGAACTGTTCAGTCCATAGAATACCTGGAGGATAAAAATGATTATATAATGGGGGACATCCCGGCAAAAGTCATGTTTCATTTAGAGGTGGAGCTTCTCAGTCTGAGTCTTCTGTAGGCTTTGTCTGTTTCTTGAAGACTCCAGATGGTGAGATGAGCCTCCTATAGGTTCCTACGCCACTTTTTGGTATTCCCACTCCTTTTTTTTTTTCCCATTTTGCATGCTTTCAAATAAAACAAAATCAGAGAATCCCAACAACTTTCAGACTGTGGTAAATGTTGTAGAGATCACATAAGTCTAATCGGAGAGAAGACGCCTGTTGACGCGTTTCGACAAATGTACGATGGCTTTTATGGGGTGGAACTGTTTAGTCCATAGAACGCCTGGAGGATAATGAAGGAGTTTATAATGGGGTACATCTTGGAAAATGTCATGTTTCATTTTATAGGTGGAGTTTATCAGGCTAAGTCTTCTGTTGGCTTCTTCTGTTTCTTAGAGACTCGAAATATTGGGATGAGCCTGATATAGGTTCCGCCACCACTTTACGGTATTCCCACTCTTGTTTTCCAAAATCAGAGAATCCGAACAACTCGCATAGATTGGACTTGATGGACTTGTGTCTTTTTTCGACCTCACTAACTATGTAACTTTCAGACTGTGATAAATGTTTTACAGATCACGTAATGGGGTACATCCTGGGAAAAACTCAAGTTGTCTTTATAGGTGGAGCTTTTTAGGCATCTCTTTGCTGCTCCTGCTTCTTGGAGATTTTTCATGCCTTCAAGATTTCCCAGCTCCCAACCCCTTTGCGGGATCTCCATGGTTATAGAACCATTTATCCAACTGTCCATCCAGAGCCTCTGGTTTATAGACTGGATACATCCTAAATATAGAACCATTTATCCAACTGTCCATTCAGAACCTCTGGTTTATAGACTGGATACATCCTCAATATCGAACCATTTATCCAACTGTCCATCCAGAGCCTCTGGTTTATAGACTGGATACATCCTATATATAGAACCATTTATCCAACTGTCCATCCAGAGCCTCTGGTTTATAGACTGGATACATCCTATATATAGAACCATTTATCCAACTGTCCATCCAGAGCCTCTGGTTTATAGACCAGATTCATCCTAAATATAGACCATTCATCCAACTACCCATCCAGAGCCTCTGGTTTATAGACCGGATACATCCTAAATATAGAACCATTTATCCAACTGTCCATCCAGAGCCTCTGGTTTATAGACCGGATACATCCTAAATATAGAACCATTTATCCAACTGTCCATCCAGAGCCTCTGATTTATAGACCAGATCCATCTTACATATAGAACCATTTATCCAACTGTCCATCCAGAGATGGATTCATCCAAGATTACCCGGCTCCCATCCACTTTGCGGGATCCCCATTTTTTTTTGTATACTATAAAATAATAATTCAGCATGCAGTGTGGTAGCCCCTCGTAATAGGCTACACCGGTATGCAGAGCCAGGATTTCAAGGACATAAGCCTATCAGGGAACCACTTGTAGCCCCAGAAGCTTCAAATTTTTCAAAAGCAAGTTGATGGGTAGATTGGTGTGTGTGGGGGGGGGGGGGGGGTAATGGTCCAACTGGTACAATCGCATAACGGCTAATTGGGAGCTACAGTGCTGTGAAAAAGTATTTGCCCCCTTCCTGATTTTTTTTGTATGTTTCTCATACTTAAATGATTCAGATCATCAAACAAAACTTAATATTACACAAAGATAACCCAAGTAAATCCAAGATGCAGTTTTTTAAATTATTATTTCATTGAATAAGGGAAAAAAGCTGTTCAAACTTGCTTGGCCCTATGTGAAAAAGTAATTGCCCCCTCCCATGCTGAATCACAAATGAACTGTGATTAACCACAATTTTTTGGAAAGCGGAGTTAAATTTCACTTGCCTCTTCCAGGCCCGATTACTGATAGACCTGTTGAATCAAAAAATCGCTTAAATAGAAGCTGTCTGAGAAAGTGAAGCACGCTAAAAGATCTCAAAAAAACAACACATCATGCCGTGATCTAAAGAGATTCAAGAAAAGATGAATACATGCCAAGCAACACATCATGCCGTGATCTAAAGAGATTCAAGAAAAGATGAATACATGCCAAGCAACACATCATGCCGTGATCTAAAGAGATTCAAGAAAAGATGAATACATGCCAAAGTCATTGGCATGTATCAATCTGGAAAGGATTACAAAGCCATTTCTAATGCAGCGTACACACGGTCGAACTTTTCGACCGGACTGGTCCGACGGACGCTGACGGACCAAATCCGGCGGACAATCTAATCGTGTGTGGGCTTCACCGGACCTTCAGCGGACTTTTCCAGTCGCAAATCTGACGGATTTTAGATTTGGAACTTGCTTCAAATCTTTACGTCGTAACTCCGCCAGACCCAGAAATCCGCTCGTCTGTATGCTAGTCCGACGGACAAAAAACGACGCTAGGGCAGCTATTGGCTACTGGCTATCAACTTCCTTATTTTAGTCCGGTGTACGTCATAACGTATGAATCCGTTGGACTTTGGTGTGATCATGTGTAGGCAAGTCCGTTCATTCGGAAGTCCGTCGAAAGTCCGCTGGAAAGTCTGTCGGACCAGTCCGGTCGAAATGTCCGCCCGTGTGTACGCGGCATAAGGCTTTCGGACACCAGTGAACCCTGGTGAGAGCCATTATTCACAAATGGAGATAACCTGGAACAGTGGTGAACCTTCCCAGGAGTGGCCGGCCTACAAAAATGACTCCAAGAGCATGACGACGACTCATCCAGGAGGTCATAAAAGAACCCAGAACAACACCTAAAGAACTGCAGGTCTCACTTGCCTCAGGTACGGTCAGTTTTCATGATTCAACAATAAGAAAGAGACTGGGCAAAAATGGCATCCAAGGGAGAGTTCCAAGGCCAAAGCCACTGCTGACCAAAAAGAACACAAAGGCTCATCTCGCATTTACCAAAAAACATCTTGATTATCCCCAAGACTGTTAGGCAAATATTCTGTGGACTGATGAGACAAAAATTTAACTTTTTGGAAGGTGTGCGTCCCGTTACATCTGGCTTAAAACGAATACAGCATTTCATAAGAAGAACATCATACCAACAGTCAGACATGTTGGTGGTAGCGTGATGGTCTGGGGCTGCTTTGCAGCTTCAGGACCTGGACGACTTACTATAATTGATGGAACAATGAATTCTGAGCTCTACCAGAAAATCCTAAAGGAGAATGTCCGGCCATCAGTTCATGACCTCAAGTGCACTTGGGTTATGCAGCAGGACAATGATCCGAAACACAACAGCAAGTCCACCTCCAAATGGTTCAAACAAAGCAAAATTTAGGAAAAATAAGGAATTGCGCTAATACCTATATAACATACCATAAAAATCTACAGTGAAAGAAGATTTTAGTAATAAGTGTAAATAAAGATAAATATAAAAAAAAGTTTGATTATAATCAAAAAGAGTCCCATCAAGTGAAACTTCAATAAAATATCCTAGTGACTCCAAATCACCAGCAGAATATAGAAAAAATAAGTCCACGTGATAATTAATGTTAATCCGTGACAACAAGGGAGGGTCCACCACCGGGAATGGAAGGGGTTACTCCTTACCAGATGGCCATGACCCCCCACTACAGAGGATCACAGCAAGCAGATAACCTTGTGAGCCAGAGAATGGAAACTGTTAACGGCGTCCACTAGAGGTCATCTCATCACACCAGCGAAACCCAGGGCAAAGGTACCATAAAATATATGAAGGGAACTCACATAGTGTAAAACCGACAAGATTTATTCAAGTTTAAAAAAACACAAAATGTACACTTACAAAGCGTAAGGGGCCCCTGGAAGACGTGATGATGTCACGAAACGCGTAGGGCGGAGCCAGACGACGCGCTGACGTCACCCCCAAGCAAGTTGTATTCCAGTAGGACGGGTTTGTCCGCGCTCCTGTGACCAAGGAACCGGACTTAAGGCTATTTTATCTACTACGCTTTGTAAGTGTGCATTTTGTGTTTTTTTTAAACTTGAATAAATCTTGTCGGTTTTACACTATGTGAGTGGACAGCTTTTTTCCCTTGATAAATGAAACTATCATTTTAAAAACAGCATTTTGTATTTACTCGTGTTATCTTTGTGTAATAATACAATTTGTTTGATGATCCCCAGTCATTTAAGTGTGACAAATATCCAAAAAAAATTAAAAATCAGAAAGGGGACAAATATTTTTTTTCACAGCATTGTAAGTGAAACACATTCATGGAGTTCCATGTAATTAAAGTTTTATGAGTAGAAAATTAACCTTCAAAGTACAATAAAAAAACACCTGAACAAAATGTACGAACACGTGTGACTTGACGTTTCCATCACAATGATGGCGGTAAATGTAGAGGACTACAAAAATAAGGAGGATGGTGGCAGATTAATGTGGGTATCACGCATGCCCTAGTAGGCTCTGTTCTCTATCAGAAGTGAGCATGCTCGGCAGGTATTTAAAGCGGAACTAAACCCTCCTATCGTTTTCATCCAAGGAAGCTGCCATCTTGGTCTCTTTTTGGTCTGCAACAGCCATTGGACGGTTTGACAGTTTGGATGAGAGGACAAGCAAAATGTGACAGTTAGGCCCCCATTCACACTTCACGTAGAGGGAACTCGCATCCCCTCTCACAATTTCTGTGTGTGTGAATTTTCGCACCGTTCTTCGCATCATGCATGGAAGTGAATGGGCTGCCCTATGCACGTTTCTCACCCAAAAGAGGCTCCCGCTCGTTTTTGGGGCGACAAGCTTCACGCGATTATTAAAGGCGCATTTTGACTCGCGACAGTCGTTAGAAATGAAAAAGAATAACACTCAAACGCACACATAACGTGTGTTATGCAGCGATCGCGGCGTGGGCAAAAAAATTGTGGCGATTCAACCCCCGTGATTCCAAATTGCCAAATGTGAATAGGGCCTTAGCGTTCCTGGCACACCGGGAATGTAGCTGTTTTTTGAAACCAATAGACCCCATTCACGCTTCGCGTAGCGGGAACTCGCATTCCTGCTCGGAATTTTGTGTGGGCGAATTTCCTCGCCATTCGGAAAGTCATGCTTTGAAATGAATAGGCTGTCCTATGTATATGGAAACTCCTGTACGTTTTTGGGCGACAAGCTTAGCACGATCTTTAAAGGCGGGCGCATGGCCTGAGAGACAATCGTGTCAAAATCGCATCGCGCTTTTGTGCCATTTCGAATGAATGGCACCCAAACGTGCGACGCGTGTTCTGCAGCGATTTGCCACGCGATCTGGAATCGCGGGCAAAAAATTGCAACGCTTACCTCCCCCCCTCCCCGCGTTTTCAAATCGCCAAGTGTGAATGGCGCCCTCACGTTCCTGGCATGCGGGGAGGGCAATTTGTTTTTTTGAAACCATTAGACCCCATTCATACTTCCGGTAGTGGTTACCGCTTAAGATTTTGTATGGGCGATTTTCATGCCACTGTGCGTATTTTGGTTACAAACTTCAACTGGTTTTTACAGGTGTGAAGCAGGCAACCCAAACGAGGCGCCATGCATTTAGTAGCGATTGGCACTCAATTTTGGAATAGCGGGCACAATTTTGGCGATTCCACCCCCCGCGATTCCAATCGATGGGTTTAGTGCAGCTTTTATTGTTGCTTTGGTAGTGATGTAAAAAAATATATATCTATAAAAAAAACTCCAATGAGATGCGTACAGTCACATGGCTACAAAGCCGACCCTTCTACTTGTAATAAAGCTTCGTGAATTAAGCCTCATATGTTGTATTTCAATGTTCAGTTTGGTTTTTTTTTTCATTCTTTAGTTTCACATTTATAAATATTAAAACTCTTATCAATTTGTTGTTTTTCGTTTTATTTTTTTATTGTCTGGATTTGATGTGAGGTATAATCTGTGTGTGGAATCATCGACGTAACCTGATAGAAGAATGGACCACGCGAAATGATGAAACATAATATAGGCTGCAGTATTTATATATCACAAGGTGGTCATGTCCTACATCCCAACTGTCCCGAAAACTGTGGGACTGTCCCGGGATTTCAAGAAAATGTTTTTTGTTTTATTTTTAATTTTTTTTTTTATTGTGTGTGTGTGTGTATTTGATGTGAAGTATAATCTGTGTGTGGAATCAACAATGTAACCTGGGAGAAGAATGAACCTCAAAGAAGCTGGTAAAAAAAGGTGAAAAAAATGTAGGCTGTATTTATATATCGCAAGGTGGTGCTGATGTACCTTCTAACTGTCCCAGATTCCGAGGGACTGCTCCTGCACCACAGTCGGTGGGAAGGAGAGGAGGAGAAGCCGCCTGTGCTGCAGGAGCAGTCCCACGGAATCCGGGACAGCTGGGAATGCAGGAGAATCTACAGTGTCTGTACCCAGCACCTTCCTTGACCCCCCATCCACACTAATTACTGACACCCCCCCCATGTGCCCCCCCCCCCCCCCCCCCGCCGTTCTCCTAATTCTTCTGTGTGCTGGCCCCTGCAGGACTGATGACTTTTGCCCTCTGTATAACAGTGTAAATTTGCTGTCCCCTCAAAATAACTCAACACACAGCCATTAATGTCTAAACCGCTGGCAACAAAAGTGAGTACACCCCTAAGTGAAAATGTCCAAACTGGGCCCAATTAGCCATTTTCCCTCCCCGGTGTCATGTGACACATTAGTGTTACGAGGTCTCAGGTGTGAATGGGGAGCAGGTATGTTAAATTTGGTGTTATCGCTCTCACTCTCTCATACTGGTCACTGGAAGTTCAACGTGGCACCTCATGGCAAAGAACTCTCTCCCGCTGGCTGCCAGGTGCTGCAAGGGCACAGGGGTTCAGGATGGAGAGTGGGAGGCTGCAAAATATGTTATATTTACTGGGCCCCTTCCTTGCCGGAATGAACACAGTGAGCGATGGGTACTGATCGCTACCGTGTTTATTCATAACTGAAGCATAGTAAAGGGTGTGTCCTATGCTTCGGTTTGTAAATGAATCAGAAGCCTCTCAGAGCACTTCCTATTCATTCACTGTCCTGTGCAGCTAAGGCTACAGAGAAAAGGGACTTGGGAATCTCTGTCTTCAGCCCCTTAATCTCAAAAGTGAGATAGCAGGGGCCTGTTTAGATCGTTGATATCTCACCAAAGCTCTGTTAAAAATTCAATTAAAAAAAATAAATAAATAAAATTCTAAAAACTGTAAGAAAAAAATAATTAAAAGAAATAATAAGGAAGGGTTTGCTCCCACTTTGGTCTCTGAAGAGTGATCAGCATTTAGAGAACATTTGTCAGATAATAAGGAGTTGTTGCATTGCCTCCTCGCTGCCTGCTTTAACCTCTTCAACCCTGAAACTAGCATGCAGCAACCACATGCATTGCACGCAGTTGTGGGGCGCTTTCAGAGCAGCACTATTCACTGGAACGGGACGTGTTCAGCAGAAGGTATAATTCATGCCGCAGCTGAGAAGAAAAGCATCATGGCCGCAGCATGTCTACACCCCCTGGTGCTACCTCTGCAGCTAAAGGGGTAGCGGTTGAGGACAAACAAATGGCCACTGCCCCCAGCCTATAACTGGCCTTGCAGCAAGGAGCATATGGAAGGGCGACGCATGTCAAACAAAACCAAAAGAAAACTCCCAGTTCAACTCCCAACCTGCAACTCCCAGTTCAACCCGACCAACCTGCAACCAACCAAATTAACTTGTCAAATGGTATGAGTCACCCTTCCATGTGCTCCTTGCTGCAAGGCCAGTAATAGGTGGGGGCAGTGGCCATTTGTTGGTACTGTTGGAATACTGGTGAAGGGACGCACTGAACACCTTCACTGCCATTGTGCTATATGCTGGGTGGCCAGTGCGCTCCTGTACCTTTCAAGGAGGGGTGAGCTGCCTCCTTATAATGCATTTGCTTCCACTGTGGAGGCTCCCACAATTTAGAGTTAGGACTGCAGATAATACTGGGGGGGCCATGAAGTGGCTCTGCAGCTTATGCATGTTTTGCGAATGTGTGCAAACTAAACCCCTGTTTTTTTAATGCAAATTGTTAGACAGGATAATTTGATTGGTTGCAGACTGGTCAGTAAATTGAGCTTGGAATTTTCTTTAGTTTTATTTGTAGCAGTTGGGTAACCCAGGGGATGCCAGATTATTGTCCCCTCCCAGCCATCATAATTTACCCACACCAACTATTTAACCACACCCACTTTTTGCTGTGGGACACTACGGCAGATCTGAAGTGTCCCTCATTCTCAACTTCAAAAGTTGGAAGGTATGAGGTCCATCTCCCTTCCTCAATATAATGTTCCCAACAAATGAGGAGGAGATACTGTACATCATATGAAAGGTCCATCTCCATTCCTCAATATAACGTCATGTTCCCAACAAATGTGGAGGAGATACTGTACACCATATGAAAGGTCCATCTCTATTCCTCAATATAATGTTATGTTCCCAACCGAGGTGGAGATACTGTACACCATATGAAAGGTCCATCTCCATTCCTCAATATAATGTCATGTTCCCAACAAATGAGGAGGAGATACTGTACACCATATGAAAGGTCCATCTCCATTCTTCAATATAATGTCATGTTCCCAACAAATGAGGAGGAGATACTGTACACCATATGAAAGGTCCATCTCCATTCCTCGATACGTTATGTTCCCAACCGAGGTGGAGATACTGTACACCATATGAAAGGTCCATCTCCATTCCTCAATATAATGTCATGTTCCCAACAAATGAGGAGGAGATACTGTACACCATATGAAAGGTCCATCTCCATTCCTCAATATAACATCATGTTCCCAACAAATGAGGAGGAGATACTGTACATCATATGAAAGGTCCATCTCCATTCCTCAATATAATGTCATGTTCCCAACAAATGAGGAGGAGATACTGTAGACCATATGAAAGGTCCATCTCCATTCCTCAATATAACATCATGTTCCCAACAAATGAGGAGGAGATACTGTACACCATATGAAAGGTCCATCTCCATTCCTCAATATAACATCATGTTCCCAACAAATGAGGAGGAGATACTGTACATCATATGAAAGGTCCACCTCCATTCTTCAATATAATGTCATGTTCCCAACAAATGAGGAGGAGATACTGTACATCATATGAAATTTCCATCTCCATTCCTCGATATAATGTTATGTTCCCAACCGAGGTGGAGATACTGTACACCATATGAAAGGTCCATCTCCATTCTTCAATATAATGTCATGTTCCCAACAAATGAGGAGAAGATACTGTACATCATATGAAAGGTCCATCTCCATTCTTCAATATAATGTCATGTTCCCAACAAATGAGGAGAAGATACTGTACACCATATGAAAGGTCCATCTCCATTCCTCAATGTATCGTCATGTTCCCAGCAAATGAGGAGGAGATGCTGTACACCATATAGAAGGTCCATCTCCATTCCTCAATATAACGTCATGTTCCCAATAAATGATGAGGAGATACTGTACACCATATGAAAGGTCCATCTCCATTCCTCAATATAATGTCATGTTCCCAACAAATGAGGTAGAGCTATTGTACTTCTTACAAAAGGTCCATGGGGTTAAAGATCAAGGCCTTCAAAAAGAGCAAATTATTTTTTTTCATTATAATGTAGTGATGTGATAACCACCCTACCTGTTTACTCACTTACTATATCTGCTGACCTTTGATGTGGTGTGTTTGTTATGCCCTTATTAATTATCGCAGCTATGACCTCTGCACTCTGTGATGAGGTCATCAAGTGGGACCTGCATATTACAAGGCATTCTTGGATAATCCTTTTAGGAGAGCACACAGTTTTTGGGCCTGATACATGTGATACCAATATACTCGATACAGCCTAAATTTTAATTTCTTACACAAAATCTGAAACTATATTGTGTGTGTACTAAAATTTTGAACATTGGATGCAGTTATTAAAATCACCACAAGATGGCGATATCACTTACTGCATGTGGAACGCTTAAATGGGAAGTGATGTTAGGACAGGAAGTGATGTAAGACGAGGCGTTATATAAGGGAAAGACGGGAAGTTGTTGGAGAGAAAGAAGAATGAGTTAGAGAGAAGACTTTGCTGGAACTGGCAGCAGAGGAGGTAATAAGATATTATTTTCTATTTACACCCAGTAATCCCCCTTCATGTCCGTCCTCTTCCTCCATAGTCACTGTGATGTCTTTTACCTCCAACATCCACTACTACAGACATATCACATCCTGTATATTGGAGTTATTTTATAATATGTGTCCAGATACATCCTAAATATAGAACCATTTATCCAACTGTCCATCCAGTAGACATGTGCGCCATCAATAAATTTGTTTTAGTTCCGTTTCGTATTAGAATTAATTTGTATTTCGTAATTTGTGTCCGAAATTCAATTTGGATGCTTACGAAATACGAATTTTTGATAGGTTCGTTAACTTTTCATAACAATTATGAATGTTCGTTATGATAAATTTATCATTATGAGGGGTTTCCACCATCCCTGTGCTGAGTTCCCGGGTCTGTACACCCGCTGTGCCCATTATGAGGGGTTTCCACCATCCCTGTGCTGAGTTCCCAGGTCTGTACACCCGCTGTGCCCATTATGAGGGGTTTCCACCATCCCTGTGCTGAGTTCCCAGGTCTGTACACCCACTGTGCCCATTATGAGGGGTTTCCACCATCCCTGTGCAGAGTTCCCAGGTCTGTACACCCACTGTGCCCATTATGAGGGGTTTCCACCATCCCTGTGCTGAGTTCCCAGGTCTGTACACCCGCTGTGCCCGTTATGAGGGGTTTGTTTTCCACCATCCCTGTGCTGAGTTCCCAGGTCTGTACACCCGCTGTGCCCATTATGAGGGGTTTCCACCATCCCTGTGCTGAGTTCCCAGGTCTGTACACCCACTGTGCCCATTATGAGGGGTTTCCACCATCCCTGTGCAGAGTTCCCAGGTCTGTACACCCACTGTGCCCATTATGAGGGGTTTCCACCATCCCTGTGCTGAGTTCCCTGGTCTGTACACCCGCTGTGCCCGTTATGAGGGGTTTGTTTTCCACCATCCCTGTGCTGAGTTCCCAGGTCTGTACACCTGCTGTGTCCATTATGAGGGGTTCCCACCATCCCTGTGCTGTGTTCCCAGGTCTGTACACCCGCTGTGCCCATTATGAGGGGTTCCCACCATCCCTGTGCTGAGTTTCCGTGTCTGTACACCCGCTGTGCCCATTATGAGGGTCTCCCACCATCCCTGTGCTGAGTTCCTGGGGTTTTTAACTTCATCATAATGGATAATCGTAATTAACGAACATTCTTATTTTGTCCGATTCTGTTGTAATGGAATTTGGATCCGAAGTTCGTAAACAAAATTTCGTATTTCGTACAAAATTCGTATGCATAAAAATTCGTATTTCGGATCCTCGCGAATGTACGAATTTCTGGAAATTCGGACAAATTTTCGATTCGTACGAAACTAATGGCACATGTCTACCATCCAGAACCTCTGGTTTATAGACCAGATACATCCTAAATATAGAACTATTTATCCAACTGTCCATCCAGAGCCTCTATAGACAGGACAGATGCATTTGGGGGGAGACCTATGGACCACCGGACCCTACAGATAGAATAGACATAATTTAACATAATGTTCTGAACAAATGAGGAGAAGATACTGTACACCATATGAAAGGTCCATCTCCATTCCTCAATATAACGTCATGTTCCCAACAAATGAGGAGGAGATACTGTACACCATATGAAAGGTCCATCTCCATTCCTCAATATAATGTCATGTTCCCAACAAATGAGGAGGAGATACTGTACACCATATGAAAGGTCCATCTCCATTCCTAAATATAACATTGTGCTTCTAAAACATGACCAGCAAGCTGTCATCTGTTTGATTAATAGTTTTGTTATTTTGCATTTTCTTTTCACTCTCGTAGCATGTTTTCTCTCTCTGACAATCTCCTATAGCATGTCCTCTGTCTCTGACCATCCATTGTAGTACATCCACTGACAGTTTTGTGGAACATGTTATACACTAAATATTATGTCCATCTCTTTGGTGATGTCAGAAGTGGAAATTGCCCTCCCTCCCCCTTCCCCTAATACTGTACATCATAGGAACTATATATCCGCGTTCCTCAGTATGTTCACAGGAACTGAGGTGAAGGAAGGTCCAGCACTATTCTTCATTATAACAATGTCAATAATACTGTGACCAAGTATGGTTTGGGTGTATCATCTAATCTGGTTTATATACAGGTACATTGTGTTCTGTTATAATTGTACCAAATTTAATGGCAGAGCTCTGGGAAATTGTTGAATAATAGACATGACTTCTGAATACAAGGAGTATAAAAACTAACCTAACATATATAAAAAATTTGTTTTTCAGCAGATGGACAGTATTTATTTAAATACATCGGAGAGACGTCCTATTATATCTTCAGATTGTACTGTAGAAGATAGTGACATTGCACAATATCAATGAATCCTTCTAATCCTGAGGAATCTTCTGATAAATCCCATACTGTGACTTCAGATGTCCATCTAATATCAATAGATCCTTCTAATCCTGAGGAATCTTCTGATAAATCCCATCCTATGTCTTCAGATGTCCATCTAAGATCAATGGATCTTTCAAATCTTGAAGAATCTTCTGATAAATCCCATACTATGACTTCAGATGTCCATCTAAGATCAATGGATCCTTCTAATCCTGAGGAATCTTCTGATAAATTCCATACTATGACTTCAGATGTCCACCTAAGATCAATGAATCTTTCTAATCCTGAGGAACCTTCTGATAAATCCCATACTATGACTTCAGATGTCCATCTAAGTTCGCACAATGCTGACAGATCAACAGATCCATCCAATCCCCAGAAATCTTCTTCAAGCCATGAGGGAGCTCACACAGGAGGGAGCTCATTGTCATGTTTGGTGTGCGGAAAATCATTCCCTAAGAAAAAATCACTTCTTAAACACCAAAGATCTCACAAGATTGTGCGTCCTTCATGTCCGGAGTGTGGAAAAACTTTTTCCAATAAAGAAAACCTTGTTATACACCAGAGAATTCACACCGGTGAACGTCCCTTTTCCTGTTCGGAGTGTGGAAAATGTTTTACTTACCAAGGAAGCCTTCAAAAACATCAGAAAATTCATACGGGAGAGCGTCCCTTTTTCTGTACAGAGTGCGGGAAAGGTTTTATTAAAAAAGCATCCCTTCGTAATCACCAGAGGAGTCATACAGGTGAACGTCCCTTTTCCTGTTCGGAGTGTGGAAAATCTTTTTCTGACCAAGGAAACCTTCATAAACACCAGAGAGTTCACACGGGTGAGCGTCCCTTTTCCTGCTTGGAGTGTGGAAAATGTTTTTCTGAACAAGGAAACCTTCGTAAACACCAGAGAAATCACGCAGGTGAGTGTCCGTATTCATGCTCAGAGTGCTGGAAATCTTTCACTCGGAAAGGAAACCTCATTATCCATCAGAGAATTCACTCAGGTGAGCGTCCTTATTCATGCTCAGAGTGCTGGAAATCTTTCACTCGGAAAGAAAACCTCGTTATTCATCAGAGAATTCACTCAGGTGAGCGTCCTTATTCATGTTCGATGTGCGGGAAATGTTTCACCATGAAAGGAGGCCTTGTTAGACACCAGCAAATTCACTCAGACGAGCGTCGTTTTTCATGTTCAGAGTGCGGGAAGTGTTTCACTACCAAAGAAAACCTTGTTTCTCACCAGAAGGTTCACTCAGCTGACCGTCCCTATTTATGTACAGAATGCGGGAAATGTTTCACTAAAAAGAACACACTTCTTACACACATGACAATACACAGCTCAGAGCATCCGAACAACTTTGAGACTGTGATAAATGTTGTACAGATCACATAAGTCTAATCGGAGAGAAAACAACCTGACGCGTTTCGTCAAATGTACGATGGCTTTTATCGGGTGGAACTGTTCAGTCCATAGAAGACCTGGAGGATAAAAAATTATTATATAATGGGGGACATGGCAAAAGTCATGTTTTTATTTATAGACAGAGCTTATTAGACTGAGTCTTCTGTTGGCTTCTTCTGTTTCTTGGAGACTCCAAATGGTGGGATGATCCTACTATAGTTTCCTCCCTTCCCCCTTTACCACCACTTTACCATATTCCCACTCTTGTTTTTCCATTCTGCATGCTTTAAAATAAAAATGCAGCGTGCGGAGTGGTAGTTCTATGCATGCAGACCCTGGAACTCTATGATATAGGACAATTTTAACCCCATAAGCCTCAGATTTTGGGGGGGAATGGCCCAAGTGGTAGAATCACATCACCACAAGCTAACTGAAGACAGTCATGTTTCTGGGGGTGTAGTTTATATACTTATAAGTGGTAAGTATATTAGTAAAAGTAGTGACAGTCTTGGGCTTCATGCTGTGATCTCAGGAGAAAACCTGGAATTTAGCCTGCAAGGGACAGGCGACTAAAAATCAGGACTATCCCAACAAATCCGGGACAATTGGCAAGTATGTAATTATAGTAATAAAGTTCTCATAGAAAACAGGTCGGATCTGGTCCCACATTTGCAAAGATGGCACTGTATAAATTGCCCAGTATGTGGGCAACACACTGACAATACACGGGCAACGAACGGGCATGGTATTAGCAATGGCGGCAATACATCGGCCATGAAATGCAGGAACAATGACTGGAACGCGGTCTGCCTGGTATTTGTATTCTGCAGAAAATGGACCTTGCCTACTGAATGCAGAAAGGACCTCTGCTCAAATGTCCGAACACCTAACATCCAATCAGGATTTCCACCCTTCCATCGGTGCTAAGTGAAGGGCTTATTACAAGGTAGACATGTGCAACCCGTTTCGTCCTGAACTTGTTTTTCAACAAAATCTGACAAATTCGTTAATTCGGAAATATTCAAATTAACGCAAACCCGTTTAATAAATTTGTTCCGAAATTCGTAAATCCGAAAAAAAAATTGGAAATCCGAAAATTCAAAAAAAAGAATCCGAAATTCCAAGATTCATAAATTCAAAAATCCGAAAATTCAAAAGAAGGAAAATCCGAAAATAAGAATAAAAAGCCAAAAATTTGAAAA
The DNA here is from genome assembly GCA_037952925.1 of Lithobates clamitans. NCBI lineage: Eukaryota > Metazoa > Chordata > Amphibia > Anura > Ranidae > Lithobates > Lithobates clamitans. The sequence continues at coordinate 577,807 of JBBGZY010001528.1, forward strand.
CCTGAAAACTCTAACTAATAATAACTATTACTAACTAATAGTTAGTAATAGTTATTATTAGTTAGAATTTTCAGGTTTTCAAATTTTTGGCTTTTTAGGTATTGGAATTTCCTTTCGAATTCGGCTGTTAGTGAACGTAACGAATACGAAGTTATCCGAAGTTACAAATTATCCCCAGTTACGAATTATCCGACATAATGAATGCCGTTTCTAAACGAATGGAACGTAACAAATTAATAATAAAAATGTTTTTCATTTATTATTATTAATTTGTTACGTTCCATTTGTTTAGATGCGCCATTCGTTATTTTGGATCATTCGGAACTTCGGATAAATTCGTATTCATTATGCTCACTATCCGAAGTTATGAATTATCCAAAATAACGAATCTAAACAAATGGAATGTAACAAAATAATAATACTAAATAATAATAATATTATTAACAAAAACTTTTTATTACTATTATTTATTATTCTTAATTCGTTACGTTCCATTCGTTTAGATGCGGCATTCGTTATTTCGGATAAATTCGTAACTTCGGATAAATTCGTATTCGTTACGTTCACTAACAGCTAAATCTGAAAGGAAATTTCAATATCTAAAATTGAATAGTTAGTTATTATTAGTTAGTTATTCGGATTTTCGTGCTTATTTTCGGATATTCTTTCTTTCAAATTTTTTAATTTTCTTTCTTATTTACGGATTTTCGAATTTACAAATTTATTCAAAATAACGAATTTCAATCATAACGAATGACCCGAAAAACGAAAAAATAAATACGAATGAAGCGAAAACTAACAAATTTTTTGGCAGTCCACATGTCTAGTACAAAGGCAGTCAGGCTTTGTGAATTAAACTCATATGTTGTAATTCAATGTTCATTTTTTTTTTCCATTCTTTGGTTTCACATTTATAAATATTAAAACTCTATCAATTTTTTGTTTTTCGTTTTATTTTTTTATTGTCTGGATTTGATGTGAGGTATAATCTGTGTGTGGAACTATCGATGTAACCTGATCGAAGAATGGACCACGTGAAATGATGAAACATAATTTGGGCTGCAGTATTTATATATCACAAGGTGGTCATGTCCTACATCCCAACTGTCCCGGATTCTGTGGGACCGTCCCGAGATTTCAACAAAATCCTGGCATCCCCTGCATGTGGGGAGGCACAGCGTGGTTGCGGCGGCAGCAAACGTTCAGGCTGGGTTCACACATATGCGATATGAATGCGGGTTTCCCCACATCCAATTCGCATGACAGGCGCGTGTGCCCGCCTCTCAATGGAGCCGGTTCACACAGCTTTGAGGTGGTCGCAGTCCGCATTTAAAAAGGGTCCTTTGTGTCCGATTCAGGTGCGAATTCAGGCAAAAAATTTGGACCCGATTTGCACCTGAACCAGTAAACAAGGGACACCCCGGACCCCAGGCGTGAACCCGCGAGGCGCATATGCGTGAAACCGGCCTCAGAGCCCAGAACAGAACTTGTATTAAAGTGGAACTTCACTCTCTTTATCAACATTGACTATTTTGAATCCTTCTGCTGCGAACCTTAGTAAACAATTAACAATATATAGAAAAGAAATTGAGACTTTTAAGGTGCAAAACACACAATATAATATCGAAAAAAAGTTTTATTTTACAAAGATTAAAATCAATAGAACGTAATCCATCAAAACGATAAAAGACAGTTTCAGAATGACAAAATTCTCTACATGTTTCACCACTGATTTAGTAGCTTCCTCAGGAGATTTACATTTGTCAGGCACTGTCTACTGAAAAACAATAATACACATAATTAGAAATCAATAAATATAGAAAATGTACAAGCATCTATAAGATATTACAAAACTTCTATTCAATCCCAAAGTTGGCTGGGGTCAGAAGGACCAAGTACATAAGGGAGCACATATTTACCTGTATTGAAACGGATTATAACAAATATAAGATGGATAGGGCCGGGAGGACAAGAGATCAGGAGGGAACCCCAAAAGAAAGGATCATATGGTGTCCCATAGAGAGTGGTATTCAAAACTGGAGAGTAATAGGTAATCCAAAAACCTACGTATAGAGGGAAAAGGCTTGGTTAGTAAGCCCGAGCAATATATACAAAATACAAAAAGTAAAAACGCGAATATATAATTTGGCAAAAATACCTATAACCTGCTGTATATGGTTTAATTGGAGGCATCAGCGTCCACAATTTCCCTTTTAAAACTGAGCGACTAATATTCCAAAAGCCCCCGCATTAACTCAAGGGACCTGCAAAAATTCAATACCCAGTCAAAAAACAGCCGCAAGTTTCAATAAACCCCCCCATAGATTGAATAGGCAGATTACCTTAGTAAACAGATAGGAAAGTATATCATATTTACATGTTTTAAACTGTTTTTCGCATTTCTTTAGTTACTTCCTTGTTCCATGCCTAGGCAAACGATGCCATACATCTCAGGAGTCTTCAGAAGGGGGTTTCGCAGCTATGCACACATTCCTGCCTACATACCTGAGCTAAGGGCAGATGGAATCCAGAAAGTAAGCTAAATGAATAATTTGCCTTTATTTAAGATGGCCATGGCCAGAAATGCTAGGGGCAGGGTGTTTTTAAGTGATTTGTCAGCACAATAAATCGTGGAGACATGGATCTAAATTCCAGCTCCCCTATATACCAATATAGCGTTATTGTACTTCTTTTAAAAAAATAAAACAGCTTTTAATTTATTCTACACACGCTTACCTCACACTCTTCATGGCTGTTAAACACTTCTTCATTACTTCTGCCTTACTTCCTGGTCAGAAAATAGGTCATGACACAGGAAGGAGTTGACCAGCTGAGGGTAGATGATGCAGGGTGTGTGCCAATGAGATCAGCTGATCAACTCCTTCCTGTGTCATGACCTAAACGATGTCCAGGAAGTAAGGCAGAAGTAATGAATACATGTTTTTAAACAGCCATGACGAGAGTGAGGTAAGCGGTTGCAGAATTAATGGAAAGCTTAGCCTTTAATTGGTAAAATTCAGCAATTCAGGCACCTGATCGTGAAAACTCCATGAATGCAACAGCGATGTGCGGCAGAGTAGGACGCACGGGTGCCGACAGCATCTATTTTGAGGTCCGTACCCAAATGAGGTGTCCAGTAGAGATGAGCTTCGAGTTGAACAAGAGTTTGACTCGAACATCGGCTGTTCGATCGTTTGAAGATCGAACATTATGGGGCGTTCGCACCAAATTCGAGCGGCGCGTCATGCCCCATAATGCACTGCATCATCGCAGTGTATTGCTGGCTGATGATTGACCAAGCATGCACTATGACCCGCATGCTTTGGCCAATCACAGCGCCGTAAGCAAAGAGAGCCATAATTGGCCAAAGCAGGGTGCCTTTGGCCAATTATGGATCAGGGGGTTAAGTCCACGCCCCACACTATATAAGGCCGCCTGCATGTCAGCCTTGTGTAGTGTGTTGCTGGCGGAGAGAGAGAGAGTGTCATTTCATTTACTTTGAGCAGGCAGTTTATTCAGTTAGCTAGATCTCACTGCAGACCGTTCCTGCTGTACTGTTTCTAATCTACTACAGGCAGGCAGTTGATTCAGTTAGCTAGATCTCACTGCAGACCATTCCTGCTCCACTGTTTCTAATCTACTTCAGGCAGGCAGTTGATTCAGTTAGCTGCAGTGTATTTAATATATATATACAGTCAGACTGGTATATATATATATATATATATATATATATCCACTGTATCCAGGTTAGCTAGATTTCACTGCAGTCCGTTCCTGGTGTACTGTTTCTAATCTACTTCAGGCAGGCAGTTGATTCAGTTAGCTTCAGTGTATTTAATATATATACATATATACAGTCAGACTGGTATATATATATATATATCCACTGTATCCAGTTTAGCTAGATCTCACTGCACACCGTTCCTGGTGTACTGTTTCTAACAGGGGCGTGTAATTACAATCTTTGCTGTAATATTTTGCAGCAGGGCTCGTTCCTGCGCTCAACTAGAGTATCTGTGAGGGGTTGTAGTGTTGTGGCACCAGCACCAGTGCCTAAAGCCTAATTTTTATGGCCCTGTTTAACAGGGGCGCGTAATTACAATTTTTGATCTAATATTTCCCCACAGGGCTCGTTCCTGCGCTCATAAAACAGAATCTGTGAGGGCTTACAGTGTTGTGGCACCACCACCACTGCCTAAGACCCAATTTTTCTGCCCCTGTTTAACAGGGGCTTGTAATTACAATTTTTGATCTAATATTTCACAGCAGTGCCAGTTCCTGCGCCCACCAAGAGTAACTGTGAGAGCTTACAGTGTTGTGGCACCACCACCACCACCAAAGGCCCATTTTTTTTGCCCCTGTTCAACAGGGGCATATAATTACAATTCTTGATACAATATTTCACAGCAGGGCCTGTTCCAGCGCCCACCAAGAGTAACTGTGAGGGCTTACAGTATTCTGGTACCACCAACACCTAAGGCCCAATTTTCCACAGAGTATGTAGGGCAGGCCATATAGTATATACAGGGGGTCCCCTATTTTCAAACATCCGACTTACAAACTACTCCTACTTACAAACGGAGGGAGACAACAGGAAGTGAGAGGAAATCTACCCCTACGAAGGGAAATTCTCTCCTGTAAGAGTTAATATGGGAAAAATGTGTCTCCTCTCCACTGATGCTTTATCACCAATCCTTGTTTCCCTAAAAACCCCAAATTTTCTAAATCCAATTGTCATTGGGACAGAAAGTGAGATGAAATATTCTGAACAGGGGCACAGGCAGCAAAACAAATGTTACAGGGGTGATAACCCTTCCCTATGTTATCCAAAAAGCTTAAAAATAGATTTTTTTGGCTTGAGCTACACTTAAAAAATGTATCAGTTCAAAATTACAAATGGATTCAACTTAAGAACAAACCTACAGTCCCTGTCTTTCTTGGGACCACCTGTATACTGCTGTTCAGAGTATATAGGGCCTGGGGGCCCCACGGCTTTTCTTTTTTTAATTTGGGTGCGGGGTTCCCCTTTATAACCATACAAGACCCAAAGGGCCTGGTAATGGGCTGGGGGGGGGGGGGCTACCCATGCTGTTTTTCTCAGAAATTTTCATCCATATTGCCGGGACCCGACATTACATTACAGCCGCAAGCAGTTTTGAATGACTTTTATTCCTTTAGAAGTGTCATTTTGTGCAGGGACTGTTCTAAGCACAGGAAACACGCGCCACTCTACAGGCATACTATAGACACCCCCCAGGTACGATATTTAAAGGAATATTTCACTTTTATTTTTTCACTTTAAGCATCATTAAAATCACTGCTCCCGGAAAAACGTCCGTTTTTTAAAACTTTCTTTTGCATTGATACATATCCCCTGGGGCAGGACCCGGGTCCCCAAACCCTTTTTAGGACAATAACTTGCATATTAGCCTTTAAAATTCACACTTTTGATTTCTCACGTTCGAGTCCCATAGACTTTAACGTTGTTCAAATGTTTGTGCAAACTTTCGTTCCGTTCGCATGTTCTGGATCTGATCCGAACCGGGGGGGTGTTCGGCTCATCCCTAGCATCCAGGAAGGATGGTGAGTCCCTTTCCTCTCCCTGCTTATCTGGAACCTCTCCCTGCTGCTAATCACTATCCCTATCTGATGGGTGACCTGTCCCTGCTCTACCTAAACGCAAAATGCTCACCAAGCCTGGGAGCCAGGACATTAAATAGGCTCTGCCTAAACCAAGATGGCTGCCAGAGTCGCATGTGGTGGGAGCATCCAATCGGATCACTTCCACAGTAACCCAGAAAACCATGGTGAGTCCCTTTCCTCTCCCTGCTTATCTGGAATCTCTCCCTGCTGCTAATCACTATCCCTATCTGATGGGTGACCTGTCCCTGCTCTACCTAAACGCAAAATGCTCACCAAGCCTGGGAGCCAGGACATTAAATAGGCTCTGCCTAAACCAAGATGGCTGCCAGAGTCGCATGTGGTGGGAGCATCCAATCGGATCACTTCCACAGTAACCCAGAATACCATAGAGTAACCATGATCTGCTTGACTTTCTCTCCTCGTTCGAGTGGCACCCACAGTGGAGAAAATAGACTGCACCTGATCTAGGCTGAGTCCCAAAGCCCAGTGCCAGAACAAGTTCAGGCACTTGGCTCCACTAATCTCAGGGGTACGTTGGCACCGGGCACCCAGATTATATTTCATGCATCTCCTGCAGAGTGTGCTGACACCAAGTTCATCCACTCTATGGCAGCTGGAAATGCCCCACCAATCATACACGGCCTGAGTCCAGGGATGCTTCCTCTAGGCTCCGCCTTGGCTCTGATGTGTCCAATGACACAATGGGAGGAGGAGCCCAGCAGGAAGGACTTCCCCCTAGGACTGAGCCACACTGTATCTGAGGTCTGTGAGTTTTATTGACGTCCTTTTTTTCCCCACAAATAGAGATTTCTTTTGGTGGTATTAGATCACCTCTGCGTTTTTTTTTTATTTTTTGCGTTATAAACAAAAAAAGAGCGACAATTTTAAAGAAAAACAATATTATTTACAATAATAAATATCCCCCCCAAAAAAACATTAAAAAAAAAAACAAATTTCTTCATCAGTTTAGGCCAATTTATATTCTTCTACATATTTTTTGTAAAAAAAAAAAATCGCAATAGACGTATATTAATTGGTTTGCGCAAAAGTTATCGCGTTTACAAACTGTGGGATAGATTTAGGGACTTTTATTTTTATTGTTTTTACTAGTAAAGGCGCCGATCTGCGATTTTTAGCGGGACTGTGACATTGCGGCGGACAAATCTGACCCCAGATTACAAAGGCAGATCCCAGTTCTGCCTCTGTACACTTGAGTCTGCCTGACCCGCGGGAACGCTCGTGCCGCGGGCGCATAAGCGCATCGCCCGCAAATGCGCCTGCGCGAGCCAACGTACAATGATGGCGATTCGCCTAGGAGAGCCAACATGCCACAGTACAACTGCGGTGGCTGGTCTTGAAGTGGTTAAAAGAAAACATATAATAATTTGGGTGCATTAATATTTTCTATAATTATTATTTTCTATTATATTTTTAAAATTTCAAGCTGAAAATGCAGATTTTTAAAAATGTGTGCACAAAATTAAAAAAAAGACAACACAGCAGGAGCCTCCAAAGAATGAAACCACAGAGATAAAATATGGCATTATATATTCAGATTGAAGTGGAGTATAATATTATAACATAACACAGGAGGCAGTTATTAAAATCGGCACAAGATGGCGATATCACTTCGATCGAGAGGACTGCTCAGATAGGAAGTGATGTAAGGACAGGAAGTGATGTAATGTAGAAACAGGAAATGATGTAAACCAAAGACAAGACGTTATATAATTTAAAGACAGGAAGTTAGGGAGAGAACGAGACGGAGAGAAGACATCACCGGATCACACAGAGGAGGTAATAAGATCTTATTTTCTATTTACACCCAGTAACCCCCCCGTCATGTCCGTCCTCTTCCTCCATAGTCACTGTGATGTCTTTTATCTCCAACATTCACTACTACAGACTTATCACATCCTGTATATCGGAGTTATTTTATAATATGTGTCCAGATACATCCTTAATATGGAACCATTTATCCAACTGTCCATCCAGAGCCTCTGGTTTATAGACCGGATACATCCTAAATATAGAGCCATTTATCCAACTGTCCATCCAGAGCCTCTGGTTTATAGACAGGACAGCTGCATTTGGGGGAGACATATGGACCACCGGACCCTACAGATGGAATAGACATAATTTAACACAATTTTCCCAACAAATGAGGTGGAGATACTGTACACCATATGAAAGATCCATCTCCATTCCTCAATATAATGTCATGTTCCCAACAAATGAGGAGGAGATACTGTACACCATATGAAAGGTTCATCTCCATTTCTCCATATAACGTCATGTTCCCAACAAATGAGGAGGAGATACTGTACACCATATGAAAGGTCCATCTCCATTCCTCAATATAACGTCATGTCCCCAACAAATGAGGAGGAGATACTGTACACCATATGAAAGGTCCATCTCCATTCCTCAATATAATGTCATGTTCCCAACAAATGAGGAGGAGATACTGTACACCATATGAAAGGTCCATCTCTATTCCTCAATAAGGTCATGTTCCCAACAAATGAGGAGGAGATACTGTACACCATATGAAAGGTCCATCTCCATTCCTCAATATAACATCATGTTCCCAACAAATGAGGAGGAGATAGTGTACACCATATGAAAGGTCCATCTCTATTCCTCAATATAACATCATGTTCCCAACAAATGAGGAGGAGATACTGTACACCATATGAAAGGTCCATCTCCATTCCTCAATATAATGTCATGTTCCCAACAAATGAGGAGGAGATACTGTACACCATATGAAAGGTCCATCTCCATTCCTCAATATAATGTCCTGTTCCCAACAAATGAGGAGGAGATACTGTACACCATATGAAAGGTCCATCTCCATTCCTCAATATAATGTCATGTTCCCAACAAATGAGGAGGAGATGCTGTACACCATATGAAAGGTCCATCTCCATTCCTCAATATAACATTGTGCCTCTAAAACATGACCAGTAAGCTGTCATCTGTTTGGTTAATAATTTTTGTTATTTTGCATTTTCTTTTCACTCTCGTAGCGTGTTTTCTCTCTCTGACAATCTTCTATAGCATGTCCTCTGTCTGTGACCATCCATTGTAGTACGTCCACTGACAGTTTAGTGAAACGTGTTATACACTAAGACCCCTTTCACACTGGGGCCCTTTGCAGGCGCTACAGTGCTAATAATAGCGCCTGCAAAGCGCCCTGAAAGAGCCGCTGCCGTCTCTCCAATGGGCTTTCACACTGGAGCGGTGCACTAGCGGGACGCTAAAAGAAGTCCTGCTAGCAGCATCTTTGGAGCGGTGTGTGTACCGCTCCTCCATTGCTCCTGCCTATTGAAATCAATGGGGCATCGCGGCTATACCGCCGGCAAATCGCCGCTGCAGCAGCGCTTTGCGGTAGTTTTTAACCCTTTCACGGCCGCTAGCAGGGGGTAAAAGTGCCCCGCTAGCAGCCGAATACCGCCGCTAAAATGACGGTAAAGCGACACTAAAAATAGTGCAGTTTTACGGCCGCCACCCCCGCCCCAGTGTGAAAGGGGCTTAAATATTATGTCCATCTCTTTGGTGATGTCAGAAGTGGAAATTGCCCTTCCCTCCCCCTCCCCTAATACTGTACATCATAAGAACTATATATCCTCGTTCTTCAGTAGGTTGTCATGTTTTCAGGAAATGAGGTGAAGGAAGATCCATCACTATTCTTCATTATAACAATGTCATTAATATCGTGACCAAGTATGGTTTGGGTGTATCATCTAATCTGGTTTATATACAGGTATATTGTGTTCTGTTATAATTGTACCAAGTTTAATGGCAGAGCTCTGGGTGTTGAATAATAGACATGACTTCTGAATACAAGGAGTAAATAAACTAACATAACATATATTAAAAATGTGTTTTTCAGCAGATGGACAGTATTTATTTAAATACATCGGAGAGACGTCCTATTATATCTTCAGATTGTACTATAGAAGATAGTGACATTGCACAATATCAATGAATCCTTCTAATCCTGAGGAATCTTCTGATAAATCCCATACTATGACTTCAGATGTCCATCTAAGATCAATGGATCCTTCAAATCCTGAGAAATCTTCTGATAAATCCCATCCTATGACTTCAGATGACAATCTAAGATCAATGGATCCTTCTAATCCTGAGAAATCTTCTGATAAATCCCCTCCTATGACTTCAGATGACAATCTAAGATCAATGGATCCTTCAAATCCTGAGGAATCTTCTGAAAAATCCCATACTATGACCTCAGATGTCCATCTAAGATCAATAGATCCTTCTAATCCTAAGGAATCTTCTGAAAAATCCCATACTATGACCTCAGATGTCCATCTAAGATCAATAGATCCTTCTAATCCTGAGGAATCTTCTTATACATCCCATACTATGACTTCAGATGTCCATCTAAGATCAATGGATCCTTCTAATCCTGAGGAATCTTCTGATAAATCCCATACTATGGCTTCAGATGTCCATCTAAGATCAATGGATCCTTCAAATCCTGAGGAATCTTCTGATAAATCCCATACTATGACCTCAGATGTCCATCTAAGATCAATAGATCCTTCTAATCCTGAGGAATCTTCTGATAAAACCCATACTATGGCTTCAGATGTCCATCTAAGATCAATAGATCCTTCTAATCCTGAGGAACCTTCTGATAAATCCCATACTATGACTTCAGATGACCATCTAAAGTCAAGTTCTCACAATGTTGACAGATCACCAGATCCATCCGATCCAAAGAAATCCTCTTCAAGCCATGAGGGAGCTCACACAGGAGGGAGCTCATTGTCATGTTTGGTGTGCGGAAAATCGTTCACTAAGAAAAAATCACTTCTTAAACACCAGCGATCTCACAAGATTGAGCGTCCTTCATGTCCGGAGTGTGGAAAAAGTTTTTCTAATAAAGGAAACCTTCTTGTACACCAGAGAATTCACACCGGTGAGCGTCCCTTTTCCTGTTCAGAGTGCGGAAAATCTTTTACTGACCAAGGAAGCCTTCAAAGACATCAGAAAATTCATACGGGAGAGCGTCCCTTTTTCTGTACAGAATGCGGGAAATCTTTTATTAACAAAGCATCCCTTCGTAACCACCAGAGGAGTCATACAGGTGAACGTCCCTTTTGCTGTTCAGAGTGTGGAAAATCTTTTTCTGACCAAGGAAACCTTCATAAACACCAGAGAATTCACACCGGTGAGCGTCCCTTTTCCTGTTCGGAGTGCGGAAAATGTTTTACTGACCAAGGAAGCCTTCAAAAACATCAGACAATTCATACGGGAGAGCGTCCCTTTTTCTGTACAGAGTGCGGGAAATGTTTTATTAAAAAAGCATTCCTTCGTAACCACCAGAGAAGTCATACAGGTGAACGTCCCTTTTCCTGCTCAGAGTGTGGAAAATCTTTTTCTGAGCAAGGAAACCTTCATAAACACCAGAGAGTTCACACGGGGGAGCGTCCCTTTTCCTGCTCGGAGTGTGGAAAATGTTTTTCTGAACAAGGAAACCTTCGTAAACACGAAAGACATCACACTGGTGAGCGTCCCTATTCCTGTTCAACGTGCGGGAAATGTTTCACCAGGAAAGAAGGTCTTATTAGACACCAACAAATTCACTCAGATGAGCGTCCTTTTTCATGTTCAGAGTGCGGGAAATGTTTCACTACCAAAGAAAACCTTGTTTCTCACCAGAAGATTCACTCAGGTGACCGTCCCTATTTATGTACAGAGTGCGGGAAATGTTTCACTAAGAAGCACAATCTTCTTACACACATGACAAGACACAGCTCAGAGCATCCGAACAACTTTCAGACTGTGATAAATGTTGTACAGATCACATAAGTCTAATCGGAGAGAAGACATCTGCTGACGCGTTTCGTCAAATGTACGATGGCTTTTATCGGGTGAAACCGTTCAGTCCATAGAACACCTGGAGGAGAAAAAATTATTATATAATGGGGGACATCCTGGCTAAATTCTTGTTTCATTTATAGGCGGAGCTTATCAGGCTGAGTTTTCTGTTGGCTTCTTCTGTTTCTTGGAGACTCCAAATGGTGGGATGATCCTACTATAGTTTCCTCCCTTCCCCCTTTACCACCACCACTTTACCATATTCCCACTCTTGTTTTTCCATTCTGCATGCTTTAAAATAAAAATGCAGTGTGCAGAGTGGTAGTTTTATGCATGCAGACCCTGGAACTCTATGATATAGGACAATTTAAACCCCATAAGCCTCAGATTTTTGGGGGAATGGCCCAAGTGGTACAATCACATCACCGCAAGCTAACTGAAGACACTCATGTTTCTGGGGGTGTAGTTTATAAAATTAGAAGTGTTAAGTATAGTAGTAAAAGTAGTGACAGTCTTGAGCTTCATGCTGTGATCTCGGAACCAAACCTGGAATTTAGCCTTCAAGGGACAGGCCACTAAAAATCCAGACTATCCCAACAAATCCGGGACTGTTGGCAAGTATGTAATTATAGTAATAAAGTTCTCATAGAAAACAGGTCTGATCTGGTCCCACATTTGCAAAGATGGCACCGTAATAAATTGCCCTGTATGTGGGCAACACACTGACAATACATGGACAACAAATGGGCATGGCATTAGCAATGGCGGCAATACATCGGCAATGAAATGCAGGAACAATGACTGGAACGCGGTCTGCCTGGTATTTGTATTCTGCAGAAAATGGACCTTGCCTACTGAATAAAGAAAGGACCTCTGCTCAAATGTCCCGACCCCTAACATCCAATCAGGATTTCCACCCTTCCATCGGTGCTAAGTGAGGGGCTTATTACAAAGTAGACATGTGCAATTCGTTTCGTTCCGAATTTGGTTTTTCGACAAATTCATTCATTTGGAAATATTCAAATGAACGCAAACCCGTTTAACTAAATTTTTTTTAGTTTCACGTTTATAAATATTAAAACTCTTATCAACTTGTTGTTTTTCGTTTATTTTTTTATTGTCTGGATTTGATGTGAGGTATAATCTGTGTGTGTAATCATCGATGTAACCTGATAGAAGAATGGACCACACGAAATGATCAAACATAATATAGGCTGCAGTATTTATATATCACAAGGTGGTCATGTCCTACATCCCAACTGTCCCGGATTCTGTGGGACCGTCCCGAGATTTCAACAAATTCCTGGCATTCCCTGCATGTGGGGAGGCACAGCGTGGTTGCGGCGGCAGCAAACACTCAGGCTGGGTTCATACATATGCAAATTGAATGTGGGTTTCCCCCACATCCAATTCGCATCACAGGTGCATGTGACCTCCTCTCAATGGAGCCGGTTCACACAGCTTCGGGGCAGCCGCGGTCCGCATTCAAAAAGGGTCCTTTGCATCTTTGTGTCTGATTCAGGTCCTGATTTGCACCTGAACAAGTAAACAAGGAACGCCCCGGACCCCAGGCATGAACCTTCGAGCCGCATATATGTGTCCAGTTGCCCAGAACAGAACTTGTATTATATTGGAACTTCACTCTCTTAATTAACATTGACTATTTTGAATCCTTCTGATGCGAACCTTAGTAAACAGATAGGAAAGTATATCATATTTACATGTTTCAAACTGTTTTTCACATTTCTTTAGTTACTTCCTGGTTCCATGGTGTCATACATCCCAGGAGTCTTCAGAAGGGGTTTTCTCAGCTATGCACACATTCCTGCCTACATACCTGAGCTAAGGGCAGATGGAATCCAGAAAGTAAGCTAAATGAATAATTTGCCCTTACTTAAGATGGCCATGGCCAGAAATGCTAGGGGGGGGGGTGTTTTTAAGTGATTTGTCAGCACAATAAAGAGTGGAGACATGGATGGATGAAGAAGTTTGCTTTAAATATTACAAATGCATTAAATGGTGCAAATTTTGGTTTGTGGTGCTCAGATGCCATGTAATTCCGCTTTAACCGCTTGCCGACCACCTCAGGCGGCAGAATGGCATGTACAGGCAAACTAGCCTACCTGTACATTGCCCTTTAAGAGGCGGCCTGCGCGGCAAGCTCCGTGAGTCGGGTCGCGGGTCCTGCGGACTCGAAGTCCGCGGGGATGCCTGCAATCGTCTCACGGAGAGGAAGAATTGGGAGATGCTAATGTAAACAAGCATCTCCCCGTTCTGCCTAGTGACACTGTCACTGATCTCTGCTACCTGTGTTCGGGAGCGGTGATCAGTGACGTGCCACACACAGCCCATCCCCCCACAGTTAGAAACATTCCCCAGAACACACTTAACCCCTACACTGTCCCCTAGTGTTTAACCCCTTAATTTCCAGTGTCATTTACACAGGAATCAGTGCATTTGTATAGCACTGATTGCTGTATAAATGACAATGGTACCAAAAATGTCCGATGTGTCCGCCATAATGTCGCAGTCACGATAAAAATCGCTAATCGTCGCCATTACTAGTAAAAAAAAATTATTAATAAAAATGCCATAAAACTATCCCCTAATCTTTAAACGCTATAACTTTTGCGCAAACAGTCAGTCTCGTATATATATATATATATATATATATATATATATATATATATATATCCACTGTATCCAGTTTAGCTAGATCTGACTGTGGTCCGTTCCTGGCGTACTACTTCTAATATACTTTTAGGCAGGTGATTCAGTGAGCTGCAGTGCATAAAATACATATACAGTCTCCAACATATATATCCACTGCATTCTAGTCTAGCCAAGCCTATATCTGACTGCAGGCCATTCCTGGTGTACGTTTTCAAATATACTTTCAGGCAGGCAGGGGATTCAGTGATCTGCAGTGCATAAAATATATATACAGTCTCCTACATATATATCCACTGCATTCTAGTCTAGCCAAGCCTATATCTGATTGCAGGCCATTCCTGATGTACGCTTTCAAATACACTTTCAGGCAGGCAGGTGATTCAGTGATCTGCAGTGCATAAAATATATATACAGTCTCCTACTGTTACATACCTAAAGGGTGAGCCCGAATTGCAGAGGATGACCTCTCCTATGCCTCCGACTCGAGGGCCCCTGGTAGTGGTGACAGGAGTGTAGGAATGCGGAGTGGTACGAGTGCCTGGCAGGATCAACAGCAGAAGGATCAGATGGCTGGCACAGCTGACAGGATGGATCAGTAGACAGGAACTGCAGACTGGACAACTCAGCAGACAGGACAGCAGGCAGGATAGATCAGCAGACAGGTGAGCAGTCTGGATGGCTCAGCAGACAGGCCCAGCAGACTGGATGGCTCAGCAGACAAGCCCAGCAGACTGGATGGATCAGCAAACAGGTAAGCAGCCTGGATGGCTCAGCAGACAGGGCCCAGCAGACTGGGTGGATCAGCAAACAGGTGAGTAGCCTGGATGGCTCAGAAGACAGGCTCAGCAGACTGGATGGATTAGCAAACAGGTGAGCAGCCTGGATGGCTCAGCAGACAGGCCCAGCAGACTGGATGGAAGTCCAGGAACGTCAGACAGGCTGGGTCGGAAAGCAGGCTGGCAGCAGAGGTACAAAGGAGCAGGCAGAGGGATCATCAAACAAGCCAAGGGTCAGGTACAGGCGGATAACAGGAACAGTCTCAAAGCAAGCCGGATCAAAACAGGAGCAGATATCAGGTTTTCAAGGAACACATACACAAAGCTGCAGAGCAAACAGCAATGATGCAAGTGTCAGACAGTTAAATAACCCGCCAGACACTAACGAGTGCGTGTGCACGTGCGCATAGACGCCCGCAATCGTGCACCGATGGGTCTAATCTGCCTGTTACTGGCAGGATCTTCATGACACCTACATATATATCCACTGCATTCTAGTCTAGCCAAGCCTATATCTGACTGCAGGCCATTCCTGGTGTACGATTTCAAATATACTTTCAGGCAAGCAGGCAGGCAGGTGATTCAGTGATCTGCAGTGCATAAAATATATATACAGTCTCCTACACATATATATATATATATCCACTGCATTCTAGTCTAGCCAAGCCTATATCTGACTTCAGGTCATTCCTGGTGTACGTTTTCAAATATACTTTCAGGCAGGCAGGCAGTTGATTCAATGATCTGCAGTGCATAAAATAAATATACAGTCTCCTACATATATATCCACTGCATTCTAGTCTAGCCAAGCCTATATCTGACTGCAGGCCATTCCTGGTGTACACATTTAAATATACTTTTAGGCAGGCAGGCAGGTGATTCAGTGATCTGGAATGCATAAAATATATATACAGTCTCCTACATATATATCCACTGCATTCTAGTCTAGCCAAGGCTATATCTGACTGCAGGCCATCCCTGGTGTACGTTTTCAAATACACTTTCGGGCAGGCAGGCAGGTGATTCAATGATCTGCAGTGCATAAAATAAATATACAGTCTCCTACATATATATCCACTGCATTCCAGTCTAGCCAAGCCTATATCTGACTGCAGGCCATTCCTGGTGTACATTTTTAAATATACTTTCAGGCAGGCAGGCAGGTGATTCAGTGATCTGCAGTGCATAAAATATATATACAGTCTCCTACATATATATCCACTGCATTCTAGTCTAGCCAAGCCTATATCTGACTGCAGGCCATTCCTGGTGTACGTTTTCAAATATACTTTCAGGCAGGCAGGTGATTCAGTGATCTGCAGTGCATAAAATAAATATAGTCTCCTACATATATATCCACTGCATTCTAGTCTAGTCAAGCTTATATCTGACTGCAGGTCATTCCTGGTGTACGTTTTCAAATACACTTTCAGGCAGGCAGGCAGGTGATTCAGTGATCTGCAGTTCATTAAATATATATACAGTCTCCTACATATATATCCACTGCATTCCAGTCTAGCCAAGCCTATATCTAACTGAAGGCCATTCCTGGTGTACATTTTTAAATATACTTTCAGGCAGGCAGGTGATTCAGTGATCTGCAATGCATAAAATATATATATATACAGTCTCCTACATATATATCCACTGCATTCTAGTCTAGCCAAGGCTATATCTGACTGCAGGCCATTCGTGGTGTACGTTTTCAAATACACTTTCAGGCAGGCAGGTGATTCAGTGATCTGCAGTGCATTAAATATATATTCAGTCTCCTACATATATATATCCACTGCATTCTAGTCTAGTCAAGCCTATACCTGACTGCAGGCCATTCCTGGTGTACTTTTTCTAGTAAACTTCAGACAGTGTTTTGCTAATAAAATTTTACAGCATGTCTGGAAGGCCACCAAGGAGAGGCAGACGCTCATAGGCCACTAAAAGAGGGCAAGCAGGCTCTGTGTCTACAGTCAACAGTGCTGGTCATGGATACGGGGCATCCTCAGCACGTGGCCGTGGGGCACACTTGTCCTTTTTTTCAGCAGGCCGCCGTGTTGATCCACAACATGCAGAAGAGTTGGTAGAGTGGATAACTAAGCCGTCCTCATCCTCTGTCACCCATGCTCACAGTAGTTCGCCTGCCAATGTAGCTGCCAAAGGGGCCTATTCCATTGGCTCAGTGTCATCAGTCACTCCTTCCCTAGCCCCACCATCATGCACGGAGGAGTCCCTGGAACTGTTCAACCACAGTGTCGGGTACATGCTGCAGGAGGATGCACAGCGCTTTGAAGGCTCTGATGATGGTACCCAGGTTGAGGAAGGCAGTAACCTGAGCCCAGAGAGAGGGGGTGCCCAAGAATGACAAGAAACTGGCAGTCATGTTCCCCCCCAGCTGCAGCATACTGCAAGGTTTGCTCCAGTGACGAGGAGGGAGGAGATGATGAGGTCACTGACTCTACGTGGGTGCCTGATAGAAGAGAGGAGGGGGAGGCACATCTCCAATGAGGCAGGATGCCCTCCAGGGGCCATCTTAAGGGCAGCCACCCGACTGCATCACACCGCAGAGCTCCGCATGTGCAGGGCGCTGCTGACTCCCCACGTATTTTGAAAAGTTCTTTGGTGTGGGCCTTTTTTTGGTACATGTGCAGCAGATCGCACCATTGCTGTTTACAACATATGTCTGAAGCGTATCAAGCGTGGCCAAAACAGCAGCCGCTTGGGCACCACATGCTTGACCAGACATATGTCGACCTCCCATGCAGTCCATTGGCAATAGTACTTAAAAGACCCACACCAAAGAACAAGGTGGACCTCTCCTTGCTCCTCATCAGCTGGGATCTCCAACCCCACTATACCTTCAGTCCTCTCAGAAACCTGCACTGAGAGGAATGAAGGTGTAGAATTAGGTGTGCCAAGTACTTGCAGGCAATCTGCTATCGCTACACCAACATCCGATTGTAGCAGGCAAATTTCCCTACCCCAGTTGCTAAACCGTCTAAAGAAATTCAGTCCCAGCTATCCACATGCTCAGCGGCTGAATGCTAGCTTGGCAAAATTGCTAGCACCCCAACTGCTGCCTTTTCAGCTGGTAGACTCTCCCCCCTTTCGTGAATTTGTGGAATGTGCGGTACCTCAGTGGCAGGTTCCCAAACGCCATTTCTTTTCACGGAAGGCCATTCCGGCTCTCTACCGGCATGTGGAAGGCAATGTCTTGGCCTTGTTGGACAGGGCAGTCAGCAGTAAGGTGCATATTACCGCTGACTCATCATCCAGCAAGCAGGGACAGGGACGTTACCGTTCTTTCATGGTGCACTGGGTAACTCTGCTGGCAGCTGGGAAGGATGCAGGACAGGGTGCAGTATTGTTGGAGCTTGTTTCGCCATCATGCCTCCAAAATGCTAGTAGTGGTGATTCTGCCACACCTCTCTCCTCCACCCCCTCCTCTTCTTCTTCCTCTATGGCCTCTTCCTCTGCAGATTTGTCCTCGGAACCAGCGGTTCTCAGTAGACGTTCAAGGGGCTACGCAAGCAGTCAGGCCAAAAGATGCCATGCGGTGCTTGAGTTGGTCTGTTTAGGGGACAGGAGCCACACTGGGGCAGAGATTTTGTCAGCTCTGCAGGGGCAGACTCAGAGGTGGTTGACGCCACGTGAGTTTCAGCCAGGAATGGTGGTTTGCGACAATGGCACCAACCTCCTCTGCGCCCTCCGACAGGGACACTTGACCCATGTTCCCTGTTTGGCTCACATCCTTAATTTGGTGGTGCAGCGGTTCTTGTGCAGGTACTCAGGCTTACAAGATCTCCAGAGGCAGGCCAGGAAAGTCTGTGGGCATTTCCGACTGTCGTATAATGCCAGTGCTTGGCTGGCTGACCTTCAAAAGGAATGCGACCTGCCCAAGAACCGCCTCATTTTGTGACATGCCCACCAGGTGGAACTCAACGTTGGCAATGCTGCAGCGGCTACACACGCAGCAAAGGGCCATCAATGAGTACCTGTGTAAGTATGGTACCAGGACATGGTCAGGGGAGCTTGGCTTTTTTTTGCCATGCCAGTGACTACTGATTAAGGATGCATGCACTGTCCTGTCACCATTTGAGGAGGCCACGAGGATGGTGAGCAGTGTCAGTGCATGCATCAGTTATACTGTCCCTCTTGTCTTCCTGTTGGAGCACACGCTTTGTGGAATAATGGACAGGGCACTTGAGGCAGAACAGAGGGAGGAAGAGGAGGACTTCCTTACCTCTAATGGCCCCCTTTATCCAAACAGTATTCCTGCGGGCCCGCCGATCACACAGGAAGAGGAGGAGGAGGATGAGGATTGTGTCAGCATGGAGTTGGAGCCTAGCACTCAGCATCAGCAGCAGTCTTCAAGGGATCATTCTCATTCCCCAGAAACTCATGGACTTGTACATGGCTGGGAGGAGGTGGCTGTGGATCATGTCATCCTTAGTGACCCAGAGGACTCCGGATTGAATGCCTCATCAAACCTTCACTGCATGGCCTCCCTGATCCTGCAAAGCCTGCGAAAGGACCCTCGGATTTGTGGTATCAAGGAGAGGGATCATTACTGGCTGGCAACCTTCTTGATCCATGTTACAAGGGTAAGGTTGCGGACTTATCCAGCCTTCGCAGAGGGAGCAGAGGATGAAACATCTTCGGGAGGCCTTGTAGAAAGGTTTGTGCAATGCGTTTCCAGAGCCTGGGAGGTTACAATTTCCTGGTCCTCCTTGACAACGTGTTGCTAAGGCTTTGGTCAGTCACGGAAGGAGCGGTGGAGACGGTGGTTGTCTGACTGATGCGTTCAGACAATTCTTTAGTCCACAGCCCCAAGGTCTGTTTGGTTCCATTAACCATCGCCAGCGTCCGATTTACATGGTGCAGGAATACCTAGGGGCAAAATCAGACTTGGAGACCTTTCCCACTGAAAATCCACTGGGTTACTGGGACTTGAGGATGGATCACTGGCCAGAGCTTGCACAATATGCAATTTCGCTACTGGCCTGTCCTGCATCCAGCGTTCTTTCTATAGGCACATTCAGTGCTACTGGAGGCTTTGTAACCGATCACAGAGTGCGCCTGTCCACAGACTCAGTTGATCGGCTCACCTTCAAAAAAATGAATCAGTCTTGGATCACCAGCTACCAAGCACCTGATGCTGATGTAACCGATTAATTTTTCTATGAATGTGAGATCCCATAAAGACTGCCTATGGTGAGTGACTATCCTGTTATGCTGAGTGACTATCCTATTCCTCCTCAATGTTCATGTTGATAGCTTCTAAGAACATTTTTGTTTCAGGGCACCACCACCAGTGCCTAAGGCCCAATTTTTCTGCCCCTGTGGCGTGTAATTACAATTTTTGCTGTAATATTTCACAGCAGGGCTCATTCCTGCGCTCAACAAGAGTATCTGTGAGGCTTTACAGTGTTGTGCCACCACCACCACTACTGCCTACGGCCCAATTTTTCTGCCCCTGTTTAACAGGGGCATGCGATTGCAATTCTTGATATAATATTTCACAGCAGGGCCTGTTCTAGTGCCCACCAAGAGTAACTGTGAGGGCTTACAGTGTTCTGGTATCACCAACACCTAAGGCCCAATTTTCCACAGAGTATATAGGGCAGGCCATATAGTATATACAGGTGGTCCCCTATTTTCAAACATCGGACTTACAAACGACTCCTACTTACAAACGGAGGGAGACAACAGGAAGTGAGAGGAAATCTACCCCTAGGAAGGGAAATTCTCTCCTGTAAGAGTTAATATGGGAAAAAAGATGTCTCCACTGATGCTTTATCACCAATTCTTGTTTCCCTAATAACCCCAAATTTTCAAAATCCAATTGTCATTGGGAAAGAAAGGTGAAATCTTCCTAACAGGGGCACAGATAGCAAAACAAATGTTACAGGGGTGATAACTCTTCCTTATGTTATCCAAAAATCTTAAAAATAGATATTTTGGCTGGAGCTACACTTACAAAATGTACCTGTTCCAAATTACAAACAGATTCAACTTAAGAACAAACCTTCAGTCCCTGTCTTGTTTGGACCGCTTGTATACTGCTGTTCAGAGTTTAATGAAGTCCACGCCTTTTCTTTTTTTCATTTGGGTGCGGGGTTCCCCTTAATATCCATACAAGACCCAAAGGGCCTGGTAATGGGCTGGGGGGGGGGGGTACCCATGCTATTTTTCTCATTTATTTTCAACCATATTGCCAGGACCCGACATTACATTACAGCCGCAAGCAGTTTTAAATGACTTTTATTCCTTTAAAGATGTCGTTTTGTGCAGGGACTGTTCTAAACAATGGAAACACGCGCCACTTTACAGGCATACTATAGACACCCCCAGATACGATATTTAAAGGAACATTTCATTTTTTTCACTTTAAGCATTATTAAAATCACTGTTCCCGAAAAAACTGACGTTTTTAAAACTTTTTTTGCATTGATGCACATCCCCTGGGGCTGGACCCGGGTCCCCAAACACATTTTAGGACAATAACTTGCATATTAGCCTTTAAAATTCGATGTTCGAATGTTTGCATGAACTTTCGGTCCGTTCGCATGTTCTGCCGCGAACCGAACTGGAGGTGTTCGGCTCATCCCTATATGTCGGTGTCACGAGGGCCACATACCTGATGTGAGACCGAAGTAGTGTGGAGGCCTCCCTTGCACCTCGGGTCCTTGAAGCCTCTGGAGATGAAGACAAAGACTTGGTGGACACCGAGTGGCACGGGTGCCAGAGGTGTGGAGCACCGTGCAAGCCTTAGTCCGAGATCCGAGGTCAAGTCCAGTTTGACAACGAAGTATAAAAGGGTTAATCAGAAGAAGAATGGTCAAGATCCAAGCTGGGGTCGGTTCCAATCTGGCAGCTGAGTACAAAAGGGGCAAAGAGGTAGAATGGTCAAGGTACAAATCTGAGGTCAATGGCAAGCAGCAATCAAGAGTAGTCAAATAGGTTTCCAGGTCACAACAAGTTCAGACAGATCACACACTAGCACAGGAATAAGGGGGGACTGAAGATAATCCAGCAATTTTTGCAGTGTCTGGGCTGGGCTTATATAGGGAATTTTGAGGTCACTTCCTGTGTGCCTCCTGGGCATTTTCCTGCCTTTTTCCATCAGGTTGAGGTCACTTCCTGTGTGCCTCCTGGGCATTTTCCTGCCTTTTTCCATCAGGTTGAGGTCACTTCCTCTGTGCCTCCTGGGCATTTCCTGCCTTTTTCCATCAAGTCTTCTGCGCAGGTGTGGGTTGGCGCACTGAGGCCTCTTTGCGAGGGGGAGGCAACGATGTCCCTTAGGTCTGGTATGGATTTTAAGGGGAACCCCCTACGCCGAAAAAAATGGCGTGGGGTCCCCCCAAAATCCATACCAGACCCTTATCCGAACACGCAGCCCAGTCGGTCAGGAAAGGGGGTGGGGACGAGCGAACCCCCCTTCCTGAACCATACCAGGCCGCATGCCCTCAACATAAGGGGGTGGGAGCTTTGGAGGAGGGGGGCGCCCTGCAATGACTTATATAGGTGATGACCCCGCCCCCTTATGATGTCACAGTCCCGGGACAAGCTGGGACTGTGATGTCATAAGGGGGCGTGGTCAACATCACCCGGTGACCACGTAGTGTGTTTTTTTATTGACACTTTTTCCCTAGGTGAATAGGTAGGGGTACTCAAACTCATTCACATATGGTGGGGGGGCCGGGATCTGGGGGCCCCCTTATTAAAGGGGGCTCCCGGATTCCGATAAGCCCCCCGCCCGCAGACCCAGACAACCAACGGCCAGGGTTGTCGGGTAGAGGCCCTTGTCCTCATCAACATGGGGACAAGGTGCTTTGGGATGGGGGGGCCGCAGGGTGCCCCCCTCCCCCAAAGCACCCACCCCATCATGTTGAGGGCATGCGGCCTGGTACGGTTCAGGAGGGGGGGTGCTCGCTCATCCCCACCCCCTTTCCTGACCAGTCAGGCTGCGTGCTCGGATAAGCGTCTGGTGTGCATTTTGGGGGGACCCCACATCGTTTTTTCGACGTAGGGGGTTCCCCTTAAAATCCATACCAGACCTAAGAGCCTGGTATGCTCCACGACGGGGCTCGCAAGGTGTCAATCTCGCCGATAAAAGCGTCGAGATTGACTTCCTTTTCTAGTTCCATCGTACACGAGTCACGTTCAAAATGAACAGACTTGTTAGTGTGTGGGCAAGTCCGTTCATTCAGAAAGTCCGTCGTAACTCCGTCGGGAAGACCGGCGGACATAGTGTGCCGGAAAGTTCGGTCGTGTGTAGGCAAGTCCGTCCGTAGTCCGGTCGTGTGTAGGCAAGTCCGTCCGTAGTCCGGTCGTGTGTAGGCAAGTCCGTTCGTAAAAAAAGTCAGTCGGAAGTCTGTCAAAAGTCCGTCGGAAAGTCCATTGGACCAGTCCGGTCAGAAAGTCCGCCCGTGTGTACGCCCCATTACAGTCGGTCCGTACAAGGAGGATAACAGACGTGCACACTCCGTGGGAGTGTGCCCTGCAGGTTCAGAGGATTCGATGTCTGCCGGCGACCCGCGATCGCTGTGTACAAAGGCAGAATGAGGAACTCCCTAATTATGGCCCACTGGCGTGGGGGAAAAAACCAAGCTCCCCTAACCCTGTCCTGGTGCCATAGTCGCACAGATACTCATTGATGGTCATCTGCTGCGTGTGCAGCCACTGCAGCATGGCCAATGTTGAGTTCCACATGGTGGGCATGTCACAGATTAGGCGGTTCTTGGGCAGGTTAAACTCCTTTTGGAGGTCAGCCAGCCGAGCACTGACATTATATGACCGGCGGAAATGCACACAGACTTTCCTGGCCTGCCTCAGGACATCCTGTAAGCCCGGGTACCTGCCCAAGAACCACTGCACCACCAAGTTAAGGAAGTGTTGAAACAGGGCACATGGGTCATTTGTCCCTGTCGGAGGGTGGAGAGGAGGTTGGTGCCATTGTCGCAAACCACCATTCCTGCCTTAAGCTGGCGTGTTGTCAACCACCTCTGAGCCTGCCCCTGCAGAGCTGACAGAATCTCTGCCCCAGTGTGGCTCCTGTCCCCCAAGCACACCAGCTCAAGCACCGCATGACATCTTTTGGCCTGCGTACTTGCGTAGCCTATGGAGCACCGCTGGTTCCGAGGACAAAGCACAGAAAGAGGCCATGGAGGAAGAAGAAGAGGAGGGGGTGGAGGAGAGAGGAGATTCAGAATCACCAGTAGTAGAATTTTGGACGCGTGGTGGCAGATCAACCTCCAACACTACTGCACCTTGTCCTGCATCCTTCCCAGCTGCCAGCAGAGTCACCCAATTTACCGTGAAAGATAGGTAACGTCCCTTTCCATGCCTGCTGGACCATGAGTCAGCAGTAATATGCACCTTACCACTGACCGTCCTGTCCAGCAAGGCCAAGACATTGCCTTCCACATGCCAGGAGGGAGCTGGAATCGCCTTTCCTGAGAAAAAGTGGCATTTGGAAACCTGCCACTGAGGAACCGCACATTCCACAAACTCACGGAAGGGGGCAGAGTCTACCAACTGAAAAGGCAGCAGTTGAAGAGCTAGCAATTAAGGCCAAGCTAGCATTCAAGTGCATGTGGATGGCTGGGAGCGAACTTTTTTCGGCGGTGCAGCAGCTGGGGCAGGGAAATTTGCCTGTTACAATCTGATCTTGGTGTACTGATAGCAGATTGCCCGCAAGTACTTGGCTGTGACACACCTAATTCTACACCTTCATTCCTCTCAGTGCAGGTCTCAGAGAGGACTGAAGGTATAGTGGGGTTGGAGCTGATGAGGAGCAAGGAGAGGTTCTCTTTGTTCTTTGGTGTGGGTCTTTTAGGTACACTTGCCAACAAACTGCATGACTGGTCGACATTAGTCTGGTCAAGCATGTGGTGCCCAAGCGGGTGATGTTTTGGCCACGCGAGATACGCTTGAGACATATGTTGCAAATAGCAGCGGTGCGATCTGATGCACTCGTCTCAAAAAAGGCCCACACCAAAGATCTTTTGGAATAACGTGCAGAGACAGCAGCGCCCTGCACATGCGGAGCTCTGCAGTGTGATGCAGTCGGTGTGCTGCCCTTAAGCTGGCCCCTAGAGGGCATACTGCCTCGTTGGTGATGTGCCTCCTCCTCCTCTCTCAGGCACCCACGTGGAGTCAGTGACCTCATCATCCCCTCCCTCCTCATCACTGGAGCAAATCTGGCAGTATGCTGCAGCTGGGGGAACATGACTGCCAGATTGCTGTCCTTCTTGGGCACCCCCTCTCTCTGGGCTCTGGGATATAGTGATACTGCAGCTAGCAGAATCAACCGCCTGCCTGTAGTATTAATAGGATCAGAACAACAGCAATTGCCTTCAGGTAGCTTTAGGTGCACACTGTGCAGAGGACACAGTACACTAACTGTAAATACTGCAGCTGCCTGCCTGTGGTATTAATAGGATCACAACAATAGCAATTGTCTTCAGGTAACTTTAGGTGCACACTGTGCAGAGGACACTGTACACTAACTGTAAATACTGCAGCTGCCTGCGGTACTAATAGGATCAGAAGTACACCACTAATTTTCTTCAGGTAGCTTTAAGTGCACATTGTGCAGAGGGCACACTACACTAACTGTAAATACTGTAGCTGCCTGCCTGCTGTGGTACTAATAGGATCAAAAGAACACCAGCAATTTTCTTCAGGTAGCTGTAAATACTGTAAAAACACCTGCCTGCCTGTCAGTAGGAAGAGAATAACAGGAACGGATCTAGCTAAACTGAATACAGTGTGTATATATATATATATATATACAACACCTAGGATGCATATATATACACAATACACTGGAAGTGTGTTAGAATATTATTCCAAATTCATAATTCGGCACTTATAGGTGTTATATTATATTCATGGCAAGCTTGCAAAACATATTTGGTTTTATGATTAATCATGATAAATAGAGTATGTGTGAATGACCTTGATCAATAGATTTGACATGATTCTTCTTCTAAAGCTGAGCATTGCTGGATTTTTCTGGTGTAGCCAATTTGAGTATGACATTTAAAGTTCTTTGGTATAGAATGTCATGAGAAGACGAAAATAGACACGTGTCCACGTAGCTAAAGGAATATACATTGAGGATTATATCCTGTTAAGTTAAGCTAGTTTGTAGTTCCAGTCATATTAATAAGTACTAGTATATAGTTACTTAATGTAAAGTTGATAATATGTGTTCATATTATATAGATGTTTGGTTATATGACATTACATGATCAGCATATTACTTCAAATATGGAGTGTTACATGTGGGCTTGTCAATCGTATGCCATATATGACTATGAGTGCATACTGAAGCTAGCAGAAATGAATATGTGCCATACAAGGTTCTAAGTTGGTGTGAGGTTATGACGTTCACATGTTCACATGTAACATATAAAGCCAATGCTTCCATATTGAAGGGAGACACAGACACACAGACAGACACACACACACAGACACACACACAGCTACTAGGATAGATACTGACATGTTTACAAGACACTTTGATAAGTTGGGACAGCTGTCAATTCTGCCAGAAGACTGAGAACGTCATTTCCTGTTTCTTCTTGGAGGACACAAGACAGCATGGAGACAGGAGGGCAGCAGCCATGAAGCATACATGCTCTAAGCTTATTACAGCTTAATAACTTTTTATTCTATTTCATATATTTTTACCCACACTGAACTGAACTAATATATTTTTACATTGTATTTATGATGCCAACTGTGTGACAATAAACTCACACTTTGTTTTAAGTCAATTTGGCTATCAATGCTATTTCATCCGGAAGCGCCTCTGAGATACAAGAATATTAGATATTAATAATATTCTTCATTTTGGCGAGCCAGACAACTGCCGTCATTTCTCAATTTTTACGGAAATCTCGATCCTTGCTGAGGGGGGAGAGATTAGCGTAGTTTTGCGAATATTCAAGTCTCGAGAAAAAAGACGGTTCAGAACCTATCAACCAAGAGGTGTTTGTGTTACGTCAGATGTGGACAACAGTCCAGCAACAGACGGTTGAAGACGAGAAATTCTTCTAAATACGGTGAGTAAAAGTTATGGAATTTATTGATGAAATAGCTAGAGACAGCAAGCTAGAGTTTAAAGATGTGTCTTTATATCCAAATGACAGTCACTTGTGGAGATATATGTACAATGAATGCTTAAATGCCAATACACAGATTGATAAATCCAGGTTCACTGTACATAAATTACGTAAAAAGATAGCTAATATCTTAAGCTTAGTGAGAATATTTAACAAAATGATTATTAATGTTGATTTACCTGCTAAAAATGTGTGTACACTAAAGCAGACAGAATGTAACACTGTACAGAACACAGGGAAGCATGAAAATTTGTCTCCAGATTCTCTTAATTGTCCAAACTGTGAGATTTTTTGTAATTATATAGAGAATCTTGAGGAACAAATTGACTCCAAAACAAATCTTTTGGAAAAACTTCAGAATGACAGTAGATTGACACAGATTGCTGTAATAACTACAGATGACAAAAAGACTGAATCCAAATGTAAGCAACAATCCTCTTATATTCCGGAAAGTTCGGATATGGAGAATGTTGATGCTACTGATGAAAAAGAAATGAAACATAAAAACTTATTATGTAGAACTGCAAAACTAAAGTTGCAAATACATGACCAACTTATGAAAGTTTTAAAAGATTTTCCTATTTATGACACTGAGGCAACTGTATTTTCCAATTGGGATTTATTTGAAATGTTTGCGGATCGTTTTAATCT
Source organism: Lithobates clamitans (assembly GCA_037952925.1). NCBI lineage: Eukaryota > Metazoa > Chordata > Amphibia > Anura > Ranidae > Lithobates > Lithobates clamitans. The sequence continues at coordinate 605,537 of JBBGZY010001528.1, forward strand.
GTCAAATGATCAATGCAATTACATATTTCAGTTGTGGGTTCCTGTTAATTTCGCTAAACGAATTAACACACCTGTTATTGATGACGAAGGTCAGGAAAAACAAAATGACGCAACAGATAGACTGCGACAATTATTGCTATGTATGACCGGTGAGCAAATACCGACCATAGAAATGTTAGATCTTTTACAGACTACTGCAGAAGAAAGTCCAATTGACTTTAGAATTAAATTTTGCAAAGTTTATCAAATGATATTTGGAGTAGATGATGACAATGACCCAGGTTTAAAAACAGCTTTCATAAAAAAATTTAAATACCTTGACCCAACTTCAGTAGCCATAGCGCAGGAACGTCAAAATTTAAATGATGTAGTAAACTTCATTGATAAAATTAGGAGACAATTGAATCAAAGCAATCTCACACACGAGATAGCTATAATTCAATGTGACAAAAATAGTCAGGCTGCGGACATGTCAGAAACGACAGGTCTTGGCAGGAATGACAAGGACAGCTGCAGACAAGTGAGGCAAGGAGAGCCTATCACGTGTCTTTACTGTCATAGATCTGGTCATATGAGAAAACATTGCTGTAAATTTAAGAGAAACTCGCAAATAAAAACTAAAGATATGGAGAATGAAAAATCAGCTTTTGTAAAACCCGATTTTGCATGTCAATTTAAAATTTTGACTGAATTGCCTTATGCCACTGAAGTCAAACAGATCAGTAATTTGACTGTTAACAGCAGTTCAGACAACACTGTCACTGAAAGAGAGGGTTTATTGCCATTGCCAAAATTAGAATCACACCGGGATTCAATTTCTCTGCCATTACAATATGTAGCACCAATTATTTTGGACGAGAATGGTAGGCCATATATACAATGTTTGCTGAATGGTAAAAACATTAATTGTCTTATTGACAGTGGATCTGAGATTAGCCTTACCAAAGAAAACATACCTGTGAAACCAAATTCTCCTATGTGTAATATAGTGGGTTTTAATAATACAGGTAATTCCACTGCTAGACAGGTATCTAATGTAACATTTGAAGTACCTGGATTAGTCAAAACTAACATTAATATTTGGGTATGTCACAAAGCAGAGAATATACTCGGCATTGATGTAATCAATGAACAAAAATGGGTGATTGATTTGGCTAATAAAAGTATTTGGAAAGATCCATCTAGGCCCAAATCAGTGCTTATTGATCCCTCTGTATACAGTAAAGTTGGTTCCGTTACCAATATGTCTACAGAACAAAAATGGCCTGATGTTGATGGTAATTGTGCTTTAAAGGAAGTGGTACAACGTTTTCCAAGTTTGTGGTCAAAGTTCAAAAATGACATTGGAACTTTGAAAAATACTGAATTGAATATTGAGGGAAAAGATCCAGAACCCCTTAATCAGTATGAGTTACCACTAGAATCAATTGGTCCACTTTCTGCCATTATTCAAGAGTTTGTACAACTTGGAATTGTAAAGAAAGCTAAATCAGTGGTAAATAACTGTATTTGGCCTATTAAAAATACTGATAATTCATATTCTTTATCAGTTGACTTAAGGACATTGAATAAACATATCACAAATAACCCAGTTCTTCCTGATAAATCTAACTTAAAGTTAAATTTGAATGCCGAGGACAAAGTGTTCTCTGTATTAAAAATTATGAATAGCCATTTTTCTCTTCCGTTAACTACTAGCAGCCAGTACAAACTCGCATTCACATTCAGAAAAGAGACTTATACGTTCACTCGATTAATACCTGGCCTAGGTATTGGTGATGGTATAGTTCATGAAACTATAGCAAAAATACTTTCAAAATTTTCTAGGCCAGACTGCATTTGTCAGCATGTGGATACGATTTTGCTGAGTACTCAGAATATCGATGAACATATAGCTCTTTTGTCTGAGTTGTTTATGATGTTACAAGCTGAAGGTTTAAAATTAAACACGACAAAAGTCCAGCTGATGAAAAGTCAAGTGAAATACCTTCACATGCAAATTAGTCAAGGAAAGAGACAACTGTTGCAAGAAACAGTTAGAGAGATCACTGCAATCCCACCTCCAACAACTCATAATGCATTGCGTCAATTTTTGCATAAAATAAATCATTGCAAAGAGTTTGTACACTGTTTCGCAGAAAAAGTTAATCCACTATATAATCTTTTGAGAAATAAAGGTAATATAGTTGACCAATGGGGTCCAAATGAGAAAAATGCCTTTGAAATGTTGAAAAAAGATTTGCAGAATGCTCCAACATTAAGTACAATAGAGGTTTGTTCTGAAGCATCTTTTGTTTTGAAAACTCATGTGTCTGAGAATGCCATCTCAGTAACGTTGTCTCAATTACAAGAAGGTAAGGAGAAAATAATTGCCTATTTCTCCAGAGTTTTATCATTTTTGGAAAAAACTTTTGAGTCAGGTGTAAAGCAACTGTTAAGTGTTTACTATGCAATTAAAGCTACAGAGAGCATAGTGAAATCAAACAAAATCATTGTACAGACACCTGACTGCTCACTAAAAGGTATTTTTGAGGAAGATAGTTTTAAAGAATGTCGTAAAACATATCCTCTATGGTTCAGAGCTTTATCATCCAAACACATTCAGATAGATGTAAAAGGAAGACATCTTCAGGAATGTACACCAGCACATGTTTATACAGCTGCATCTCAGAAGTCTTCATCTCAGGTCTCCAGCATAAGAACAGAGAAGGACATAGAGCCAGTATTTGTTACTGCAGAACAGTCTAACACTAGAGTAAGAGCTTCAACACAGAATACAGTTACGCACATTTCTAATCTTTTAGAGATGAGAACAAAGGCATAGTCCATTGTCATCTCTGGGTGGTACAAAACTTTTATTTTGTTTGTGAAAACAGAGATTTGTATCATGACCAAAGGAGGTGTTGCGTCCTGTCATACCTAAACTTCACAGTACATATGATTTATAGTTTAGGCCATCTTAGACAGGATAAGGACAGTACATTGTCATACAGAAGTTCTCTTTGAAGGAAAATATGAGATAATATTATTTTAAATATAGTTTAACAAATTCACAAAGTTATTGTCTCATAATGTTTTAACATTTGTTGGAAAAAAGTTACAAGAATTTAATGAAAATATTTTATGCCTGATTAATGATACTGCATTTCTTTTACAGAAATGGCATCTAAAATCACATAAATATGGAAGATAACAAGCTCATATGAAGAGCAAAGAGAATATCAGGAAAATTCAAAGTTAAAGAAGGAATCCTCTAGGGAAGAATATTGGACAAAAGATTTATACTTCAGATTTATGACTGTTTTATCTTATTCAACAAGGTTTTTCTAATCTAACAGAACTTGAAGAAGAAACTTTAAAGACATTTCATGAAGAAAAAATTAATCAGAAGAAACTTTATCTACTATAGATAAACAATTTGGGACTCAAACATTTGACCACATATACATTTTTTGATAATCCGATTATTCTGATATTAATGTTCATATTACGTTAGGATTATCATTATTATTTTTATTTATGTTTCATTATTCATATATTGAATATTTTTAGGTAACAACTGCACACTCATTCTAGTTTATAGAACATCTTTTGTTCATAACTTAAGAAACATATCACTCTTAATAGAACTATTGAAAGTTAGAACAAGTTTTATGTGTAAAGTATATTTCCAAAGAGCTAAAATATTATTTGAGCACAAATATGGAAATATATTATTGCATAATTTATTTTAATAATAATAATTGTTATTATTATTATTAATAATAGTAATTATAGATATGAGTCATCATTATGTTATACATTTTTAAATTCTATATAATTATTTTAAGATTTTGAATAGATGGATCTAGGAGGAGTTAAAGTAAAGAGAAAAGCGATTAGAAGGAGAGTTATTTCTAGCTGCTTCAGTTCTGAGGAATATTGTGTTCAATCATTTGATACAAGGATGTGTAAATGTGACACGAATGATGTTTTGAATGTATTAGAATATTTTGATATGATTAATCATAATTCAGGGGGGATTGTTAGAATATTATTCCAAATTCATAATTCGGCACTTATAGGTGTTATATTATATTCATGGCAAGCTTGCAAAACATATTTGGTTTTATGATTAATCATGATAAATAGAGTATGTGTGAATGACCTTGATCAATAGATTTGACATGATTCTTCTTCTAAAGCTGAGCATTGCTGGATTTTTCTGGTGTAGCCAATTTGAGTATGACATTTAAAGTTCTTTGGTATAGAATGTCATGAGAAGACGAAAATAGACACGTGTCCACGTAGCTAAAGGAATATACATTGAGGATTATATCCTGTTAAGTTAAGCTAGTTTGTAGTTCCAGTCATATTAATAAGTACTAGTATATAGTTACTTAATGTAAAGTTGATAATATGTGTTCATATTATATAGATGTTTGGTTATATGACATTACATGATCAGCATATTACTTCAAATATGGAGTGTTACATGTGGGCTTGTCAATCGTATGCCATATATGACTATGAGTGCATACTGAAGCTAGCAGAAATGAATATGTGCCATACAAGGTTCTAAGTTGGTGTGAGGTTATGACGTTCACACGTTCACATGTAACATATAAAGCCAATGCTTCCATATTGAAGGGAGACACAGACACACAGACAGACACACACACACAGACACACACACAGCTACTAGGATAGATACTGACATGTTTACAAGACACTTTGATAAGTTGGGACAGCTGTCAATTCTGCCAGAAGACTGAGAACGTCATTTCCTGTTTCTTCTTGGAGGACACAAGACAGCATGGAGACAGGAGGGCAGCAGCCATGAAGCATACATGCTATAAGCTTATTACAGCTTAATAACTTTTTATTCTATTTCATATATTTTTACCCACACTGAACTGAACTATTATATTTTTACATTGTATTTATGATGCCAACTGTGTGACAATAAACTCACACTTTGTTTTAAGTCAATTTGGCTATCAATGCTATTTCATCCGGAAGCGCCTCTGAGATACAAGAATATTAGATATTAATAATATTCTTCAAAGTGCAGCTAACTGACTCGCCTGCCTACTCTATTTAACTTAAATCAAATGACACTGTCTCTGTTTCTCTCTCTCTCTATCTCTCTCTCAACACCGGGACACACTACACAGGGCCAACATGAGGCGACCTTATATAGTGTGGGGCGTGTACTAAACCTCCTGAGCCATAATTGGCCAAAGCCACCCTGGCTTTGGCCAATTACGGCTCTCTGTACAGACGGCGCTGTGATTGGCCAAGCATGCGGGTCATAGTGCATGCTTGGCCAATCATCAGCCAGCAATGCACTGCCATGTCGCAGTGAATTATAGGCCGTGACATGCCACTCGAATTTGGCGCGAACGGCCCATATCATTCGCAATTCGACGAACAGTCGAACATGCGATGTTCGAGTCGAACATGGGTTTGACTCGAACTCGAAGCTCATCCCTAGTTTACACACACAGATCACGATTTTCCATGTTTCAGCTGCGATCGCGGGAGCCCGGCACTGGCATCGGTTCCGGGGGGTGAGCAGCAGGCATGCGTGCGCCCCCCTAGTGGCCACAGGGCTAAACGACGTAACAGCTTCGTCCAGCTGTGCGATTCTGTCGCAGTACAGTGGTCAGTAAGCGGTTAAAGAAAACATATAATAATTTGGGGAAATTAATATTTTCTATAATTATTATTTTCTATTATATTTTTAATATTTCCAGCTGAAAATGCAGATTTTTTAAAAATGTGTGCGCAAAATAAAAAAAAAATACAACACAGCAGGAGCCTGCAGAGAATGAACCCACAGAGATAAAATATTGTATTATATATTCAGTTTGAACTGAAGTATAATGTCCGCGTGTCTTAATGTATGAAATATAACCGAAGAATGAGCTACAGAGCAGAGGGCAAAATACGGGATGCAGTTATTAAAATCGCCACAAGATGGCGATATCACTTCGATCGAGAGGACTGCTCAGATAGGAAGTGATGTAAGGAGAGGAAGTGATGTAAGGAGAGGAAGTGATGTAAGACAAAGACAAGACGTTATATAATTTAACGACAGGACGTTGTTAGGGAGAGAACGAGGTGGAGAGGAGACATCACCGGATCACACAGAGGAGGTAATAAGATCTTATTTTATATTTACACCCAGTAACCCCCCCGTCATGTCTGTCCTCTTCCTTCATAGTCACTGTGATGTCTTTTATCTCCAACATCCACTACTACAGACATATCACATCCTGTATATTGGAGTTATTTTATGATATGTGTCCAGATACATCTTAAATATAGAATAATTTATCCAACTGTCCATCCAGAGCCTCTGGTTTATAGACCGGATACATCCTAAATATAGAGCCATTTATCCAACTGTCCATCCAGAGCCTCTGGTTTATAGACCGGATACATCCTAAATATAGAGCCATTTATCCAACTGTCCATCCAGAGCCTCTGGTTTATAGACCAGATACATCCTAAATATAGAGCCATTTATCCAACTGTCCATACAGAGCTTCTGGTTTATAGACCAGATACATCCTAAATAAAGAGCCATTTATCCAACCAAGGCTGCTGCTAGAAATCATGGTGCCCGTACAGCCTACCTGACAATATATATTTTTGCTAAATACTACGGCCACTACGTTATACTTCACAGCCATGGCAGGAATTATACCCCACATCAAACAAGACCCATTCAAGTGAATAACGCTGCTCTGCAAGCACCCCAGAACCATGTACAAAGCAAAGTTGCTGTGGCCACAAGGTCTTCTTCACTATAACGTCAACCCAAACCAGGGGGGGAGGAAGCTTTGCTTTGGCCTGACTTATGGTGGATTAGTGAGATAATTGTCATCACCGCTCACTACACAGAATTATAAAGTAGTGCTGAAAATGGATTTATGTCAGTGTTCATTGACATCCACCATCTGTCTTTACAAAACACCACCCATTACAGTGCCTCCACCTCACTGCCTGAAAACAGAGATAAACAGTGCAAGGAGATTATAAAAGTCAACAAGTAAAGCACTGAGCTTCTGACTGGAGAAAGAACCATATAGAAGGTCCATCTCAAGTCCTCAATATAACGTCATGTTCCCAACAAATGAGAAGGAGATATTGTACACCATATGAAAGATCCATCTCCATTCCTCAATATAATGTCATGTTCCCAACAAATGAGGAGGAGATACTGTACACCATATAAAAGGTCCATCTCCATTCCTCAATATAATGTCATGTTCCCAACAAATGAGGAGGAGATACTGTTCACCATATGAAAGGTCCATCTCCATTCCCCAATATAACGTCATGTTCCCAACAAATAAGGAGGAGAAACTGTACACCATATGAAAGGTCCATCTCTATTCCTCAATATAATGTCATGTTCCCAACAAATGAGGAGGAGATACTGTACACCATATGAAAGGTCCATCTTCATTCCTCAATATAACGTCATGTTCCCAACAAATGAGGAGGAGATACTGTTCACCATATGTAAGGTCCATCTCCATTCCCCAATATAACGTCATGTTCCCAACAAATGAGGTGGAGATACTGTACACCATATGAAAGATCCATCTCCATTCCTCAATATAACGTCATGTTCCCAACAAATGAGGAGGAGATGCTGTTCACCATATGTAAGGTCCATCTCCATTCCCCAATATAATGTCATGTTCCCAACAAATGAGGAGGAGATACTGTTCACCATATGAAAGGTCCATCTCCATTCCCCAATATAACGTCATGTTCCCAACAAATAAGGAGGAGAAACTGTACACCATATGAAAGGTCCATCTCTATTCCTCAATATAATGTCATGTTCCCAACAAATGAGGAGGAGATACTGTACACCATATGAAAGGTCCATCTTCATTCCTCAATATAACGTCATGTTCCCAACAAATGAGGAGGAGATACTGTTCACCATATGTAAGGTCCATCTCCATTCCCCAATATAACGTCATGTTCCCAACAAATGAGGTGGAGATACTGTACACCATATGAAAGATCCATCTCCATTCCTCAATATAACGTCATGTTCCCAACAAATGAGGAGGAGATACTGTACACCATATGAAAGGTCCATCTCCATTCCTCATTATAATGTCATGTTCCCAACAAATAAGGAGGAGATACTGTACACTAGGGCTGCGCATCTTCACTGGTCTCACAATTCGATTATGATTCCGCGATGCATCACGGTTGCCGACGAGCTCCCACTTCCGCTTGGGCTGCCTAGGCGGCCCTACCACCCTGCAATCTTATGGGACACATCACAATTCCCAAAAGATTGGCCGGCTATGCAGGACAGCGCAGTGAGACATGCGCACCCGGCTGTGAAGCTGCAAGCTGTCACAGTCGGATGCCCACAGTAGTATTGCCAGTGCCGTGGACAGGCGGGGGAGAGAATGGAGGGTTTGGGTGGCCACATCGCTGGATTGTGGGACAGGTGAGTGTCTTTATATTAAAAGTCAGAAGATACACATTTTTTTTGTAGCTGCTGACTTTTAACCGCTTCAGCCCCGGAAGATTTTACCCCCTTCCTGACCAGAGCAATTTTTTAGGATTTGGCACTGCGTCGCTTTAACTGACAATTGCGCGGTCGTGCGACCTTGCTCCCAAACAAAATTGGCGTCCTTTTTTTCCCACAAATAGAGCTTTCTTTTGGTGGTATTGGATCGCCTCTGCGATTTTTTTGTTTTTTGTGCTATAAACAAAATAAGAGCGACAATTTTGAAAAAAACGCATTATTTTTTACATTTTGCTATAATAAATATCCCCCAAAAATATATAAAAAAACCCCATTTTTTTCCTCAGTTTAGGCTGATCGTATTCTTCTACATATTTTTGGTAAAAAAAAATCGCAATAAGCATTTTATTGATTGGTTTGCGCAAACGTTATAGCGTTTACTAAATAGGGGATAGTTTTATGGCATTTTTATTAATCATTTTTTTTACTAGTAATGGCGGCGATTTTTATTGTGACTGCGACGTTATGGCGGACATGTCGGCCATTTTTGACACATTTTTGGGACCATTGTCATTTATACAGCGATTTGGTGCGATTAAAAATGCACTGATTACTGTGTAAATGACACTGGCAGTGAAGGGGTTAACCACTAGGGGGCGGGGAGGGGTTAAGTATGTCCTAGGGGAGTGATTACTAACTGTAGGGGGATGGGCTAGCAGTGTCATTACTCTGATCACAGCTCCCAATGACAGGGAGCTGTGATCAGTTACACTTGTCACTAGGCAGAACGGGGAGATGCTGTTTACATCAGCATCTCCCCGTTCGTCCTCTCCGTGAGGCGATCGCGGGTATCCCTGCGACAATCGAGTCCACGGGACCCGCGACCCAACTCACGGACCTCCCGGCCGGCGCACGCAATAGCACGGCGGGGAATTCAAATGGACATACCTGTAAGTCCATTTGCACAGCCGTGCCATTCTGCCGACGTACATCGGCGTGCGCCGGTCGGGAACCGGTTAATAAACGAAAAATTGACTGGAACTCCGCTTTGAATTAAAAATAACCTCACTTCCTTAAAAAGTGCACTAATCCGGTGCATTACAGGGTACAGACATTCACACACACGGCTGCTGGGAGGTCAGGAGGGATTACAATGCACAGCTGACAAACAGCCCTGTGAAGTTCCCTGTACTGTCTCTGTGCTGACCAGTGGCAGCTGGTGCTCAAAATTTTTGGGAGGGCACAAACAAACTGAAAAATACTGAACCTCCCCCATCAAATGCAGCCACCTGTGCCCGTCAAATGCAGCCACCTGTGCCCGTCAAATGCAGCCACCTGTGCCCGTCAAATGCAGCCACCTGTGCCCGTCAAATGCAGCCACCTGTGCCCATTAAATGCAGCCACTTGTGCCAATCAAATGCAGCCATCACCTTACTAACCCCCCCACAATTCACGGGCCGCCACTGGTGCTGACCGTTCTCTGGCATTCCTGTTTGAACCTTCCAGCACACTAGGAGTTAACAGTGTAGTGTGCAAAGGGAAGCCCAGGGACCTGTCAGCACGGAGCGTGAGGTGTAAGTAGAGTACAATTATACCCTACTTACTGTTGTTCAAATTACTTTGTTTTAATAAATGCCGTGTTACAATGAATTATGTGCCCCGCTCGATGTGCTTTTTAAAAAAAAAATATGAAACTTCATACCGAATTTCACAGTAGATACATCCCGCTCATGTTTCATGTCTCTCCTGAGTCCTGACGTCAGCGGAGAATTCTCAGCCCCGCCCGCCTCTCTTCTGATATGATAGCTATAGTCAGTGGGCGGGGCTGAAAATTCCCCGCTGACATCAGTACTCAGGAGAGACGTGAAGCGTGAGAGGAGAGCGGAGAGAGGCGGGCCGGGCCGTCACATGAGCGGGATGTATTTACTGTGAAATTCGGTATGAAGTGACATATTTTTTTAAAAAGCACATCCAGCGGAGCACATCATTCATTGTAACACGGCATTTATTAAAACAAAGTAATTTTAACAATACGCTCGGAGCGCTCTCCCAGAAGGGGCGGGGCAAGTCGGGATGACGTCACCCGGCAATCGATTTTTCCGGTCCTTATGCATCGATGCCGCATCGGGGTCACCCGAATCGCGATGCATCGATGCAACAATTAATTTCAGCACCCCTACTGTACACCATATGAAAGGTCCATCCCTATTCCTCAATAAAATGTTATGTTCCCAACAAATGAGGAGGAGATACTGTACACCATATGAAAGGTCCATCTCCATTCCTCAATATAACGTCATGTTCCCAACAAATGAGGTGGAGATACTGTACACCATATGAAAGGTCCATCTCCATTCCTCAATATAACGTCATGTTCCCAACAAATGAGGAGGAGATACTGTACACCATATGAAAGGTCCATCTCCATTCCTCAATATAACGTCATGTTCCCAACAAATGAGGTGGAGATACTGTACACCATATGAAAGGTCCATCTCCATTCCTCAATATAACGTCATGTTCCCAACAAATGAGGAGGAGATACTGTACACCATATGAAAGGTCCATCTCCTTTCCTCAATATAACATTGTGCTTTTGTTTGGTAAACTGTTTTCCTTTATTATACATTTTATTTTCACTCCTGTAGCATGTTTTCTCTCTGACCATCCAGTGTAGTATGTTCCACTGACAGTTTTATGGTGGAACAAGTTATATGCTAAATATTATATGAATCTTTTTGGTGATGTCGGAAGTCAAACTTGAGACCCCCCCTTTTTCCCCCAATACTGTAAATAACATTTTGTTCTTCAGTGCACAACTACTGTTAGCTAGTATAGTTTGGGTTTATTATCTAATCTGGTTTATATTCATTGTGTTCTGTGATTGTACCCAATTTAATGGCAGAGCTCTGGGAAAGTGTTGAATGATGGACATGACTTCTGAATAAGGAGTATAAAAACAAACATAACATATATTCAAATTGTTTTTCAGCAGATGAGATAGTACTTTTGGAATCTGGAGACATCTTGACATATCTCCTGATTGTACTGCAGAAGATAGTGACAGTGCACAATATTCTTGTGGCAAGTTGAATGGATCCTTCTAATCCTGAGGAACCTTTTGATAAATCCCATACTATGACTTCAGATGTCCATCTAAGATCAATGGATCCTTCTAATCCTGAGGAACCTTCTGAGAAATCCCATACTATGACCTCAGATGTCCAGCCAAGTTCTCACAGTGCTGACAGATCAACAGATCCAGCCAATCCCCAGAAATCCTCTTCTAGCCATGAGGGAGCTCACACAGGAGGGAGCTCATTGTCATGTTTACTGTGCAGGAAAACATTCACTGAGAAAAAAGAACTTCTTAAACACCAGAAAATTCACAAGAATGAGCTTCCTTATTCATGTTCAGAGTGCGGGAAAAGTTATTCTGAGAAAGCGTACCTTGTGAAACACCAAAGAAGTCACACTGGTGAGCGTCCCTATTCATGTTCCGAATGTGGAAAATGTTTTATTAGGAAAGTGAATCTTCTTAGTCACCTGAGAACTCATACAGGTGAGCGTCCTTATTCCTGTTCAGAGTGCGGAAAATGTTTTGCTGAACAAGGAAACCTTCTTAATCACCAGAGAGTTCATACGGGTGAGCGTCCCTTTTCCTGTTCAGAGTGCGGAAAATGTTTTTCTGAAAAATCAACCCTTCTGAAACACCAAAGAATTCACACTGGTGAACGTCCCTATACATGTTCAGAGTGCGGGAAAAGTTATTCACATAAAGGAACTCTTGTTGCGCACCAGAGAAGTCATACAGGCGAGTGTCCCTTTTCCTGCTTAGAGTGCGGCAAAAGTTTTTCCAGAAAAAAACCCCTTGTTAAACACCAGAGAGTTCACACGGGTGAGCAACCCTTTTCCTGTTCAGAGTGTGGAAAATGTTTTTCTGAACGAGGAAACCTTCGTAACCACGAAAGACTTCACACTGGTGAGCGTACTTTTTCATGTTCAGAGTGCGGGAAATGTTTCACTACCAAAGCAAACCTTGTTACTCACCAGAAGATTCACTCAGGTGACCGTCCCTATTTATGTACAGACTGTGGGAAATGTTTCACTGCGAAGCACACACTTCTTACACACATGACAAGACACAGCTCAGAGCATCCAAACAACATTCAGACTGTGATAAATGTTGTACAGATCACATAAGTCTAACCGAAGAGAAGAAATGCCTGACGCGTTTCGTCAAATGTAGGATGGCTTTTATCTGGTGAAACCGTTCAGTCCATAGAAGACCTGGACGATAATAAATGATTATATAATGGGGGACAGCCTGGGAAAAGTCATGTTTCATTTATAGGCGGAGCTTATCAGAATGAGTCTTCTGTTGGTTTCTTCTGTTTCTTGGAGACTCCAAATGGTGGGATGATCCTACTAAAGGTTCCTCCCTTCCCCCTTTACCACCACCACTTTACCATATTCCCACTCTTGTTTTTCCATTCTGCATGCTTTAAAATAAAAATGCAGCCTGCGGAGTGGTAGTTTTATGCATGCAGACCCTGGAACTCTATGATATAGGACAATTTTAACCCCATAAGCCTCAGATTTTCAGGGGAATGGCTCAAGTGGTAGAATCACATCACCACAAGCTAACTGAAGACAGTCATGTTTCTGGGGGTGTAATTTATAAACTTAGAAGTGGTAAGTATAGTGAAATGCAGGAACAATGACTGGAACGCGGTCTGCCTGGTATTTGTATTCTGCAGAAAATGGACCTTGCCTACTGAATGCAGAAAGGACCTCTGCTCAAATGTCCCGACCCCTAACATCCAATCAGGATTTCCACCCTTCCATCGGTGCTAAGTGAGGGGCTTATTACAAAGTAGACATGTGCAATTAGTTCCCTTCTGAATTTGGTTTTTCGACAAATTAATTCGGAAATATTCAAATGAACGCAAACCCGTTTAACAAGTTTTTCCGAAATTCAAATTTTGAAATCTGAAAAAAAAAAAATTGAAAATTCCAAGAAAAATTCGAAAATCTGAAAATTCAAAAGAACGAAAATCCAAAAATAAGAATAAAAAGCCAAAAATTTGAAAACCTGAAAATTGAAAAATCTGAAATAATAACTAACTAATAAGAACTATTACTATTACATTTTAGGTATTGGAATTTCCTTTTGAATTTGGCTGTTAGTGAACGCAACGAAGTTATCGGAAGTTACAAATTATCCGAAATAACAAATGCTGTTTCTAAACAAATGAAACGTAACAAATTATTAATAATAATAAAAATGTTTTTTATTTATTATTATTAATTTGTTACATTCCATTTGTTTAGATGCGCCATTCGTTATTTCGTAACTTCGGATAAATTCGTATTCATTACATTCACTATCCAAAGTTACGAATTATCCGAAATAACGAATGCTGCATCTAAACAAATGGAACGTAACAATATAATAATAATATTAACAAAAACTTTTTATTATTATTTATTATTCTTAATTCATTTGTTCCATTCGTTTTAGATGCGGCATTCGTTATTTCGGATAATTCGTAACTTCGGATAAATTCGTATTCGTTACGTTCACTATCCAAAGTTACAAATTATCCGAAATAACGAATGCTGCATCTAAACGAATGGAATGTAACAAAATAATAATACTAAATAATAATAATATTAACAAAAACATTTTATTATTTATTATTCCTTATTCGTTCCGTTCCATTTGTTTAGATGCGGCATTCGTTACTTCGGATAATTCGTAACTTCGGATAAATTCGTGTTCGTTACATTCACTAACAGCCAAATCTGAAAGGAAATTTCAATATCTGTAACTTAATAGTTAGTTATTATTAGTTAGTTATTCGGTTTGTCAAATTTTTGGATTTTCTTTCTTATTTTTGGATTTTTGTTCTTCTTTTCAGATATTCTTTCTTTCAAATGTTTTCATTTTCTTTCTTATTTTCGAATTTACAAATTTATTCAAAATAACGAATTTAAATCATAGCGAACGACCCGAAAAATGGAAATAAAAAAAAAACGAATGAAACGAAAACAAACAAATTTTTTGGCAGTGCACATGTCTATTATAAAGGCGGTCATTGAAAACACTTCCCCCGTAATTCCAGCCTCACATCCATAAGACATCTCCAGAATATCCCGTGCTTGGCTAAAATAATGATTCTTCTACATGTGTTAAAGCTTTGTGAATTGAGCCTCATATGTTGTAATTCAATGTTCATTTTTTTTTTATTCTTAAGTTTCACATTTATAAATATTAAAACTCTTATCAATTTGTTGTTTTTCGTTTTATTTTTTAATTGTCTGGATTTGATGTGAGGTATAATCTGTGTGTGGAACTATCGATGTAACCTGATAGAAGAATGGACCACGCAAAATGATGAAACATAATTTGGGCTGCAGTATTTATATATCACAAGGTGGTCATGTCCTACATCCCAACTGTCCCGGATTCTGTGGGATTGTCCCGAGATTTCAACAAAATCCTGGCATGTGGGGAGGCACAGCGTGGTTGCGGCAGCAGCAAACACTCAGGCTGGGTTCAGACATATGCGAATTGAATGTGGGTTTCCCCCACATCCAATTCACATGACAGGCGCGTGTGACCGCCTCTCAATGGAGCCGGTTCACACAGCTTCGGGGGGCGGCCGCGGTCCGCCTTCAAAAAGCATCCTTGGCGTCTTTGTGTCCGATTCAGGTGCGAATTCTGGCAAAAAATGTGGACCTGATTTGCACCTGAACCGGTAAACAAGTAACGCCCCGGACACCAGGCATGAACCCGCGAGCCGCATATGTGTGAACCCAGCCAGTTGCACCGAACAGAACTTGTTATAGTATTATATTGGAACTTCAATCTCTTAATCAACATTGACTATTTTGAATCCTTCTGCTGCGAACCTTAGTAAACAGATAGGAAAGTATATCATATTTACATGTTTTAAACTGTTTTTCGCATTTCTTTAGTTACTTCCTGGTTCCATGCCTAGGCAAATGATGTCATACATCCCAGGAGTCTTCAGAGGGGTTTTCTTAGCTATGCACAAATTCCTGCCTACATATCTGAGCTGAGGGCAGATGGAATCCGGAAAGTAAGCTAAATGAATAATTTGCCCTTACTTAAGATGGTTGTGGCCAGATATGCTGGGGGGGGGTGTTTTTAAGTGATTTGTCAGCACAATAAAGCGTGGAGACATGGATGGATGGAGACGTTTGCTTTAAATATTAAAAATGCATTAAATTGCGCAAATTTTGGTTTGTGGTGCTCAGATGCCATGTAATTCTGCTTTAAAGGCTAGGTTCTCCTTTTTTTTTTTAAATTCCAGCTCCCCTATATACCAATATAGCATTAATGTACTTCTTTTGCAAAAATAAAACAGCTTTCCATTTATTCTACACACGCTTACCTCACACGCTGTATGGCTGTTCAAAACACTTCTTCATTACTTCTGCCTTACTTCCTGGTTAGAATATAGGTCATGACACAGGAAGGAGTTGACCAGCTGAGGGTAGATGATGCAGGGTGTGTGCTAATGAGATCAGCTGGTCAACTCCTTCCTATGTCATGACCTTAAGTCTGTCCATGGAAGTAAGGCAAAAGTAATGTATATGTGTTTTTGGACAGCCATGAAAAGAGTGAGGTAAGCGTGTGTAGAATTAATGGAAAGCTATTTTATTTTTGCAAAAGGAGTACATTAACCACTTGCCGACCAGCTCACGCAGATATACTGCAGCAGGTTGGCTCTCCTGTGCAAACCGATGTACCTGTAGATCGGTAGGGATGAGCTTTCTGTTCGGGTCAAACATTGGCTGTTCGCCCGTTCGTTGAAAACTGAACATTATGGGCCATTCGTACCAAATTCGAGCGGTGCGTAACGGCCCATAATGCACTGCGGGAGAGAAGAGCATTGCTGTATGATGATTGGACAAGCATGCACTATGACCCGTATGCTTTGGCCAATCACAGCGCTGTCAGCAAGGAGAGCCATAATTGGCCAAAGGCACGGTGCCTTTGGCCAATTATGGCTCAGGGGGTTAAATCCACGCCCCACACTATATAAGACCGCCTGCACGTCGGCCCTGAGTAGTGTGTTGCTGACGTTGACCGAGAGTGTGTCATTTCATTTAGATTGAGCAGGCAGGTGATTCAGTTAGCTGCAGTGTATTTAGTATATACTGTATTTATCGGCGTATAAATCGTGGGTGCGTGTTATACGCCGATCCCTGTTGTTTGTGTGGGGGAAGAGGAGCGAGCGCCGCCGAAAAAGACCGAGCCAAGTGTACTGTGTACTCGGCTCGGTTCCGCTCGCAGTCCTGCCTCTTAGCCTTTACGTCCAGCCATTAGACTGGTGATGTGTCCATCATAGGAGCCAGGCCAAGGGGCGGGACTGTGAGACGAGCCGTATCTCTGTGGCGCAATAATTAAAAAAAACTAAAATGCTGCAGATGGACACTGGGGAAGGCTGCAGATGGACCCTGGGCAAGGCTGCAGATATACACTTCAAATGTAAGTTTTTTCCGTAAACTTCCCTCCTAAACTTGGGGTGCGTGTTATATGCCGGCTCGTGTTATACACCGATAAATACGGTATATACATATTTTAGCTAGATCTGACTGCAGTCCGTTCCTGGTGTACTGTTTCTAATATACTTCAGGCAGGCAAGTGGTTATATACAGTCATATCTCGTGTGTGTGTGTGTGTGTGTGTATATATATATATATATATATATATATATATATATATATATATATATATATATATATATATATATATATATCCACTGTGTCCAGTTTAGCTAGATGATACTGCTTCTAATATGCTTTCAGGCAGGTGATTCGGTGAGCTGCAGTGCATAAAATATATATACAGTCTCCTACATCTATATCCACTGCATTCTAGTCTAGCCAAGCCTATATCTGACTGCAGGCCATTCCTGGTGTACATTTTCAAATACACTTTCAGGCAGGTGATTCAGTGATCTGCAGTGCATAAAATATATATATACAGTCTCCTACATATATATCCACTGCATTCCAGTCTAGCCAAGCCTATATCTGACTGCAGGCCATTCCTGGTGTACGTTTTCAAATACACTTTCATTCAGGCAGGTGATTCAGTGATCTGCAGTGCATTAAATATATATACAGTCTCCTACATATATATATATCCATTGCATTCTAGTCTAGCCAAGCTTATATCTGACTGCAGGCCATTCCTGGTGTACATTTTCAAATACACTTTCAGGTAGGCAGGTGATTCAGTGATCTGCAGTGCATTAAATATATAGTCTCCTACATATATATCCACTGCATTCTAGTCTAGCCAATCCTATATCTGACTGCAGGCCATTCCTGGTGTACGTTTTCAAATACACTTTCAGGCAGGCAGGTAGGTGATTCAGTGATCTGCAGTGCATAAAATATATATAAAGTCTCCTACATATATATATCCACTGCATTCTAGTCTAGCCAAGCCTGTATCTGACTGCAGGCCATTCCTGGTGTACGTTTTCAAATATACTTTCAATCAGGCAGGCAGGTGATCTGCAGTGCATAAAATATATATAAAGTCTCCTACATATATATCCACTGCATTCTAGTCCAGCCAAGCCCATATCGGATTGCAGGCCATTCCTGGTGTATGTTTTCAAATAAACTTTCAAGCAGGCAGGCAGGTGATTCAGTGATCTGCAGTGCATTAAATATATATATATGTATATATATATATATACAGTCCTGACTGCAGGCCATTCTTGGTGTACTTTTTCGAATATACTTTCAGGCAGGCAGGCAGACAGGTGATTCAGTGATCTGCAGTGCATAAAATATATATACAGTCTCCTACATATATATCCACAGCATTCTAGTCTAGCCAAGCCTATAGCTGACTGCAGGCCATTCCTGGTGTACATTTTCAAAATACTTTCAGGCAGGCAGGTGATTCAGTGATCTGCAGTGCATTAAATATATATACAGTCTCCTACATATATATATCCACTGCATTCCAGTCTAGCCAAGCCTATATCTGACTGCAGGCCATTCCTGGTGTACGTTTTCAAATATACTTTCAGGCAGGCAGGGGATTTGTTTATCTGACTGCAGGCCATTCCTGGTGTACATTTTCAAATACACTTTCAGGTAGGCAGGTGATTCAGTGATCTGCAGTGCATTAAATATATAGTCTCCTACATATATATCCACTGCATTCTAGTCTAGCCAAGCCTATATCTGACTGCAGGCCATTCCTGGTGTACGTTGTCAAATACACTTTCAGGCAGGCAGGCAGGCAGGTGATTCAGTGATCTGCAGTGCATTAAATATATATATACAGTCTCCTACATATATATATCCACTGCATTCTAGTCTAGCCAAGCCAAATTTTACAGCATGTCTGGAAGGCCACCAAGGAGAGGCAGATGCTCACAGGCCACTAAAAGAGGGCAAGCAGGCTCTGTGTCTACAGCCAAAAGTGCTGGTAATGGACACGGTGCATCCTCAGCACGTGGCCATGGGGCACGCTTGTCCTTTTTTTCGGCAGCTGGCCGTGTTGATCCACAACATGCAGAAGAGTTTGTAGAGTGGATAAGTAAGCCATCCTCATCCTCCTCATCCTCTGTCACCCAGGCTCAGAGTAGTTTGCCTGCCAATGCAGCTACCAAAGCGGTCTATTCCATCGGCTCAATGTCACTCCTTCCCTAGCCCACCATCCTGCACGGAGGAGTCCCCGGAACTGTTCGACCACAGTGTCAGGTACATGCTGCAGGAGGATGCGCAGCGTTTTGAAGGCTCCGATAATGGTACCCGGGTTGAGGAAGGCAGTAACGTGAGCTCAGAGAGAGGGGGTGCCCAAGAAAGACAAGAAACTGGCAGTCATGTTCCCCCAGCTGCAGCATACTGCAAGGTTTGCTCCAGTGACGAGGAGGAGGAGGATGATGAGGTCACTGACTCTACGTGGGTGCCTGATAGAAGAGAGGAGCAGGAGTAGAAGGAGGCACATCTCCAACAAGGCAGGATGCCCTACAGGGGCCAGCTTAAGGGCAGCCACCCAACTGCATCACACCGCAGAGCTCCGCATGTGCAGGGCGCTGCTGACTCCCCGCGTATTTTGGAAAATTCTTTGGTGTGGGACTTTTTTGATACGTGTGCAGCAGATCGCACCGTTGCTGTTTGCAAGTTATTTGGTGTGGGCCTTTTTTGAGACGAGTGCATCAGATCCCACCGCTACTATTTGAAACATATTTCTCAAGCGTATCTCGTGTGGCCAAAACATCACCCGTTTGGGCACCACATGCTTGACCAGACATATGTCGACCTGCCATGCAGTTCGTTGGCAAGTGTACCTAAAAGACTCATCAGCTGGGATCTCCAACCCCACTATACCTTCAGTCCTCTCAGAAACTTGCACTGAGAGAAATTAAGGTGTAGAATTAGGTGGGCCAAGTACTTGCGGGCAATCTGCTATCGCTACACCAACATCCGATTGTAGCAGGCAAATTTCCCTACCGAAATTGCTAAACCGTCGAAAGAAATTCGGTCCCAGCCATCCACATGCTCAGCAGCTTAATGCTAGCTTAGCTAAATTGCTAGCACTCCAACTGCTGCCTTTTCAGCTGGTAGACTCTGACCCTTTTGTGAATTTGTGAAATGCGTGGTACCTCAGTGGCAGGTTCCCAAGTGCCATTTCTTTTCATGGAAGGTCATTCTGGCTCTTTACCGGCATGTGGAAGGCAATGTCCTGGCCTCGTTGGACAGGGCAGTCAGCGGTAAGGTGCATATTACCGCTGACTCATAGTCCAGCAGGCATGGACAGGGACATTACCTTTTTATCACACCGCACTGGGTAACTCTGCTGGCAGCTGGGAAGGATCCAGGACAGGGTGCAGTATTGTTGGAGCTTGTTCCGCCACCACACCTCCAAAATGCTAGTAGTGGTGATTCTGCCACACCTCTCTCCTCCACCCCCTCCTCTTCTTCTTCTTCCTCTATGGCCTCTTCCTCTGCAGATTTGTCCTCGGAACCAGCGGTGCTCCGTAGGCATTCAAGGGGCTATGCAAGCACTCAAAGAGTGCCATGCAGTGTTTGAGTTGGTCTGTTTAGGGGACAGGAGCCACACTGGGGCAGAGATTCTGTCAATTCTGCAGGGGCAGACTCAGAGGTGGTTGATGCCATTCCAGCTTCAGCCAGGAACAACCTCCTCTTCACCCTCTGACAGGGACACTTGACCCATGTTCAATGTTTGGCTCACATCCTTAATTTGGTGGTGCAGCGGTTCTTGTGCAGGTACCCGGGCTTATAGGATCTCTTAAGGCAGGCCAGGAAAGTCTGTGGGCATTTCCGCTGGTCATATAATGCCAGTGCTTGGCTGGCTGAGCTTCAAAAGGAATGCAACCTGCCCAAGAACCGCCTCATTTGTGACATGCCCACCAGGTAGAACTCAATAAATTGGGGGGACAGAAACGGGACTTTGTATGAGGCATGTGGGTGAGTATGTAGGGCCAAATGGTGAAAGTTAAAATGAGAAAAAAATATGATGTATATAATCTACATAGATAATGATAAAAGATAGTAATGGTAAAAAAGTTTATTGGCATAGGTATTAGGACCAGATACAATCAAAGAGAAAGAGAGCACATTTGAGACCATAGTAAAACATGTTGACAGCGATATATGGACAAGCAGGGTTCATAAATAGTTGTACAGTTACAGGAACGCATATACATTGTACAATCAGTGAATACATCAATGGTCTGAACTTGAAAACATGTTAACAGCGATATATGGACGAACAGGGTTCATGAATTGGTGGTACAGTTATAGGAACACACATACAGTGTACAATCAATGCATCAATAGATCTAAACTCAACGCGTTTCTTGGCTTTAAACCAATCGTCAGGAGTCTGATGCGATTAAACTGTATCAAAAACAATAGAGTGTCTATTAATGTGTGAATAAGTATTGTAGAAAAGATATGCTGAAAATGTAGTTTTCTGCATACTCACAGGTTAATGCAATGGTTAGTTTAAACTAGTATAGTATTAGTATAAACTAACCATTGCATTAACCTGTGAGTATGCAGAAAACTACATTTTCAGCATATCTTTTCTACAATACTTATTCACACATTAATAGACACTCTATTGTTTTTGATATAGTTTAATCGCATCAGACTCCTGACGATTGGTTTAAAGCCAAGAAACGCGTTGAGTTTAGATCTATTGATGCATTGATTGTACACTGTATGTGTGTTCCTATAACTGTACCACCAATTCATGAACCCTGTTCGTCCATATATCGCTGTTAACATGTTTTCAAGTTCAGACCATTGATGTATTCACTGATTGTACAATGTATATGCGTTCCTGTAACTGTACAACTATTTATGAACCCTGCTTGTCCATATATCGCTGTCAACATGTTTTACTATGGTCTCAAATGTGCTCTCTTTCTCTTTGATTGTATCTGGTCCTAATACCTATGCCAATAAACTTTTTTACCATTACTATCTTTTATCATTATCTATGTAGATTATATACATCATATTTTTTTCTCATTTTAACTTTCACCATTTGGCCCTACATACTCACCCACATGCCTCATACAAAGTCCCGTTTCTGTCCCCCCAATTTGTTGCATATATTTGGGATGGAGGCATGTCGGTGTTCTTCTGCAAAAACAGTGTGGATTGGTCACAACCCCCTTTGAGGTAGAACTCAATGTTGGCAATGCTGCAGCGGCTGCACACGCAGCAGAGGGCCATCAATGAGTACCTGTGCGAGTATGGCACCAGGACAGGGTCAGGGGAGCTTGGCTTTTTTTCACCACGCCAGTGGCTACTGATCAAGGATGCATGCACTGTCCTGTCACCATTTGAGGAGGCCACGAGGATGGTGAGCAGTGACAGTGCATGCATCAGTGATACTGTCCCTTTTGTCTTCCTGTTGGAGCACACGCATTGTGGAATAATGGACAGGGCACTTGAGGCAGAACAGAGGGAGGAAGAGGAGGACTTCCTTACCTCTCAAGGCCCCCTTTATCCAGATAGTATTCCTGCGTGCCCGCCTATCACTCAGGAAGAGGAGGAGGATGAGCATTGTGTCAGCATGGAGTTGGAGCCTAGCCTGCGAAAGGACCCTCGGATTCATGGTATCAAGGAGAGGGATCATTACTGGCTGGCAACCCTTCTTGATCAATGTTACATGTGTAAGGTTGCAGAACTTATCCAGCCTTTGCAGAGGGAGCAGAGGATGAAACAACTTCGGGAGGCCTTGCAGAAAGGTTTGTGCAGTGTGTTTCCAGAGCCTGGGAGGTTACAATTTCCTGGTCCTCCTTGACAACGTGTTGCTGTGGCTTCACAGAAGCTTCCTCGGGGGAAGTCAGCACAGCACATGGATGGTGGGAGCCCCTCATAATGAGCACAGCAGGGGTACAAACCCAGGAAGACAGCACAGCACAGGGATGGTGAGAGCCCCTCATAATGAGCACAGCAGGGGTACAAACCCAGGAAGTCAACACAGCACAGGGATTGTGGGAACCCCCTCATAATGAGCACAGCAGGGGTACAAACCCAGGAAGTCAGCACAGGGATGGTGGGAGCCCCCTCATAATGAGCACAGCAGGGGTACAAACCCAGGAAAAAGTCAGCACAGCACAAGGATGATGGGAGCCCCTCATAATGAGCACAGCACAGGGATGGTGGGAGCCCCTCATAATGAGCACAGCACAGGGATGGTGGGAGCCCCTCATAATGAGCTCAGCACAGGGATGGTGGGAGCCCCTCATAATGAGCACAGCACAGGGATGGTGGGAGCCCCTCATAATGAGCTCAGCACAGGGATGGTGGGAGCCCCTCATAATGAGCTCAGCAGGGGTACTAACCCAGGAAGTTAGCACAGGGATGGTGGGAGCCCCTCATAATGAGCACAGCAGGGGTACAAACCCAGAAAGTTAGCACAGGGATGGTGGGAGCCCCTCATAATGAGCACAGCAGGGGTACAGCCCCAGGAGAAAGTCAGCACAGCACAGGGATGTTGGGAGCCCCTCATAATGAGTCTATTGACTCCCATATTGAGAAAGGTATTTTTTGCTTTTTAAATTCATCATAACGAACGTTTGTAATAGTTATGAACAGTTAATGAACCTAACGAAAATTCGTATTTCCTACAAATCCAAATTGAATTTCGGACACGAATTACGAAATACTAATTAACGGCTAATAAGAAATGGAACAGAACTAAACTAATTTATTGACGGAGCACATACCTAATCACTATCCCTATCTGATGAGTGACCTGTCCCTATTCTACCTAAACGCAAAATGCTCACCAAGCCTGAGAGCCAGGGCCTTAAATAGGCTCTGCCTAAACCAAGATGTCTGCCAGAGTCACATGGGGTGGCAGCATCCAATCGGAGCGCTTCCACAGTAACCCAGAAAAACATAGAGTAACCATGGTCCTCTTGACTTTCTCTCCTGCGGTCGAGTGGCACCCACAGTGGAGAAAATAGACTGCACCTGATCTAGGCTGAGTCCCAAAAGCCCAGTGCAAGGAACAAGTTCAGGCACTTGCCTCCACTAATGTACCTCTCAGGGGTTACGTTGGCACCAGGCACCCAGATTATATTTCATGCATCTCCTGCAGAGTATCCTGACACCAAGTTCATCCAGTCTATGGCAGCTGGAAAGTTGCCCCACCAATGATAAACGGCCTGAGTCCAGGGATGCTTCCTCTAGGCTCTGCCTTGGCTCTGATGTGTCCAATGACACAATGGGAGGAGGAGCCCAGCAGGAAGGACGTCCCCCTAGGACTGAGCCACACTGTATCTGAGGTCTGTGAGTTTTATTAATGTCCTTTTTTCTCCACAAATAGTTCTTTCTTTTGGTGGTATTTGATCACCTCTGCGGTTTTCATTTTTTGCGTTATAAACAAAAAAAAGAGCAACAATTTTGAAAAAAAAAAACAATATTTTTTGCTATAATGAATATCCCCCCCCCCCAAAAAAAATAAAAATAAACAAATTTCTTCATCATTTTAGGCCGATATATATTCTTCTACATATTTTTGGTAAAAAAAAATCGTAATAGGCGTATATTGATTGGTTTGCGCAAAAGTTATCGCGTCTACAAACTATGGGATAGATTTAGGGACTTTTATTTATTTTTTATTGTTTTTACTGGTAATGATCCCAATCTGCGATTTTTAGTGGGACTGCGACATTGCAACGGACAAAACTTACTCCAAATTACACTTTTTGGGGACCAGTGACATTATTACATTGATCAGTGCTATAAAAATGCACTGATCAATGTAAAAATGCCACTGGCAAGGAAGGGGTTAACACTAGGGGGCGATCAAGGGGTTAAGTGTGTTCCCTGGGTGTGTTCTAACTGTAGGGGGGATGGGCTGCCAGGGACATGACAGAGATCGCTGCTCCCGATCACTAGGGACAGAAGATCTCTGTCATGTCATCTGTCAGAACGGGGAATCGCCTTGTTTACAAAGGCAGATCCCAATTCTGCCTCTGTACTAGGCGATCGCGGGTCGGCAGCGGACATTGAGTCCACCCGACCCACGGGCACGCTCGTGCAGCGGACGCGAGAGCGCACCGCACGCAACTGCGCCTGCGCTAGCCGACGTATTATGACGGCGATTTGCCTAGGAGAGCCGACCTGCCGCAGTACAACTGCGGCGGCTGGTCTTGAAGTGGTTAACTGCTTCAGCCCTGGAAGATTTTACCCCCTTCCTGACCAAAGAACTTTTTGCGATGCGGCACTGAGTCGCTTTAACTGACAATTGCGCGGTCGTGTGACGTTGCACCCAAACAAAATTGACGTCCTTTTTTTTCCCCACAAATAGAGATTTCTTTTGGTGGTATTTTGAAAAAAAAAACGCAATATTTTTACATTTTGCTATGATAAATATGCCGCAAAAATATATAAAAAAACAATTTTTTTCCTCAGTTTAGGCCGATATGTATTCTTCTACATATTTTTGGTAAAAAAAATCTCAATAAGCATATATTGATTGGTTTGCACAAAAATTATAGCGTCTACAAAATAGGGGATAGTTTTGTGGCATTTTTGTTTTGGGACCATTGGTATTTATACAGCGATTACTGTAAAAACGTCACTGGCAGGGAAGGGGTTAACACTAGGGGGCGATCAAGGGGTTAATTGTGTTCCCTGGGAGGAGATTCTAACTGAAGGGGGGAGGGGACTGTGTAGGGGAGATGACAGATCGCTGTTCATACTTTGTATGAACAGACGATCTGTCTCTTCTCCCCTCAGAGAACCGGAAACTGTGTGTTTACACACACACAGATTCCGGTTCTCCGTGTGTCGGTTGCGATCGCGGGAGCCCAGCGGTAATCCTGACCACCGGGCACTCGCATGGGCTCTGAGGGCGAGCAGCGTGCGTGCGCGCGCCCTCCCTAGTGGCCACAGGGCGAAGGGACCTAACAGCTTCGTCCAGCCGTGCCATTCTGTCGCAGTACAGTGGTCGGTAAGCGGTTAAAGAAAACATATAATAATTTGGGGGAATTAATATTTTCTATAATTATTATTTTCTGTTATATTTTTAATATTTCCAGCTGAAAATGCCGATTTTTAAAAATGTGTGCGCAAAATTAAAAAAAAGATACAACACAGCAGGAGCCTGCAGAGAATGAAACCACAGAGATAAAATATTGTATTACATATTCAGTTTGAAGTGAAGTATAATGTCCGTGTGTCTTAATGTATGAAATATAACCGAAGAATGAGCTACAGGGCAGAGGGCAAAATATTATACCATAACACAGGATGCAGTTATTAAAATCGCCACAAGATGGCGATATCACTTCGATCGAGAGGACTGCTCAGATAGGAAGTGATGTAAGGACAGGAAGTGATGTAAGGAGAGGAAGTGATGTAAGGCGTTGTTAGGGAGAGACCGAGGTGGAGAGGAGACATCACCGGATTACATAGAGGAGGTAATAAGATCTTATTTTCTATTTACACCCAGTAACCCCCCCCCGTCATGTTCCGTCCTCTTCCTCCATAGTCACTGTGATGTCTTTTATCTCCAACATCCACTACTACAGACATATCACATCCTGTATATTGGAGTTATTTTATAATATGTGTCCAGATACATCCTAAATATAGAACCATTTATCCAACTGTCCATCCAGAGCCTCTGGTTTATAGACCAGATACATCCTAAATATAGAACCATTTATCCAACTGTCCATTCAGAGCCTCTGGTTTATAGACTGGATACATCCTAAATATAGAACCATTTATCCAACTGTCCATTTAGAGCCTCTGGTTTATAGTCCAGATACATCCTAAATATAGAACAATTTATCCAACTGTCCATCCAGAGCCTCTGGTTTATAGACCAGATACATCCTAAATATAGAACCATTTATCCAACTGTCCACTCAGAGCCTCTGGTTTATAGACCAGATACATCCTAAATATAGAACCATTTATCCAACTGTCCACTCAGAGCCTCTGGTTTATAGACCAGATACATCCTAAATATAGAACCATTTATCCAACTGTCCACTCAGAGCCTCTGGTTTATAGACCAGATACATCCTAAATATAGAACCATTTATCCAACTGTCCATCCAGAGCCTCTGGTTTATAGACCGGATAAATCCTAAATATAGAACCATTTATCCAACTGTCCATCCAGAGCCTCTGGTTTATAGACCGGATACATCCTAAATATAGAACCATTTATCCAACTGTCCATCCAGAGCCTCTGGTTTATAGACCGGATACATCCTAAATATAGAACCATTTATCCAACTGTCCATCCAGAGCCTCTGGTTTATAGACCGGATACATCCTAAATATAGAACCATTTATCCAATTACTGCACTACAGGGTACAGACATTCACACACACGGCTGCTGGGAGGTCAGGAGGGATTACAATCCACAGTTGACAAACATCCCTGTGAAGTTCCCTGTACTGTCTCTGTGCTGACCAGTGGCAGCTGGTGCACAAAATTTTTTGGGGGGCGCAAACAAACTGAAAAATACTGAACCTCCCCCATCAAACGCAGCCACGTGTGCCCGTCAAACGCAGCCACCTGTGCCCGTCAAACGCAGCCACCTGTGCCCGTCAAACGCAGCCACCTGTGCCCGTCAAACGCAGCCACCTGTGCCCGTCAAACGCAGCCACCTGTGCCCATCACATGCAGCCATCGCTTCACTAACCCCCCCCCACAATGCACGGGCCGCCACTGGTGCTGACAGTTCCTTGGATTTCTTTTTGCACCTTCCAGCACACTAGGAGTTAACAGTGGAATGTGCAAAGGGAAGCCCAGGGACCTGTCAGGGCGGAGCGTGCATTTGTACATTTGTACTCTACTTACTGTTGTTGAAATTACTTTGTTTTAATAAATGCCGTGTTAGAATGAAGGACAAAAACAATTCCATAGCTCAACTCACCAACCAGTCTGCTGACCAACCAATTTAACCTGTCTAGCTGTCTGTTAAAAGCCGAGGTTAGTTAGCACACATTTGCAAATGCATGTGAAAGCTGCAAGGCCTCGTCATGGCACCCTGTGTTGCTTTTTTTTGTTACTGTTCGTATATATGGTCCGGGGACACACTGGGCACCTTCGCTGCCATTGTGCTCTTGCTGGGCGTCCAGTGTGCTCCTGTTCGTCTTAAGGGGGCCTGGGCTGCCTCCAGGCTCACCTGCCCCTCATCTACCCATTCCATGCATGCGCTTCCACTGTGGAGACACTTATAGATTTGTAGTGTTGCGAGGCCTTGCAGCTTTCACATGCGTTTGCAAATGTGTGCCAACTAAACCCCTGCTTTTAAGAGACGGTTAGACGGGTTAATTTGGTTGGTCAGCAGAATGGTTGGTGGGTTGAACTGGATGGACTGGTGTCTTTATTCAACCTTACTAACTATGTTGAGTTGAGCTATGGAATTGTTTTTGTCTTACTTGTATATGGCCCTCCATGTGCTCCTTGCTGTGAAGGCCAGTTATAGGTGGGGGCAGTGGCCAATTTTTTGTTACAATGAATGATGTGCCCCGATGGATGTGCTTTTTAAAAAAAATATGGAACTTCATACCGAATTTCACAGTAAATACATCCCGCTCATGTGACGGCCCGGCCCACCTCTCTCCGCTCTCCTCTCACGTCTCTCCTGACGTCAGCGGAGAATTCTCAGCCCCGCCCGCCTCTCTTCTGATACGATAGCTATAGTCAGCGGGCGGGACTGAAAATTCCCCGCTGATGTCAGGACTCAGGGGAGCCATGAAGTGTGAGAGGAGAGCGGAGAGAGGCGGGCCGGGCCGTCACATGAGCGGGATGTATTTACTGTGAAATTCGGTATGAAGTGACATATTTTTTTAAAAAGCACATCCAGCGGAGTACATCATTCATTGTAACACGGCATTTATTAAAACAGTAATTTTAACAATACGCTCAGAGCGCTCTCCCGGGAGGGGCGGGGCAAGTCAGGATGACGTCACCTGGCAATTGATTTTCCGGTCCTCATGCATCGATGCCGCATCGGGGACACCCGAATCGCGATGCATCGATGCAACGATTAATTTCAGCACCCCTACTGTACACCATATGAAAGATCCATCTCCATTCCTCAATATAACGTCATGTTCCCAACAAATGAGGAGGAGATACTGTACACCATATAAAAGGTCCATCTCCATTCCTCAATATAATGTCATGTTCACAACAAATGAGGAGGAGATACTGTACACCATATGAAAGGTCCATCTCCATTCCTCAATATAACGTCATGTTCCCAACAAATGAGGAGGAGATACTGTACACCATATGAAAGGTCCATCTCCATTCCTCAATATAACGTCATGTTCCCAATAAATGAGAAGATACTGTACACCATATGAAAGGTCCACCTCCATTCTTCAATATAACCTCATGTTCCCAACAAATGAGGAGGAGATACTGTACACCATATGAAAGGCCCATCTCCATTCCTCAATATAACCTCATGTTCCCAACAAATGAGGTGGAGATACTGTACACCATATGAAAGGTCCATCTCCATTCCTCAATATAATGTCATGTTCCCAACAAATGAGGAGGAGATACTGTACACCATATAAAAGGTCCATCTCCATTCCTCAATATAACATTGTGCTTTTGTTTGGTAAATTGTTTTCCTTATTTTACATTTTATTTTCACTCCTGTAGCATGTTTTCTCTCTGACCACCCTTTGTAGTATGTTCCTCTGACCATCGAGTGTAGTATGTTCCACTTTATGGTGGAACATGTTATATGCTAAATATTATATGAATCTTTTTGGTGATGTCGGAAGTCAAACTTGAGACCCCCCTTTTCTCCCAATACTGTAAATAACATTTTGTTCTTCAGTGCACAACTACTGTTAGCTAGTATAGTTTGGGTTTATCATCTGATCTGGTTTATATTCATTGTGTTCTGTTATGATTGTACCCAATTCAATGCCAGAGCTCTGGGAAAGTGTTGAATGATGGACATGACTTCTGAATAAGGAGTATAAAAACAAACATAACATATATTAAAATTGTTTTTCAGCAGATGGGATAGTACTTTTGGAATCTGGAGACATCTTGACATATCTCCTGATTGTACTACAGAAGATAGTGACAGTGCACAATATTCTTGTGGCAAGTTGAATGGATCCTTCTAATCCTGAGGAATCTTCTGATAAATCCCATACTATGACTTCAGATGTCCATCTAAGATCAATAGATCTTTCTAATCCTGAGGAACCTTCTGATAAATTCCATACTATGACTTCAGATGTCCATCTAAGATCAATGGATCCTTCTAATACTGAGGAATCTTCTGATAAATCCCATACTATGACTTCAGATGTCCATCTAAGATCAATAGATCTTTCTAATCCTGAGGAACCTTCTGAGAAATCCCATACTATGACTTCAGATGTCCATCTAAGATCAATAGATCTTTCTAATCCTGAGGAACCTTCTGATAAATTCCATACTTTGACTTCAGATGTCCATCTAAGATCAATGGATCCTTCTAATCCTGAGGAACCTTCTGATAAATCCCATACTATGACTTCAGATGTCCATCTAAGATCAATATGTCCTTCTAATCCTGAGGAACCTTCTGATAAATCCCATACTATGACTTCAGATGTCCAGCCAAGTTCTCACAGTGCTGACAGATCAACAGATCCATCCAATCCCCAGAAATCCTCTTCTAGCCATGAGGGAGCTCACACAGGAGGGAGCTCATTGTCGTGTTTAGTGTGCGGGAAAACATTCACTAAGAAAAAAGGACTTCTTATACACCAGAAAATTCACAAGAATGAGCGACCTTTTTCATGTTTAGAGTGCGGGAAATGTTATTCTGAGAAAGCATACCTTGTGAAACACCAAAGAAGTCACACTGGTGAGCGTCCCTATTCCTGTTCCGAATGTGGGAAATTTTTTATTAGGAAAACAAATCTTCGTAGACACCTGAAAACTCATACAGGGGAGCGTCCTTATTCCTGTTCAGAGTGCGAAAAATGTTTTGCTGAGCAAGGAAACCTTCTTAATCACCAGAGAGTTCATACGGGTGAGCGTCCCTTTTTTTGTTCTGAGTGCGGAAAATGTTTTTCTGAAAAAGGAACCCTTCTGAAACACCGAAGACTTCACACTGGCGAGCGTCCCTATTCATGTTTAGAGTGCGGGAAAAGTTATTCACATAAAGGATCTCTTCTTACGCACCAGAGAAGTCATACGGCCGAGTATCCTTTTTCCTGCTTAGAGTGCGGTAAATGTTTTTCCGACAAAAAAAGCCTTCTTAAACACCAGAGAGTTCACATGGCTGAGCGTCCCTTTTCCTGTTCAGAGTGTGGAAAATGTTTTTCTGAACAAGGAAACCTTCGTAGACACGAAAGATGTCACACTGGTGAGCGTCCTTTTTCATGTTCAGAGTGCGGGAAATGTTATTCTGAGAAAGCATACCTTCAGAAACACCAAAGAAGTCACACTGGTGAGCGTCCCTATTCATGTTCCGAATGTGGAAAATGTTTTATTAGGAAAGTAAATCTTCTTAGTCACCTGAGAACTCATACAGGGGAGCGTCCTTATTCCTGTTCAGAGTGCGGAAAATGTTTTTCTGAACAAGGAAACCTTCTTAATCACCAGAGAGTTCATACGGGTGAGCGTCCCTTTTCCTGTTCAGAGTGCGGAAAATGTTTTTCTGAAAAATCAACCCTTCTGAAACACCGAAGAATTCACACTGGTGAGCGTCCCTATACATGTTCAGAGTGCGGGAAAAGTTATTCACATAAAGGATCTCTCCTTACGCACCAGAGAAGTCATACGGGCGCGTATCCTTTTTCCTGCTTAGAGTGCGGCAAATGTTTTTGCAGAAAAATAACCTTTCTTAAACACCAGAGAGTACACACGGGTGAGCGTCCTTTTTCATGTTCAGAGTGCGGGAAATGTTTCATTACCAAAGCAAACCTTGTTTCTCACCAGAAGTTTCACTCAGGTGACCGTCCCTATTTATGTACAGAGTGCGGGAAATGTTTCACTGAGCAGCGCACACTTCTTAGACACATGACAAGACACAGCTCAGAGGATCCAAGCAACTTTTAGACTGTGATAAATGTTGTACAGATCACATAAGTCTAACCGGAGAGAAGAAATGGCTGACGCGTTTCGTCAAATGTACGATGGCTTTTATCTGGTGGAACTGTTCAGTCCATAGAAGACCTGGAGGAAAATAAATGATTATATAATGGGGGATATCCTGGGAAAAGTCATGTTTTCATTTATAGGCGGAGCTTATCAGGCTGAGTCTTCTGTTGGCTTCTTCTGTTTCTTGGAGACTCCAAATGGTGGGATGATCCTACTATAGTTTCCTCCCTTCCCCCTTTACCACCACCACTTTACCATATTCCCACTCTTGTTTTTCCATTCTGCATGCTTTAAAATAAAAATGCAGCGTGCGGAGTGGTAGTTCTATGCATGCAGACCCTGGAACTCTATGATATAGGACAATTTTAACCCCATAAGCCTCAGATTTTCAGGGGAAAGGCCCAAGTGGTAGAATCACATCACCACAAGCTAACTGAAGACAGTCATGTTTGTGGGGGTGTAGTTTATATACTTACAGTATAAGTGGTAAGCATAATAGTAAAGGTCTTGGGCTTCATGCTGTGATCTCTGGACAGAAACCAGGATGAAGCCTTCAAAGGACAGGCGACTAAAAATCAGGACTATCCCTTAAAATCCGGGACTGTTGGCAAGTATGTAATTATAGTAATAAAGTTCTCATAGAAAACAGGTCTGATCTGGTCCCACATTTGCAAAGATGGCAAATAAATTGCCCTGTATGTGGGCAACACACTGACAATACATGGGCAACAAACGGGCATGGCATTAGCAATGGCGGCAATACATCGGCCATGAAATGCAGGAACAATGACTGGAACGCGGTCTGCCTGGTATTTGTATTCTGCAGAAAATGGACCTTGCCTACTGAGTGCAGAAAGGACCTCTGCTCAAATGTCCCGACCCCTAACATCCAATCAGGATTTCCACCCTTCCATCGGTGCTAAGTGAGGGGCTTATTACAAAGTAGACATGTGCAATTAGTTTCATTCCGAATTTGGTTTTTCGACAAATTCGGAAATATTCAAATGAACGCAAACCCGCTTAACAAATTTTTCAAAAGTTCAGAAATCCAAAAAAATTTTGGAAATCTGAAAAAAAAATTGGAAATTCCAAGATTCCAAGAAAAATTCGAAAATCCGAAAATTCTAAAGAACGAAAATAAGACTAAAAAGCCAAAAATTTGAAAACCTGAAAATTTAAAAATCTGAAATAATAACTAACTAATAATAACTATTACTAACTATTAAATTATAGGTATTGGAATTTCCTTTCGAATTTGGCTGTAAGTGAACGTAACGAATACGACGTTATCCGAAGTTACAAATGCTGTTTCTAAATGAATAAAACGTAACAAAATAATAATAATAATAAAAATATTTTTTATTTATTATTATTAATTTGTTATGTTCCATTTGTTTAAATGCGCCATTCGTTATTTTGTAACTTTGGATAAATTCCTCTTCATTACGTTCACTATCCAAACTTACGAATTATCCGAAATAACGAATTCTGCATCTAAACAAATGGAATGTAACAATATAAAAATAATAATAATATTAACAAAAACTTTTTATTATTATTATTTATTATTCTTAATTTGTTACGTTCCATTCGTTTATTTGTGGCTTTCATTATTTTGGATAATTTGTAACTTCGGATAAATTCGTATTCGTTACGTTCACTATCCAAAGTTACGAATTATGCAAAATAACGAATTCTGCATCAAAACAAATGGAATGTAACAAAATAATAATACTAAATAATAATAATAATATTAACAAAAACTTGTTATTATTATTATTTATTATTCTTTATTCGTTCCGTTTCATTCGTTTAGATGCGGTATTCGTTACTTCGGATAATACGTAACTTCGGATAAATTCGTATTCGTTACATTCACTAACAGCCCAATCTGAAAAGAAATTTCAATACCTATAACTTAATAGTTATTATTATTAGTTATTCGGTTTTTCAAATTTTAGGATTTTCTTTCTTATTTTTGGATTTTCGTTCTTATTTTCAGATATTCTTTCTTTTCGAATTTTTGCATTTTCTTTCTTATTTATGGATTTTCGAATTTTTTCGAATTTACAAATTTATTCAAAATAATGAATTTCAATCGTAACGAACGACCCAAAAAATGAAAAAACAAAAACAAAAAAAGAATAAAACGAAAACAAACACATTTTTTGGCAGTGCACATGTCTATTACAAAGGCGGTCATAGAAAACATTTCCCCCGTAATTCCAGCCTCACATCCATATCACATCTCCAAAATATCCCGTGCATGGCTAAAATAATAATTCTTCTACATGTGTTAAAGCTTTGTGAATTGAGCCTCATATGTTGTAATTTAATGTTCATTTTTTTTTCATTCTTTAGTTTCACATTTATAAATATTAAAACTCTATCATTACTTTTTTATTGTCTGGATTTGATGTGAGGTATAATCTGTGTGTGGAACTATCGTATATGTAACCTGATAGAAGAATGGACCACGCAAAATGATGAAACATAATATAGGCTGCAGTATTTATATATCACAAGGTGGTCATGTCCTACATCCCAACAGTCCCGGTTTCTGTGGGACTGTCCCGAGATTTCAACAAATTTCCAGCATCCCCTGCATGCGGGGAGGTTCAACATGGTTGCGGCGGCAGCAAACACTCAGGCTGGGCTCACACACATGCAAATTGAATGTGGGTTCCCCCACATTCAACAGATAGGAAAGTATGTCATATTTACATGTTTTAAACTGTTTTTCGCATTTCTTTACTTCCTGGTTCCATGCCTAGGCAAATGGTGTCATACATCCCAGGAGTCTTCAGAGGGGTTTTCTCAGCTATGCACACATTCCTGCCTACATACCTGAGCTAAGGGCAGATGGAATCCAGAAAGTAAGCTAAATGAATAATTTTCCCTTACTTAGGATGGCCATGGCCAGAAATGCTAGGGGGGGGGGTGTTTTTAAGTGATTTGTCAGCACAATAAAGCGTGGAGACATGGATGGATGGAGAAGTTTGCTTTAAGTATTACAAATGAAATAAATGGCGCAAATTTTGGTTTGTGGTGCTCAGATGCCATGTAATTCCGCTTTAAAGGCTAGGTTCTCCTTTTTTTTCTAAATTCCAGCTCCCCTATATACCAATATAGCATTAATGTAATTATTTTGCAAAAATAAAACAGCTTTCTATTTATTCTACACACGCCTAACTCACTCTCTTCATGGCTGTTCAAAACACTTCTTCATTACTTCTGCCTTACTTCCTGGTCAGAATATAGGTCATGACACAGGAAGGAGTTGACCAGCTGAGGGTAGATGATGCAGGGTGTGTGCTAATGAGATCATCTGGTCAACTCCTTCCTGTGTCATGACCTAAAGTCTGTCCAGGAAGTAAGGCAGAAGTAAGGGATACGTGTTTTTAAACAGCCATGAAGAGAGTGAGGTAAGCGTGTGTAGAATTAATGTAAAGCTGTTTTATTTTTGCAAAAGAAGTATATTAACCACTTGCAGACCAGCTCACGCAGATATACTGCGGCAGGTTGGCTCTCCTGTGCCAACCGACGTACCTGTACGTTGGTGTCACGAGGGCCACGTACCTGATGTGAGACCGAAGAAGTGGGGAGGCCTCCCTTGCACCTCGGGTCCTTGAAGCCTCTGGAGATGGAGACAGAGACTTGGGCACTGAGTGGCACGGGTGCCAGGGGTGCAGAGCACTCTGCAAGCCTTAGTCCGAGATCCGAGCCGAGGTCAAGTCCAGTTTGACAACAAAGAATAAAAGGGTTAATCAAAAGAAGGATGGTCGAAATCCAAGCTGGGGTCGGTTCCAATCTGGCAGCTGAGTACAAAAGGGGTAAAGAATTAGAATGGTCAAGGTACAAATCCGAGGTCAATGGCAAGCAGCATTCAAGAGTAGTCAAATAGGTTTACAGGTCACAACAAGTTCAGACAGATCAAACACTAGCGCAGGAATAAGGGGGGACTGAAGATAATCCTGCAATTTGGCAGTGTCTGGGCTGGGCTTATATAGGGAAGTTTGAGGTCACTTCCTGTGTGCCTCCTGGGCATTTTTCCGCCTTTTTCCATCAGGTTGAGGTCACTTCCTATGTGCTTCCTGGGCATTTTCCCACCTTTTTCCATCCGGTTGAGGTCACTTTCTGTGCGCCTCATGGGCATTTTCCCGCCTTTTTCCATCAGGTTGAGGTCACTTCCTGTGTGCTTCCTGGGCATTTTCCTGCCTTTTTCCATCCGGTTGAGGTCACTTTCTCTGCGCCTCATGGGCATTTTCACGCCTTTTTCCATCAGGTTGAGTTCACTTCCTGTGTGCTTCCTGGGTATTTTCCTGCCTTTTTCCATCCGGTTGAGGTCACTTCCTGTGCGCCTCCTGGGCATTTTCCTGCCTTTTTCCATCAAGTCTTCTGTGCAGGTGCGGGTTGGCGCACTGAGGCGTCTTTGGCGCATGCTCAGTTTGCACGGATTTCCTCTTGCGGCAACGCGTCATTGGTGCATACGTAGTAAGCCCTGGACTCTTACAGTCGGTCCGTACAAGGAGGATAATGGCCGCGCGCACTCTGTGGGAGTATGCCCTGGGGGTCCACCGATTCAATGCTCGCCGGCGACCCACGAACGCTGTGTACAGAGGCAGAACGGGGAATTGTCAGTTAAAGTGACTCAGTGCCGTATCAAAAAAAATGACCTGTCATTAAAGGGGCAAATCCTTCCGGGGCTGAAGTGGTTAATGCTGTATTGGTACATAGGGAAGCTGGAATTTAGGAAAAAAATTTAAAAAAGGGTGAACTTTGCCTTTAATTGGTAAAATTCAGCAATTTACAACAAGCGGAAAGGTACCCGACCGTAAAAACTCCATGAATGCAACAGCGATGTGCGGCAGAGTAGGACACGGGTGTGCCGACAGCATCTTTTTTGAGGTCTGTACCCAAATGAGGTGTCCAGGAAGAATGGTGAGTCTCTTTCCTCTCCCTGCTGCTAATTGCAATCTCTATCTGATGGGTGACCTGTCCCTACTCGACATAAACGCAAAATGCTCACCATGCCTGGGAGCCAGGGCCTTAAATAGGCTCAGCCTATTTAAGCCTAAAGCTACCTGAAGAAAATTGGTGGTGGTCTGATCCTTTTAGTACCACAGGCAGGCAGCTCCAGTATTTACAGTTAGTGTACTGTGTCCTCTGCACAGTGTGCACCTAAAGCTACCTGAAGAAAACTGCTGGAGTTCTTCTGATCCTATTAGTACCACAGGCAGGCAGCTGCAGTATTTATAGTTAGTGTACTGTGTCCTCTGCACAGTGTGCACCTAAAGCTTCCTGAGGACAATTGCTGTTGTTCTGATCCTATTAATACCACAAGCAGGCAGCTGCAGTATTTACAGTTAGTGTACTGTGTCCTCTGCACAGTGTGCACCTAAAGCTACCTGAAGACAATTGCTGTTGTTCTGATCCTATTAGTACCACAGGCAGACAGCTGCAGTATTTACAGTTAGTGTACTGTGTCCTCTGCACAGTGTGCACCTAAAGCTACCTGAAGAAAATTGGTGGTGTTCTTCTGATCCTATTAATACCACAGGCAGGCAGCTGCAGTATTTACAGTTAGTGTACTGTGTCCTCTGCACAGTGTGCACCTAAAGCTACCTGAAGACAATTGCTGGTGTTCTGATCCTATTAGTACCACAGGCAGACAGCTGCAGTGTTTACAGTTAGTGTACTGTGTCCTCTGCACAGTGTGCACCTAAAGCTACCTGAAGACAATTGCTGGTGTTCTCATACAAATATTACTACAGGCAGGCAGTTGATTCTGCTAGCTGCAGTATCAGTATATTTATACATCCTAGCTTTGTGCAGCTACATCTCACTGCAGGCCATTAGTATGTCTGGAAGGCCAACAAGGAGAGGCAGGCAGTCACAAGCCAATAAAAGAGGGCAAGCAGGCTCTGTGTCTAGAGGCAGCAGTGCTGGTCGTGGAGACAGTGCATTCTCATCAGCACGTGGCCGTGGGACACGCTTTTCTTTTTTTTCGGCAGCTGGCTGCATTGAGCCTCAATATGCGGAAGACTTTGTAGAGTGGATGACCAAGCCATCCTCATCCTCTCTCACCCAGGCTCAGGGTACTTTGGCAAAGCAGCTGCCAACGCGGCCTCTTGCCTCGGCTCAATGGCATCAGTCGCTCCTTCCCTAGCCCCACCATGTCCTCCTGAGGAGTCCCCCGAACTGTTTGACCACAGTGTTGGGTACATGCTCCAGGAGGATGCCCAGCGTTTTGAAGGCTCCGATGATGGTACCCACCTAGAGGAAGGCAGTAACATGAGCCCAGAGAGAGGGGGTGCCCAAGAAGGACAGCAATCTGGCAGTCATGTTCCCCCAGCTGCAGCATACTGCCAGGTTTGCTCCAGTGATGAGGAGAGAGGGAATGATGAGGTCACTGACTCCACATGGGTGCCTGATAGGAGAGAGGAGGAAGAGGCATATCTCCAACGAGGGATGATGCCCTCCAGGGACCAGCTTAAGGGCAGCACATCGACTGAATCACACCGCAGAGCTCTACATGTGTAGGGCGCTGCTGTCTCTGGCGCGTTATTCCAAAAGTTCTTTGGTGTGGGCCTTTTTTGAGACGAGTGCATCAGATCCCACCGCTGCTATTTGAAACATGTCTCAAGCGTATCTCGCGTGGCCAAAACATCACCCTTTTGGGCACCACATGCTTGACCAGACATATGTCGACCTGCCATGCAGTTCGTTGGCAAGCGTACCTAAAGACCTACACCAAAGAACAAAGCGGAACTCTCCTTGCTCCTCATCAGCTAGTATCTCCAACCCAACTATACCTTCAGTCCTCTCTGAAACCTGCACTGAGAGGAATGAAGGTGTAGAATTAGGTGTGTCACAGCCAAGTACTTGCAGGCAATCTGCTATTGGTACACCGACGTCAAATTGTACTAGGCAAATTTCCCTTCCCCAGCTGCTGCACCGCCAAAAGAAGTTCGCTCCCAGCCATCCACATGCCCATGCACATGCTAGCTTGGCTAAATTGCTAGCACTTCAACTGCTGCCTTTTCAGTTGGTAGACTCTGCCCCCTTCCGTGAGTTTGTGGAATGTGCGGTTTCTCAGTGGCAGGTTCCCAAATGCCACTTTTTCTCATGGAAGGCGATTCCAGCTCTCTACCGGCATGTGGAAGGCAATGTCTTGGCCTCGCTGGGCAGGGCGGTCAGTGGTAAGGTGTATATTATCGCTGACTCATGGTCCAGCAGGCATGGACAGGGACATTGCCTATCTTTCACCACGCATTGGGTGACTTTTGGCAGCTGGGAAGGATGCAGGACAGGGTGCAGTAGTGTTGGAGGTTGTTCCGCCACCACGCCTCCAAAATTCAACTAGTGGTGATTCTGCCACACCTCTCTCCTCCACTCCCTCCTCTTTTTCTTCCTCCATGGCCTCTTCCTGTGCTGATTTGTCCTCGGAACTAGCGGTGCTCCGTAGGCATTCAAGGGGTACGCAGGAAAAAAGATGCAATGCGGGGCTTGAGCTGGTGTGCTTGGGGGACAGGAGCCACACTGGGGCAGAGACTCTGTCAGCTTACAGGATGTCCTGAGGCAGGCCAGGAAAAGTCTGTGCACAGGTCATATAATGCCAGTGCTTGGCTGGCTGACCTCCAAAAGGAATTTAACCTGCCCAAGAACCGCCTAATCTGTGACATGCCCACCAGGTGGAACTCAACGTTGGCCATGCTGCAGCGGCTGCACACGCAGCAGAGGGCCGTCAATGAGTAGCTATACGACTATGACACCAGGACAGGGTCAGGGGAGCTTGTTTTTTTTCCCCACACCAGTGGGCTATGATCAGGGATGCATGCACTGTCCTGTCACCATTTGAGGAGGCCACAAAAATGGTGAGCAGTGACAGTGGATGCATCAGTGACACTGTCCCTCTTGTCCACCTGTTGGAGCACACGCTGCGTGGAATAATGGACAGGGCACTTGAGGCAGAACAGAGGGAGGAAGAGGAGGACTTCCTTTCCTCTTAAGGCCCCCTTTATCCAGACAGTGTTCCTGCGTGCCCACACAGGAAGAGGATGAGAAAGAGGAGGAGGAGGATTGTGTCAGCATGGAGGTGGAGCCTGGCACTCAGCATCAACAGCAGTCTTCAAGGGATCATTTACAGTCCGAAGAAACCCATGGAAGGAGGTGGCTGTGGATCATGTTGTCCTTAGTGACCCAGAGGACTCTGGACTGAATGCCTCAGCAAACCTACGCTGCATGGCCTCCCTGATCCTGCAAAGCCTGCGGAAGGATCCTCGTATTCGTGGTATCAAGGGGAGGGATCATTACTGGCTGCCAACCCTCCTTGATCCACGTTACAAGGGTAAGGTTGCGGACCTTATCTTGCCGTCGCAGAGGGAGCAGAGGATGAAACATCTTCGGGAGGCCTTGCAGAAAGGTTTGTGCAACGCGTTTCCAGAGCCTGGGAGGTTACAATTTCCTGGTCCTCCTGGACAACGTGTTGCTGAGGCTTCGGTCAGTCAAAGAAGGAGCGGTGGAGAAGGTGACCGTCTGACCGATGCGTTCAGACAATTTTTTAGTCCGCAGCCCAAGGTCTGATCGGTTCCAGCAACCATCGCCAGCGTCTGATTCACATGGTGCAGGATTACCTAGGGGCAAGATCAGATTTGGACACCTTTCCCACCGAAAATCCTCTGGGTTACTTGGTCTTGAGGATGGATCACTGGCCAGAGCTTGCACAGTATGCAATTGAGCTACTGACCTGTCCTGCATTCAGCTTTCTTTCGGAACGCACAATCAGTGCTGCTGGAGGCTTTGTAACCGATCACAGGGTGCCCCTGTCCACCAAATCAGTGGAACGGCTGACCTTCATATGAATCAGTGTTGGATCACCAGCTACCAAGCACCTGATGCTGAAGTAACCGATTGATTTTATTTTTAATGTGAGATCCCTTCAAGACTGCCTATGCTGATGCTGAGTGACTATCCTGTTATGCTGAGTGACAATCCCCTTCCTCCTCAATAGGGATGAGCCGAACACCCCCCGGTTCGGTTCACATCAGAGCCTGCGAACGGACCGAAAATTTGTGCAAACTTTAGAACCCCATTGAAGTCTATGGGACTCGAACGTTCGAAATCAAAAGTGCTCATTTTAAAGGCTAATTTGCATGGTAGTGTCCTAAAAAGGGTTTGGGGACCCGGGTCCTGCCCCAGGGGACATGTATCAATGCAAAAAAAAGTTTTAAAAAAGGCAGTTTTTTCGGGAGCAGTGATTTTAATAATGCTTAAAGTGAAACAATAAAAGTGTAATATTCCTTTAAATTTCATACCTGGGGGGTGTCTATAGTATGCCTGTAAAGGGGCGCATGTTTCCCGTTTTTAGAACAGTCTGACAGCAAAATGATATTTCAAAGGAAAAAAGTCATTTAAAACTACTCGCGGCTATTAATGAATTGCCGGTCCGACAATACACATAAAAGTTCATTGATAAAAATGGCATGGGATTCCCCCATAAGGGAACCCCAAACCAAAATTAAAAAAAAAAAATGGCGTGGGGGTCCCCCCAAAAATCCATACTAGACCCTTATCCGAGCACGCAACCTGGCAGGCCCCAGGAAAAGAGGGGGGACGAGAGCGCCCCCCCTCCTGAACCATACCAGGCCACATGCCCTCAACATTGGGAGGGTGCTTTGAGGTTGCCCCCCAAAGCACCTTGTCCCCATGTTGATGAGGACAAGGGCCTCATCCCCACAACCCTTGGCCGGTGGTTGTGGGGGTCTGTGGGCGGGGGGCTTATCGGATTCCGAAAGCCCCCTTTAACAAGGGGACCCCCAGATCCTGCCCCCCCTGTGTGAAATGGTAATGGGGTACAAAAGTACCCCTACCATTTCACAAAAAAAGTGTCAAAAATGTTAAAAATGACAATAGACAGTTTTTGACAATTCCTTTATTAAATGTCTTCTTCTTTCCATCTTTTTCGGGTCTTCTTCCTTCCTTCTTCCTTCGGTTTCTTCCTCCATCTTCTTCTTCCTCTGGTTCTTCCTCCGATCCTCTGCTTCTTGCTCCGGTATTCTCGTCCGGCATCTTCCTCTGCGGCATCTTCTTCCCCGCTTCATTCTAGGGTCGCTCCACATCTATGGGAGGCTCCTGCTATGTGACGCTTCTCTTCTTCAGACACTTCTTAAATAGCGGAGGCTACGTAACTAGGTGACCCCGCCCCCTCTGACATCACGGGGAAAGCCATAGGTAAGACCCCGTCAAGTCCCCGTGCGTCAGAGGGGGGCAGGGTCACTGGGTGGCCCTGCACTCCGCTATTTAAGAAATGTCAGAAGAAGAGAAGCGTCACACAGCGGGAGCCTCCCATGGATGCGGAGCGGCCCAAGAACAAAGCGGGGAAGAAGATGCCGCGGAGGAAGATGCCGGACGAGAACACCAGAGCAAGAAGCAGGGGATCAAAGGAAGAAGATGGAGGAAGAAACTGAAGAAAGAAAGAAGGAAGAAGACCCGAAGAAGATGGAAAGAAGGCTTTAAATAAAGGAATTGTCAAAAACTGTCTCTTGTCATTTTTAAAAAAAAAATTCTGAAATGGTAGGGGTACTTTTATACCCCATTACCATTTCACACGGGGGGAGCAGGATCTGGGGGTCGGCCAAGGGTTGTGGGGATGAGGCCCTTGTCCTCATCAACATGAGGACAAGGTGCTTTGGGGGGGGCTACCTCAAAACACCCTCCCAATGTTGAGGGCATGTGGCCTGGTACGGTTCAGGAGGGGGGGTGCTCTCTCATCCCCCCCTCTTTTCCTGCGGCCTGCCAGGTTGCATGCTCAGATAAGGGTCTGGTATGGATTTTTGGGGGGACCCCACGCCATTTTTTTTTTACATTTTGGCATGGGGTTCCCCTTAAAATCCATACCAAAGCTGAAGGGCCTAGTATGGAATTTAGGGGGACCCCCACACCATTTTTAAAAAAAAATTTGGTTCAGGGTTCCCCTGTGGGGGAATCCCATGCCGTTTTTATCAATGAACTTTTATGTTTATTGTCAGACCAACAATTCATTAATAGCCACGAGTAGTTTTAAATGACTTTTTTTCCTTTGAAAGGTCATTTTGCTGTCAGACTGTTGTAAACACGGGAAACATGCGCCCCTTTACAGGCATACTATAGACACCCCCCAGGTACGAAATTTAAAGGAATATTATACTTTTATTGTTTCACTTTAAGCATTATTAAAATCACTGCTCCTGCAAAAATAGCAGTTTTTAAAACTTCTTTTTGCATTGATACATGTCCCCTGGGGCAGGACCCAGGTCCCCAAACACTTTTATGACAATACCATGCATATAAGCCTTTAAAATTAGCACTTTTGATTTCTCCCATAGACTTTTAAAGGGTGTTCCGCGGCTTTCAAATTTGCCACGAACACCCCAAATTGTTCGCTGTTCGTCGAACTGGTGAACGGCCGATGTTTGAGTCGAACATGAGTTTGACTCGAACTCGAAGCTCATCCCTACTCCTCAATTTTCATGCTGATAGCTTGTAAGAACATTTTTGGTTCTGGGCATCGCCACCAGTGGCCAAGGCCCAATTTTTCTGCCCCTGTTTAACAGGGGCATGTAATTACAATTTTTGATGCAATACTTTGCAGCAGGGCTCATTCCTGCGCTCCAACTAGAGTATTTGTGAGGGGTTGCAGTGTTGTGGCACCAGCACCAGTGCCCAAGGCACAAATTTTCAGCCCCTGTTCAACAGGGGCGTATAATTACAATTTTTCTTGCATGCAATACTTTGCAGCAGGGCTCATTCCTGCGCTCCAACTACAGCAACTGTGAGGGGTTGCAGTGTTGTGGCACCACCACCAAAGGCCCAATTTTTCTACCACTGTTCAACAATGACATGTAATTACAATTCTTCATCTAATATTTCACAGCAGGGCCCGTTCCAGTGCCCACCAAGTGTAACTGTGAGGGCTTACAGTGTTGTGGCAACACCAACACCTAAGGCCCCAATTTCTGCAGAGTATATAGGGCAGGCCCCTACTTTCAAACATCCAACTTACAAACGACTCCTACTTGCAAAC
The DNA here is from genome assembly GCA_037952925.1 of Lithobates clamitans. Taxonomy (NCBI): domain Eukaryota; kingdom Metazoa; phylum Chordata; class Amphibia; order Anura; family Ranidae; genus Lithobates; species Lithobates clamitans. The sequence goes on from JBBGZY010001528.1 coordinate 649,754, forward strand.
GAAAGGAGACAACAGGAAGTGAGATGAATTCTACCCCTAGGAAGGGAAATTCTCTCCTGTAAGAGTTAATATGGGAAAAACGTGCCTCCTCTCCACTGATGCTTTATCACCTCCTTGTTTTACTAAAAACCCCAAATTTTCAAAAAAACATTTGTCATTGGGACAGAAAGTGAGGTGAAATCTTCTAAAGAGGAGTACAGACAGCAAAACAAATTTCACAGGGGTAATAACCCTTCCCTATGTTTTCAAAAAAGCTTAAAAATAGATTTTTTTGGCTAGAGCTAAACACGTTAAAAATGTACCAGTTCAAAATTACAAACAGATTCTACTTAACAACAAACCTACAGTCCCTGTCTTGTTTGCACCGCCTGTATACTGCTGTTCAGAGTATATAGGGCCTGGGTGCCCCACGCGTTTCCTTTTTTTAATCTGGGTGCGGGTTCCCCTTAATATCCATACAAGACCCAAAGGGCCTGGTAATGGACTGGGGGGTACCCATGCCGTTTGTCTCACTGATTTTCATCCATATTGCCGGGACCCGACATTACATTAAAGCCGTAAGCAGTTTTAGATGACTTTTATTCCTTTAAAAATGTCATTTTGTGCAGGGACTGTTCTAAACACGGCAAACACGGGCCACTTATATATACAGGCATACTATGGACACCCCCCAGGTACGATATTTAAAGAAATATTTCACTTTTTTTTCACTTTAAGCATCATTAAAATCACTGCACACGAAAAAACGGCAACTTTTAAAACTTTTTTTTGCATTGATACATGTCCCCTGGGGCAGGACCCGGGTCCCCAAACACTTTTTAGGACAATAACTTGCATATTAGCCTTTAAAATGAGCACTTTTGATTTCAAACGTTTAAATCCTTTTTGGGGACCAGTGACATTATTACATTGATCAGTGCTATAAAAATGCACTGATCAATGTAAAAATGACACTGACAGGGAAGGGCTTAACACTAGGGGGCGATCAAGGGGTTAGGTGTGTTCCCTGGGTGTGTTCTAACTGTAGGGGGGATGGGCTGCCAGGGACATGACAGAGATCGCTGCTCCCGATCACTGGGAACAGAAGATCTCTGTGATGTCATCTGTCAGAACGGGGAATCGCCTTGTTTACAAAGGAAGATGCCAATTCTGCCTCTGTACTAGGTGATGGCGAGTCGGCAGCGGACATTGAGCTCGCCTGACCTGCGGTTACGCTCGTGCAGCGGGCGCGAGAGAGCACCGCACGCAACTGCACCTGCGCGAGCCGACGTACAATGGCGGCGGTTCACCTAGGAGAGCCGACTTGCCGCAGTACAACTGCCGCGTCTGGTCTTAAGGTGGTTAAAGAAAACATATAATAATTTGGGGGAATTAATATTTTATTTAATTATTATTTTCTATTATATTTTTAATATTATCAGCTGAAAATGCCGATTTTTAAAAATGGGTGCGCAAAATTTAAAAAAAGATACAACACAGCAGGAGCCTGCAGAGAATGAAACCACAGAGATAAAATACTGTATTATATGTTCAGTTTGAAGTGAAGTATAATGTCCGTGTGTCTTAATGTATGAAATATAACCGAAGAATGAGCTACAGGGCAGAGGGAAAAATATTTTAACATAACACAGGATGCAGTTATTAAAATCGCCACAAGATGGCGATATCACTTCGATCGACAGGACTGCTCAGATAGGAAGTGATGTAAGGACAGGAAGTGATGTAAGGAGAGGAAGTGATGTAAGACAAAGATAAGACGTTATATAATTTAAAGACAGGACGTTCTTAGGGAGAGACCGAGGTGGAGAGGAGACATCACCGGATCACACAGAGGAGGTAATAAGATATTATTTTATATTTACACCCAGTAACCCCCCGTCATGTCCGTCCTCTTCCTCCATAGTCACTGTGATGTCTTTTATCTCCAACATCCACTACTACAGACATATCACATCCTGTATATTGGAGTTATTTTATAATATGTGTCCAGATACATCCTAAATATAGAGCCATTTATCCAACTGTCCATCCAGAGCCTCTGGTTTATAGACCAGATACATCCTAAATATAGAGCCATTTATCCAACTGTCCATCCAGAGCCTCTGGTTTATAGACCAGATCCATCCTAAATATAGAGCCATTTATCCAACCAAGGCTGCTGCTAGAAATCATGGTGCCCGTACAGCCTACCTGACAATATATATTTTTGCTAAATACTACGGCCACTACGTTATACTTCACAGCCATGGCAGGAATTATACCCCACATCAAACAAGACCCATTCAAGTGGATAACGCTGTTCTGCAAGCACCCCAGAACCATGTGCAAAGCACAGTTGCTGTGGCCACAAGGTCTTCTTCGCTATAACGTCAACCCAAACCAGGGGGGAGGAAGCTTTGCTTTGGCCTGACTCATGGTGGATTAGTGAGGTAAATGTCATCACCTCTCACTACACAGAATTATAAAGTAGTGATTAAAATGGATTTATGTCAATGTTCATAGACATCCACCATCTGTCTTTACAAGACACCACCCATTACAGTGCCTCCACCTCACTGCCTGGAAACAAAGATAAACAGTGCAAGGATATTCTAAAAGTCAACAAGAAAAGCACTGAGCTTCTGATTGGAGAAAGAACCATATAGAAGGTCCATCTTAATTCCTCAATATAATGTCATGTTCCCAACAAATGAGGAGGAGATACTGTACATCATATGAAAGGTCCATCTCCATTCCTCAGTATAACGTCATGTTCCCAACAAATGAGGTGGAGAAACTGTACACCATATGAAAGGTCCATCTCCATTCCTCAATATAATGTCATGTTCCCAACAAATGAGGAGGAGATACTGTACACCATATGAAAGGTCCATCTCCATTCCTCAATAAAACGTCATGTTCCCAACAAATGAGGAGGAGATACTGTACACCATATGAAAGGTCCATCTCCATTCCTCAATATAATGTCATGTTCCCAACAAATGAGGAGGAGATACTGTACACCATATGAAAGGTCCATCTCCATTCCTCAATATAATGTCATGTTCCCAACAAATGAGGAGGAGATACTGTACACCATATGAAAGGTCCATCTCCATTCCTCAATATAACATTGTGCTTTTGTTTGGTAAATTGTTTTCCTTATTTTACATTTTATTTTCACTCCTGTAGCATGTTTTCTCTGTGACCATCCAGTGTAGTATGTTCCACTGACAGTTTTATGGTGGAACATACTACATGAATTTTTATGGTGATGTCGGAAGTCAAACTTGAGACCCCCCTTTCCCCCAATACTGTAAATAACATTTTGTTCTTCAGTGCACCACTACTGTTAGCTACCGTGTTTCCCCGATAGTAAGACACCCCCGATTGTAAGACGTATCGGGAGTTTCAGAGGGGTCAGCTAATATAAGCCATACCCCGAAAGTAAGACATATGTCTTACTTTCGGGGAAACACGGGGGGATTTGCCTGCAGTGAAGTGCGGTACCCCTCCTTCTCTGTCCCCCTCCGTTCTCCCCCTCCGTTCCGCTTTCCTCCTCTGTGCCTCCCCGCTGTCCCCTCCGTTCCCCCCTCCTTCTCTGTCCCCTCCGTTCTCCCCCTCCGTTCCGCTTTTCTCCTCTGTGCCTCCCCGCTGTCCCCTCCGTTCCCCCCTCCTTCTCTGTCCCCTCCGTTCTCCCCCTCCGTTCCGCTTTTCTCCTCTGTGCCTCCCCGCTGTCCCCTCCGTTCCCCCCTCCTTCTCTGTCCCCCTCCGTTCTCCCCCTCCGTTCCGCTTTCCTCCTCTGTGCCTCCCAGCTGTCCCCTCCGTTCTCCCCTCCTTCTCTGTCCCCTCCGTTCTCCCCCTCCTTCTCTGTCCCCTCCGTTCTCCCCCTCCGTTCCGCTTTCCTCCTCTGTGCCTCCCCGCTGTCCCCTCCGTTCTCCCCCTCCTTCTCTGTCCCCTCCGTTCTCCCCCTCCGTTCCTCCGTCCTCCCCCTCCTTCCCTTGTGAATAGACAGAGTCAGCTGACTCTGTCCATTCACATAACTGAAACATTGTAATCTCCTGTGATTACAATGTGTCAGTTTATGAATGGAGAGAAGCCGCTGTCTTCTCTCCTTTCATTCTCAGAGCAGCTGACGCTGCAGAGAAAGGGACTGGGGAATCTCTATCCTCTGTCTCTTTCTCTGTCTCAAGGGGGAGATATCAGAGGTCTGTTAAGACCCCTGATATCTCACCAAAGCCCCCCAACAGGGCTGATTAAAAAAAAAAAAAAAAAAAATATTGCAATAAAAAATAAAAATTTTTTTTTTTTCCCAATATAAGACATACCCCGAAAGTAAGACATAGTGGGGCTTTTAGGGATAAAAAGAAAGTAAGACACTGTCTTACTTTCGGGGAAACACGGTAGTATAGTTTGGGTTTATCATCTGATCTGGTTTCTATTCATTGTGTTCTGTTTTGATTGTACCCAACTTAATGCCAGAGCTCTGGGAAAGTGTTGAATGATGGACATGACTTCTGAATAAGGAGTATAAAAACAAACATAACATATATTCAAATTGTTTTTCAGCAGATGGGATAGTACTTTTGGAATCTGAATACATTGGAGAGACATCTTGACATATCTCCTGATTGTACTGCAGAAGATAATTACAGTGCACAATATTCTTGTGGCAAGTTGAATGGATCCTTCTAATCCTGAGGAATCTTCTGATAAATTCCATACTATGACCTCAGATGTCCATCTAAGATCAATGGATCCTTCTAATCCTGAGGAATCTTCTGATAAATCCATTGATATGACTTCAGGTGTCCATCTAAGATCAATAGATCCTTCTAATACTGAGGAATCCTCTGATAAACCCCATACTATGACTTCAGATGTCCACCTGAGATCAATGGATCCTTCTAATCCTGAGGAACCTGCTGATAAATCCCATACTATGACTTCAGATGTCCATCTAAGATCAATGGATCCTTCTAATCCTGAGGAACCTTCTGATCAATCCCATACTATGACCTCAGATGTCCATCTAAGATCAATGGATCCTTCTAATCCTGAGGAACCTTCTGAGAAATCCCATACTATGACTTCACATGTCCATCTAAGATCAATGGATCCTTCTAATCCTGAGGAATCTTCTGATAAATCCCATACTATGACTTCAGATGTCCATCTAAGTTCTCACAGTGCTGACAGACCACCAGATCCATACAATCCCCAGAAATCCTCTTCTAGCCATGAGGGAGCTCACACAGGAGGGAGCTCATTGTCATGTTTAGTGTGCGGGAAAACATTCACTAAGAAAAAAGGACTTCTTCAACACCAGAAAACGCACAAGAATGAGCGTCCTTATTCATGTTCAGAGTGCGGGAAATGCTATTCTGAGAAAGCGTACCTCGTGAAACACCAAAGAAGTCACACTGGTGAGCGTCCCTATTCATGTTCCGAATGTGGAAAATGTTTTATTAGGAAAGTAAATCTTCTTAGTCACCTGAGAACTCATACAGGGGAGCGTCCTTATTCCTGTTCAGAGTGCGGAAAATGTTTTGCTGCAAAAGGAAACCTTCTTAATCACCAGAGAGTTCATACGGGTGAGCGTCCCTTTTTATGTTCAGAGTGCGGAAAATGTTTTTCTGAAAAAGCAACCCTTCTGAAACACCGAAGACTTCACACTGGTGAGCGTCCCTATACATGTTCAGAGTGCGGGAAAAGTTATTCACACAAAGGATCTCTTCTTACGCACCAGAGAGAGCATACGGGCGAGCGTCCCTATTCATGTTCAGAGTGCGGGAAAAGTTTTTCACATAAAGGATCTCTTCTTACGCACCAGAGAAGTCATACGGGCGAGTGTCCTTTTTCTTGCTTAGAGTGCGGCAAAAGTTTTTCCGACACAAAAAACCTTCTTAAACACCAGAGAGTTCACATGGCTGAGCGTCCCTTTTCCTGTTCAGAGTGTGGGAAATGTTTTTCTGAACAAGGAAAGCTTCGTAGACACGAAAGATGTCACACTGGTGAGCGTCCTTATTCATGTCCAGAGTGCGGGAAATGTTATTCTGAGAAAGAGTACCTTCAGAAACACCAAATAAGTCACACTGGTGAGCGTCCCTATCCATGTTCTGAATGTGGGAAATGTTTTATTAGGAAAGTAAACCTTCTTAGTCACCTGAAAACTCATACAGGGGAGCGTCCTTATTCCTGTTCAGAGTGCGGAAAATGTTTTGCCGCACAAGGAAACCTTCTTAATCACCAGAGAGTTCATACGGGTGAGCGTCCCTTTTCCTGTTCAGAGTGCGGAAAATGTTTTTCTGAAAAGTCAACCCTTCTGAAACACCAAAGAATTCACACTGGTGAGCGTCCCTATACATGTTCAGAGTGCGGGAAAAGTTATTCACATAAAGGATCTCTTCTTACGCACCAGAGAAGTCATACGGATGAGTATCCTTTTTCCTGCTTAGAGTGCGGCAAATGTTTTTCCGACAAAAAAAAACTTCTTAAACACCAGAGAGTTCACACGGGGGAGCGTCCCTTTTCCTGTTCAGAGTGTGGAAAATGTTTTTCCGAAAAAGGAAACCTGCGTAACCACGAAAGACGTCACACGGGGGAGCGTCCTTTTTCATGTTCAGAGTGCGGGAAATGTTTCACTACCAAAGCAAACCTTGTTTCTCACCAGAAGATTCACGCAGGTGACCGTCCCTATTTATGTACAGAGTGCGGGAGATGTTTCACTGAGAAGCGCACACTTCTTACACACATGGCAAGACACAGCTCAGAGGATCCAAACAACTTTCAGACTGTGATAAATGTTGTACAGATCACATAAGTCTAACCGAAGAGAAGAAATGCCTGGCGCGTTTCGTCAAATGTGCGGTGGCTTTTATCTGGTGAAACCGTTCAGTCCATAGAAGACCTGGACGATAATAAATGATTATATAATGGGGGACAGCCTGGGAAAAGTCATGTTTCATTTATAGGCGGAGCTTATCAGGATGAGTCTTCTGTTGGCTTCTTCTGTTTCTTGGAGACTCCAAACGGTGGGATAATCCTACTATAGTTTCCTCCCGTCCTCCTTTACCACCAACACTTTACCATATTCCCACTCTTGTTTTTCCATTCTGCATGCTTTAAAATAAAAATGCAGCGTGCGGAGTGGTAGTTCTATGCATGCAGACCCTGGAACTCTATGATATAGGACAATTTTAACCCCATAAGCCTCAGATTTTCGGGGGAATGGCCCAAGTGGTAGAATCACATCACCGCAAGCTAACTGAAGACAGTCATGTTTCTGGGGGTGTAGTTTATATACTTATAAGTGGTAAGTATAGTAGTAAAAGTAGTGACAGTCTTGGGCTTCATGCTGTGATCTCAGGAGAAAACTCAGGATTCAGCCTTCAAGGGACAGGCGACTAAAAATCAGGACTATCCCAACAAATCCGGGACTGTTGGCAAGTATGTAATTATAGTAATAAAGTTCTCATAGAAAACAGGTCTGATCTGGTCCCACATTTGCAAAGATGGCACCGTATACATTGCCCTGTATGTGGGCAACACACTTACAATACATGGACAACGAACGGGCATGGCATTAGCAATGGCGGCAATACATCGGCAATGAAATGCAGGAACAATGACTGGAACGCGGTCTGCCTGGTATTTGTATTCTGCAGAAAATGGACCTTGCCTACTGAATGCAGAAAGGACCTCTGCTCAAATGTCCCGACCCCTAACATCCAATCAGGATTTCCACCCTTCCATCGGTGCTAAGTGAGGGGCTTATTACAAAGTAGACATGTGCAATTCGTTTTGTTCCGAATTTGGTTTTTCGACAAATTCGGAAATATTCAAATGAACGCAAACCCGTTTAACAAATTTTTCCGAAATTCAGAAATCCAAAAAAAATTTGGAAATCCGAAAAAAAAAATTGTAAATTCCAAGTTTTGGAAATCCGAAAATTCAAAAGAACGAAAATCCGAAAATAAGAATGAAAAGCCAAAAATTTTAAAACCTGAAAATTTTAAAATCTGAAATAATAACTAATAATTATTACTAACTAATAAATTATAGGTATTGGAATTACCTTTCAAATTTGGCTGTTAGTGAACGCAACGAATACAAAGTTATCCGAAGTTGCAAATTATCCGAAATAACGCATGCTGTTTCTAAACGAATGAAACGTAACAAATTAATAATAATAATAATAATAAAAAATTTTTTTTATTCATTATTAATTTGTTACGTTCCATTTGTTTAGATCCGCCATTCGTTATTTCGTAACTTCGGATAAATTTGTATTCATTACGTTCACTTTCCAAAGTTACGAATTATCCGAAATAACAAATGCTGCATCTAAACAAATGGAATGTAACAATATAATAATAATAATAATATTTTTAACAAAACCTTTTTATTATTATTATTATTATTTATTATTCTTTATTCGTTACTTTCCATTCATTTAGATGCGGCATTCGTTATTTAGGATAATTCGTAACTTCGGATAAATTCGTATTCGTTACGTTCACTAACAGCCAAATCTGAAAGGAAATTTCAATACCTGCAACCTAATAGTTAGTTATTATTAGTTAGTTATTCGGTTTTTTGAATTTTTGAATTTTCTTTCTTTACGGATTTTTGAATTTACAAATTTATTCAAAATAATGCATTTCAATCATAATGAACGACCTGAATAACGAAAAAAAAAAACAAAAAAAAAAAAACGAATGAAACGAAAACAAACAAATTTTTTGGCAGTGCACATGTCTATTACAAAGGCGTTCATAGAAAACATTTCCCCCGTAATTCCAGCCTCACATCCATATCACATCTCCAGAATATCCCGTGCATGGCTAAAATAATGATTCTTCTACATGTGTTAAAGCTTTGTGAATTGAGCCTCATATGTTGTATTTCAATGTTCATTTTTTTTTCATTCTTTAGTTTCACATTTATAAATATTAAAACTCTATCAACTTGTTGTTTTTCGTTTTATTTTTTTATTGTCTGGATTTGATGTGAGGTGTAATCTGTGTGTGTAATCATCTATGTAACCTGATAGAAGGATGGACCACGCAAAATGATGAAACATAATATAGGCTGCAGTATTTATATATCACAAGGTGGTCATGTCCTACATCCCAACTGACCCGGATTCTGTGGGACCGTCCCGAGATTTCAACAAAATCCTGGCATTCCCTGCATGTGGAGAGGCACAGCGTGGTTGCGGTGGCAGCAAACACTCAGGCTTTGTTTACACATATGCAAATTGAAGGTGGGTTTCCCCACATCCAATTCGCATGACAGGCGCGTGTGACCGCCTCTCAATGGAGCCGGTTCAGCTTCGGGGGCAGCCACGGTCCGCATTCAAAAAGAGTTCTGTGTGTCTTTGTGTCCGATTCAGGTGCCAAATTCCGACAAAAAATTCTGACCTGATTTGCACCTGAACCGGTAAACAAGGAACGCCCCAGCCCCCAGGCATGAACCTGCGAGCCGCATATGTGTGAACCCAGCCTCAGAGTCCAGTTGCACCGAACAGAACTTGTATTATATTGGAACTTCACTCTCTTAATCAACATTGACTATTTTGAATCCTTCTGCTGCAAACCTTAGTAAACAGATAGGAAAGTATATCATATTTACATCTTTTAAACTGTTTTTCGCATTTCTTCAGTTACTTCCTGGTTCCATGCCTAGGCAAATGATGTCATACATCCCAGGAGTCTTCAGGAGGGGTTTTCTCAGCTATGCACACATTCCTGCCTACATACCTGAGCTAAGGGCAGATGGAATCCAGAAAGCAAGCTAAATGAATAATTTGCGCTTACTTAGGATGGCCATGGCCAGAAATGCTAGGGGGGGGGGGGTGTTTAAGTGATTTGTCAGCACAATAAAGCGTGGAGACATGGATGAATGGAGAAGTTTTCTTTAAATATTACAAATGAATGAATGGAGCAAATTTTGGTTTGTGGTGCTCAGATGCCATGTAATTCCGCTTTAAAGGTTAGGTTCTCCTTTTTTTCCCTCTAAATTCCAGCTCCCCTATATAACAATAAAGCATTAATGTACTTCTTTTTCAAAAATAAAACATTTTTTTCCATTTATTCTACACACGTTTACCTCACTCTCTTCATGGCTGTTCAAAACACTTCTTCATTACTTCTGCCTTACTTCCTGGTCAGAAAATAGGTCATGACACAGGAAGGAGTTGACCAGCTGAGGGTAGATGATGCAGGGTGTGTGCTAATGAGATCAGCTGGTCAACTCCTTCCTGTGTCATGACCTAAAGTCTGTCCAGGAAGTAAGGCAGAAGTAATGGATACGTGTTTTTAAACAGCCATGAAGAGAGGTAAGCGGGTGTAGAATTCATGGAAAGCTGTTTTATTTTTGCAAAAGAAGTACCGTATTTATCGGCGTATAACACGCACTTAAAATCAGGGGAAAATAGTGGGTGCGTGTTATACACCGATCCCCACCAATCCCCCCCGCTGATTGTGAGCGGAGCGCGCGCCGGCCACCGATATACATACATAGCCGAGTGTACTCGGCTAGGCTCGGCTAGTTCCGCTCACAGTCTTGCCCAGTCCCGCCCTATGATGGACATAACACAGGGACTGGGCGTAACTGAGAGGAGCTAGCCGAACCTAGCCGAGTACACTCGGCTATGTATGTATATGGGTGGTGCTCGGCTCTGCTCACAGTCATGCCCAGTTCCGCCATTGGACCTGTGTTATGTCCATCATAGGGGGGGACTATGAGAGGAGCCGAGAGGATCCGAGATACACAGGACCGGCTCTGTGTATCTCGGCGGCGCCATTTTCAAACTGCAGTGACACTGACAAGTCACTGCAGTTTAACTGCAGCCTGGGCAAAGCTGCAAGTGTCACTGACAAGGCTGCAGATGGACATTGACAAGGCTGAAAGGCTGCAAATGACACTGGCAAGGCTGCAAATGACACTGATAAGACTACAAATGACACTGGGCAAGCATGCAGATGGACGCTTTGCAAGGCTGCAGATGGACACTGATAAGGCTGCATTGATGGGCATTTAAATGTAAGTTTTTTTCCCTAAAAAGTTTTTTTCCTTAAAATTCCTTCCTAAACTTGGGGTGCGTGTTATACGCCGGCGCGTGATATACGCCGATAAATACGGTACATTAACCACTTGCAGACCAGCTCACGCAGATATATTGCGGCAGGTTGGCTCTCCTGTACGTCGGTGTCACGGGGGCCACGTACATGATGTGAGACCGAAGTAGTGTGGAGGCCTCCCTTGCACCTCGGGTCCTTGAAGCCTCTGGAGTTGGAGACAGAGATTTGGTGGACACCGGGTGGCGCGGGTGCCAGGGGTGCGGAGCACCATGCAAGGCTTAGTCCGAGATCCGAGCTGAGGTCAAGTCCAGTTTGACAACGAAGTATAAAAGGGTTAATCAGAAGAAGAATGGTCGAGATCCAAGCCAGGGTCGGTTCCAATCTGGCAGCTGAGTACAGAAGGGGCAAAGAAGTAGAATGGTCAAGGTACAAATCCGAAGTCAATGGCAAACAGCAATCAAGAGTAGGGATGAGCTTTATGTTTGGGTCGAACATGAGTTAGACTCAAACATTGGCTGTTCGAGCGTTCGTCGAAATACAAACATTATGGTGCATTTGCGCCAAATTTGAGCGGCACGTTACACCCCATAATGCACTGCGACATCGCAGTGCATTGCTGTCTGATGATTCACCAAGCATGCACTATGACCCGCATGCTTTGACCAATCACAGCGTTGTCAGCAAAGAGAGCCATAATTGGCCAAAGGCAGGGTGCCTTTGGCCAATTATGGCTCAGGGGGTCAAATCCACGCCCCACACTATATATGGCCGCTTGCACGTCGGCCCTGTGTAGTGTGTTGCTGGCGTTGACCGAAAGAGAGTGTCATTTCATTTAGATTGAGCAGGCAGATTATTCAGTTAGCTGCAGTGTATTTAGTATATATACACCCAGGCTTGTGTATGTGTGTATATATATATATATATATATATATATATATATACACACTGTATCCAGTTTAGCTAGATTTGGCTGCAGTCCATCCCTCATGTACTGTTTCTAATATACTTCAGGCAGGCAGGTGATTCAGTTGGCTGCAGTGTATTTAATATATATATACAGTCAGCCTCGTATATATATATATATATATATATATATATATCCACTGTATCCAGTTTAGCTAGATCTGACTGCAGTCCATTCCTCTTTTGACTGTTCAGCTGATTGACTACACACCTCCGCTTCATCCACCAAGGTGGTGACAATTGCCGTTTTTCAAAGAATTGGCCATGAGGATGAAGACTTCAGGGTTTTATCGCATATAATTGCAGGTGGGACTTTGTTCCATCGCTTGATATGAGAACCCTGCTCGGATTGGATACACCCTCCATGAGAGACAAATATACCCACTAGGCCTCCACAAATAAGTTGGACACTACCTTGGCAGTGACAAATCCCTTCATAAATGACTACGAGCAACTTTTGGGAGCATGGGTGGATCTAAGGTGGTCTTTGAATGATGCTTCTGGGTCTGGCCCGGATGAATGCCCCATTCCCAGTATTTGAGTGTCTTCCTTCAGCTGCTGGTGAAATAATTTTATGTTTGGGAACTACAGCATTTGGAGTGGTGCAAATCGCAAGGTCCCTGAGAAAGATCTGCACTATATGTGCAATTGAAACGCGTCGGACATTCATTTGCGAGCTCCCTCCTTCTCTTCAGCTGGTTTTCCCCTATACATGTTTTTTTATCATCATTGATATGTATTTCATGTTTACTATTGATTGTTAATAACTTTTGTATATTTTTTTACTACTACTGCCTTGCGTCCATTCAAAGTCCCATTTTTTGAGGAATCTTGTTCTTTAAATATATGCCGGGATGGGACGCATAGGCAGCTCAGTCAGCTAGATGAGGCAAAGCTTCATTATTTGTTTCTAATATACTTCAGGTAGGCAGGTGATTCAGCTAGCTGCAGTGTATTTAATATATATATATACACAGATAGTCTCGTATATATATATATATATATATATATATATATATATATCCACTGTATCCAGTTTAACTAGATCTGACTGCAGTCTGTTTTTGGTGTACTGTTTCTAATAGACTTCTGGCAGGCAGGTGATTCGGTGAGCTGCAGTGCATAAAATATATATACAGTCTGCTACATATATATATCCACTGCATTCCAGTCTAGCCAAGCCTATATCTGACTGCAGGCCATTCCTGGTGTACGTTTTCAAATAAACTTTCAGGCAGGCAGGCAGGTGATTCAGTGATCTGTAGTGCATTAAATATATATACAGTTTCTTACATATATATCCACTGCATTCCAGTCTAGCCAAGCCTATATCTGACTGCAGGCCATTTCTGGTGTACGTTTTCAAATATACTTTCAGGCAGGCAGGCAGGCAGGTGATTCAGTGATCTGCAGTGCATTAAATATATATATACAGTCTCCTACATATACATATCCAGTGCATTCTAGTCTAGCCAAGCCTATATCTGACTGCAGGCCATTCCTGGTGTACTTTTTCTAGTAAACTTCAGGCGGTGTTTTGCTAATAAAATTTTACAGCATGTCTGGAAGGCCACCAAGGAGAGGCAGACGCTCACAGGCCACTAAAAGAGGGCAAGCAGGCTGTGTGTCTACAGCCAACCGTGCTGGTCGTGGACACAGTGCATCCTCAGCACGTGCCGTGAGGCACGCGTGTCCTTTTTTTTCGGCAGCTGGCCGTGTTGATCCACAACATGCAGAAGAGCTGGTAGAGTGGATAACTAAGTCGTCCTCATCCTCCTCATCCTCTGTCAAGCAGGCTCAGAGTAGCTTGCATGCCAATGCAGCTGCCAAAGCAGCCTATTCCATCAGCTCAATGTCATCAGTCACTCCTTCCCTAGCCCCACCATCATGCACGGAGGAGTCCCCCAAACTGTTTGACCACAGTGTCTGGTACATGCTGCAGGAGGATGTGCAGCGTTTTGAAGGCTCTGATGATGGTACCAGGGTTGAGGAAGGCAGAACGTGAGCCCAGAGAGAGGGGGTGCCCAAGAAGGACAAGAAATTGGCAGTCATGTTCCCCCAGCTGCAGCATACTGCCAGGTTTGCTCCAGTGACAAGGAGGGAGGGGGTGATGAGGTCACTGACTCTACGTGGGTGCCTGATAGAAGAGAGGAGGAGGAGGCACATTTCCAACGAGGCAGGATACCCTCCAGGGGCCAGCTTAAGGGCAGCCAACCGACTGCATCACACCGCAGATCTCTGCTTGTGCAGGGTGCTTCTGGCTCCCCACATATTTTGAAATGTTCTTTGGTGTGGGCCTTTTTTGATACGTGTGCAGCGGATGGCACCATTTCTGTTTGCAACATATGTCTGAAGCGTATCAAGCGTGACCAAAACAGCAGCCGCTTGGGCACCACATGCTTGACCAGACATATGTCGACCTCCCACGCAGTCCGTTGCCAAAAGTACTTAAAAGACCCACAGCAAAGAACAAGGCGGGCCTCTTCTTGCTCCTCATCAGCTGGGATCTCCAACCCCGCTATATGTTCAGTCCTCTCAGAGACCTGCACTGAGAGGAATGAAGGTGTAGAATTAGGTGTGCCAAGTACTTGCGGGCAATCTGCTATCGCTACACCAAAATTTAGTAGGCTTGGCTAAATTGCTAGCACTCCAACTGCTGCCTTTTCAGCTGGTAGACTCTGCCCCCTTTCGTGAATTTGTGGAATGTGTGGTATCTCAGTGGCAGGTTCCCAAATGCCATTTCTTTTCACAGAAGGCCAATCCGGCTCTCTACCGGCATGTGGAAGGCAATTGCTTGGCCTCGTTGGACAGGGCACTGACTCATGGTCCTGCAGGCATGGACAGGGATGTTATCTTTCTTTCACGGTGCCCTGGGAACTCTGCTGGCATCTGGGAAGGATACAGGACAGGGTGCAGTATTGTTGGAGCTTGTTCCGCCACCATACCTCCAAAATGCTAGTAGTGGTGATTCTGCCACATCTCTCTCCTCCACCCCCTCCTCTTCTTCTTCCTCTATGGCCTCTTCCTGTGCAGATTTCTCCTCTGAACCAGCAGTGCTCCGTAGGCGTTCAAGGGGCTATGCAAGCACTCAGGCAAAAAGATGCCATGCGGTGCTTGAGTTGGTCTGCTTAGGGGAAAGAAATTCTGTCAGCTCTGCAGGGGCAGACTCAGAGGTGGTTGATGCCATGCCAGCTTCAGCCAGGAATGGTGGTTTGCAACAATGGCACCAACCTCCTCTTCGCCCTCCGACAGGGACACTTGACCCATGAATGTGAGATCCCTTGAAGACTGCCTATGCTGAGTGACTATCCTGTTATGCTGAGTGACTATCCTATTCCTCCTCACTGTTCATGTTGATAGCTTCTAAGAACATTTTTGTTTCAGGGCACCACCACCGCCTAAGCCCCAATTTTTCTGGTACAGCATCGCACGACCAGGCAATTGTCAGTTAAAGCGACACAGTGCCGTATCGCAAAAAATTTCCTGGTCATTAGAGGGGCAAATCCTTCCAGGGCTGAAGTGGCTAATGCTGTATTGGTACATAGGGAAGCTGGAATTTAGAAAAAAAGGGTGAACTTAGCTTTTAATTGGTAAAATTCAGCAATTCATAACAAAGGCACCCGACCGTGAAAAGTCCACGAGTGCAACAGCAATGTGCGGCAGAGTAGGACACGGGTGTGCCGACAGCATCTATTTTGAGGTCCGTATCCAAATGAGGTGTCCAGGAAGGATGGTGAGTCCCTTTCCTCTCCCTGCTTATCTGGAACCTCTCCCTGCTGCTAATAACTATCCCTATCTGATGGGTGAACTGTCCCTACTCTACCTAAATGCAAAATGCTCACCAAGCTTCGGAGCCAGGACCTTAAATAGGCTCTGCCTAAACCAAGATGGCTGATGGCTTAGAGTCACATGGGGTGGCAGCATCCAATCGGAGTGCTTCCACAGTGACCCAGAAAAACATAGAGTAACCATGGTCCTCTTGGCTTCCTCTCCTGCGGTCGAGTGGCACCCACAGTGGAGAAAATAGACATCACCTGATCTAGGCTGAGTCCCAAAGCCCAGTGCCAGAACAAGTTCAGGCACTTGACTCCACTAATGTACCTCTCAGGGGTACGTTGGCACAGGGCACCCAGATTATATTTCATGCATCTCCTGCAGAGTGTCCTGACACCAAGTTCATCCACTCTATGGCAGCTGGAGAGTTGCCCAGCCAATGACACACGGCCTAAGTGCAGGGAAGCTTCCTCTAGGCTCCGCCTTGGCTCTGATGTGTCCAATGACACAGTGGGAGGAGGAGCCCAGCAGGAAGGACGTCCCCCTAGGACTGAGCCACACTGTATCTGAGGTCTGTGAGTTTTATTGATGTTCTTTTTTTCCCCACAAATAGAGCTTTCTTTTGGTAGGATTTTGATCACCTCTGCAGTTTTAATTTTTTGCGTTATAAACAAAAAAAAAAGAGCGACAATTTTGAAGAAAAACAATATTTTTTGCTAAAATAAATATCTCGTGAATGGTAAAACAACAGTGTAGCGCTAGTATAAACAATAAAGTAGCAATGCATGTGCTTAAACATCGATATGTGTTAAGAAAAGGGTGTGTGAAAAATGAAAGTAAATGTGCATTAACACAGTAAACACAATAAGTGCATGAGTCCAATTGTAAATATAAACTCCAAAACAAGTGCAGGATGAAGTCCACAGAGATCTGAAAGGAAACTTCTTCCTGTTAAGGTGTCATTTATCACAAATGACAAATGGCAAATTAAAGTGATCACAAAGTTTAAAAAGGTATAAAAAGCAATGTGGGGTGCAGTAAATGCTATCCCGATGCGTTTCGACACTAAGAGATATGCCCCAGTTGAAGACCTTTAGATCTCTGACATGTCTTCTGTCAGAACGGGGAATTGCCTTGTTTACAAAGGAAGATCCCAATTCTGCCTCTGTACTAGGCGATCGCGGGTCGCCAGCGGACATTGAGTCCGGCCGACCCGCGGGCACGCTCGTCCAGCGAGCACGAGAGCGCACCACCCGCAACTGCGCCTGCGCGAGCCTACGTACAATGCCTGCGATTCGCCTAGGAGAGCAGTACAGCTGTGGCGTCTGGTCTTAAGGTGGTTAAATAAAACATAAAATAATTTGGGGGAATTAATATTTTCTATAATTATTATTTTCTATTATATTTTTAATATTTCCAGCTGAAAATGCCGATTTTAAAAAATGTGTGCGCAAAATAAAAAAAAAGATACAACATAGCAGGAGCCTGCAGAGAATGAAACCACAGAGATAAAATACTGTATTATATATTCAGTTTGAACTGAAGTATAATGTCCGTGTGTCTTAATGTATGAAATATAACCGAAGAATGACTTACAGAGCAGAGGGCAAAATATTATAACATAACACAGGGTGCAGTTATTAAAGTCGCCACAAGATGGTGATATCACTTCGATCGAGAGGACTGCTCAGATAGGAAGTGATGTAAGGACAGGAAGTGATGTAATGTAGAAACAGGAAATGATGTAAGCCAAAGACAAGACCTTATATGATTTAAAGACAGGAAGTTGTTAGGGAAAGAACGAGGTGGAGAGCAAACATCACCGGATCACACAGAGGAGGTAATACAATATTATTTTATATTTACACCCAGTAACCTCTCCCGTCATGTCTGTCCTCTTCCTCCATAGTCACTGTGATGTCTTTAATCTCCAACATTCAGTACTACAGACATATCACATCCTGTATATTGGAGTTATTTTATAATATGTGTCCAGATACATCCTAAATATGGAACCATTTATCCAACTGTCCATCCAGAGCATCTGGTTTATAGACCAGATACATCCTAAATATAGAACCATTTATCCAACTGTCCATCCAGAGCCTCTGGTTTATAGACCGGATATATCCTAAATATAGAACCATTTATCCAACTGTCCATCCAGAGCCTCTGGTTTATAGACCAGATACATCCTAAATATAGAGCCATTTATCCAACTATCCATCCAGAGCCTCTGGTTTATAGACCAGATACATCCTAAATATAGAGCCATTTATCCAACTGTCCATCCAGAGCCTCTGGTTTATAGACCGGATATATCCTAAATATAGAACCATTTATCCAACTGTCCATCCAGAGCCTCTGGTTTATAGACCGGATATATCCTAAATATAGAACCATTTATCCAACTGTCCATCCAGAGCCTCTGGTTTATAGACCGGATACATCCTAAATATAGAACCATTGATCCAACCAGGGCTGCTGCTAAAGAATCATGGTGCCCGTACAGCCTACTTGACAATATATATTTTTGCTAAATACTACAGCCACTACGCTATACGCTTCACAGCCATGGCAGGAATTATACCCCACATCAAACAAGACCCATTCAAGTGAATAACGCTGCTCTGCAAGCACCCCAGAACCATGTGCAAAGCACAGTTGCTGTGGCCACAAGGTCTTCTTCACTATAATGTCAACCCAAACCAGGGGGGGAGGAGGCTTTGCTTTGGCCTGACTCATGGTGGATTAGTGAGATAATTGTCATCACCTCTCACTACACAGAATTATAAAGTAGTAATGAAAATGGATTTATGTCAATGTTCATAGACATCCACCATCTGTCTTTACAAGACACCACCCGTTACAGTGCCTCCACCTCACTGCCTGGAAACAAAGATAAGCAGTGCAAGGAGATTCTAAAAGTCAACAAGAAAAGCACTGAGCTTCTGACTGGTGAAAGAACCATATAGAAGGTCCATCTTAATTACTCAATATAATGCAATGTTCCCAACAAATGAGGAGGAGATACTGTACACCATATGAAAGGTCCATCTCCATTCCTCAATATAATGTCATGTTCCCAACAAATGAGGAGATACTGTACACCATATGAAAGGTCCAACTCTATTCCTCAATATAACGTCATGTTCCCAACCAATGAGGAGGAGATACTGTACACCATATGAAAGGTCCATCTCCATTCCTCAATATAATGTCTTGTTCCCAACAAATGAGGAGGAGATACTGTACATCATATGAAAGGTCCATCTCCATTCCTCAATATAATGTCATGTTCCCAACCAATGAGGAGGAGATACTGTACACCATATGAAAGGTCCATCTCCATTCCTCAATATAACGTCATGTTCCCAACAAATGAGGAGGAGATACTGTACACCATATGAAAGGTCCATCTCCATTCCTCAATATAACATTGTACTTTTGTTTGGTAAATTGTTTTCCTTATTTTACATTTTATTTTCACTCCTGTAGCATGTTTTCTCTCTGACCATCCAGTGTAGTATGTTCCACTGACAGTTTTATGGTGGAACATGTTATATGCTAAATATTATATGAATCTTTTTGGTGATGTCGGAAGTCAAACTTGAGACCCCCCCTTTCCCCCAATACCGTAAATAATATTTTGTTCTTCAGTGCACAACTACTGTTAGCTAGTATAGTTTGGGTTTATCATCTAATCTGGTTTATATTCATTGTGTTCTGTTATGATTGTACCCAATTTAATGCCAGAGCTCTGGGAAAGTGTTGAATGATGGACATGACTTCTGAATAAGGAGTATAAAAACAAACATAACATATATTAAAATTGTTTTTCAGCAGATGGGATAGTACTTTTGGAATCTGAATACATCGGATTGACATTTTCTTGACATATCTCCTGATTGTACTGCAGAAGATAATTACATTGCACAATATTCTTGTGGCAAGTTGAATGGATCCTTCTAATCCTGAGGAATCTTCTGATAAATCCCATACTATGACTTCAGATGTCCATCTAAGGTCAATGGGTCCTTCTAATCCTGAGGAACCTTCTGATAAATCCCATACTATGACTTCAGATGTCCATCTAAGGTCAATGGGTCCTTCTAATCCTGAGGAATCTTCTGATAAATCCCATACTATGACTTCAGATGTCCATCTAAGATCAATAGATCCTTCTAATTCTGAGGAACCTTCTGATAAATCCCATACTATGACTTCAGATGTCCATCTAAGTTCTCACAGTGCTGACAGATCAACAGATTCATCTAATCCCCTAAAATCCTCTTCAAGCCATGAGGGAGCTCACACAGGAGGGAGCTCATTGTCATGTTTAGTGTGCGGGAAAACATTCACTAAGAAAAAAGGACTTCTTAAACACCAGAAAACTCACAAGAATGAGCGTCCTTATTCATGTTCAGAGTGCGGGAAATGTTATTCTGAGAAAGCGTACCTTGTGAAACACCAAAGAAGTCACACTGGTGAGCGTCCCTATTCATGTTCTGAATGTGGGAAATGTTTTATTAGGAAAGTACATCTTCATAAACACCTGAGAACTCATACAGGGGAGCGTCCTTATTCCTGTTTAGAGTGCGAAAAATGTTTTGCTGAACAAGGAAACCTTCTTAATCACCAGAGAGTTCACACGGGGGAGCGTCCCTTTTCCTGTTCAGAGTGCGGAAAATGTTTTTCTGAAAAAGGAACCCTTCTGAAACACCAAAGACTTCACACTGGTGAGCTTCCCTATACATGTTCAGAGTGCGGGAAAAGTTTTTCACATAAAGGATCTCTTCTTACGCACCAGAGACGTCATACGGGCGAGTGTCCATTTTCCTGCTTAGAGTGCGGCAAATGTTTTTCCGACAAAAGAAACTTTCTTAAACACCAGAGGGTTCACACGGGTGAGCGTCCCTTTTCCTGTTCAGAGTGCGGGAAATGTTTTTCTGAACAAGGAAACCTTCGTAAACACGAAAGACGTCACACCGGTGAGCGCGCTGAGCTGTCAAGTGAGCGTCCTTATTCATGTCCAGAGTGCGGGAAATGTTTCGCCTTAAAAGCAGTCCTTGTTAGACACCAGAGAATTCACAGAGGCGAGCGTCCCTATTCATGTTCGGAGTGCGGGAAATCATTCACTACCAAAGGAAACCTTTTTACTCACCAGAAATTTCACTCAGGCGAGCGCCCTTATTCGTGTTCTACATGCGGGAAGTGTTTCACCTTAAAGGCAGACCTTATTAGACACCAGAAAATTCACTCAGATGAGCGTCCCTTTACATGTTCAGAGTGTGGGAAATGTTTCTCTTCCAAAGGATCCCTTGCTACTCACCAGAAATTTCACTCAGGCGAGCGCCCTTTTTCGTGTTCAACATGTGGGAAATGTTTCACCATGAAAGGAGGCCTTGTTGCTCACCAGAAAATTCACTCAGGTGAGCGTCCTTATTCATGTTCGCAGTGTGGGAAATGTTTCACTACCAAAGAAGCCCTGGCTTCTCACCAGAGAACCCACTCAGGTGAGCGTCCCTATTTATGTACAGAGTGCGGGAAATGTTTCGCTGTGAAACAATCTCTTCTTGCACACATGACAAGACACAGTTCAGAGCATCCGAAGAACTTTCAGACTGTGATAGATGTTGTACAGATCACATAACTCTAATCGGAGAGAAGACGCCTGCTGACGCGTTTCGTCAAATGTACAGTGGCTTTCATCGGGTGGGACTGTTCAGACAATAGAACACCTGGAGGATATATATGATTATATAATGGGGGACATCCTGGCAAAAGTCATGTTTCATCTTTAGGTTGAGCTTATCAGGTCTTCTGTTGGATTCTTCTGTTTCTTAAAGACTCCAAATAGTAAGATGTTCCTCCTATAGGTTCCTCCCATCCCCCTTTACCACCACCACTTTGCCTTATTCCCACGCTATCAAATAAAAATACAGCATGCAGAGTGCTAGTCCCTCGTAGTCGCCGGTTTGCAAACCCAGGAACTCAATGATAAAAGCCTCCCGCGGAACAATTATAACCCAACGAGCCTCAGATTTTCAGGGGAATGGCCCAAGAAGTTCAATCACATCACAGCAAATAGGGAGCTAAGTGATCAGATTTGTGTTTTTAGGGGTATTCAGTAGAGGAGATGGTCGGTGGGAACTGGGGGGAGGGGATCGGCATATGAATGGACGGGTGATTTACATAGGAATCTTGCAATTTTTGAATATGAATTGAATTCATATGTAAATCACCAAATTCAATTGTACACAATGTGATCGGGCAGTGCTGGACAGAGGTAGTGATGGTCTTGGGCTTCATGCTCTAGACAAAACCTGAGGTTCAGTCTTCAAGGGACAGGTGACTAAAAATCAGGTCTATCCCAACAAATCCGGGACAGTTTGTAAGTATGTAATTATAGTAATAAAGTTCTCATACAAAACAGTACTGATCTGCTCCCACATTTTGCAGAGACTGCACCAAAAAAAATGCCCAATATGTGGGCAATTTAATGAGAATACACGGGGCAACCATCAAGTAACTGTGACAACATATGAATAATTGTATAAAATAGACAGGCACGGAATTAGCAATGGCGGCCATACATAGGCAAAAAAATGCAGGAACATACACTGGAACGTGGTCTGCCAAATTCAGTTGTACACAATGTGACCGGGCGGTGCTGGACAGGGGTAGTGATGGTCTTGGGCTTCATGCTCTAATCTCAGGGCAAAGCCCATCGTTCAACGTTCAAGGGATAGGTGACTAAAAATCAGGACTATCCCAACAAATCCTGGACTGTTGGCAAGTATGTAAATATAGCAGTAAAGTTCTCGTAGAAAGCAGTACTGATCTGCTCCAACATTTATAAAGACTGCACCATAAAAATTGCCCAAAATGTGGGCAACATAGTGACAATACGTTGGGCAACCAACAAGTAACTTTGACAACATATGAATTATTGTATGGATACATTGGCACGGAATTAGCAATGGCAGACATACACAGGCCACAAAATACGAGAACAATCATTGGAACATGCCTGACTAAAGGAATTTTTTTATGTATAAGAGCAGTTTATTAGGAGGGATCGGCATATGAATGAACTGGTAATTTTATGTATGAATGTATGATTTTATATGCAGATGACCAAATCCAGTTGTACACAATGTGACTGGGCAGTGCTGGGCAGGGGTAGGGACGGTCTTGGGCTTCATGCTGTGATCTTTAAATAAAATACGGGATTCAGCCTTCAAGGGGCGGGCGGCTAAAAATCAGGACTATCCCAACAAATCCGGGACTGTTGGCAAGTATGTAATTGTAGTAATAAAGTTCTCATAGAAAACAGGACTGATCTGCTCCCACATTTACAAGGACTGCACCATAAGAATTGGCCAATATGTGGGCAACATAATGACAATACACGGGGCAACCAACAAACAACTGTGACAACATATGAATAATTGTATAAAATAGACAGGCATAGAATTAGCAATGGCGGCCATACATAGGCAAAACAATGCAGGAACATACACTGGAACGTGGTCTGCCAAATTCAGCTGTACACAATGTGACCGGGCAGAGGTAGGGACGGTCTTGGGCTTCATTCTCAGGACAAAATCTGGGATTCAGCCTTCAAGGGACAGGCGACTAAAAATCAGGACTATCCCAAAAAATCCGGGACTGTCGGCAAGTATGTAATTATAGTAATAAAGTTCTCATAGAAAACAGTACTGATCTGCTCCCACATTTGCAAAGACTGCACCATAAGAATTGCCCAATATGTGGGCAACATAATAACAATACACGGGGCAACCAACAAGGAACTGTGACAACATATGAATAATTGTAAGCAGGACTTTTTTTCTCAGAGAATAGATGCAATAACTCCCCCCTTCTGAGTCACTTCTTGTCTCCGCCCCCTATCCACCCCTGAGGACTGTCTCTAGGCTCCACCCCCCAGTACCGCCCCTTTTAGAGAATACAGAACCAAATATCATTTTGTGCTACTAAGTAATTTATACGGAATTAGTTGATGATAAAAAGAAAGACAGTAAAATAGTGAGCAACAATAGACCCCACCAAAGCAGCAATAGATCGCTCAGACAACAATAGACTTCCCCCCAGCAACAAAATAACACCCCAGCAACAATAGACTCCCAGCAGCAACAACAGGTCTCCCAGGTCTCTCCCTCAACAGTAGATCCCTCCCAGCAACAATTGACCCCTCCCAACAACAACATAAGACCTCCCACCAGCAACAATAGGCCTACCTAGCAACAGTAGACCCCCACACAAAAATAGAACCCCCACCAGCGACAATAGATCCCCCCCAGCAGCCAGCATCAATAGACCCTTCAGCATTCCCCAGCACTCTTTGGTTTTACACATTCAGTGCTAGAGGTGCCGGAACTGCGTTCCCCCACGTTCCCGCTGAAAAAAAGCCCTGGTTGTTTGAATAAACGGGCACGGAATTAGCGATGGCGGTCATACTTCGGCAACGAAATGCAGGAACAACCACTGGAAGGAGGTCTGCCTGGTATTTGTATTCTGCAGAAAATGTATATATGGATCTTGCCTACTGAATGTGGAATGGACCTCTGCTAAAATGCCCCGACCCCTAACATCCAATCAGGATTTCCACCATTCAATCAGTGGGAAGTGAAGGGCTTATTACAAAGGCGGTCATTGTATACGTTGTCCGAAATTCATATAATTATACAATAAATGTGTTTGTATCAATCCTCAGTTTGTTTTTCGTTCATTTGTTTCACCATCATTATAAATTGTATAGCGCCATCATAGAGTCCTTTGTTTCAGTTTTTTTTTTTGTATGTTAACAGCGTTATAATCTGCGTGTGATAATAAAGAAACAAGACCGCTCTATATGAAGATAATATCAATCCTTTTAAACCGGCGCCTCCTGGCCCTTTAAGGGGTTTAGGAGGCGTGCAGGGTTTATGATCATATGAATGCCGTGATTGGATGTGACAGTGGTCACGTGATTGGAAAGCTTCCAATCGCAAATTAGCGATTGGCAGCTTTCTGTTAAGCGCCGGTAACTGTGCCAAGAGCGTGTAGGGCGCTGTCACATACCTTACAGCGGAGCCTGAAATGATGAGGGTGGCCTCTTGCACGGTTCCGGTCCAAGCGCCCCTGGTGGTGGGTACAGGGAGTGCGAGGGCAATGAAAGGGTGCAGGTGCCTGCAGGCAGGAGGCTGGAACTTGGTGATATAGGAACCTCTGCTGAGGAGATGTGGAAACTGATCACCAAACTTGTTCAGTGGCAGCCAGATCAGGATCAACTGCAGAATCAGGAACAGGCAGGAGTCGGCAACAGGGTACCAAGTCAGAAGGCAAAACCGTAGTCAGGAACAGGCAGAGGTTGGCAACAGACGGGCAGCAGGGTACAGAATCGGGAGGCAGAGCCGTAATCATAAGTTCAAGCCAAGGTCAGTATTGCAAGTAGAGGCAGGTTCAGCAGGCAGGGGAGATCTAAGAGAATGGTCAGAAGATAGCCGGGTTTTCAGAAACAAGGTCAATCAGGCAGAGTGGTAACAGGAACACAGGGACAAGCTGAAGATGATCCAGCACTGATGCTAGGCAGACTCTCTGTTTATATAGGGTGCTGTGTGCCAGGATTGGTGCCAGCGTACGTGCGTACGCGCATGCGCATCAGCAACTTAGCACATTGGCACATGCGCGTTAGCACTTTGGCACATTGGCGCATGCGCGTTAGCATATTAGCGCTTTGGCACTCGCGGACGCGCGTATTCGCATAGAGGTGCCATTGTGCATGCCCACCCTGGATCTCATTTGCCTCTGGCTATGGTTCCGTGCATGCACCTTGGCATTAGCAGAACGAGGATTGGCAGCTGCTGCATGGAGACGGGTGCTTGCTGTGTGAGTTCTCTGACAGGCACACACTGTATTCCCACCATTACACACAAATATGCCGCTGCCCGACGCCAAGGCCTACCACGTTTCCCCCTTTACAGACTCACATCCACATTACCTCTCCGACATAATCCTGTACATGGCTAAAAGAACAATTCTACACATGTATGAAAGCTTTGTGAATTCAGCCCACAACGTATTTCAATGTTCAGTTTTTTCATTCATTAGTTTCACATTTATAAATATTAATAGACATGTGCGCTACCGAAAAATGTGTATTTTCATTTCGGATGCATTCGTATTCGTTACGTTCACTAAAAGTTACTGTAGCCAAATTTGAAAGGAAATTCCAATGCCTATAATTGAATAGTTTATTATAACCTGATCCCATCCGAGCTATAGCCGAATGACGGCTACTGCACGGACCTACATTGCCTGGGAGGCCATCAATAGACGTCTTCCCTTTTGCACGCTCCCCGCGCCCTCCCTGTAGGGCACGCGCTGTGATCACCGAGTCAATGAAACTCGGGTGATCACAGATCGGAGTAAGGGGCCGATCCTGGCCCCTTGCCACGTGGTCAGCCAATGACAGCTGATCATGTGATGTAAACAGAAGATCGGCAATCGTTTTTTTGTTCTCATCACGATAACACAGTGAGGAGAAAAAAAAGCCCACCAGTGATGCCTCATCAGTGCCCACCAGTGCTGCCTTATCATTGCCTATCAATGCAACCTATCAGTGCCCATCAGTGCAGCCTCATCAGGGTACATCAATGAAGGAGAAAAATTACCTGTTTGCAAAAATTTATAACAAAATATAAAACAGTTTTGTATTTTTTTTCAAAATTTCTTTCTTCTTTTTTGTTGCAAAAAATAAAAAACCCAGAGGTGATCAAATACCACCAAAAGAAAGCTCTATTTGTCAGGAAAAAATGATACAAATTTCATTTGGGTACAGTGCTGTATGACCGCGCAATTGTCATTCAAAGTGTGACAGCACTGAAAGCTGAAAATTGGTCTGGGCAGGAGGGGGGTTTAAGTGCCCAGTAAGCAAGTGGTTAATAATAATAGTACCGTAATAAAAACTATAATAGTTAATATTTTAATTATAATAGAAAATATGAAAAAAAAAATTTATCCGAATGTAATCAATTCCTTAAACTCGTAGGTTTTTCGTTTTTTTAGATTTTCGTATTTTCGTTCTTTCGGATTTTCTTTCTTTCTGAAAATTAGTTTTCGTTTGCATTCGTCAAAGAGTCTTTCATTCATTCGGATGCCAAATTTCATCTGAAAATGAATTAGTAACGAAACAAATTGCACATGTCTGATATTAACCAAATAGAACAAAGGACCACGGGACAGAGAGCAAAATTATGAAACCTAACCTAGGCTGCAGTATTTATATATCACAAGGTGGTGATGTCATGCTTCCCAACCATCCCAGATTCCGCGGGACTGTCCCAAGATTTCAACCAAATCCTGGCATCTCCTGTGTGGGGATCGGTTCCAGTAATTTCCCCCTCAGTGCACCCAGGATTCTCCCTGTGCACCATATGCTTCCCCCCTGTTGCCGCTTGTGTTCCCCCCACCCCCGCAGTGCTGCTGGCCTACCTTCTCTCCTTTCCACCGGCAACTGCAAGCCAGTGACAGCTGGTGGTAAATATTTTTGGGGGGGCAAACAATGCACAGTCACCCACCCTGGTCAGTCAGGTCACCCAAACCCCCCCCCCCGGCAGTGGATCGGTCAGTCAGTTACCAGCCCCGCACTTACCCCATCTATGGTGCAGGCAGCGCTTCCACCTGGGCAACGGGCGGCAGCTTCCCCTGCGTCTCCTCTTCTGCATCACGGCGGCCATGCAGTGGCGTCACTAAGGTTGGTGTCACCTGGTGCGGCAAAGCATTGTGTCACCCCCCTCCTGCCCAGCACCCTAAAGACAGCGCATAGGGCGCATCCCCATATGACCCCTATAAATGATAGTATAGGGTGGTATAGGGCAGGTTGGGCGGGTATAGGGAAGGCTGGGGTGGCATAGGGCAGGCTGGGGGGGCATAGGACAGTTTGGGTTTGGCATAGGGCAGGTTGGGATGGCATAGGGCAGGCTGAGGGGGCATAGGACAGTTTGGGTTTGGCATAGGGCAGGTTGGGATGGCATAGGGCAGGCTGGGGTGGCATGGGACAGTTTGGGTTTGGCATAGGGCAGGTTGGAATGGCATTGGGCAGGTTGCAGTGGCATAGGGCAGGTTGGGATGGCATAGGACAGTTTGGGTTTGGCATAGGGCAGGTTGGAATGGCATTGGGCAGGTTGCAGTGGCATAGGGCAGGTTGGGATGGCATAGGACAGTTTGGGTTTGGCATAGGGCAGGCTGGGGTGGCATAGGGCAGGCTGGGATGGCATAGGGCAGGCTGGGGTGGCATAGGGCAGGTTGGGATGGCATGGGGCAGGTTGGGGTGGCATAGGACAGTTTGGGTTTGGCATAGGGCAGGTTGGGATGGTATAGGGCAGGTTAGGACTCTATGTAGAGACATACAATGTGCAGTAACTTACAGCATGCCGGAGATGAAGACATCCAGGGGCTGCTGTGTTCTAACCTTTTTCTCCTCCAGCTGCGGGATCAGCCAGAGTGATGGAGTCTGTGGGAGGAGTGGAGGAGGCAGCCACACCCCCATCTCCGCCCACCAACTCCGGATGCCTCCAGAGATATTGGAGATCCCTGAGGGACAGCTTAAGACAGGGGAGTGTTACAGGCGGCCGCTCCACTGCAGCTCTGCAAGTGCAAGCAGAAGCAATATAGTACAGCATGTAATGGTTGGCGGCCCTCCTAGGCCAATAGGATCACTTCTGCTTTCGGCCAAACGGGAAACGGGTCTCAGGACCCGCTTCCTGATTGGCTGGACACTTCCTGGAGAAGAATCAGTGCGACAATAGCGAATATTCATTCACTATTGTCACGCAACTGGGTGGGCTCACTGCGCCCCGAGCCCACCCTATTTTGAAGCCTATTAGAGCCTCTGGCTCTAATCACATGCTTCAAAAAACAAAACAAAAAAACACCCCATTGGAATCCATGCGTCCGGCGCCCCGCATGTAGATTAGGGAGCCAGACTGCATTATGGGTCGCCACTGCTGCAAGCACACAGTAGGATCCTTCAGGATGGAGAGCAGGGGAAGGATCCAGTAACTATGTCACATTTACCAGCCCCTTTCTTTCCTGAATGAATACAATGGGTGATTGGTACTGATCACTTACTGTGTTCATTCATAACTGAAGCATAGTAAATTGTGTTTGTTTTTTTTTTGTTTTTTTGGGGGGGTTCCTGTTAGGTTGACTGTATTGGGACCCGTGGCTTCTAACCGCAGCCCAGATGGGAGGAGTGGCCCCGAAGAAAGGACTTCCCCCTGGGATTGAGCCACACTGTGTCTGAGGTCAGTGGGTTTTACAGAGGGGGGGATTACACTGGAGGGGGAAACAATCACAAGGAAAACAAAGATTTGCACTAGAAGTGTAAGATTTGTAAAAAGAAAATCAGAGATTGTACAGTGTAGAGTGCGCTAAAATTCATTATAGTGTATGTTTTCCTGAAAATATAATAATTAATATACAGTTGTGCAACATAAAAAAAATGCAACATTGTATTCAAGAGAACTTCTGCTTAAAAAATCTGTGGGGAAAAAAAAAAAAAATATATATAATATATATATATAATAAAAAAATAGAATATATATATATATATATATATATATATATATATATATATATATATATATATATATATATATATATATATATATATATATATATATATAAATATATATATTCTATTATTATTATTTTCTGTTATATTTTTAATACTTCAAGCTGAAAACGCCGATTTTAAAAATTGTAAAAATGTGTGCCCAAAATAAAAAAAATAAAACACATCAGGAGCCTGCAGAGGATGAAAAGATTGTATTATAGGTTCAGTTTTAACTGAAGTATAATATGTGCGTGTGTGTCATAATGTATGAAATATAACCGAAGAATAAGCTACAGGACAGAGGACAACATATTAACACATAATGTAGGAAGCAGTTATTAAAATCACCACAAGATGGCGATATCACGTAGATCGAGAGGACTGCTCAGGCAGGAAGTGATGTAAGGACAGGAAGTGATGTAACGTAGGAACAGGAAGTGATGTAAGAAAAAGACAAGACGTTCTATAAGGTAAAGACAGGAAGTTGTTGGGGAGAGAACGAGGTGGAGAGGAGACATCACCGGATCACACAGAGGAGGTAATAAGATATTATTTTATATTTACACCCAGTAACCCCCCCGTCATGTCCGTCCTCTTCCTCCATAGTCACTCTGATGTCTTTTATCTCCAACATCCACTACTACAGACATATCACATCCTGTATATTGGAGATATATTATAATATGTGTCCAGATTAAGGATGAGCGGAACACCGCCCTGTTCGGTTCGCACCAGAACATGCGAACAGGAAAAAAGTTCGCTCGAACACGCAAACACCGTTAAAGTCTATGGGACACGAACATGAATAATCAAAAGTGCTATGTACATGGGTACAAGGGGTTTTGGGGGGCTACCCCAAAGCACCCTCCCAATATTGAGGGCATGTGGCCTGGTACGGTTCAGGAGGGGGGGCGCACTCTCATCCCCCCCTCTTTTCCTGCGGCCTGCCAGGTTGCGTGCTCGGATAAGGGTCTGGTATGGATTTTTGGGGGGACCCCACGCCGTTTTTTTTGGAGCGGGGTTCCCCTTAAATTCCCCTTAAATTTTGGTTCGGGGTTTCCCTGTGGGGAATTCCCATGCCGTTTTTATCAATGAACTTCTATGTGTATTGTCGGCAATGCGATAGCCGCGGGTAGTTTTAAATGGAATTTTTCCTTCAAAATGTCATTTTGCTCTCGGACTGTTCTAAACACGGGAAACATGCGCCCCTTTACAGGCATACTATAGACACCCCCCAGGTACGAAATTTAAAGGGATATTACACTTTTATTGTTTGACTTTAAGCATTATTAAAATCACTGCTCCCGAAAAAACGGCCGTTTTTAAAACTTTTTTTTGCATTGATCCATGTCCCCTGGGGCAGGACCCAGGTCCCCAAACACTTTTTATGACAATACCTTGCATATTAACCTTTAAAATTAGCACTTCTGATTTCTCCCATAGACTTTTAAAGGGTGTTCTGCGGCATTCGAATTTGCCGCGAACACCCCAAATTGTTCGCTGTTCGGCGAACTTGCGAACAGCCAATGTTCGAGTCGAACATGAGTTCGACTCGAACTCGAAGCTCATCCCTAGTCCAGATACATCCTAAATATAGAACCATTCATCCAACTGTCCATCCAGAGCCTCTGGTTTATAGACCAGATACATCCTAAATATAGAACCATTCATCCAACTGTCCATCCGGAGCCTCTGGTTTATAGAACAGATACATCCTAAATATAGAACAGTTTATCCAACCAGGGCTGCTGCTAGAAATCATGGTGCCTTGTACAGCCTACCTGACAGGCCCACCTCCTCCGAAAATATTAAATTATATTTTTGCTAAAATACCAAGACCACAATGCTATGCTTCACAGCCATGGCAGAAAGACCCATTTCGAGTGAATAGCGCTGCTCTGCAAGCACCCCGGAACCATGTGCAAAGTTCAGAAAATTGCCTGAAAACAGAGATAAACAGTGCAAGAAGATTCTAAAAGTCAACAAGAAAATTTCTTGAGCTTCTGTCTGAAGAAAGAACCATATGAAGGGTCCATTTCAATTCCTCAATATAATGTCATGTCCCCAACAAATGAGGAGGAGATACTGTACACCATATGAAAGGTCCATCTCCATTCCTCAATATAACATCATGTTCCCAACAAATGAGGTGGAGATACTGTACACCATATGAAAGGTCCATCTCCATTCCTCACTATAACGTCATGTTCCCAACCAATGAGGAGGAGATACTGTACACCATATGAAAGGTCCATCTCAATTCCTCAATATAATGTCATGTTCCCAACAAATGAGGAGGAGATACTGTACACCATATGAAAGGTCCATCTCCATTCCTCACTATAACGTCATGTTCCCAACAAATGAGGAGGAGATACTGTACATTATATGAAAGGTCCATCTCCATTCCTCACTATAACGTCATGTTCCCAACCAATGAGGAGGAGATACTGTACACCATATGAAAGGTCCATCTCCATTCCTCACTATAACGTCATGTTCCCAACAAATGAGGAGGAGATACTGTACATTATATGAAAGGTCCATCTCCATTCCTCACTATAACGTCATGTTCCCAACCAATGAGGAGGAGATACTGTACATTATATGAAAGGTCCATCTCCATTCCTCACTATAACGTCATGTTCCCAACAAATGAGGAGGAGATACTGTACACCATATGAAAGGTCCATCTCTATTCCTCAATATAACGTCATGTTCCCAACAAATGAGGAGGAGATACTGTACACTATATGAAAGGTCCATCTCCATTCCTCAATATAACATTGTACTTTTGTTTGGTAAATTGTTTTCCTTATTTTACATTTTATTTTCACTCCTGTAGCATGTTTTCTCTCTCTGACCATCCAGTGTAGTATGTTCCACTGACAGTTTTATGGAACATGTTGTAAACTATATTATATGAATCTCTTTGGTGATGTCAGAAGTCGAACTTGAGACCCCTCCTTCCCCCAATATCGTAGATCATTTGAACTGTAAAACTTCATTCTTCAGTGCACATCTACTGTTGCCTAGTATGGTTTGGGTGTATCATCTGATCTGGTTCATATTCATTTGCTGTTATAATTGTACCCAATTCAATGGCAGAGCTCTGGGAAAGTGATGAATGATGGACATGACTTCTGAATACAAGGCGTATAAAAACAAACATAACATATATAAAAATTGTTTTTTAGCAGATGGACAGTATTTTTGGAATCTTGAGACATCTTGATATATCGCCAGATTGTACTGCAGAAGATAGTGACCTTATAATGCACAATATTCTTGTGGAAAGTTCAATGGATCCTTTCTGAGGAATCTTCTAAACAAATCCCATACTATGACTTCAGATGTCCATCTAAGATCAATAGATCCTTCTAGTCCTGATGAATCTTCTGATAAATCCCATACTATAACCTCAGATATCCATCTAAGATCAATGACTTCTTTTAATCCTGAGGAATCTTCTGATAAATCCCATACTATGACTTCAGATGTCCATCTAAGATCAATGGGCCCTTCTAATCCTGTGGAATCTTCTGATAAATCCCATACTATGACTTCAGATGTCCATCTAAGATCAATGTATCCTTCTAATCCTGAGGAACCTTCTGATAAATTCCATATTATGACTTCAGATGACCATCTAAGTTCTCACAGTGCTGACAGATCAACAGATCCATCCAATCCACATAAATCCTCTTTATGCCATGAGGGAGCTCACACAGGAGGGAGCTCATTATCATGTTTGGTGTGTGGGAAAACATTCACTAAGAGAAAAGGACTTCTTAAACACCAGAAAACCTACAAGAATGAGCTTCCTTATTCATGTTCAGAGTGCGGAAAATGTTTTGCTAAACAAGGAAACCTGCTTACTCACCAGAGAATTCACACGGATGAGCGTCCCTTTTTCTGTTCAGAGTGCGGGAAACATTTTTCTGAAAAAGGAACCCTTTTGAAACACCAAAGACTTCACACTGGTGAGCGTCCTTATTCATGTTCAGAGTGCGGGAAAAGTTTTTCACAGAAGGGATCTTTTCTTACGCACCAGAGAAGTCATACGGGCGACTATCCCTTTTCCTGTTTAGAGTGTGGCAAATCGTTTTCTGACAAAAGAAACCTTCTTAAACACCAGAGAGTTCACACGGGTGAGCGTCCCTTTTCCTGCTTAGAGTGCGGAAAATGTTTTTCTGACCAAGGAAACCTTCGTAAACACGAAAGACGGCACACGCGCAAACAGCCAAGTGAGCGTCCTTATTTATGTTCAGAGTGCGGGAAATGTTTCACCTTGAAGGGAGGCCTTGATAGACACCACCTGAGAATTCACTCAGGTGAGCGTCCTTTTTCATGTTAAACGTGTGGGAAATGTTTCGCTATCAAAGAAACCCTGGCCTCTCACCAGAGAATTCACTCAGGTGACCGTCCGTATTTATGTACAGAGTGCGGAAAATGTTACGCTCAGAGACACTCCCTTCTTGCACACGTGAGAAAACACAGCTCAGAGCATCTGAACAACTTTCAGACTGTTATAAATGTTGTACAGATCACATAAGTCTAATCGGAGAGAAGACGCCTGCTGACGCGTTTCGTCAAATGTACGGTGGCTTTTATCGGGTGGTAGTGTTAAGTCCATGGAACACCTGGAGGATATATATGATTATATAATGGGGAACATCCTGGCAAAAGTCATGTTTCTTTTATGGGTGGAGTTTATTAGGCTGAGTCTTCTGTTGGCTTCTTCTGTTTCTTGGAGACTCCAAATGATGGGATGAGCCTCCTATAGGTTCCCCCCTCCCCCCTTTACCACCACCACTTAGCCTTATTCCCACTCTTGTTTTTCCATTTTGCTATAAAAGTAAAAATACGGCATGCAGAGTGGTGGTCCCTCGTAGTCGCTGGTTTGAAAACCCAGGAACTCAATGATAAAAGCCTCCAAGGGAACAATTAAAACCCCAGGAGCCTCAGATTTTCAGGGGAGTGGCCCAAGAGGTTCAACCACATCACAGCAAATTGGGAGCTAAGCGATAAGATTTGTGTCTTTAGGGGTATTCAGTAGAGGGGATGGAGGGTGGGAACTGGGGGAGGGGATTGGCATATGAATGAACCGGTGATTTACATATGAATGTTGCAATATTTCAATATGAATTGAATTCATATGTAAATTACCATATTTATTTGTGCGCAATGTGACCGAGCAGTGCTGGGCAGAGGTAGTGACCGTCTTGGGCTTCATGCTGTGATCTCAGGACAAAGCCAGAGGTTCAGCCTTTAAGGGGCAGGCGACAAAAAATCAGGACTATCCCAACAAATCCGGGACTGCTTGCAAGTAGGTAATTATGGCAGTAAAGTTCTCACTGAAAACAGTATTGATCTGTTCTCACATTTGCAAGGACTGCACCCTAAAAATTAACACACTGAGAGCAATGACAATACATGGGGCAACCTACGCGTGCCGTCTTTGCAAATGTGAGAGAAGATCAGTACTGTTTTCTATTAGATCTTTATTACTGTTCTGGAAATTTTATAGATAGGCAACTCCTATCCTCAAAATGATCAGTGGTTCCAAATGTAGTTATTAGATTTAGTTCACTCTTTTTCTTTATTTTTATTTTTGATGGTAGACTCCTAGAGGGTACAGTATATTATTATGTACTGTATATATGTTGTTGTGCTTTGGGTTATTATGTGGATGTACATTTAAGATCGACACGTATGTTGTTAATATATTACGGTTCACAGGTTAATTTTGCTAGTGTCATCATTAGACCTTGGGATATATTGTTATATATATTTATTATTATTATTATTATTGTTATTATTTTTTTTTGGGTTTTTGCTATATCCTATATACAATTTCCTAGCTAGTTGCAAAATGGGAAAACATATGTTTGGTCTTCAAAAAAAGGGTTTCCCCTTGAAGAACAAGGTTAGGACTCAGGGATTGGAATAGGGACCTCGTCAGGGTTAGGGTTTCCCCTTGAAAAACAAGGGTAGGACTCAGGGATTAAGGTTACGGTTAGGGTTTCCCCTTGAGGAACAAGGTTTGGACTCAGGGATTGGAATAGGGACCTCCTCCAACGGTCAGCAGGCGGGTCCCCAGAGGTCAATGGTCAAGAGGCGTGGCTGACCCACCCCCACCAAAGTGTTCCGCCTACCCCAACTAAGTCAGGGATGAACAAGCCGGGGAATGAACAAGTCAGGGAAAGCACAGTGTGCAACGCAAGCTCCATATAGACATGGATGAGCGAGTTTGGGGTGGAGGAACTTGACTGGCCTGCACAGAGTCCTCACCTCAACTGTCAACACCTTTGGGATGAATTAGAGCTGAGCCTGGGAGTCAGGCCATCTCATCCAACATCAGTGCCTAACCTCACAAATGCGCTTCTGGAAGAATGGTCAGACATTCCCATAGACAGGATTTTTACCAGAATAGTGTATGTTGCAGTCTTTATATATCACAAAGTGGTGATGTCATATCTCCCAACCATCCGGATTTCACTGGACTGTCCTGAGATTTCAACAAAATGCTGGTGTCCTGAGGATCCAGGCTGAGACCCAGAGCCCACTGCCAGAAAAAAAATTCAGGCACTTGACCACAATAGTGTACGTCTTAGGGGCTTGTTGGCATTGGTCACCTCCTGCAACTGTCCATCCAGAGCCTCTGGTTTAAAGACAAGATATATCCTAAATATAGAACCATTTATCCAACTGTCCATCCAGAGCCTCTGGTTTAAAGACAAGATACATCCTAAATATAGAACCATTTATCCAACTGTCCATCCAGAGCCTCTGGTTTATAGACCAGATACATCCTAAATATAGAACCATTTATCCAACTGTCCATCCAGAGCCTCTGGTTTATAGACCAGATACTTCCTAAATATAGAACCATTTTCTGAGGGAATAAATATACATATAGCCAAAGATGCAGTTTTTATAACGTGTGAGCAAGAACACATCAGTATTCCACAGAGGGTGTAAAATATTCAATTATTGATTCAGATTTAACTGAAGTATAATGTGTGCGTTTCATAATGTATGAAATATACCTGAAGGATGAGCTACAGGGCAGAGAGCAAAATACTAGATTATAACACAGTGTGCAGTTATTGAAATCACCACAAGATGGCGATATCACTTAGATTGGGTGGAGCGCTCAGACAGGAAGTGATGAAAACATAGGAACAGGAAATGAGGTATAACAAAGACAAGGACAGGAAGTTCTGGGTTAGAGAAGAATGAGGTATAGAGAGACATCGCTGGATTACACAGAGGTGGTAATAAGATATTATTTTATATTTTCTCCCAGTAAACCCCCCGTCATGTCCGTCCTCTTCCTCCATAGTCACTGTGATGTCTTTTATCTCCAACATCCACTACTACAGACATATCACATCCTGTATATTGGAGTTATTTTATATGTGTCCAGATACATCCCAAATATAGAACCATTTATCCAACTGTCCATCCAGAGCCTCTGGTTTATAGACCAGATACATTCTAAATATAGAACTATTTAACCAACTGTCCATCCAGAGCCTCTGGTTTATAGACCGGATACATCCTAAATATAGAACCATTTATCCAACTGTCCATCCAGAGCCTCTGGTTTATAGACCGGATACTTCCTAAATATAGAGCCATTTATCCAACTGTCCATCCAGAGCTTCTGGTGGACAGTTCGCCTTCTCTATTTACACAAAATGTATAAAGTCGCGATGAAAATTTATTTATTTATTGTATTTATTTATCATCCACCATCTCTCTGTACAAGACACCACCCCATACAGTGCCTCCACCTCACTGTCTGAAAACAGAGATAAACAGTGTAAGAACATTTTAAAAGTCAATAAGGAAATCGCTGAGCTTTTGACTGGAGAGGGAACTCTATGAAAGGTCCATCTCCATTCCTCAATATAACGTCATGTTCCCAACAAATGAGGAGGAGATACTGTACACCATATGAAAGGTCCATTTCCATTCCTCACTATAATGTCATGTTCCCAACAAATGAGGAGGAGATACTGTACACCATATAAAAAGGTCCATCTCTATTCCTCAATATAATGTTATGATCCCAACAGATGAGGAGGAGATACTGGTTTATATTTACTGTTAGCAGTTATGATTGTACCCAACTCAATGCCAGAGCTCTGGGAAAGTGTTAAATGATATACAGTATATCAGTGGTTCTCAACCTCAGTCCTCAAGTACCCCCAACAGGCCATGTTTGCAGGTCTTCCTTTATCTTGCCCATGTGCTTTAAATCAGAATCAGAGTCAATGGTTTGGTATTTTGGACAGCTATTTTATC
This sequence comes from Lithobates clamitans, assembly GCA_037952925.1. Classification (NCBI taxonomy): domain Eukaryota; kingdom Metazoa; phylum Chordata; class Amphibia; order Anura; family Ranidae; genus Lithobates; species Lithobates clamitans. Next base: position 687,497 of record JBBGZY010001528.1, read on the forward strand.
TAAGAGAAATTCCCAAAACATATCCTGTTGGGAGTACTTGAGGACTGGGTTGAGAACCACTGATATTTTTGACTTCTTAACCCAGTGTGTATAAAAACTAAGATAACCTATATTAAAAATTGTTTTTCAGCAGATGGGCAGTATTTTTGGATCTTAAATACATTGGCGAAACGTCTTATTATATCTCGAAATTGTCCTTCAGAAGCTGGTGACATTGCACAATATCAATGGATCCTTCTAATCCTGAGAAATCTTCTGGTAAATCCCATGCTATGACTTCAGATGTCCATCTAAGATCAACAGATCCTTCCAACCCTGTGGAATCGTCTGTTAAATCCCATACTATGACTTCAGATGTCCATCTGAGATCAATGGATCCTTCTAATCCTGAGGAACCTTCTGATAAATCCCATACTATGACTGCAGATTTCCATCTAAGATCAATGGATCCTTCTAATCCTGGGGAACCTTCTGATAAATCCCATACTATGACTGCAGATGTCCATCTAAGTTCTCACAATACTGACAGATCAAAAAATCCATCCAATCCCCAGAAATCCTCTTCAAGCCATGAGGGAGCTCACACAGGAGGGAGCTCATTGTCATGTTTGGTGTGCACCAAATCATTTACTAACAGAAAATCACTTTTTAAACACCAGGAATCTCACAAGTCTGAACGCCCTCATTCATGTTCGGAGTGCGGAAAATATTATTCTAATAAAGGTAACCTTGTTATACACCAGAGAATTCACAAGGGTGAGCATTCTTATTCATGTTCAGAGTGTGGAAAATGCTTCTATAGGAAAGATAAATTTGTTGCACACCAGAGAATCCACAAGGGTGAGCGCCCTCATTCATGTTCGGATTGCGGTAAGAGTTTTACAAGGAAAGAATCCCTTCTTGCACACCAGAAACGTCATGCAAGAGAACGTCCCTTTCCCTGTTTGGAGTGCGGGAAACATTTTTCTAGTAAAGAATACCTTCTTGTACACAAGAGACTTCACACAGGAGAGCGTCCCTTTTGCTGTTCAGAGTGCGAAAAATGTTTCTCTGACAAAGCGAGCCTCGTTAGACACCAAAAAAATCACACTGGTGAGCGTCCCCATTCATGTTCGGAATGCGGGAAATCTTTTACTATGAAAGCAAATCTTCGTAATCACTTGAGAACTCATACAGGTGAGCGTTCCTATTCCTGTTCAGAGTGCGGAAAATGTTTTGCTAAACAAGGAAACCTTCTTAGTCACCAGAGAATTCACACGGAGGAGCGTCCCTTTTCCTGTTTAGAGTGCGGGAAACGTTTTTCTGAAAAAGGAAACCTTCAGAAACACCGAAGACTTCACACTGGTGAGCGTCCCTATACATGTTCAGAGTGCGGGAAAAGTTTTTCACAAACAGGATCTCTTCTTACGCACCAGAGAAGTCACACGGGCGAGTGTCCTTTTACCTGTTTAGAGTGCGGCAAATCTTTTTCCGACAAAAGAAACCTTCTTAAACACCAGAGAGTTCATACGGGTGAGCGTCCCTTTTCTTGCTTAGAGTGCGGAAAATGCTTCTCTGAACAAGGAAACCTTCGTAAACACGAAAGACGCCACGCTGGAAAGCAGGCAAGTGAGCGTCCTTATTCGTGTTCAGAGTGCGGGAAGTGTTTCACCTCGAAAGGAGGCCTTGTTAGTCACCACAGAATTCACTCAGGTGAGCGTCCTTTTTCATGTTCAGAGTGTGGGAAATGTTTCACCATGAAAGGACACCTTGTTAGACACCAGAAATGTCACTCAGGTGAGCGTCCCTATTTATGTACAGAGTGCGGGAAATGTTTCACTGCGAAACAATCACTTCTTGCTCACATGATAGTACACAGCTCAGAGCATCCGAACAACTTTCAGACTGTGATAAATGTTGTACAGATCACAGAAGTCTAATCCGAGAGAAGACGCCTACTGACGGGTTTCGACGCGTTTCGACAAATGTACGATGGCTGTTATCGGGTGGAACTGTTTAGTCCATAGAACACCTGGAGGAGAAAAAAATGAATATATAATGGGGACATCCTGGCAAAAGTCATGTTTCATATATAGGTGGAGCTTATCAGGATGAGTCTTCTGTTGGCTTCTTCTGGTTCTTGGAGACTCCAAGTAGTGAGATGTTCCTCCTAGAGGTTCCTCCCTTTCCCCTTTACCACCACCACTTTACCGTGTTCCCACTCTTGTTTTTCCATTTTGCTATAATATAAAAATACAGCATGCCGAGTGGAAGTTCCTCGTAGTCGCGGGTTTGCAAACCCAGGAACTCAATGATAAAAGTCTCCAAGGGAACAATTATAACCTCACAAACCTCAGATTTTCAGGGGAATGGCCCAAGAGGTTCAATCACATCACAGCAAATTGGAAGCTAAGTGATCAGATTTGTATCTTTAGGGGTAATCAGTAGAGGAGATGGAGGGTGGGATCTGGGGGAGGGGATCGGCATACGAATGAACGGGTGATTTACATTTGAATGTTACGATAGTTGAATATGAATTTAATTCATATGTAAATCACCAAATTCAACTGTATGCAATGTGACCGGGCAATGCTGGGTAGAGGTAGTGACGGTCTTAGGTTTCCTCTCACACTCTAAAGACATGATCAGCATCTTCAGCATTATGGTTGCCCAAGGGCAGTTGCATCTGTAAGTCTAGATGTCCAGAGCACCTCACCTCCCCTTACTTTAGATGTCAAGAGCCCCCCCCCCCACCATCTGAAGTCCTGAATCCCCACCCTCCCTTACATCACAGTACAACCCCCCCTACCTTGTGCTGCTGCCGGGAAGAAGCTGGGGTGGAGCTGGGAAACATAAAGTGCAGAGTCTGGATACGAAAAAGAAAAGGGTGGCCCCTGGAAGGCGTACATCCAAGATATCCTAGAGAGGTGAAGAGAGTGGCAACCTCAGCCTGGACTCCAACCAGGCCACACCCCAACGAGTTTCACTTGGCCCCCCAGAGCTTAGTCATGGGGATAAAGTGCAGGAGGAGGGCTGGAGACAGCTGAATGCAGAGACCAGGGGAGGCGGAGAAGAGAGGTGCTGTGGCTCCACAGATAAGTACAGGTTCTGTAGGAGGGGTTCTGTCCTCTCTGCTGTCAACTGCTAAGTTGGGGGGCAGAGATGAGCCTCTCAGAGGCTGCATGGAGAACCACAGGATCTGGCGTAGAAGTTCTGTCCTCCTCGCTACTGCTGAGATTAGACAAGGTGGGATCCGAAAAAACAAGGGGGTGGCACAGCTGTCTTTCTGTAGTTTATTGCTTACAGAACCGGGGATGGGAGAGGGGTGAGGGTGATATGGGATACTAAAGGAACATTGAATGGTAACTTAAGGACACTCTGGTCTAGGCTCGGCTTTGGTGGGCTTTATGCCAAGGGTTAATAGGAATGACCAGAACTGAGGCCCTTTAAGATCTGTCTCAGAAAGGGCTACAGATGGCACATATCCTCCAACACAGTCACTTGGATCTTGAGGTCAGGTCTATTCTCACAATGTCTCTCCAGGACAGCTGAACTCCCCAGTTTCCCTCATCAATCTCTATGCTTCAGGCCAACTACTTAGTTCCCAACTTCCCATACACTCTTCAGTCAAGGAGAGGTTAATAAAATGTCACAGGGCAGTTGTACACCTTCCAGCTTCAACCCAGCACTCTTCAGTGAGTCCTTCAGACCAGATCCTTAGGTGAGACTTCTTAGTTAGCCCCAAAGGTGATTAAGAATACATCCGTCCCCCCTCCTCCCCAGACAGCTGGGACCTCAATGAACATCAGCAAACTCCAGCAAAAACTGTCTCAGAGGGGCAACAGCCCCTGAGGCTGGGGATTTCTCCAGCAGGACAAGAATATGGCTGCTCCAAACCCCAGACTACTTATGTTCTTCTCCAACCTCCTACTGGGCACACTTCCCCAGGGATTAGCTGCAGCACAATAAAAATTCAAGCTGCCTCTTTGCAGCCCACTGTGTTCTAGAAGGCAGCGGGAAGCAATCAAAGGCTGCAGCTTGTGAAACCCAGAACATCCCAAAGAAATCAACACCTGCTCCAATGATTACAAAGGAGCCAATTACATTTAATTGCATTTACCTATCATCCTAGCAACCTACCTAGGAGGGTGGTACATAATTATACACTGAATGAGTGTGCTTTATAATTGTATCCATTTTCAGCTTTTTCATTCTATTGTTTCCTCATCCTTACAAATATTATAGCATTGTCAGAGAGTTGTTTTTTTTTTTTTTCCATTGTGTTTTTTTCTTTCATTCTTTGTATGTTAACTGCAATATAATCTGCGTGAGATAATAAAGAAATGAGTCCGTTGTATATTGAAGATGATATCAGTCTTATATATCCTATAAAAGAGAAACACAGGAAGCACAGTGGCGCTCACGTTTCCCCCGTCGTTCCAGCCTCACATCCATATTACATCTCCAAAATCATCCTCTACATGAATGAACGCTGTAAGTGGGCGGAGTTACATGTATTTGGGGCTCGATATGTAGAAAATCACCCTGTACAAATCAATAAGAAACATCTGAACAGAATGTACGGACGTAATGTGGAGAAAATGATGATATTCATGATAAAAGAGTGATTTGAAGGGTTAATGATGTTTCTATGCTGTCTCTATTCTGTATATTTCTATGTTATTTCTATTATCTGAGTTTGACTTGGAATGTGTTTACTTGCTAGAAATGTTTAGACTAATAGATTAGTGTGACTTGTTTATGGGAATATTTCGACCACACCAGCTGAAGCACTGCATGGCACCTTTTAGCCTGACTCATTGAATAGCCCTTTAAAGGCTTAGGGGGTACTTGAGGTTCATAGGACAATTCAGCAGAGGAGGGCGAGGAGGAGGGGGTAGAGCTGACAAATCTTGCATCATCACCAGCTGTATGGAGACGTGGAGGCACAACAAGCTGCAGCACTGAGCCCTGTCCTGCATCCTTCTGAGTTGCAAGCAGAGTTACTTAGTGAGCTGTGAACAAAATATATTCAATCCCTAACAATGCTTGCTGGACCACGTGTCAGCAGTATCCTGGACTTTGAGGCTGACCGCCTTGCCCAATGATGCCACAACATTGCCTTAATGATGGTAGGGAGCTGGAATGGCCTTACGTGAAAAGAAATAGCGACTGGGAACCTGCCATTGTGGTACAGCACATTCTGCAAATTCATGGGAGGGTGCAGAATCCACTAGCCGGAAAGGCAGAAGTTGTAGAGCCAGCAGCTTTGACAAGCTTGCATTTGGACACTGGGCATGTGGGTGAAAGTGACTGTATTTTTTTTTCCGCTGGAGCAGATGGGGCAGATAAATTTGCCGGATATAATCTACAGCTGATGATGTGCTGCAGGGACCTGGGACACCCTGCGCTATACCATCATCCCTGTCAGTGGAGGCTGCTGAGAGGTCATGAGGTAAAGCAGGGGCAGACTGAGGTGAGTAAGGAGGAGAAACAGATTTGTGCCCCTTTTGTGTGGCTTTTAGGTGCTGAGTGGTTGGAGGTTAAATGCCTTGTCAAGGATGTGGTACCCAAATGGCTGGTGTTTTTGCCACGCTTGATGTGCTTGAGACAAAGTTTGCAAATAGCAACAGTGCAATTAGCTGCACATGTACTAAAAAAGGCTCAGACAGCTAAGCTGTAGGAAGTGGGCCAGGAGCTAACCGCTCCACATTGTAATGGAATAGGATGGCTGCTCTCTACTCTCCATGATGGCTGCCTCATTGGGGTTGTGCCTCACCCTCACTTTCTTCCTCTGCTCTATCTGGCACCCAAGTCACATCAGTGACCTCATCATCATCTCCTCCATCCTCATTACCACTGGAAACAACTTGGCAATATGCTGGGGGAACATGAATGCCAATTTGTGTATCAGTGTTGTTCCTGCCTTCCTCAACCTCAGAACCAACATTAGAATCATGTAATGGCTGTGCATCATCAACAAGCAAGTGGCTGATGCTGTGTTCAAATAACTCTGCTGACTCCTCCATGCCTGATGCTGGGGCTATGGCAGGAATAGCTGTGGACAAGGTGGCAGGTTTAGCCACTCTGGAAGCTACAGGGGACTGTGCACTAGTCTCTGCTTGGGTGGCGGAGGGTAAGGTGAATGAGGACAGTTTAGTAAGCCAATCCACCACCTCCTCGGCATGCTGTGGCTGGATAGCATGGGCAACATCACTAAACAGAGGAAATGATGCCCTGCTTGAGGACTGACCACGTCCACCTTTGTCTGTGGACACTTACGCTGCTGGCCCCCTTACAGTGCTATGGGAAAATCTGCCTCTCCTTGTTGTCCTCCCAGACATGGTGGGGGGGGGTGCTTATTAACAAAATGTAACAAAGATGTGGAAATGTGTACGTTGGTGCACTTTAACTTGAGTACTCACTACACAGACACACTCCACAGATACACTATAATATACTGCATAAATCATGCAGTAACACATAGAAATATACTACGTTACACATGCACTAATGCACTAAAATATATGGCGTTGAACTTGCAGTAACCCACTGAACTATACTGCATTAAATGGAAGGTAATACACTCAAATATATAGCATTAAACTTGCAGTAACGCAAGGAATAATACAGCGTTAAACTTGCAGTAACGCACAGAAATATATGGCGTTAAACTTCCAGTAACGCACAGAACTCTATAGCATTAAACTTGCAGTAACGCACAGAAATATATGGCGTTAAACTTCCAGTAACGCACAGAACTCTATAGCATTAAACTTGCAGTAACGCAATGAAATATACAGTGTTAAACTTGCAGTAATGCACAGAAATATATGGTGTTAAACTTGCAGTAACGCAATGAAATATACGGCGTTTAACTTGCAGTAATACACAGAACTATATGGCGTTAAACTTGAAGTAACTCAATGAAATGTATGGCGTTTAACTTGCAGTAACACACAGAAATATATGGCATTAAACTTGCAGTAGCGCATAGAACTATATGACGTTAAACTTGTAGTAACGCAATGAAATATATGGCGTTAAACGGTCACTACACTCACACTCACTCAACTGTAACTAGATTCACACTAATGTAAAGATGACTGTTGGTCACTACACTACAACCACTGATCTGTCCCTAGATTCACACAAATATAAAGATGAATTGTGGGTCACTGCTCTCATACTGACTGCACTGTCTCTAGATTCACACTAAACTAATATTCTATACTGACAACAGAATCACAATAGCACACTAACTGTCTAGTAGCACTGAACAGAGCCCTGTTCTATCTCTCTACACAGCAATATCACACTAAAAATGGCCGCTATGGGAAGAATACATTTATAGTGTGGGTCAGGATTAAGAGCAAAGAGCCAATAATGGATTGGACAGTGCTCTGTGCCCTGATTGGGCGAAGCTTTCATTGCTTCAGCCAATCAGGGCTTTCAATGCACTGTGCGGCAATGCAGTGCATTGTGGTCAATTGGCGGGCTGACCCAATAATTTGGTTGTTCGGCGAACGGGCGAACAGTTAATGTTCAGCCCCAAATCATGCATGGCCAAATCGTTTGTCCATCCTTTCTGGAGACTTTGGAGGATTGCTGAGCAGGTAGCAAGCTGAATGTTTCTTAGGGATTCCAGCTGTGCTTAAGGCAATCCATGCACACAGGATACAGAATATTATTTTGGTTACCAATATTTTTCACTATTTCATGGACACTTGCAGTTCTTATACCTGGCACTTTTGATATCTATTTACTCGACACAAACTCATCTTTTATTTTGTACACAAAAAAAAAAAAAATCTGAGATTCTATTGTTTGTATGCACTTAGATTTATTTTATTGTATTTCTTCCTGAAAAAAAATTGATTAATAAACAGTCATGCAACATAAAAAATTATGACTACTATTGTATTCTAGAGGGCTACTGCTTTCAGAAAACATATAATATTCTGAGGGAATAAATATACATCTAGCCAAAAATGCAGATTTTACAATGTGTGAGCAAGAGCACATCAATATTCCGCAGAGGGTGTAAAAAAATATTCTATTATTGATTCAGATTTAACTGACGTATAATGTTCGTGTATCATAAATATTGTATGAAATATAACCGAAGAATGAGCTACAGAGCAGAGGGCAGAATATTAACACATAACATAAGATGCGGTTATTGAAATCACCACAAGATGGTGATATCACTTCGATTGAGTGTACCGCTCAGACAGGAAGTAATGTAAAGACAGGAAGTGATGAAAACAGGAACAGGAAATGATGTAAGACAAAGACAAGACGTTACGTAAGGTAAGGACAGGAAATTCTGGGTTAGAGTAGAACGAGGTGGAGAGGAGACATCGCTGGATTACGCAGAGTAAGTAATAATGTATTATTAATGATATTATTTTGTATTTACACCCAGTAACCCCCCGTCACGTCCGTCCTCTTCCTCCATAGTCACTGTGATGTCTTTTATCTCCAACATCCACTACTACAGACATATCACATCCTGTATATTGTAGATATATTTTAATATGTGTCCAGATACATCCTAAATATAGAACCATTTATCTAACTGTCATCCAGAGCCTCTGGTTTATAGACCAGATACTTCCTAAATATTAAACCATTTATCCAACTGTCCATCCAGAGCCTCTGGTTTATAGACCAGATACATCCTAAATATAGAACCATTTATCCAACTGTCCATCCAGAGCCTCTGGTTTATAGACCGGATACATCCTAAATATAGAACCATTTATCCAACTGTCCATCCAGAGCCTCTGGTGTGATAATTGTCGCCTTCTCTATTTGCACAGAATTCTAAAGTAGTGATGCAAATGTATTTATCTCAATGCTCATAAACATCCGCCATCTCTCTTTACAAGACACCACCCGATACAGTGCCTCCACCTCACTGTCTGAAAACAGAGATTAACAGTGTAAGACCATTCTAAAAGTCAATAAGAAAATCACTGAGCTTTTGACTGGAGAGGGAACTCTATGAAATGTCCATCTCCATTCCTCAATATAACATCATATTCCCAACAAATGAGGCGGAAATACTGTACACCATATGAAAGGTCCATCTCCATTCCTCAATATAGGGTCATGTTGTCAACAAATGAGGAGGAGATACTGTATACCCTATGAAAGGTCCATCTCCATTCCTCAATATAACGTCATGTTCCCAACAAATGAGGAGGAGATACTGTACACCATATGAAAGGTCCATCTCCATTCCTCAATATAACGTCATGTTCCCAACAAATGAGGAGGAGATACTGTACACCATATGAAAGGTCCATCTCCATTCCTCAATATAACGTCATGTTTCCAACAAATGAGGAGGAGATACTGTACACCATATGAAAGGTCCATCTCCATTCCTCAATATAATGTCATGTTCCCAACAAATGAGGTGGAGATATTGTACACCATATGAAAGGTCCATCTCCATTCCTCAATATAATGTCATGTTCCCAACAAATGAGGAGGAGATACCTACTTGGGTGTACCATATCATCTGATCTGGTTTATCTTTACTGTTAGCTGTTATGATTGTACCCAACTCAATGCCAGAGCTCTGGGAAAGTGTTGAATGATATACATGACTTCTTAATGCAATGAGTATAAAACTAACATAACATATATTAAAAATTGTTTTTCAGCAGACGGGCAGTATTTTTGGAATTTAAATACATTAGAGAGACATCTTATTATATCTCCAGATTGTACTTCAGAAGCTGGTGACATTGCACAATATCAATGGATACTTTTAATCCTGAGAAATCTTCTGCTAAATCCCATACGCTGACCTCAGATGTCCATCTAAGATCAATGGATCCTTCTAATCCTTTGGAACCTCCTGATAAATCCCATACTATGACTTCAGATGTCCACCTAAGATCAATGGATCCTTCTAATCCTGAGGAACCTTCTGATAAATCCCATACTATGACCTCAGATGTCCACCTAAGATCAATGGATCCTTCTAATCCTTTGGAACCTCCTGATAATTCCCATACTATGACCTCAGATGTCCACCTAAGATCAATGGATCCTTCTAATCCTTTGGAACCTCCTGATAAATCCCATACTATAACCTCAGATGTCCACCTAAGTTTAATGGATCCTTCTAATCCTGAGGAACCTTCTGATAATTCCCATACTGGGACTTCTAGAAAAGACAACCTTGTCGTACACCAGAGAATTCACAATGGTGAACGTCCTTATTCATGTACAGAGTGTGGGAAATGTTTCTCTAGGAAAAATAGCCTTGTTGTACACCAGGGAATTCACAACGGTGAGCTTCCATATTCATGTTCAGATTGCGGGAAACGTTTTCTATGGAAAGCATCCCTTCTTACACACCAGAAACGTCATACGGGAGAGCGTCCCTTTGCCTGTTCAGAGTGCGGGAAATGTTTTTTTAGTAAAGACAGGCTTCTTACACACCAGAGAGTTCACACAGGGGAGCGTCCCTTTTGCTGTTCAGAGTGCGGGAAATGTTTTTCTAGTAAAGAATACCTTCTTACACACCAGAGACTTCACACAGGTGAGTGTCCCTTTTGCTGTTCAGAGTGCGAAAAAGGTTTCCCTGACAAAGCGAGCCTTCTGAGACACCAAAGAAATCACACTGGTGAGCGTCCCTATTCATGTTCGGAATGCGGGAAATCTTTTGCTATGAAAGTAAATCTTCGTATTCACCTGAAAACTCATACAGGTGAGCGTTCCTATTCCTGTTCAGAGTGCGGAAAATGTTTTGCTGTCCAAGGAAACCTTCTTAATCACCAGAGAATTCACACGGAGGAGCGTCCCTATTCCTGTTCAGAATGCGGGAAATGCTTTTCTGAAAAGGGAAGCCTTCTGAAACACCAAAGACTTCACACTGGTGAGCGTCCCTATTCCTGTTCAGAGTGCGGGAAAAGTTTTTCACATAAAGGATCTCTTCTTACGCACCAGAGATGTCATACGGGCGAGTGTCCTTTTACCTGTTTAGAGTGCGGCAAATTTTTTTCTGACAAAAGAAACTTTCTTAAACACCAGAGAGTTCACAAGGGTGAGCGTCCCTTTTCCTGCTTAGAGTGCGGAAAATGCTTTTCTGAACAAGGAAACCTTCGTAAACACGAAAAACGTCACACTGGTAAGCAGTCAAGCGAGCGTCCTTATTCGTGTTCAGAGTGCGGGAAATGTTTCATCATGAAAGGAGACCTTGTTAGTCACCAAAGGATTCACTCAGATGAGCGTCCTTTTTCATGTTCAACGTGCGGCAAATGTTTCTCTTCCAAAGGAACCCTGGCTTCTCACCAGAGAACTCACTCAGGTGAGCGTCCCTATTTATGTACGGAATGCGGGAAATGTTTCACTGTGAAAAAATCACTTCTTACACACATGACAAGACACATCTCAGAGCATCCGAACAACTTTCAGACTGTGGTAGATGTTGTACAGATCACATAAGTCTAATCGAAGAGAAGATTCCTGCTGACGCGTTTCGACAAATATACAATGACGTTTATTGAGCGGAAGTGTTTAGTCCAATACATTTGGAGGATAAAAAATGATTATATAATGGGGTACATCCTGGCAAAAGTCTTGTTTAATTTAAAGGGGGAGCTTATTAGGCTGAGTCTTCTGTTGGATTCTTCTGTTTCTTTGAGGTTCCAAATGGTGAGATGTTCCTCCTATAGGTTCCTCCCGTCCCCCTTTACCACCACCACTTTACCTTATTCCCACTCTTGTTTTTCCATTTTGCTATAAAATAAAAATACAGCATGCAGAGTGGAAGTCCCTCGTAGTCGCTGGTTTGCAATCCCAGGAACTCAATGATAAAAGCCTCCAAGGGAACAATTATAACCCAACGAGCCTCAGATTTTCTGGGGAATGGTCCAAGAGGTTCAAACACATCACAGCAAATTGGGAGCTAAGTGATCAGATTTGTATCTTTAGGGGTATTCAGTAGAGGAGATGGAGGGTGGGAACAGGGGGAGGGGATCGGCATATGAATGGACGGGTGATTTACACATGAATGTTGCAATTTTTGAATAGGAATTGAATTCATATGTAAATCACCAAATTCAATTGTACGCCATGTGACCGGGCAGTGCTGGGCAGAGGTAGTAACTGCGACAACATATGAATAATTGTATGCATAGACGGGCCACGGAATTGGCAATGTCAGCCATTAGACGTGTGCAATTAGTTTTGTTTTCCGAATTCATTTTTTAACCCATTTAACACATTTTTCCGAATATTCGTAAATTTGTAATGACTGGGGGCCGCATGGTCACTGTAAAACTCAATGATCAACATCCGGCGGCAGCGGATTCTTTCACCGGTTCGCTGATCGTATGGGGGAGAATACGGAGGAGCACCGGAGGGCGGCGGGAGGGGGGTGGAAATGTCCCCTCCCGCCGCCTGTAAGAACAATCAAGCGGCTGAACTGCCACTGAAAAGAATGATATCTGAATGATGCCTGCAGCTGCACCCATCATTCAGATATCCCCATTTACAGTCAATGATGTGATTGGGCTGGAAGTGGTTAATGACTCGCTTGTAGGAGATTTTAAGTGATATGTTTGGTTTTTTACTTCATGATCCACGTATAGGGAATAGACATTATACATATGATGTATGGTGATATGTGAGCACTCTTTGCTCGATCTTTTCTTTGTTTTCTTAGTTCTTCTTTATTCTGCAACCAGATCAATGTTATGTACACATTTCTTTATGTATATGTACAATAAAAGTTACCTTTAAAAAAAAAAAAAAATTCATATAATTGTAGCGCTACCCCCTAGAGGGCTGAAGATCTTAACTGGTTCTTTTTCCAGACGGCTCAGAGGCCACCAGTCGCACAAACAACAGTCCATTCAATCTGGTTTCTATAAACAGTCTAGGGGTTGGGGAAAGGGTGTCAAACTCAATTTCATCATGGGCTGCATCGGCATTATGGTTGCCCTCAATGGGTCAGTTGTATCTGTAAGACTAGATGTCCAGAGCACCTCACCTCCCCACCTTACATCAGATGGCAAGAGCCCCTCGACCATCAGAAGTCATGAGTCCCCCCACCCTCCTTTACATCACAGTACACCTCCCCCCTCTTACCTTGTGTTGCTGCCGGGAAGAAGCTGGGGGTGGAACTGGGAAGCATGAAGGAGCAAGGACTGGAAGATGGCTGAAGTCCGTTGAATGCTGAGACCAGGGGAGGCAGATACAAGGGGGTGCTGCAGTTGAACAGATATGTGCAGGTTCCATAGGAAGTATTCTGTCCTCTCTGCTGCCGACTGCTGAGTGGGGGGGGTTACTAGAGATGAGCCTCTCCAAGGCTGCATGGGGAACCGCAGGATCTGGCGGAGAAGTTCTGTCCTCCTCGCTGCTGCTGATTGCTGAGATTAGAAAAGGAGGGGTTCCGCAACTGCGGGAGAGGTGTGAGAGCCACATGAAATGGCCTGGTGGGCCTTGTTTATAACACTTGTGGTCTAGTGGTCTAGGGGTTGTCTTTCTGTAGTTCATTGATTGTAGAACCTGGGATGGGAGAGAGTGAGGGTGATATGGGATACTAAAGGAGATCTTACAGGGTCTCAGTTCTGACCATTCCTATTAACCCCCTGGCAATAAGTTCATAGAAGCCTTGCCTAGACAAGAGTTTCCTCTAGTTACCGTTCAACAAATGGTAACTAGAGGACACTCTTGTCTAGGGTAGGCTTCTCTGAACTTAATGCCAAGGGTTAATGGGAATGATCAGAACTGAGACTCTGTAAGATCTGTCTCAAAAAGGGCTACCAAAAGCATATATCCTTCGTCACTTGGATCTTGAGCTCAGGTCTATTCTCACAATGTCTCTCTATGCTTCAGGACAACTACTAGTTTCCCAGCTTCCATTAGAGACTCTTGAGTGAGAAAGGAGTTAATACAATGCTGTAGGGCAGCTGCACACCTTCAAGCTTCCACCCAGAACTCCTGAGTCCTCCAGACCAGTGTGTGTGTCATAGTATGAAATATAACCGAAGAATGAGCTACAGGGCAGAGGGCAAAATATTAACACATAACAGGCTGCAGTTATTGAAAACACCACAAGATGGTGATATCACTTAGATTGTGTGGACTGCTCAGACAGGAAGTGATGTAAGGACAGGAAGTGATGTAAGGACAGGAAGTGATGAAAACATAGAAACAGGAAATGAGGCAGGACAAAGACAAGGCGTTACATACGATAAGAACAGGAAATTCTGGGAAAGAGAAGAACAATCCCCAGAAATCCTCTTCAAGCCATGAGGAAGCTCACTCAGGAGGGAGTTCATTGTCATGTTTGGTGTCCGGAAAATCATTCACTAAGAAAGAATCACTTCTTAAACACCAGAAATCTCACATGTCTGAGCACCCTTATTCATGTTCGGAGTGTGGAAAATGTTATTATAGGAAAGATAACCTTGTCGTACACCAGAGAATTCACAAGGGTGAGCTTCCATATTCATGTTCGGTTTGCGCAAGAAGTTTTCCAAGGAAAGAATCCCATCTTGCTCACCAGAATCATCATACAGGTGAGCGTCCCTTTTGCTGTTCAGAGTGCGAAAAATATTTCTCTAGCAAAGGAAGCCTTCTGAGACACCAAAGAAGTCACACTGGTGAGCGTCCTTATTCATGTTCGGAATGCGGGAAATGTTTTATTTAGAAAGTAAATCTTCGTAATCACCATAGAACTCATACAGGTGAGCGTTCCTATTCCTGTTCAGAGTGCGAAAAAAGTTTCGCTAAACACGGAAACCTTCTTTATCACCAGAGAATTCACACGGATGAGCGTCCCTTTTTCTGTTCAGAGTGCGGGAAACGTTTTTCTGCAAAAGGAACCCTTCTGAATAACCGAAGACTTCACACTGGTGAGCGTCCCTATTCATGTTCTGAGTGCGGGAAAAGTTTTTCACAAACGGGATCTCTTATTTTGCACCAGAGACGTCATACGGGCGAGTGTCCTTTTGCCTGTTTAGAGTGCGGCAAATCTTTTTCTGACAAAAGAGACCTTCTTAAACACCAGAGAGTTCATACGGGTGAGCGTCCCTTTTCCTGCTTAGAGTGCGGAAAATGCTTTTCTCAACAAGGAAATCTTCGTACACACGAAAGACGTCACCATGGTAAGCAGTCAAGCGAGCGTCCTTATTCATGTTCAGAATGCGGGAAATGTTTCACCATGAAAGGAGGCCTTGTTAGTCACCAGAGAATTCATTCAGGTGAGCGTCCTTTTTCATGTGCAACGTGCGGGAAATGTTTCACTACCAAAGGAGGCCTTGTTAAACACCAGAAAACTCACTCAGATGAGCGTCCCTATTTATGTATGGAGTGCGGGAAATGTTTCTCTATGAAACAATCACTTCTTACACACATGACAAGACACATCTCAGAGCATCCGAACAACTTTCAGACTGTGGTAAATGTTGTACAGATCACATAAGTCTAATCGGAGAGAAGACCCCACTGACGCGTTTCGACAAATATGTAATGACATTTATTGGGTGGAACTGTTCAGTCCATAGAAGCTGGAGGATAAAAAATGATTGGGGGACATCCTGGCAAAAGGTTTGTTATAGGTGGAGCTTATCAGGCAGAGTGTTCTGTTTTCTTCCTCTGTTTCTTGGAAACCCTAAATGATGGGATGAGCCTCCTATAGATTCCTCGCTTACCCCTTTACCACCACCACTTTGCCTTATTCCCACTCTTGTTTTTCCATTTTGCTATCAAATAAAAATACGGCATGCAGAGTGATTGTCCCTCATAGTCGCCGGTTTGCAACCCCAGGAACTCAATGATAAAAGCCTCCAAGGGAACAATTATAACCTCACAAGCCTCAGATTTTCAGGGGAATGGCCCAAGAGGTTCAATCACAGCAAATTGGAAGCTAAGTGATCAGATTTGTGTTTTTAGTTGTATTCAGTAGAGGAGATGGAGGTTGAGAACTGGGGGAGGGGATCGGTATATGAATGAACGGGTGATTTGCATATGAATGTTCACTTGATAGTACACAGCTCAGAGAATCCGAACAACTTTCAGACTGTGATAAATGTTGTACAGGTCACAGAAGTCTAATCGGAGAGAAGACGCCTACTGACCGGGTTCGACGCATTTCGACAAATGTATGATGGCTTTTATCGGGTGGAACTGTTTAGTCCATAGAACACCTGGAGGAGAAAAAATGATTATATAATGGGGTACATCCCGGCAAAAGTCATGTTTTTTTTTATAGGTGGTGCTTATCAGGATGAGTCTTCTGTTGGCCTTTTCTGTTTCCTGGAGGCTCCAAATAGTGAGATGTTCCTCCTATAGGTTCCTCCCTTCCCCTTTACCACCACCACTTTACCTTATTCCCACTCTTGTTTTTTCATTTTTCTATAATATAAAAATACAGCATGCAGAGTGCTAGTCCCTTGTAGTCGCCGGTTTGCAATTCCAGGAACTCAATGATAAATGCCTCCAAGGGAGCAATTATAACCTCACGAGCCTCAGATTTTCAGGGGAGTGGCCCAAGGGGTTCAATCACATCACAGCAAATTGGAAGCT
This sequence comes from Lithobates clamitans, assembly GCA_037952925.1. Lineage (NCBI taxonomy): Eukaryota > Metazoa > Chordata > Amphibia > Anura > Ranidae > Lithobates > Lithobates clamitans. Next base: position 704,036 of record JBBGZY010001528.1, read on the forward strand.
AAGTGATAAGATTTGTGTTTTTAGGGGTATTCAGTAGAGGAGATGGAGGTTGAGAACTGGGGGAGGGGATCGGCATATGAATGAATGGGTGATTTGCATATGAATGTTGCAATATTTGAATATGAATTGAATTCATACCTAAATCACCAAATTCAATTGTACACCATGTGGCTGGGCAGTGCTGGGCAGAGGTAGTGATGGACTTAGGTTTCCTCTCACACTCTAAAGACATGATCAGCATCATCAGCATTATGGTTGCCCTCAGTGGGCCTGTTGTATCTGTAAGACTAGATGTCCAGAGCACCTCACCTCCCCTAGCAACCTACCTAGGAGGGTGGTACATAATTATACACTGAAAGGGTGCACTTTATAATTGGATCAATTTTCAGTTTATTTTTCATTCTACCATCATTATAAATATTATATATATATATAAAAAAAAATAAAAAATAAAAATATATATAAATATATATATATATTTTTATTTTTTTTTCATTCTTTGTATGTTAACTGTGATATAATCTGCGTGAGATAAGTCAGTTGTATGTTGAAGATGATATCAGTCTTATATATCCTATAAAAGAGAAATGCCCATTAGGCACTGTTTTCTATGAGCAGTTAGTGTGCTTGGCAGGAATTAAATAGTTACTTTGCTGGTAATAATGTAAATAAAAAAATATATGAATGCAAAAGTCCAATGAGAGTTTAAAAATCCAGCCACATGGCTACAATAATGAACCTTCTACATGTAATAAAGCTTTGTAAATTTAGCCTAACATCTTCTCAGTTTTTTCCTTCTTTAGTTTCACATTTATGTAATAAAGCTTTGTAAATTTAGCCTAACATCTTCTCAGTTTTTTCCTTCTTTAGTTTCACATTTATGTAATAAAGCTTTGTAAATTTTGCCTAATATCTTGTCAGTTTTTTCCTTTAGTTTCACATTTTTAAGTATTAAAACTTTATCACATTGTTGTGTTTTTTTTTTTAATTGTATTGATGTGATGTGAGGTAAAATCTGCGTATGTAATCATCGATGTAACTCTAATAGAAGAATGGTCCACGAGGCAGAGGGGAAAATGATGAAACACGATGAAGGCTGCAAGGTGGTGATGTCATATCTCCCAGCCGTCCCGGATTCCGAGGGACTGTCCCTGGATTTCAACAAAATCCTGGAGTTCTATAGTCCTGGATCCTGGTGCCAGAACAAGTGTGTGTAATCATCGATGTATCCTAATAGAGGAATGGACTACGAGGCAGAGGGCAAAATGATGAAATGTAGGGGGCAGTATTTATAGAGGATAAGGTGGTGATGTCATATCTCCCACCTGTCCTGGATTCCGAGGGACTGTCCCTGGATTTCAACAAAATCCTGGAGTTCTATAGTCCCAGATCCTGGTGCAACAACAAGTGTGTGTAATCATCGATGTGTCCTAATAGAAGAATGGACTATGAGGCAGAGGGCAAAATGATGAAACGTAGGGGGCAGTATTTATATAGGATAAGGTGGTGATGTCATATCTCCCAGCTGTCCTGGATTCCCAGGGGCTGTCCCTGGATTTCAACAAAATCCTGGAGTTCTATAGTCCCAGATCCTGGTGCCAGAACAAGTGTGTGTAATCATCGATGTATCTTAATAGAAGAATGGACTACGAGGCAGAGGGCAAAATGATGAAACGTAGGGGGCAGTATTTATATATCACAAAGTGGTGATGAAGTCCTGCTGTCCAACAACAAGTTTGGACACTTGGCTTCAATAAAGAGTTTTCCACTGGACTCTTTGGCTCTGGTGTATCATAGTATCATAGTAGGTAAGGTTGAATAAAGACAATAGTCCATCCAGTTCAACCTGTGTAGGTGCACATGTGTCACTGTCTATAGTTATTTCCCATATCCCTGTATGTTGTGTTCCTTAAGATGCACATCTAAGAGTCTCTTAAAACTATCAATACTCCCCACAGCCACCACCAATTGTGGAAGAGAGTTCCACATCCTTATTGTCCTGACAGTGAAAACCCCCCTTTGCAGTTTAAGGTTAAACCGCTTCTCTTCCAATCTCAGATGATGCGAGGTAAAATCTGTGTATGTAATCATCGATGTAACTCTAATAGAAGAATGGCCCACGAGGCATAGGGGAAAATGATGAAACACAATTTAGGCTGCAATTTTTATATATCATAAGGTGGTGATGTCATATCTCCCAGCCATCCCGGATTCTGAGGGACTGTCCTTGGGTTTCAACAAAATCCTGGAATTCTATAGTCCCGGATCCTGGTGCCAGAAAGAGTGTGTGTAATCATCGATGTATCCTAATAGAAGAATGGACTATGAGGCAGAGGGCAAAAATGATGAAACGTAGGGGGCAGTATTTATATATCATAAGGTGTTGATGTCATATCTCCCAGCCGTCCCGGTTTCCGAGGGAATATCCCTGGATTTCAACAAAATCCTGAAGTTCTATAGTCCCAGATCCTGGTGCTAGAACAAGTGTGTGTAATCATCGATGTATCCTAATAGAAGAATAGACTACGAGGCAGAGGGCAAAATGATGAAACGTAGGGGGCAGTATTTATATATCACAAAGTGGTGATGAAGTCCTGCTGTCCAACAACAAGTTTGGACACTTGGCTTCAATAAAGAATTTTCCACTGGACTCTTTGGCTCTGGTGTATCATAGTAGGTAAGGTTGAATAAAGACAATAGTCCATCCAGTTCAACCTGTGTAGGTGCACATGTGTCACTGTCTATAGTTATTTCCCATATCCCTGTATGTTGTGTTCCTTAAGATGCACATCTAAGAGTCTCTTAAAACTATCAATACTCCCCACAGCCACCACCAATTGTGGAAGAGAGTTCCACATCCTTATTGTCCTGACAGTGAAAACCCCCCTTTGCAGTTTAAGGTTAAACCGCTTCTCTTCCAATCTCAGATGATGCGAGGTAAAATCTGTGTATGTAATCATCGATGTAACTCTAATAGAAGAATGGCCCACGAGGCATAGGGGATAATGATGAAACACAATTTAGGCTGCAATTTTTATATATCATAAGGTGGTGATGTCATATCTCCCAGCCATCCCGGATTCTGAGGGACTGTCCTTGGGTTTCAACAAAATCCTGGAGTTCTATAGTCCCGAATCCTGGTGCCAGAACGAGTGTGTGTAATCATCGATGTATCCTAATAGAAGAATGGACTATGAGGCAGAGGGCAAAAATGATGAAACGTAGGGGGCAGTATTTATATATCATAAGGTGTTGATGTCATATCTCCCAGCCGTCCCGGTTTCCGAGGGAATATCCCTGGATTTCAACAAAATCCTGAAGTTCTATAGTCCCAGATCCTGGTGCTAGAACAAGTGTGTGTAATCATCGATGTATCCTAATAGAAGAATGGACTACGAGGCAGAGGGCAAAAATGATGAAACGTAGGGGGCAGTATTTATATATCACAAGGTGGTGATGAAGTCCTGCTGTCCAACAACACGTTTGGACACTTGGCTTCAATAAAGAGTTTTCCACTGGACTTTTCGTCATCTCTGATGTGTCCCATGACACCAGGGAAGCCCAGGAAGAAGGATTACCCCCTGGCATTGAGGCACATTCAATGTAGGGGGGGTGGAATAAGAGGATTTGTGCTGGGGAGCAATTGGAGGGGGTGATTCGTTCTTGGGGGAAAGAGGTTGGAGAGAGGATTTGTGCTAGGAGGGGAAGGTGGTAATGTCATATCTCCCAACTCGTCCCGGATTCTGAGGGACTGTCCCTGAATTTCAACAAAATCCTGGAGCTTCAAAGTCCATGATCCCAGTGCCAGAACAAGTTTGGCACTTGGTTCCAATAGTGTATCTCTCAGTGGCATGTAGGCTCCCAGCACCCGGGTTATGTGCCCTTCATCTCCTGCAGTCCTGCGGTCCAACAACAAGTTTGGGCACTTGGCTCCAATAGTGTATCTCTCAGTGGCATGTAGGCACCCAGCACCCGGGTTATGTGCCCTTCATCTCCTGCAGTCCAGCGGTCCAACAACAAGTTTGGGCACTTGGCTCCGATAGTGTATCTCTCAGTGATGTGTAGGCACCCGGCACCCAGGTTATGTGCCCTTCATCTGTAGTGCCCTGTGCCCTTCATCTGTAAGTTCATAAAAAAAAACGTGAAAAAAAAGCTGGAAAAAAAATTCAGTATCCCAAAGGCATATTCCACGGGAAGGGTAGATGCATGCATAAGGTGAGCCAGCTTCCCCCGAGTCCTCCGAGTGTAGACACCAAACAATAACAACAAAATAAATGGCTGCTTACCAGAGTATGTTGGCTTCCAAACTAATGGAAAAGCCTAGCAAGCCTTGGGGAAAAACTTCCCAAAATCATCCACATGGGTGATGGCGATCCTGGCATGCTCCCGATAAAAGTATCACTCCCGGTGTGTATATTTCAATCCAGAATTGTCCAAAAGATTTGTCAGTCCTATCCAGTTGATGTCCAATAGCTGGATATTGTTGACTCCAGCTCAGCAGAAACATCTCTTTATTTCCAAATCAATCTCCGTGTTTCCTAAAAAACCAATAGGTCACAGTCCACAAGTGGAGCCTTCAGACAAAATGCAGATGTCTCTCTCACTGCTAGCAAACCGCTCCATAGTATTTATACATCACAAGATGGTGATGTCATCTTTCCCAACCATCCCAGATTTCACGGGACTGTCCTGAGATTTAAAAAAAAATGCTGGTGTCCCAAGGATCCAAGCTAAAAACAAGAGCTCAGTGCCAGAAAAAGTTCAGGCATTTGGTCCCAATAATGTACCTCTTAGGGGCTCGTTGGCACCGGACACAGCCTGCAGGGTTTCCCGACACCAAGAAAACCCATTCTATAGCAGCTGGAAACTTGTCCCATCAGCTGCCTATCACAATGGTACATTGTCACAGTTGAGTGAAGCTTACTCTTACTCGGCTCCTCCTTGAATCTGATGTGTCCAATGACACAATGAGAGAAGGAGCCCAGGAAAAAGGACTTCCCTTGGCAATGAGCCATTCTGCATCTGAGGTCTGTGAGTTCTATGGGGTATTGCACTGGAGGGGACACAAAGGCAGGGAAAACAAAGACAGGAGTGATCAGGGTTGGGGGTTTATAATGGAATAAGACGATTTGTGGTGGGGAGAGGGCTCTAGAAAAAGGGGTTTGGAGGGAGGGTGCCTTTGGCCAATCAAGGCTCAGGGGCTAAGTCCCACCCCACACTATATAAGGCTGCTGCTTACACGGCGAACATATATAGCGAATAAATGGAGATTAGGCAGGTAGTTTATAGTGCAGTCAGTGTAGAATATAAAATACACTTCAGAGTATATAGTGCCGTCAGTGTAGTATATATAATATGGGCGGCACAGTGGTGTAGTGGATAGCACGTTCGCCTAGCAGCAAAAGGGTTGCTGGTTCTGGAACATATATAGTGAATGAACGGAGATTAGGCAGGTAGTTTATAGTGCAGTCAGTGTAGAATATAAAATACAGTTCAGAGTATATAGTGCAGTCAGTGTAGTATATATAATATGGGCGGCACAGTGGTGTAGTGGATAGCACGTTCGCCTAGCAGCAAAAGGGTTGCTGGTTCTGGAACATATATAGTGAATGAATGGAGATTAGGCAGGTAGTTTATAGTGCAGTCAGTGTAGAATATAAAATACAGTTCAGAGTATATAGTGCAGTCAGTGTAGTATATATAATATGGGCAGCACAGTGGTGTAGTGGATAGCACGTTCGCCTAGCAGCAAAAGGGTTGCTGGTTCGAATCCCAACCACCGATCCCGACACTACCTGCCTGGAGTTTGCATGTTCTCCCTGTACCTGGGTGGGTGGGTTTTCTCCAGGTACTCCGGTTTCCTCCCACACTCCAAAGACATGTTGGTAGGTTAATTAGATCCTGTCTAAATTGGCCCTAGTATGAATGTGAGTTAGGGACCTTAGATTGTAAGCTTCTTGATACAGTACAGTGTATATAGTGCAGTCAGTGTAGTTTATATATATATAACAGTGCAGAGTATATAGTGCCGTCAGTGTAGAGTATATAGTGTAGTCAGTTAAGTATATATAATACAGTTCAGAGTATACAGTGCAGTATATATAATACAGTTCAGAGTATACAGTGCGGTCAGTGTAGTATATATAATACATTGCAGAGTATTTAATGCAGTCAGTGTAGTTTATATATATATATATATATATATATATATAACAGTGCAGGGTATATAGTGCAGTCAGTGTAGTATTTATAATTCAGTGGATAGTATATAGTGTAGTGAAATATATAAGTATATATAATACAGTTCAGAGTATGCAGTCAGTGTAGTATATATAATACGTTGCAGAGTATTTAGTGCAGTCAGTGTAGTAGATATAATACAGTGGAGAATATGTAGTGCAGTCAGTGGATTGTATATAATAAAGTGTATTGAAGTGGTTAAGGGGGACTCTGTGACAGAATTAAGTGAAACAAATGGCGTAGGGTCCCCCCCCCCCATATCCATACCAGGGACTTTGGGTCTGGCATAGATTTTAAGGGGAACTCCACGCCCAATTTTTTTTTTTAAATGGCATGGGGTCCCCCACAAAATCCATACCAGACCTTATCCGAGCATGCAGCCTGGAGGACAGGAAAGGGAGGAGACAAGCAAACGGACTCTCCCTTTCTGAACCATACTAGGCCGATTGCCCTCAACATGGGGAGGGTGCTTTGGGGTGCTGTCTCCCGAGAGCAGTCGCCGGAAGGCCTCCTATGGAGGCGGAGTTTTTTTCTATTTTTTAGGTCCGTCGGGTGGGGTGATTAAGGATGGATTTACATCGCGGGACACTTTTTTCTTTCTTTTTTAATAAATTAATTGTCAAAAACAGTCTCTTGTGGTTTTTACTTTTTTGACACTTTTTTGGTGAATGGGTAAGGGTACCCCATACCCATTCACATAGGGGGGGCAGGATCTTGTTAAAGGGGGCTTCCAGATTCTGATAAGCCTGACCCCGCCCGCAGACCCCAACAACCACCAGCCAGGGTTGTCAGGAAGATGCACTTGTCCCCATCAACATGGGGACATGGTGCTTTGGATTGGGGGGCGCAGAACCCCCCCTCCCCCAAAGCACCCGTACCCCCATATTGAGAGCATGTGGCCTGGTATGGTTCAGGAAGGGGGGGCAGGCGCTCGCTCGCCCCCACCCTTTCCTGACCTCCAGGCTGCTTGCTCGGGGTAAGGGTCTGAAATGGATTTTGGGGGAGACCCCACGCCAACTTTTTTTTCATTTTTGTTCAGCTATATTGCCAGGATCCGGCAATACATTACAGCCGTGAACAAGTTTAAATTACTTTTTTTTTTTAGAAATGTCATTATTGCTGCGGCATGTTATACACATCACACAGATGTGCCACTTTACAGGCAGACTAAGGGGACCCCCCCCCCCGGCACGATATTTAAAGGAATATTTCATTTTTATTGTTTCACTTTAAGCATTATTAAAATCACTGCTCCTGAAAAAAAAATGATTGTTTTAAAAACTTTTTTTTTGCGTTGATACGTCCCCTGGGGCAGTACTCGGGTCCCCATATAACTTGCATATAAGCCTTTAAAAATGAGCACTTTTGATTTGATTTTAATAGCGTTCACATGTTTTGTACAATACCATTGTATTCTTCAGGGCCCCTGCTTTCAGAAAACATATAATATTTTGAGGAAATAAAAATACCGGTACATCTAGCTAAAAATGCTGATTTTTTACAATGTGTGAGCAAGAAAAACATCAATATTCCGCAGAGGGTGTAAAAATAGAGTTCAAATATTCTACTATTGATTCAGATTTACCTGAAGTATAATGTGTGTATGTCATAATCTATGAAATATAACCGAAGAATGAGCTACAGGGCAGAGGACAAAATATTAAATCATTACCCAGGATGCAATTATTAAAATCACCACAAGATGGTGATATCACTTAGCTTGAGTGGCCCGCTCAGGCAGGAAGTGATGAAAACAGGAAAAGGAAATGATGTAAGACAAGACGTAACATAAGATATGTTCAGGAAGTTCCGGGTGAGAGAAGAGCGAGGTGGAGAGGAGACATCGCTGGATTACAGAGAGGAGGTAATAAGATCTTATTTTATATTTACACCCAGTAACCCCCCCGTCATGTTCCGTCCTCTTCCTCCATAGTCACTGTGATGTCTTTTATCTCCAACATCCACTACTACAGACATATCACATCCTGTATATTGGAGTTATTTTATGATATGTGTCCAGATACATCCTAAATATAGAACCATTTATCCAACTGTCCATCCAGAGCCTCTGGTTTATAGACCGGATACATCCTAAATATAGAACCATTTATCCAACTGTCCATCCAGAGCCTCTGGTTTATAGACCAGATACATCCTAAATATAGAACCGTTTATCCAACTGTCCATCCAGAGCCTCTGGTTTATAGACCAGATACATCCTAAATATAGAGCCATTTATCCAACTGTCCACCCAGAGCCTCTGGTTTATAGACCGGATACATCCTAAATATAGAACCATTTTTTCAACTGTTCATCCAGAACCTCTGGTTTATAGACCGGATCCATCCTAAATATAGAGCCAATTATCCAACTGTCCATCCAGAGCCTCTGGTGTGATAATTATTGCCTTCTCTATTTACACAAAATCCAAAAGTAGTGATGAAAATGTATTTATCTCAATGCTCATAAACATCAACCATCTCTCTTTACAAGACACCACCCAATACAGTGCCTCCACCTCACTGTCTGAAAACAGAGATAAACAGTGTAAGAACATTGAAAAAGTCAATGAGAAAATCACTGAGCTTCTGACTGGAGAGGGAACTCTATGAAAAGTCCATCTTCATTCCTCAATATAATGTCATGTTCCCAACAAATGAGGAGGAGGTACTGTACACCATATGGAAGGTCCATCTCTATTCCTCAATATAACGTCATGTTACCAACAAATGAGGTGGAGATACTGTACACCATATGAAAGGTCCATCTCCGTTCCTCAATATAATGTCATGTTACCAACAAATGAGGAGGAGATACAGGGGGTTCCCTAGTTAAAAACATCCGACTTACAAACAACTCCTACTTACAAACTGAGGGAAGCAACAGGAAGTGGGAGGAAATCTACCTCTAAGAAGGGAAATTCTCTCCTGTAAGAGTTAATATGGGGAAAAGGTACCTCCACTGATGCTTTATCACCAAGGCTTGTTTCCACAACCCAAAATTTTCAAAATCCATTTGTCATTGGGACAAAAAGTGAGGTGAAATCTTCTGAACATGGTCACACACAGCAAAACAAATGTTACAGGGGTGATAACCCTTCCCTATGCTATCCAAAAAGCTTAAAAATAGTTTTTTTTGGCTGGAGCTACACTTAAATAATGTACCTGATCCGACTTACAAACAGATTTAACTTAAGAACAAACCTACAGTCCCTAACTTGCTTGTATGTACTGTTAGCTGTTATGATTGTACCCAACTCAATGCCAGAGCTCTGGAAAGGTGTTGAATGATATACATGACTTCTTAACGCAATGTGTATAAAAACTAACATACCATATATTAAAAAATGTTTTTCAGCATACGGACAGTATTTTTGGAATTTAAATAAGTTAGAGAGACGTCCTATTATATCTCCAGATTGTACTTCAGAAGTTGGTGACATTACACAATATCAATGGATCCTTCTAATCCTGAGGAATCTTCTGATAAATCCCATACTATGACTTCAGATGTCCATCTAAGATCAATAGATCCTTCTAATCCCGAGAAATCTTCTGATAACTCTCATACTATGACTTCAGATGTCCATCTAAGATCAACAGATCCTTCTAATCCTGAGAAATCTTCTGATAACTCTCATACTATGACTTCAGATGTCCATCTAAGATCAATGGATCCTTCTAATCCCGAGAAACCTTCTGATAAATCCCATACTATGACTTCAGATGTCCATCTAAGATCAACGGATCCTTCTAATCCTGAGGAATCTTCTGATCAATCCCATACTATGACTTCAGATGTCCATCTAAGATCAATAAATCCTTCTAATCCTGAGGAATCTTCTGATAAATCCCATACTATGACTTCAGATGTCCATCTAAGATCAATAGATCCTTCTAATCCCGAGAAACCTTCTGATAACTCTCATACTGTGACTTCAGATGTCCATCTAAGTTCTCACAATTCTGACAGATCAACTCATCCATCCAGTACCAGGAAACCCTCTTCAAGCCATGAGGAAGCTCACACAGGAGGGAGCTCATTGTCATGTTTGGTGTGCGGGAAATCATTTACTAAGAAAAAATTACTTCTTAAACACCGGAAATCTCACAAGTCTGAGCACCCTTATTCATGTTCAGAGTGTGGAAAATGCTTCTCTAGGAAAGATCACTTTGTTGTGCACCAGAGAATTCACAAGGGTGAGCATTCTTATTCATGTTCAGAGTGTGGAAAATGCTTCTCTAGGAAAGATCACCTTGTCGTGCACCAGAGAATTCACAAGGGTGAGCGCCCTCATTCGTGTTCAGAGTGTGGAAAATGCTTCTCTAGGAAAGATAAATTAGTCGCACACCTGAGAATTCACACGGGTGAGCGCCCTCATTCGTGTTCGGATTGCGGAAAAAATTATTCTAATAAAAGTAACCTTGTTGAACACCAGAGAATTCACGCGGGTGAGCGCCCTCATTCCTGTTCAGAGTGCGGAAAATATTTTTCTAATAAAAGTAACCTTGTTATACACCAGAGAATTCACACGGGTGAGAATTCTTATTCATGTTCAGAGTGTGGAAAATACTTCAATAGGAAAGATAAATTAGTTGAACACCAGAGAATTCACAAGGGTGAGCGCCCTCATTCATGTCCGGAGTGCGATAGAAGTTTTACAAGGAAAGAATCCCTTGTTGTACACCAGAAATGTCATACAGGAGAGCGTCCCTTTCCCTGTTTAGAGTGCGGGAAATGTTTTTCTAGTAAACAATACCTTCTTACACACCAGAGAATTCACACAGGTGAGCGTCCCTTTTGCTGTTCAGAGTGCGGGAAATGTTTCTCTGACAAAGGAAGCCTTCTGAGACACCAAAGAATTCATACTGGTGAGCGTCCCCATACATGTTCGGAATGTGGGAAATGTTTTATTTTGAAAGTAAATCTTCGTAATCACCTGAGAACTCATACAGGTGAAGGTTCCTATTCCTGTTCAGAGTGCGGAAAATGTTTTGCTGTCCAAGCACACCTTCTTAACCACCAGAGAATTCACACGGGTGAGCGTCCCTTTTGCTGTTCGGAGTGCGGGAAACGTTTTTCTGAAAAAGGAAGCCTTCGGAAACACCAAAGACTTCACACTGGTGAGCGTCCCTATTCATGTTCAGAGTGCGGGAAAAGTTTTCCACACAAAGGATCTCTTCTTAGGCACCAGAGAAGTCATACGGGCGAGTGTCCTTTTACCTGTTTAGAGTGCGGAAAATGCTTTTCTCAACAAGGAAATCTTCGTAAACACGAAAGACTTCACGCTGGAAAGCAGTCAAGCGAGCATCCTTATTCATGTTCAGAGTGCGGGAAATGTTTCACCATGAAAGGAGGCCTTGTTAGACACCAGAGAATTCACTCAGGCGAGCGTCCTTTTTCATGTTCAACGTGCGGGAAATGTTTCGCTTTGAAAGAAGGCCTTGTTAAACACCAGAAAACTCACTCAGGTGAGCGTCCCTATTTATGTACGGAGTGCGGGAAATGTTTCACTGCGAAACAATACCTTCTTTCTCACATGACAAGACACATCTCAGAGCATCCGATCAACTTTCAGACTGTGGTAGATGTTGTGCAGATCCCATAAGTTTAATCGGAGAGAAGGCACCCACCCGACGCGTTTCGGCAAATGTCCAATGGCTTTTATCAGGTGGAACTGTTTAGTCCATAGAAGCTGGAGGATAAAAAATGATTATATAATGGGGAACATCCTGGGAAGAGTCATGTTTCATTTATGGGTGCAGCTTATTAGGCTGAGTCTTCTGTTGGCTTCTTCTGTTTCTTGGAGGCTCCAAATAGTAAGATGTTCCTCCCTTCCCCATTTACCACCACCACTTTGCCTTATTCCCACTATTGTTTTTCCATTTTGCTACAAAATAAAAAATACAGCATGCAGAGTGGTGGTCCCTCGTAGTCGCCAGTTTGCAATCCCAGGAACTCAATGATAAAAGCCTCCAAGGGAACAATTGTAACCCAACGAGCCTCAGATGTTCAGGGGAATGGCCCAAGAGGTTCAACCACATCACAGCAAATTGGGAGCTAAGTGATCAGATTTGTGTCTTTAGGGGTATTCAGTAGAGGAGATGGAGGGTGGGAACTGGGGGAGGGGATCGGCATATGAATGGACGGGTGATTCACATATGAATGTTGCAATATTTGAATATTAATTGAAGTCTTAAATCACCAAATTCAATTGTACACAATGTGACCGGACAATGCTGGGCAGAGGTAGTGACTGTCTTGGGCTTCATGCTGTGATCTCAGGACAAAACCCACAATCCAGCCTTCAAGGGACAGGCGACTAAAAATCAGGTCTATCCCAACAAATCCGGGACTGTCGGCAGGTATGTAATTATAGTAAGAAAGTTCTGATAGAAAGCAGTACTGATCTGATCTGATCTGCTTTGCAAAGACGGCACCATAAAAATTGGCAATGGACAACACACTGCGAGCAATGACAATACATGAGGCAACCAACGCGTGCCGTCTTTGCAAATGTGAGAGAAGAGCAGTACTGTTTTCTATTAGAACTTTTTTTTTTTATTCAAATATACATTTTTATTAACGCCCAACATGGGCTAAGACAATAGAATATACACATATACGAAAAACAACCAAAAAGGAACATAATCGACATCAACAAATGGAGGGGAGATAAGGCAGAGTTTCATATTTACTTTCTAGCTTGTGGATATATATCAAGTGACGAGAACTACCTAAATTAATTCTGCGGGGCCGAGGCCCTCTTCATCGGTGGGTCCTCCAACAGGAGGCGATGGAGGAAGGTAAGTCTCGGTCGTCTTCTGTCTCTTCTCCCACCCCCCCAACCGCCTCCCACCCCATCCGGAACTCCATCGCCAGAAGCGAGGGGGGGGGCAGGAAAAAAAAGGGGGGGGCACACAAAAAAGTAAATACGGGAATTTAAGGAGGAAGTGAGGAGGGGTCATAAGGATGGGGTACAGGTAGGGGGGGGTATGGGAGGGCCCTGGTTGATTCAGGATGGCCCAGGAGTTCATATTTATTGGGGTATTGACTTCATCAGGAAGTCCTAAGGATGATACCCTCTGGGGAGAGAATGAATTGGTGCCAAAGCGCCCATGTCTCGTTATATTTTTCCTGTTGGTGTCTCGCATTGAGCACTAGGTCTTCCATTTTACTAATGTCCTCTACCCTCTGGATCCAACTAGCCACCGTTGGTGGGGTTTGACTTTTCCATTGGAGTGGGATACAGGATTTTGCGGCATTTAACAAGTGACGTACAATAGCCTTTTTGTATCTCTTAGTTGATATTGTGTTTACGTGCAGTAAAAAGAAAGCCGGGTCGTCTGGGATATTATAATCCGTAATCTTCTGAATAGTTGCTCTGACTGTAGACCAGAAATGAGATGAGCTTCGGACAAGACCAGAATATATGTAATAACGTACCCCTGTCTCCCTGACACCTCCAGCAAAGTGCTGAGGTGTTCGCCTAGTAAGTATGTAGAGCTTGTGGGGTTAAATACCACCTTGTTAGGAGCTTATACTTAGTCTCTTGTACTTTTGTACAGATGTAGGATTGTAGGGTAAACGTTATGATACGTTGGGTCTGGTTCGAAATAAATGTACAGTTCAGATCTCTCCCCCACTTACTCAGGAAGGTCTGGTGTGTGCTTTCCATTGAGGAATGAAGGAGGATATACATTACGGGTAGCAACCTCGGGAGTGTACCATCTGCTGAGCAGTAGTCTTCAAACGTAGTTAGGGGTTTGTTAGGTATGTATGTAAGGAAGTGTCTTAGTTGGACAGCAGTCCAGAACTGCAGTTTAAAGGGGCCTGTTTCACTTCTTAGTGTTCTATTAGAAATTTATTACTATAATTACATACTTGCCAACATTTGTTGGGTTAGTCTTGGGCTTCATGCTATGATCTCGGGGCCAAACCCGCAATTCAGCCTTCAAGGGACAGGCTACGAAAAATCAGGTCTATCCCAACAAATCCGGGACTGTCAGCAAGTATGTAATTATAGTAAGTTCTCATAGAAAACAGGACTGATCTGCTCTGCTTTGCAAAGACCGCACCATAAAAATTGGCAATGGACAAAACACTGAGAGCAATGATAATACATGGGGCAACCAACGTGTGCCGTCTTTGTGAAATGTGAAATGTGAAAGCAGATCAGTACTGTTTTCTATTAAAACTTTATTACTATAATTACATACTTGCCAACAGTCCCGGATTTGTTGGGATAGTCTTGGGCATCATGCTATGATCTCGAGGCAAAACCCATGATCCAGCCTTCAAGGGACAGGCGACTAAAAATCAGGTCTATCCCAACAAATCCGGGACTGTCAGCAAGTATGTAATTATAGTAAGAAAGTTCTCATAGAAAACAGGACTGATCTGCTCTGCTTTGCAAAGACTGCACCATAAAAATTGGCAAAGGACAAAACACTGAGAGCAATGACATAACATGGGGCAACCAACGTGTGCCGTCTTTGCAAATGTGAAAGCAGATCAGTACTGTTTTCTATTAAAACTTTATTACTATAATTACATACTTGCCAACAGTCCCGGATTTGTTGGGATAGTCTTGGGCTTCATGCTGTGATCTCGGGACAAAACCCACGATCCAGTCTTCAAGGGACAGGCAACTAAAAATCAGGTCTATCCCAACAAATCCGGGACTGTCGGCTAGTTTGTTGGGATAGCCTTAATTTTTAGACACTCTTCAGGGAGGGAGGGGTAAATACAATGCCACAGGACAGTTGCACACCTTCCAGCTTCCACCCGGCACTCTTTTGCATCCTTCAGACCAGGTTTTTAATTGAGACTGCTTAGCTCCAAAGATGATTAGTAATAGTAGCCCCCCCCCGCCCCTCAAGCTCTGCCACAACTGGGACCTCGATGAATTCCAGCAAAACTTCCTCAGAGGGGCAACGGCCCCTGAGGCCCCTGAGGCTGTGGGACTTCTCCAGCAGGACAAGAACATGGCTGCTCCAAACCCCAGACTATTTATGTTCTCCCTCCAGCCACCTACGGGGCACACCTCTCCAGGGATTAGCTGGTGGGTGGTACATAATTATACACTGAATGGGTTTACTTTATAATTTGATAATTTTTCAGTTTGTATTTCGTTCTTTTGTTTCCCCGTCATTATAAATATTATAGCGTTGTTAGAGAGATGTTTTTTCTATTAAGTTTTTTTTTTTCATTCTTTGTATGTTAATTGTGATATAATCTGCGTTGGACAAAAAAGAAATGAGTCCGTTGTATATTAAAGGTGATATCAGTCTTATATATCCTATAAAAAAAGAAATACAGGAAGCACAATGGAGCTCACGTTTTCCCCCTGGTAATAATGTAAAAAAATCATATGAATAAAAAAAGTCAAATGAGATTTAAAATTTTCAGCCACATGGCTAATATAACGATCCTTTTACATGTAATAAAGCTTTGTATAATATCTTGTCAGTTTTATCGTTCTTTAGTTTTACATTTATGTATTAAATCTCTAAATTCTAACTCAAAGTGTTGCCTTTTGTTTTATTTTTTTTATTGTCTGGATTTGATGTGAGGTACTATATAATCTGTGTGTGTAATCATCAATGTGCCGTAATAGAAGAATGGACCATGAGGCAGAGGGGAAAATGAGGAAACATAATGTAGACTGCAGTATTTATATTTTGTAAGGTGGTGATGTTATACCTCACAACCGTCCCGGATTCCGAGGGACTGGCCCTGGATATAAGCAAAATCCTGCAGTTCTATAATCCTAGCTCCCATCGCCAGAACAAGTTTGGGCACTTGGCTCCAATAGTGTATCTGTCAGTGGAATGCAGGTACCCGTCACCCAGGTTATGTGCACTTTAAGTATCTTTTTTTTTGTAAATATAAAAATCAGTGGCAGCTGGTGCTCAATATTTGGGGAGGGCGGCAAACAATCCTCTCCCCTCACTCGCAGCGCTTACATCAGGTATCCCCCAGCGGAGTCTCTCCTTGCATCAGGTGTCCCCCAGCGGAGCCCGCCCTTACATCAGGTATCCCCCAGCAGTGTCCTCCTTACATTAAGTGTCCCCCAGCGGTGTCCCCTTTTCATCAGGTATTCCCCAGCGTTGTCCCTCTTACATCAGGTGTCCCCCAGCGGAGCCTACCCTTACATCAGGTATCCTCCAGCGGAGTCCCTCCTTACATCAGGTATCCCCCAGCAGAGTCTCCTTTTCATCAGGTATCCCCAAGCGGTGCCCCCCCTTACATCAGGTATCCTCCAGCGGAGTCCCTCCTTACATCAGGTATCCCTCAGCGGTGTCCCCCTTACATCAGATACCCCCCAGTGGAACCCCCTTTCCTTACATCAGGTATCCCCCAGCAGTGTCCCCCTTACATCAGATACCCCCCAGTGGAGCCCCCTTTCCTTACATCAGGTATCCTCCAGCAGCGAAGGCTCTCTCCGCCGCCATTACAGAACGCCTGAGAACGAAGTAACGGGCAGAGAGGAACAAAATAGGTGGAGCCAGCGGGGTGGTTGCCAATGGAAATTAAGTTGCGATGCCCCCCCTCCCCGCGGCCTTTCCCACAACAGGTTACAGACAGACTGGCAGAGAGGCGGGGGTGGGCGGCACCACAGTGGGGAAACAAGGATTTCCCGGAAATCGTGAAAACCGGGAAAGAGGTCTAAATCCCGGGAATGTCCCAGGAAATTCGGGACAGTTGGCAAGTATGCTCAGTCTGTTCAGGAACTCAGTGATGCCCTGGTCCAGATCTGGGAGGAAATAAACCAGGACACCATCCGTCGTCTCATTAGGAGCATGCCCCGACGTTGTCAGGCATGCATACAAGCACCTGGGGGGCCCACACAAACTACTGAGGACCATTTTGAGTTGCTGCAATGAAATTTCAGCAAAATGGACTAGCCTGCTGCATCATTTTTTCACTTTGATTTTCGGGGTGTCTTTGAATTTAGCCCTCTGTAGGTTGATCATTTTCATTTCCATCAAAAGATGTGGCAGCTTTTCGTTCCTAACACATTACCCAGTCCATACCAGTATAGACCCTAACACATTACCCAGTCCATACCAGTATAGACCCTAACACATTACCCAGTCCATACCAGTATAGATCCTAACACATTACTCAGTCCATACTAGTATAGATCCTAACACATTACTCAGTCCATACTAGTATAGATCCTAACACATTACCCAGTCCATACCACTATAGACCCTAACACATTACCCAGTCCATACCACTATATACCCTAACACATTACCCAGTCCATACCAGTATAGATCCTAACACATTACCCAGTCCATACCAGTATAGATCCTAACACATTACTCAGTCCATACTAGTATAGATCCTAACACATTACTCAGTCCATACTAGTATAGATCCTAACACATTACTCAGTCCATACCAGTATAGATCCTAACACATTACCCAGTCCATATCAGTATAGATCCTAACACATTACCCAGCCCATACCAGTATAGATCCTAACACATTACCCAGTCCATACCAGTATAGATCCTAACACATTACCCAGTCCATACCAGTATAGACCCTAACACATTACCCAGTCCATACCAGTAGAGATCCTAACACATTACCCAGTCCATACCAGTAGAGATCCTAACACATTACCCAGTCCATACCAGTATAGACCCTAACACATTACCCAGTCCATACCAGTAGAGATCCTAACACATTACCCAGTCCATACCAGTATAGACCCTAACACATTACCCAGTCCATATCAGTATAGATATCCAGCATATTTTGTTCCCCATTGAGATCTGATGTGTTTTCAAAATGATCCTTTCATTTTTTTTAACAGTGTATATATCACAAGGTGGTGATGTCATATCTCCCAACCATCCCAGATTTTACGGGACTGTCCCGAGATTTCAACAAAATGCTGGTGTCCTGAGGATCAAGGCTGAGACCCGGAGCCCAGTGCCAGAAAAAGTTCAGGCATTTGGCCACAATATTGTACCTCTTAGGGCAGGGGTAGGCAACCTCCAGATGTTTTGAAACTACAAGTCCCATGAGACATTGCAAGACCCTAACAATCACAGGCATGACTTTTTAAATAGATTATATTGCGTGTGTGTGTGCAAAAAAAATGTACAGGCGTGTATTTTTTCCTAAAAATATAAATTGATAAACAGTTGTGCAACATAATAAATTGCAGCTTTCTCTATGATATTCTAGGGCACCTCTGCATACAGAAATATATAATAATCTGGGGAAATTAAATGTAGCGCTTTTTCAATCTACCGCTTATAGGTAAATTTAGTGGGTCATCTGTTCTGTACATAGTTCAGATTCAATTTAGTGTTAGATTAGCCTCTGTTCCAGCTTGGCTGTGTTGTGTGCAGTTCCACACTGTGCCGGTGGGTATCGTTGTCACCATAGGCCGGTGTTGGAAAAGCAACAAGCTGAAGTGTATGAGTGCTCTTCTCTCCCGGAGATAACTCGGTGGAGGTGGTCCTCCGAGTTGCATTCTGGGAGAGGGTATTTATGGGACAGACGCCATGTTCCGAGGAGTCTTCTTGCCTCGCGGCCCTCCTGGCCTAGAGGTATGTGTCAGTGAGTTCTACCTCGTAGCCCTCCGGCTTGGAGGGTTGCGTTGCGGCAGCCGTGCAGGTGGGCCCAGAAGCCTGTCTGGGGCCTGCTATAGCTGGGATGGTCCTGTGCTGTCTGTCCTGCGGGAAGAAGCCGGACAATCGGGAAAATCCAGGGGAGGACCCATCTGGGGAAGAGACCATGCAAGGCTGATCTTAAGAAGGGCCTGGTGACTCGATTGGAGGACATATCCTAAACTACACTACCGCACAAGTACTGCCGGGTCGGCTTAAAGGTTCTGGTACTGTGTTTGCTGTTCATCGAAAACGAATACATCCTGTGGCAGAGGATCGTACAGTTTTGTTTCATCCAAGTCTGTGGCAGAGACTTTTCCTTTTGTTCGTGCTGCGTACCGGCTGCTAGGTTAGTGAGAGAAACCTATCCGGGCGGGCAAAGATTTAATCCTAAGCAGAAGATATATTCATCCTAGAGATTTAAACTCCTTGATGCTACCCCAAGAAAAAGGTATTTGAACTTCCCTGCAACTCTTCTTCTACGTCTTTACTGCTACTTCTTCCAGTTATCTCCCATTAAAGCATTGGAAAAATATTCAAGTGACTGTTGCCTGCATTGTCTGATGGTAAGCTCAACGGGACCCTAGACCCAGTACTGGTGAAATTACAGGGGAAAAAGGTGACGGTAACAGCCCGCTAAAAATCAGCAGCTCCACCGTGAGTTAGTGCTACATAAACATTTATATTATTATTATTTTTTTTTTTTTTTTATGTTACATTTTTAATATTTGGAGCCCAAAATGCAGATTTTTAAATAAAAAATTCCCTAGAGTCAAAACCTATCAGTATCCAGCAGAGGTTGTAAATCTAGAGATAAAATATTTCATGTTGGATCAGTTTTAACTGACGTATAATGTGCATCATAATGTATGAAATATAACCCGAAGAATGAGCTACAGGACGAAATATGAAAAAACTACGTAGGATGCAGATATTAAAATCACCACAAGATGGGGACATCACTTAGATTGAGTGGACCGCCCAGACAGGAAGTGATGTAAAGTAAAGTAGGAACAGGAAATGATGAAAGAAAAAGCGTTCAAAAGGTAAGGACAGAAAATTCTATGAGAGAGACGAACGAGGTGGAGAGGAGACATCACCGGATCACACAGAGGAGGTAATAAGATATTATTTTATGTTTACACCCAGTAACCCCCCCATCATGTCCGTCCTCTTCCTCCATAGTCACTGTGATGTCTTTTATCTCCAACATCCACTACTACAGACATATCACATCCTGTATATTGGAGTTATTTTATAATATGTGCCCAGATACATCCTAAATTTAGAACCATTTATCCAACTGTCTATCCAGAGCCTCTGGTTTATAGACCGGATACATCCTAAATATAGAACCATTTATCCAACTGTCCATCCAGAGCCTCTGGTTTATAGACCGGATAAATCCTAAATATAGAACCATTTATCCAACTGTCCATCCAGAGCCTCTGGTTTATAGACCAGATACATCCTAAATATAGAACCATTTATCCAACTGTCCATCCAGAGCCTCTGGTTTATAGACCAGATACATCCTAAATATAGAACCATTTATCCAACTGTCCATCCGGAGCCTCTGGTTTATAGACCAGATACATCCTAAATATAGAACCATTTATCCAACTGTCCATCCAGAGCCTCTGGTTTATAGACTGGATACATCCTAAATATAGAACCATTTATCCAACTGTCCATCCAGAGCCTCTGGTTTATAGACCGGATACATCCTAAATGTAGAACCATTTATCCAACTGTCCATCCGGAGCCTCTGGTTTATAGACCAGATACATCCTAAATATAGAATAATTTATCCAACTGTCCATCCAGAGCCTCTGGTTTATAGACCGGATACATCCTAAATATAGAGCCATTTATCCAACTGTCCATCCAGAGCCTCTGGTGGAATAGTGTGATAATTGTTGTCTTCTCTATTTACATCGAATCATAAAGTAGTGATGAAAATGTATTTATCTCAATGCTCATAAACATCCACCATCTCTCTTTACAAGACACCACCCGATACAGTGCCTCCACCTCACTGCCTGAAAACAGAGCTAAACAGTGTAAGAACATTCTAAAAGTCAATAAGAAAATCACTGAGCTTTTGACTGGAGAGGGAACTCTATGAAAGGTCCATCTCCATTCTTCAATATAACATCATATTCCCAACAAATGAGGTGTAGATACTGTACACCATATGAAAGGTCCACCTCCATTTCTCAATATAACGTCATGTTCCCAACAAATGAGGAGGAGATACTGTACACCATATGAAAGGTCCATCTCCATTCCGCAATATAACATCATGTTCTCAACTAATGTAGAAGGATTACTGTACACCATATGAAAGGTCCATTTCTTAATATATAGTCATGTTTTCGACAAATGAGGAGGAGATACTGTACACCATATGAAAGGTCCATCTCCATTCCTTAATATAACTTCATGTTCTCAAAAAATGAGGAGGAGATACTGTACACCATATGGAAGGTCCATCTCCATTCCTCAATATAACGCCATGTTCTCAACTAATGTAGAAGGATTACTGTACACCATATGAAAGGTCCATTTCTCAACATATAGTCATCTTCTCGACAAATGAGGAGGAAATACTGTACACCATATGAAAGGTCCATCTCCATTCTTCAATATAACATCATGTTATCAACAAATGAGGAGGAGATACTGTACACCATATGAAAGGTCCCTCTCCATTCCTCAATATAACATCATGTTCTTAAAAAAATGAGGAGGAGATACTGGCTTGGGTGTACCATATCATCTGAACTGGTTTATATTTACTGTTAGCTGTTATGATTGTACCCAACTGAATGCCAGAGCTCTGGGAAAGTGTTGAATGACTTCTTAACACAATGTGTATAAAAACTAACATACCATATATTAAAAAATGTTTTTCAGCATACGGACAGTATTTTTGGAATTTAAATAAGTTGGAGAGACGTCCTATTACATCTCCACATTGTACTTCAGAAGCTGGTGACATTGCACAATATCAATGGATCCTTTTAATCCTGAGAAATCTTCTGATAAATCCCATACTATGACTTCAGATGACCATCTAAGATCAATGGATCCTTCTAATCCTGAGGAATCTTCTGATAAATCCCATACTATGACTTCAGATGTCCATCTAAGATCAACAGATCCTTCTAATCCTGAGAAATCTTCTGATAACTTTCATACTATGACTTCAGATGTCCATCTAAGATCAATGGGTCCTTCTAATCCTGAAAAACCTTCTGATAAATCCCATACTATGACTTCAGATATCCATCTAAGATCAATGGATCCTTCTAATCCTGAGGAATCTTCTGATAAATCCCATACTATGACTTCAGATGCCAATCTAAGTTCTCACAATGCTGACAGATCAACTCATCCATCCAATCCCCAGAAATCCTCTTCAAGGCATGAGGAAGCTCACACAGGAGGGAGCTCATTGTCCCATTGTCCCATGTCCCATGAGCACCCTTATTCATGTTCGGAGTGTGGAAAATGCTTCTCTAGGAAAGATAACCTTGTTGCGCACCAGAGAATTCACAAGGGTGAGCATTCTTATTCATGTTCGGAGTGTGGAAAATGCTTCTATAGGAAAGATAGATTTGTTGCACACCAGAGAATTCACAAGGGTGAGCGCCCTCATTCATGTCCGGAGTGCGATAAAAGTTTTACAAGTAAAGAATCCCTTCTTGTACACCAAAAACGTCATACAGGAGAGCCTCCCTTTCCCTGTTTAGAGTGCGGGAAATGTTTTTCTAGTAAGGAATCCCTCCTTACACACCAGAGACTTCATACAGGTGAGCGTCCCTTTTGCTGTTCAGAGTGCGAAAAATGTTTCTCTCGCAAAGGAAGCCTTCTGAGACACCAAAGAAATCACACTGGTGAGCGTCCCTATTCATGTTCGGAATGCGGGAAATGTTTTACTATGAAAGCAAATCTTCGTAGTCACCTGAAAACTCATACAGGTGAGCGTTCCTATTCCTGTTCAGAGTGCGGAAAATGTTTTGCTAAAGAAGGAAACCTTCTTAGTCACCAGAGAATTCACACGGATGAGCGTCCCTATTCCTGTTCAGAGTGCGGAAAATGTTTTGCTAAACAAGGAAACCTTCTTAGTCACCAGAGAATTCACACGGAGGAGCGTCCCTTTTTCTGTTCAGAGTGCGGAAAACGTTTTTCTGAAAAAGGAAGCCTTCAGAAACACCAAAGACTTCACACTGGTGAGCGTCCCTATACATGTTCAGAGTGCGGGAAAAGTTTTTCACGCAAAGGATCACTTCTTTCGCACCAGAGAAGTCATAAGGGCGAGCGTCCTTTTACCTGTTTAGAGTGCGGCAAATCTTTTTCCGACAAAAGAAACCTTCGTAAACACCAGAGAGTTCATACGGGTGAGCGTCCCTTTTCCTGTTTAGAGTGCGGAAAATGCTTTTCTCAACAAGGAAATCTGCGTACGCACGAAAGATGTCACGATAGCAAGCAGTCAAGCGAGCGTCCTTATTCATGTTCAGAGTGCGGGAAATGTTTCACCATGAAAGGAGGCCTTGTTAGTCACCAGAGAATTCACTCAGGTGAGCGTCCTTTTTCATGTTCAAAGTGCGGGAAATGTTTCACTAGCAAAGAAGGCCTTGTTAAACACCAGAAAACTCACTCAGGTGTGCGTCCCTATTTATGTACGGAGTGCGGGAAATGTTTCACTGTGAAAAAATCACTTCTTACACACATAACAAGACACATCTCAGAGCATCCGACCAACTTTCAGACTGTGGTAGATGTTGTACAGATCACATAAGTCTAATCGAAGAGGAGATTCCTACTGACGCGTTTCGACAAATACGTAATGACGTTTATTGAGTGGAAGTGTTTAGTCCATAGCATTTGGAGGATAATAAATGGTTAGATAATGGGAAACATCCTGGTAAAAGTCTTGTTTCATTTATGGGTGGGGCTTATTAGGCTGAGTCTTCTGTTGGATTTTTCTGTTTCTTGGAGGCTCCAAATAGTGAGATGTTCCTCCTGGAGGTTCCTCACTTCCTCGATTTAAGCAAAATCCTGCAGTTCTATAGTCCTAGCTCCCGTTGCGAGAACAAGTTTGGGCACTTGGCTCCAATAGTGTATGTCTCAGTGGAATGCAGGTACCCAGCACCCGGGTTATGTGCACTTTAAGTGACTTTTTTTTTAATATAAAAATCTGTGGCAGCCGGTGCTCAATATTTGGGGAGAGTGGCAAACAATCCCCCCCCCCCCTCACTCGCACCACCGCTACCCCCCACCGACGGCGGTGATCAGAGGCCTTACTTTGAGTATCTGCTCCTTTGTTGAAGGAAGAACAGGATGAGCACTGCCAGAGCCCTACAAAATAACCTCCAGCAGGCCACTGGTCTGAATGTCTCTGACCAAACAATCAGAAACAGACTTCATGAGGGTGGCTTGAGGGCCCGATGTCCTCTAGTGGGCCCTGTGCTTACTGCCCGACAACGTGGAGCTCAATTGACATCTGCCATTGAACACCAGAATTGGCAGGTCCACTACTGGTGCCCTATGCTTTTCACAGATGAGAGCAGGTTCACCCCGAGCACAGGTGACAGACGTGGAAGGGTCTGGAGAAGCCGTGGAGAACCGGTTTGGTGGTGGGTCAGTGATGGTCTGGGGAGGCATATCCATGGAGGGACACACAGACCTCTACAGGCTAGACAATGGCACCTTGACTGCCATTAGGTATCTGGAGGAAATCCTTAGACCAATTGTCAGACCCTACACTGGTGCAGTGGGTCCTGGGTTCCTCCTGGTGCACGATAATGCCCGGCCTCATGTGGCGAGAGTATGCAGCCAGTTCCTGGAGGATGAAGGAATTGATACCATTGACTGGCCTCCATGCTTGCCTGACGTAAATCCAATAGAACACATCTGGGGAATTATTTTTTGGTCCACCCGACGCCGCCAGGTTGCACCTCAGTCATAGTTGCCAACATTGTAAAAAAAATTTATAGGGACACTTTTTTGTCTGTAGGCGGGGGGTCTTATTATAGTTAGGGGGTGGGGCATTCATTTGAAGGTGTGACGTAGTGAGGAAATAAAAATGTGGCACGCGAATCGGTGATTAATGGGCGTGGGTTAAGCTAAATATTGGGCGTGACTCAAAGGGGGTGTGGTTAGAGTCTGAGATGAACGAGGGATGGAGGGAGAAACAAAGGGTGAAAGAAAGAGAAAGAAAGGGATGGAGGGACAGCAGTCCCAGATCCTACACCACAATAGAAATATGTGTATTTCAGAAAGTTTAACAATGAGTAAATAAAGATACTCCAAACACCTGGTGTTAACGCTTCAATCATCCCGGCACCATGGTTGTTATGGTGTCAAGGTGATTGAAGCGCATTATTTCTATTATTACATTGTAATATAAAATGAAATAGTTCAACTGACCATAATGCAGAATCAGTGGGAGCCCTGAGCGTGTCCCCTGCCATGTCGCCTACCACCAGATGCCATCAGGTGTCCCCAGCAGAGTCCCTCCTTACACCAGGTGTCTCCAGCAGTGTCCCCCCTTACACCATGCATTCCCAGTAGAGTCCCCCATTAAACCAGACATTCCCAATAGAGTCCCTCTTTACACCAGGCATTCCCAGCAGAGTCTTTCCTTACATCAGGTGTCCCCCAGTGGAGCCCCCTTACATCAGGTATTCCCCAGCGGTGTCCCCCCTACATCAGGTATCCCCCAGCGGTGTCCCCCTTACATCAGGGGTCCCCCAGCGGTGTCCCCCTTATATCAGGTATCCCCCAGCGGTGTCCCCCTTATATCAGGTATCCCCCAGCGGTGTCACCCTTTCATCAGGTATCCCCCCAGCGGTGTCACCCTTTCATCAGGTATCCCCCCAGCGGTGTCCCCCTTACTTCAGGTATCCCCCAGCGGTGACCCCCTTACATCAGGTATCCCCCAGCGGTGTCACCCTTTCATCAGGTATCCCCCCAGCGGTGTCCCCCTTACTTCAGGTATCCCCCAGCGGTGACCCCCTTACATCAGGTGTCCCCCAGCAGTGTCCCCCCTACTTCAGGTATCCCCCAGCGGTGACCCCCTTACATCAGGTGTCCCCCAGCGGTGTCCCCCTTACATCAGGTATCCCCTAGCGGTGTCACCCTTTCATCAGGTATCCCCCAGCAGTGTCCCCCTTACATCAGGTATCCCCCAGTGGAGTCCCTCCTTACATCAGGTGTCCCCCAGGGGAGCCCCCCCTTACATCAGGTATCCCCAGCGATGTCCCCCTTACATCAGGTGTCCCCCGGCGGAGCCACCGTTACATCAGGTATCCCCCAGCGGACACAAAATGCGTACACAAAATAAATAAAAAATTCCCTAGAGTCAAAACCTATCAGTATCCAGCAGAGGGTGTAAAAATAGAGATAAAATATTTAATGTAGAATCAGTTTTAACTGAAGTATAATGTGCATCATAATGTATGAAATATAACCCGAAGAATGAGCTACAGGACGAAATTTAAAAAAATGATGAAAGACAAGGCATTTCTAAAGGTAAGTACAGGAATCTCTATGAGAGAGAAGAATGATGTGGAGAGAAGACATCACCGGATCACACAGAGGAGGTAATAGGATATTATTTTATATTTACACCCAGTAACCCCCCCCCCCCCCGTCATGTCCGTCCTCTTCCTCCATAGTCACTGTGATGTCTCTTATCTCCAACATCCACTACTACAGACATATCACATCCTGTATATTGGAGTTATTTTATAATATGTGTCCAGATACATCCTAAATATAGAACCATTTATCCAACTGTCCATCCAGAGCCTCTGGTTTATAGACCAGATACATCCTAAATATAGAACCATTTATCCAACTGTCCATCCAGAGCCTCTGGTTTATAGACCAGATACATCCTAAATATAGAACCATTAATCCAACTGTCCATCCAGAGCCTCTGGTTTATAGACCAGATACATCCTAAATATAGAACCATTTATCCAACTGTCCATCCAGAGCCTCTGGTTTATAGACCGGATACATCCTAAATATAGAACCATTTATCCAACTGTCCATCCAGAGCCTCTGGTTTATAGACCGGATACATCCTAAATATAGAGCCATTTATCCAACTGTCCATCCAGAGCCTCTGGTTTATAGACCAGATACATCCTAAATATAGAACCATTAATCCAACTGTCCATCCAGAGCCTCTGGTTTATAGACCAGATACATCCTAAATATAGAACCATTTATCCAACTGTCCATCCAGAGCCTCTGATTTATAGACAAGATTCCTCCTAAATATAGAGTCATTTTTCCAATCACATGACCACATAGATAAGGACCACCATCAAGTGAATGAAAGGATATTATGGAAATTCTAGATGAATGCTCTGCACACTGCTATACACTCTTACATGTTTCTATATTTTGTGATATTTGGAATTCTTGCAATATGTGCATCAAAACTGCATCAAAGTAATCCCTCTCTGGCCAGTCCCGAATCTACTTAAAATGCAAATACTTATCTGCTTTCAGCATATTTAACGGCCATATAGTGCCCATACGGGGCAGATAGACACAGTTGGAGGATATTAAACCTGGCCAGATAGGTTAGGAGAATTTGGGAAGTGTCCCATGAGATCACTCTTATCTCTGTTAAAAAAAAACACAGACCTGAGAGGTGAGGAGGTGTGTCATAATTTATGAACTATAACCGAAGAATGAGCTACAGGGCAGAGGGCATAATATTAAAACATAATGTAGGCTGCAGTTATTGACTAACGTCAGGTCACCAACAAATGAGGTGGAGATACTGTAAACCGTATGAAAAGTCCATCTTCATCCCTCAATATAATGTCATGTTCCAAACAAATGAGGAGGAGATACTGTACACCATATGAAAGGTCCATCCCCATTTCTCAATATAATGTCATGTTCCCAACAAATGAGGAGGAGATACTGTCAGGAGCTTTCCCGGTAGGCTGCCTGCCCTGGGGCCGCTTTGAGTTGCGGCTGCAGTGTTCCCCTCTCTCCTCTGTGTCACGGAGCTGGCTGGGTCTGTGTTCAGCGGCTGTAACACGGTCCCGCCCCCCTAGACCGCCTTGTGTGATAGTAGATATAATCAATGTTCCGCCTATCACACGAGCCGGTCTAGGGGGCGGGACCGTGTTACAACCGCCGAACACAGACCCAGCCAGCTCCGTGATCCACAGGAGGACATACCCGCCCGTACAGCCCGTCCTGTGTGCTTGGATAGGAGGATCGGCAGGGGGGCCGCATATAGAGGAAATGAGCTTTCTATATTCCTCCATGTAGCCGGTAAATGCTTGCAGTAGGGAGAGGAGGAGAATCAAGCATGGAGGAATATAGAAAGCTCATTTCCTCTATATGCGGCCCCCTGCCGATCCTCCTATCCAACTTCTTTTACTGCCCCCCAGTTCTCCTTGTGCCCCCCCGCTCCACGTCCCCCACAGTGCTTTCCAGCCCCCCATTCTCCCCACCCCTGTTCTTTCTGCCCCCCTGCTCTACAGCTCTCCCCATCCTTCTCTAGCCACCATCTCAGTGTTCTCCACTCCCCCCAGTGCTCTCCACCCCTGTTCTTTCTCCCCCCGAGTGCTCTGCAGCTCTCCCCATCACTCTCCAGCCCCCACCCCAGTGCTCTCCAGCCCCCCATTCTCCCCACCCCTGTTCTTTCTGCTCTCCAGCTCTCCCCATCCTTCTCTAGCCACCATCCCAGTGCTCTCCACCCCTGTTCTTTCTCCCCCCCAGTACTCTCCACCCCTGTTCTTTCTCCCCCCCCCCAATACTCTCCACCCCTGTTCATTCTCCCCCAGTGCTCTCCAGCTCTCCCCATCACTCTTCAGCCCCCACCCCAGTGCTCTCCACCCCCCACAGTGCTCTCCAGCCCCCCATTCTCCCCACCCCTGTTCTTTCTGCCCCCCAGTGCTCTCAAGCTCCATCCATCGCTCTCCAGCCCCCCCCAGTGCTCTCTGCCCCCCATGCTCTCCACCCCTGTTCTTTTTGGCTCCCCCTCCAGTGCTCAAGCTCCCCCCAGCACTCTCCGCTCCCCACCCCTGTACTCTTCACTCCCCCCTGCATTTTGCCCCCACTCATGTGCTCTCCAACCCCGCCAGTGCTCTCTGCCCCCCATAGTGCTTTCCAGTCCCCCAAGCTTTCCACCCCTGTTCTTTCTGGCCCCCACTGGTGTTCTCAAGCTTCCCCCCCATTGCTCTCCACTTCCCCCTGCTCTTTGTACCCCCCAGTGCTCTCCAGCCCATGTGCTCTCCACCCCTGTTTTTCTGCCCCCCCCAGTGCTCTTCGCCACCCCACACTCTTAGCCCCCCCCCAGTGCTCTCAGCCTCCAGTGCTCTCCACCCCTGTTCTTTTTGGCCCCCCAGCGCTCTCCGCTCCCCACCCCTGTGATCTCCACTCCCCCCTGCTCTTTTCCTCCACCCATGTGCTCTCCAACCCCGCCAGTACTCTCTGCTCCCCCTTCTCTCCAGCTCCTACCCAGTGCTCTCCACTTCCCCAGGACCAGAGGACAGGCTGGCTGGGGCCGGAAAATGAGGACGGCTGAAGGTGCAAGTGGCCAGGGACCACTCCATCTCACAGCAAACAGATCCTCTGGAAGGAGAACTGTCCCCATCCAAAACGAGAACAGACCCTGCCTGCTGCTGGCCATCATGGATATCCTGCTGGCATGCAAGGTACCGTACCGAGCATCAACAACACACCTTCCCACAGACAGGGACTGCAGACTGGGACATGAGGCACAGGAGGGGCTGCAATGATGGGCACAGTGAGGTTGCATTCCTGGGCACAGTAAGGCTGCATTAATGGGCACAGTGAGACTACATTCACGGCACAGTTAAGCTGCATTTGATGGGCACAATGAGGCTGCATTGATGGGCACAGTGAGGCTGCAATGATGGGCACAGTGAAGCTGCAATGGTGGGCACAGCTAGGCCGCATTCATGGGCACAGTGAGACTGCATTCATGGGCAGAGTAAAGCTGCATTTGCTGAGCACAGTGAGGCTGCATTTTCTGAGCACAGTGAGGCTGCATTGCTGGGCACAGTGAGGCTGCATTTGATTGGCACTGATGAGGCTGCATTTGATGGGCACTGGTGAGGCTGCATTGAGCTCTTGTATCATGTCTGCAGTCTCTGACCATCTCCTGTATCATGTCTGCAGTCTCTGAGGGACTCTGGAGAGGAGTCAAGAGTGGAAGCACCACCGGGATGGGGTCATGGGAAATGTCAGACGTGTGTGGACTGTGGAGAGGAGACTCTAGGATAAAACCAGAGCCACCGAGCTGGAGCCGACTGACTGAGCCCTGCACGGTGCACCTGAGAGGAGGTCAGTGACAGCACCGCTAGGCCAGTCTGAAGGGGGGGTCGCTGATGTAAGGGGGGAGTGAATACGATAATGCAAGGGGGACTGATATAAAGCGTTTCCCCCTTATATCAGTAACACCCCCCCCCCCCCCGTTACCTTAGTGTGTTCTTTCAGTGCAAGGTTCTGAGTTCCTGGGGTCCCCCCGATGATTGACCACTTACCACTTTTAACTGGAATTTGGTCCATCTCCATTCCGCAATATAACGTCATGTTCACAACAAATGAGGAGGAGATACTGTACACCATATGAAAGGTCCATCTCCCTTCCTCAATATAACGTCATGTTCCCAACAAATGAGGAGGAGATACTGTACACCATATGAAAGGTCCATCTCCATTCCTCAATATAACGTCATGTTCCCAACAAATGAGGAGGAGATACTGTACACCATATGAAAGGTCCATCCCCATTCCTCAATATAACGTCATGTTCCCAACAAATGAGGAGGAGATACTGTACACCATATGAAAGGTCCATCTCCATTCCTCAATATAACGTCATGTTCCCAACAAATGAGGAGATACTGTACACCATATGAAAGGTCCATCCCCATTCCTCAATATAACGTCATGTTCCCAACAAATGAGGAGGAGATACTGTACACCATATGAAAGGTCCATCTTCATTCCTCAATATAATGTCATGTTCCCAACAAATGAGGAGAAGATACTGTACACCATATGAAAGGTCCATCTTCATTCCTCAATATAATGTCATGTTCCCAACAAATGAGGAGAAGATACTGTACACCATATGAAAGGTCCATCCCCATTCCTCAATATAACGTCATGTTCCCAACAAATGAGGTGGAGATACTGTACACCATGGGAAAGGTCCATCTCCATTCCTCAATATAACGTCATGTTCCCAACAAATGAGGTGGAGATACTGTACACCATAGGAAAGGTCCATCTCCATTCCTCAATATAATGTCATGTTCCCAACAAATGAGGAGGAGATACTGTACACCATATGAAAGGCCCATCTCCATTCCTCAATATAACGTCATGTTCCCAACAAATGAGGAGGAGATACTGTACACCATATGAAAGGTCCATCTCCATTCCTCAATATAACGTCATGTTCCCAACAAATGAGGAGGAGATACTGTACACCATATGAAAGGTCCACCTCCATTCCTCAATATAACGTCATGTTCCCAACAAATGAGGTGGAGATACTGTACACCATATGAAAGGTCCATCCTCTGCTTTCAGAAAACATATAAAATTCTAGGGGGAATTAATATTTTAGAAATTATCTTTATTACAAATAAATTTAAAATATCCTGCCTAAAATGCAGATTTTGAAATATGTGAGCAGCAAAAAAAATGCTCTACAGCCAAAACACATCAGTATCCTGCAGAGGGCGTATAAAGAGAGATAAAATATTTATTATAGATTCTGTTTTAACAGAAGTATAATGTGCGTGTGTCATACACGACAACATATGAAATATAACTGAAGAATTTACTTCAGCCTGTGGTACTACTTTTGACATTTTGTGCTACATTGTACTTTGAAAAATTTTAATAACATCTTTCTACTGTTAAAAAAAACACCTATATATATAACTGAAGAATGAGCTACAGGGCAGAGGGCAAAATACCTAAACATAACATAGGATGTAGTTACTAAAATCACCATAAGATGGCGATACCACTTCCTGCACGTGGAACGCTCAGACAGGAAGTGATGTAACATAGGAACAGGAAGTGATGCAAAGAAGGAACAGGAAATGATGTAAGACAAAGACAAGACGTTATATAAGGTAAAGACAGCAAGTTCTGAGAGAGAGAAGAACAAGGTGGAGAGGAGACGTCTCTGGAGGAGGTAGGCACGGTGACGTCTTTTATCTCCGGTAGACACGCTATGGTAGGGTCGCCACCTTTTCCTCAAGCCAAACCTGAACACTTCAGCAGCGCACGCCAATTTGGTATTTTTTTGTGTGGTACATTAAATTCATGACCTCTGTACAAGGCAACGCACAGCATTTTTTATGTAGAATACACTATACAAATATTTTTGTGATTAAATAACATTTCTACTCGTATGGAATTAATCACAAGAGTCCATAGAGTTCCCCTTCTACATCTGAATGCTCAGGGTTTTGTTGCCCTTTACATCTGATTCTTCAGTTTACCCTTACATCTGGATCTGCAGGAGAGGAGTGTGGAGGGTATGATAGTGGGCAGTATGTACAGGAGAGGAGTGTGGAGGGTATGACAGTGGGCAGTATGTACAGGAGAGGAGTGTGGAGGGGATGACAGTGGGCAGTATGTACAGGAGAGGAGTGTGGAGGGGATGACAGTGGGCAGTATGTACAGGAGAGGAGTGTGGAGGGTATGACAGTGGGCAGTATGTACAGGAGAGGAGTGTGGAGAGTATGACAGTGGGCAGTATGTACAGGAGAGGAGTGTGGAGGGTATGACAGTGGGCAGTATGTACAGGAGAGGAGTGTGGAGGGTATGACAGTGGGCAGTATGTACAGGAGAGGAGTGTGGGGGGTATGACAGTGGGCAGTATGTACAGGAGAGGAGTGTGGAGTGTATGACAGTGGGCAGTATGTACAGGAGAGGAGTGTGGGGGGTATGACAGTGGGCAGTATGTACAGGAGAGGAGTGTGGAGTGTATGACAGTGGGCAGTATGTACAGGAGAGGAGTGTGGAGGGTATGACAGTGGGCAGTATGTACAGGAGAGGAGTGTGGAGGGTAAGACAGTGGGCAGTATGTACAGGAGAGGAGTGTGGAGGGTATGACAGTGCGCAGTATGTACAGGAGAGGAGTGTGGAGGGTATGACAGTGGGCAGTATGTACAGGAGAGGAGTGTGGAGGGTATGACAGTAGGCAGTATGTACAGGAGAGGAGTGTGGAGGGTATGACAGTGGGCAGTATGTACAGGAGAGGAGTGTGGAGGGTATGACAGTGCGCAGTATGTACAGGAGAGGAGTGTGGAGGGTATGACAGTGGGCAGTATGTACAGGAGAGGAGTGTGGAGGGGATGATGAGGGCGGTATGTACAGGAGAGGAGTGTGGAGGGTATGACAGTGGGCAGTATGTACAGGAGAGGAGTGTGGAGGGTATGACAGTGCGCAGTATGTACAGGAGAGGAGTGTGGAGGGTATGACAGTGGGCAGTATGTACAGGAGAGGAGTGTGGAGGGGATGATGAGGGCGGTATGTACAGGAGAGGAGTGTGGAGGGGATGATGAGGGCGGTATGTACAGGAGAGGAGTGTGGAGGGGATGATGAGGGCGGTATGTACAGGAGAGGAGTGTGGAGGGGATGATGGGGGTGGTATGTACAGGAGAGGAGTGTGATGGGGATGATGGGGGCGGTATGTACAGGAGAGGAGTGTGGTGGGGATGATGGGGGCGGTATGTACAGGAGAGGAGTGTGGTGGGGATGATGGGGGTGGTATGTACAGGAGAGGAGTGCGGTGGGGATGATGGGGGCGGTATGTACAGGAGAGGAGTGTGGAGGGGATGATGGGGGCGGTATGTACAGGAGAGGAGTGTGGTGGGGATGATGGGGGTGGTATGTACAGGAGAGGAGTGTGGTGGGGATGATGGGGGTGGTATGTACAGGAGAGGAGTGTGGAGGGGATGATGGGGGCGGTATGTACAGGAGAGGAGTGTGGTGGGGATGATGGGGGTGGTATGTACAGGAGAGGAGTGTGGTGGGGATGATGGGGGTGGTATGTACAGGAGAGGAGTGTGGAGGGGATGATGGGGGCGGTATGTACAGGAGAGGAGTGTGGTGGGGATGATGGGGGTGGTATGTACAGGAGAGGAGTGTGGTGGAGATGATGGGGGCAGTATGTACAGGAGAGGAGTGCGGTGGGGATGATGGGGGCGGTATGTACAGGAAAGGAGTGTGGTGGGGATGATGGGGGTGGTATGTACAGGAGAGGAGTGTGGAGGGGATGATGGGGACGGTATGTACAGGAGAGGAGTGCGGTGGGGATGATGGGGGCGTTATGTACAGGAGAGGAGTGTGGAGGGGATGATGGGGGCGGTATGTACAGGAGAGGAGTGTGGTGGGGATGATGGGGGCGGTATGTACAGGAGAGGAGTGCGGTGGGGATGATGGGGGCGGTATGTACAGGAGAGGAGTGTGGAGGGGATGATGGGGGCGGTATGTACAGGAGAGGAGTGTGGAGGGTATGATGGGGGCGGTATGTACAGGAAAGGAGTGCGGTGGGGATGATGGGGGCGGTATGTACAGGAGAGGAGTGTGGAGGAGATGATGGGGGTGGTATGTACAGGAGAGGAGTGTGGAGGGGATGATGGGGGCGGTATGTACAGGAGAGGAGTGTGGTGGGGATGATGGGGACGGTATGTACAGGAGAGGAGTGTGGTGGGGATGATGGGGGTGGTATGTACAGGAGAGGAGTGTGGTGGGGATGATGGGGGTGGTATGTACAGGAGAGGAGTGTGGAGGGGATGATGGGGGCGGTATGTACAGGAGAGGAGTGTGGTGGGGATGATGGGGGTGGTATGTACAGGAGAGGAGTGTGGTGGGGATGATGGGGGTGGTATGTACAGGAGAGGAGTGTGGAGGGGATGATGGGGGCGGTATGTACAGGAGAGGAGTGTGGTGGGGATGATGGGGGTGGTATGTACAGGAGAGGAGTGTGGTGGAGATGATGGGGGCAGTATGTACAGGAGAGGAGTGCGGTGGGGATGATGGGGGCGGTATGTACAGGAAAGGAGTGTGGTGGGGATGATGGGGGTGGTATGTACAGGAGAGGAGTGTGGAGGGGATGATGGGGACGGTATGTACAGGAGAGGAGTGCGGTGGGGATGATGGGGGCGTTATGTACAGGAGAGGAGTGTGGAGGGGATGATGGGGGCGGTATGTACAGGAGAGGAGTGTGGTGGGGATGATGGGGGCGTTATGTACAGGAGAGGAGTGTGGAGGGGATGATGGGGGCGGTATGTACAGGAGAGGAGTGTGGAGGGTATGATGGGGGCGGTATGTACAGGAAAGGAGTGCGGTGGGGATGATGGGGGCGGTATGTACAGGAGAGGAGTGTGGAGGAGATGATGGGGGTGGTATGTACAGGAGAGGAGTGTGGAGGGGATGATGGGGGCGGTATGTACAGGAGAGGAGTGTGGTGGGGATGATGGGGACGGTATGTACAGGAGAGGAGTGTGGAGGAGATGATGGGGGTGGTATGTACAGGAGAGGAGTGCCTGAATGGAGCTGCTCTACAACCTTGCGCAATGCACATGACTACAGCACAGTGGTAAGGGGGGGGGGGGGGGGTTAGGGATTTAAAACAGGTGGTGAGGAGGCAACATAACTCTTCACCACCTGACAAATACCTTCAAAACACGATCCACTATGGATCACTCTTCAGAGTGCCCTGCGACTCCGTTTACACTTGTATTTGGGGGACAGTAAAAATTAGAGGTTGAGCTGTGTTTTAACTGCTACCCAACCATTCCCCTGAAGCTGAAGGCAGCAGAGGAGGAGGGACATTTGCCACAGCCAAAATGTTCTGCATCCCAGTGTGGCAAAATATGTCTGCACTGCTGGGCTCAGTGAGCAGTATTGTCTGCCAAATGTGGACCATTCAAGTGAATGGGGGGCTCCCCGCATCCGTGTGCAATGCATTCAATTGCGGGGGGATGCTGTGGGGGTTAAACAGGTGGTGAGGAGGTGATATAACGCCTCCTCCCTGCCTGTCAAATGCCCTCTAAAGAACAATACAAATGTGCATTGCTCTTCAGAGGGCACCACATGTGTGAATGAGCCGTAGGGCTGTAAAGCCATTCCAGTATATTCTGTGGAATCATCTGGGGGACCAGGGGAAGGACCAGGACTGTTTAACCGCTGGGCTCAAGCACCTTCTGTGTTTCTCTGCACTGCTCCATGTTTATCAGGCACCAGCCGTCTAATGCTTGTGAAGTGGTTCAGACACTTTAATTAGAGACCCAACGTCCACTTCATAGGTGTGCGCAGCCTGTTGCGTTAGGTTGTGCACCCCAAAGCAAAGCCAAAACACACATGGATGTGTGTGTGTGTGTGTGTGTGTGTGTGTGTATGGGAGGGGGGCAGGCAGAGTGACATGGAGGGGGGGGACAGGATGACATGGAGGGGGGCAGGCAGAGTGACATGGAGGGGGGCAAAGGATGACAGGGGAGGGCAGGCAGAGTGACATGGAGGGGGGGGACAGGATGCCCGGCTCCCAGCTGAACAGATGGAGCTCTGAGCCACAGTGCGGTCTGGATCATGTGTCCAGGTTCCAGGTGGCAGGAGCCCCGGACACGTGATTCAAAATATTCTAAACCCGCACTGTCCAGGTGAATCCCGGACAGGTGGCAACTCTAGTGGTGGGTATGGTGGTGGCAGGATATGGAGGGATGACCAGGAAGCCATGTTGGGAAGATAAGTGACCATGGAATGATGTCCCTCAGATGGAGGGTAGGAAGCGGCTCTGAGTGATGTATATGAAGTGGTCTGGGGGGAGTTGGGGGCTGAGAAGTGGTCAGATAGTGATGTCTATAATAGAAAAAAAAAAAAGCTCTTGTGCTCATCCACTAATATATACAATAATACTGCTCAATGAAAACAATCTGGTATAAGAAATGCATATGTATACTGTAAGCCAGCTCCCAGCACCCTATATGTACAGATGATGTGAAGGTAATTGATGACATTCATGTATCTCCGTGCTATCCAGGCTCTGAGTTTGTACAATCAAGTTACACTTCAATCACATAAACACAGAGTTACATGAATGGTCATCAATGACTTCACATTATCTGGACTGAGCATTGGGGTGGTTGAGTTAGAGATCAGAGAGACCCTGCAGAAGACTGGAGGGGGAGAGAGACAGAAAGGAACTTTTTAGAAGAAATGCCGCTTCTGCTGTCTCCATAGTGGCAGGTGTGCCAAGGTCGCCCCCCCTGCCTGAATGGTCTGTCCCTGATCTGAGCTAAATAATGTGCCCGGGTGTCAAGCAGTACAAAACCCAGATACATGATTTAAGACCCGGACTGTCCAGATGAATACCAGACAGGTGGCAACCCTAAACTATAGATACATCCTAAATAAAGAACCATTTATCCAACTGTCTATCCAGAGCCTCTGGTTTATAGACCAGATACATCCTATATATAGGATTCTGGATATGTGCTTAATGATAATTTAATTCTGCACAGGATAAATGAAGTGGTGAAGAGCAAATCTGGACAGTTGAAAAACAGACTTCCAATTCCATGATCCATCTTTAGAAGGACACAAGGATCTCTACAAGGACGTTATGATGGAGAATCAGCCGCCCCTCACATCACCGGGTAAGAGGAGACTTTATTGTAAAGGAGAGAGCAGTAAGGAGGGTCCAACTAGATCCCCCATCTGATAAACACATAGAAACAATGTATTCAGTCAGTGTGTGTGTTTCCTACAGATGGATCCAGTAATGAGAACCCACCAGAGAGATGTCCCCATTCTTTGTACTTCCAGGATTCCACACAGGAAGGTCACACCATCCCTCACCATCATCAGGTAGATGAGGAACAATCACTGATAGTATCATTGGGATCTGTACATTATACGCATTGTTACAATTGATTTCATTTTTATCATATATTCAGAGAGGGAGCCTGAGTGTTCCTACAGTCGATATTAAAGAAGAGATAAAAGAGGAGGAGGATGAGGAAGAGGTGATGGAGGTGTCAGAGTTTCTAAAAGGACACAAAGATCTGTACCAGGACACCATGGTGGAGTCATCCAGCTACAGGAACCCACCAGAGAGATGTCCCCGTCCTCTGTATTCCCGGGATTCCACACAGGAAGGTCACACCATCCCTCACCATCATCAGGTAGTTGCATTTGGAGCATCTACTACTTAAAAATGATTCCAAACTCTGAGATGATCATCTCTGAGGTCCTCAGGTGTAAGTGCTTATGTTGTGAAGCTGTTTCTTTTTATCATTTTGTGGTTTTAGGTTGAAACATATGTGATGGGTGATCAGCAATGTAGGACCGAGGATGAGGTTATTTATACCAATAGAAAGGAGGAATCTTCTCCACATATCAGCTCAAGTGAGTAATGAGCAGAAACTATTCACATTTTACCTCTACACCTTTAAGACCCCCTTTCACACTGAGGTGCTTTCGCGCTAAGAAAAAAAAAAAAAAACGCCTGAAAAGCTCATGAAAACTGCTTCCCATTAATGTCAATGGTGAAAAAAGTCCCGCAAGCAGAATCCTTGGAGCGCTTAGAAAAAAAAAAAGCACCTCAAAAGCGCCCCTTTCCATTGAAATGAATGGGAAGCGCTTCAAAAGCACCCGAAAAGCGCCCTGCTGCTGTGGGAAGGTCATATATCTGGAGTGCAGTGTAGGATGCTGGGACATCAGGAAATCCTGTTGAGAGGAAGGAGACAGAAACGAGAGTCCGGCCAGAGCAGAGGGTGACAGACGGGAAAGAACTTCTTGCTTCGAGACAGAAAAATGTGTTCACTTCCCACGTGTCCATCTTGAGCTGTGGACTCAGAACAACCCCAACTATGCCAACAGGAACAAAAAAAAACCTGGGGATGAAATAGCTGCTTATCACAGCCCACATTGGAGTATTCTTCGCCAACATCCAAAGAGCCAGTAAAGGTAAGTTCAAGGGTGCGGGTATAGGATTAGCATAGTTCAAAGATTGGGGATTGGGACTAGAGGATTTAGATTAGGGGATTGGGAACTAGGGGATTTGAATTTTGTTTTATCATTTTAATTATTGTTAAATTCACTTTAATAAGACAGACAAAAATCATATCTAAAATGTTTCTTTTTATTACATGCCTGCTAGCAAATGTGTAACATTTCAAAATATGCAGAATTGGTAAAACAAACTGCAAGTATTGGTCAAAGTATATACAAGAATACACCAACTAAAAAAAAAAAAGGTCTAAACAACTCATCCCTTTATTGTGAAACCCACTCTTACACCACGGACATGCGCTAAATAAGCAGGTTCTAAATTGTGACGACGTGTCCTCAAAATTAACGCCATCTCTTTCTCGTACCAAATTATGTAGCACTTGAGCCAGAAGAATTCATTCACTCCCTACGTATCCATCCTGAGCTGTGGGATCTGAACAACTCCAACTATTCCAACAGAAACAAAAAACACAAAGCATGGGAGGCAATAGCTGCCCATCACTGCCCACATTGGAGTAATCTTCACCAACATCAAAAAGCCAGTAAAAGTAAGTGCAAGGGTGCAGGGATTGTGACTAGGGGGTTGTGATTGGGTGCTTTATCATTTTTTTAATTATTATTGTTAAAGTCACTTTAATACAAGACAGACAACAATCATATCTAAAATGTTTCTTTTTATTACATGCCTGCTAGCAAATGTGTAACATTTAAAAATATGCAGAATTGGTGAAACAAACCAACTGCAAGTATTGGTCAAAGGTATATACAAGAATACACCAACTAATACACCATACTAAGAATACACCAACTAAACAAAAAAGGTCCATGCAACTTCACAATTTTGGGGTAAATTGGATTTGTAAAGATCAAATCATATCTCCTTGCCAACTTGGTGCACCAGCAGGGCTCAAAAAATAGTCTGCCAACTAATCCCTTGTTGTGAAACCCATTCTTGGACCACGGACATGAGGAAAATCTGCAGGTTCTGAATTGTGTAGAAAAAGGGGTTATTTACCAAAGGCAAATCTAATTTGCACTACAAGTGCAAAGTGCACTTGGAAGTGCAGTCACTGTAAATCGGAGGGGTTGATCTGAAATGAAAGGAAGCTCTGCTGATTTTATTATACAATCATGTGCAAGCTAAAATGCTGTTTTTTATTTTCCTTGCATGTCCCCCTCAGATCTACAGCAACTGCACTTTCAGTGCAATTTCAAGTGCACTTTGCACTTTTAGTTTGCACTTGTAGTGCAAAGTGGATTTGCCTTTAGTAAATAACCCCCAATGTGTCTTCAAAATTAACGCTATCTCTGTCCCGTACCAAATTATGTAGCACACATGCTGCCTTTACTACTCTGCACGCATTTTCAACCTTTTAGGTTGATTAGTTTGAGGAAAATTTTGTTCTCTAGAATGCCAAATGAACATTCAACTAGCCTGCATGCCCGATAGAGGAATCTCGACCCCCCCCCCCCCTGTAAGAGAATATTCAGTTACCGTCTCTGAGTACAGCTTCATTAGATGTTCATTGACAGCGAATGCCTCGTCAGCCACAAAAACAAAGGGCATAGCTGGACTTTCTATCCCGGGTAATGGTCGGTTATCAGGCAGGTCAAGTTGATTTGCAGCAAGGCTTTCCGAATTTTGAATTCTGGAAGACAGAGTCTGCATAGCTCCCAAATGCTTCTATATCAACAAAGAAATATTTATAGTCTGCATTTACCACAGCCATCAGCACAATTAAAAAAAAATATATTTTTTTGTAGTTGGAATATCGGCTTCCGCTGTGACAGGGTTTTATTAGCGTAATGTGTTTGCCATCAATTGCTCCTAGGCAGTGTGGAAAGTTGTTTTTGCTACAGAAACACAGGGCAACTTCATCCCATTTCTTTTTAGTTGGAATAGGCATGAATGCATTCTTTACATTCCAGATGGCATCACACGTTCGTTTCACAACCTCACCTGTGCGACATTCATAATGTAGAGATGTGTAACTATTTCCTGTGGCAAAATATCTGTAAAAAAAAC